>CAWUFW010003240.1:0-1200000 GCA_963921515.1 Calotriton arnoldi
ACGGCGTCGGACGTCGCCTACGGTGAGACCAGGGTTGCGATGCGAAGCGGGGCGATGCGGTCTGCGGTGCAAACAGGTCACCGGTCAGGGATGGATTCGGTTGACGGAGTCGGTTGCAGTTCCCTTCCTCTGTGGCAACTGAAACAGCGTTCCAGAAGCGGTACCTAGAGGCTTGTGAAGTCTTTGTAGTCCCTGAGACTTCTTAACAGGAGGCCAGCTCAGTTCCAGGCCCTTGGAGATACTCAGCACAAGTTTGTAGAAAGTTCAGTCCTTTCACTGCCCAAGGCAGAAGCAGCAGCTGCAGGCCAACCCAACAAAGCAACAACACAGCAAAGGGGCAGTACTCCTCCTGGCAGCTCTTCCAGCTCTTCGTCTTGGCAGGTTCCTTGATTCCAGTGAGATCTAAATTCATGGGGTCAGGGCCCCAATATTTATATCCCAAATTCCTTTGTTCTCTGAAGGCAGAGAGGCCTTTGCCTAGTCCAAACCAGTTCTGGAGCACTTTGTTGACAAGTCTCCGTCCCTTCTTTCAGAGAGTAGGCCAGGGACATCAGACGCACCACAGGAGGTGGAGCCAGCATTGTGGAGGGAAGGCACTGTCCTATTCAGGGCCCAGGTGCAACTCCTCCCACCCATCTACATGTAGATCTTGCTATTCAGCCCTGTGCTGACTCACCCTGTCTCCTGGCATCCCCCAGCCCCTGTCACTCACACTCCAGACAAGGAATACACAACCTCGCAGAGGCAGGCTTGGATGGTTAGACAAGAAAATACCCACTTTCTAAAAGTGGTATTTTCAAACACAGAATGTTAAAACCAACTTCACTAAAAGATGCATTTTATCATTCTGAGTCCAGGCATACTAAACTCGAATTTCTACCATGTTCCCGGGGTCAGTTAGGATTATAAGCTGTAATAATCAAAACTGCCCGTTCTGGCCTATGGGGAACAGGTAGCCTTGCAATAGTGAAAAACGAACTAGGCTGTAATTCACTATCAGGACATGCCACACACACCAGGGCATGTCCTACCTTTCGCATACAACGCACCCTGCCCACAGGGGTACCTTGGGCCTACCTTAGGGGTGACTAACATGTAGAAAAGGGAAGGTTTAGGGACTTGCAAGTGTGCGCACTTGCCAAGTCGACATGGCAGCCCTAGGCTGCGCACAGGCTCTGCAATGGCAGGCCCGAGTTACACTTTACGGGCTGTTTGCGTGGGTGGCACAATCCAGTGCTGCATCCCACCAACAGCATTTGGTCTATAGGCCCTGGCACTCGCAGTGCACTTTACAAGGGACTGACACATAAACCAAATAGGCCAATCATGGAAACGCCAATCCGTAACACATTTTACACAGGAGCACTTGCACTTTCCCACTGGACAGCAGTGAGGAAAGTGCGCAGAATCATTACACCAGCAAAAACAGAGTCAAAACCGGGAGGTCAGAAAGCAAAAAGTCAGGGGAAACACGCCAAAAGATGCCAAGTCTAACACATGGTATTTGAGGACCTGAGAACATGAGCCCAGTACTGGTGTAGCAGTTGTTCCAGGGCATCCATACACTGACATGTTGTGGTCAACAGTGGTGCGTGTGTGAGATGTACTCAGCCCTGTGCAGACAATGTATGGTTTTGGGGCCAGACTATACCAGCACTGTTCAGACAGACAGTGTGAGATGTGAACATTGTCAATGCATACACACATTGGTGGTCCAAACAAGACATCTTTGACAATTTAATTCAGACAAGGTGCTGTTCTGCAATTCAGTGCAGCACTGTGGTAGCTGGGTGTGTTGCAGGACATTTGGGATCTGCTTAGTTTGGCATTGTGAGTCCCAGCTGCAGTGTAGTTTTTGGGTGCACTGCACTTCCACTGTTTACATTGCAACACTGTGGTATGACATGGGTGATTTGCACTTTGCCATACAAACGGCCAGACACTGCTGCAGGGCAGCATGATCGTTGTTAGGGTTGCAGTGTGTGATGCCTGGCACAGTGTACACAATGTGGGTCAATTTTGAACAGAGACTTGTGCATGGTGACTACAACACAACTGTTTTGCATTATTTGTGTTGGTGACTGTGGACTAAGTGGCATGGTGTCATGTGCGGCTGCACAGAAGTCACATGCCTATGAGTGGGACTAGTGCTCCATCCTGCTCAGCTGTGGGCCAAGGGGGCCTGGTGGGAGTTGTAGTGCAGGCCTCCCAAACACCCACCCACCTCCCGGTAAAGATGGCTACCTACCTGTTAGGTGAGGGTGTAGCACACAATGGCTGAGGCATGCTTCTGGGTGGGGGCAGTGCTCTATCCTGCTCAGCTGTGGGCCAAGGGGGCCTGGTGGGAGTTGTTGTGCAGGCCTCCCAAACACCCACCCACCTCCCAGTAAAGATGGCTACCTACCTGTTAGGTGAGGGTGTAGCACACAATGGCTGAGGCATGCTTCTGGGTGGGGGCAGTGCTCTATCCTGCTCAGCTGTGGGCCAAGGGGGCCTGGTGGGAGTTGTTGTGCAGGCCTCCCAAACACCCACCCACCTCCTGGTAAAGATGGCTACCTACCTGTTAGGTGAGGGTGTAGCACACAATGGCTGAGGCATGCTTCTGGGTGGGGGCAGTGCTCCATCCTGCTCAGCTGTGGGACAAGGGGGCCTGGTGGGAGTTGTAGTGCAGGCCTCCCAAACACCCACCCACCTCCCAGTAAAGATGGCTACCTACCTGTTAGGTGAGGGTGTAGCACACAATGGCTGAGGCTTGCTTCTGGGTGGGGTGAGGGCTACATCCTGCTCAGCTGTGGGACAAGGGGGCCTGGTGGGAGTTGTAGTGCTGGCAGCATGTACACATGTACCCATGGTGATGTTGCTAACTACCTTTGGGGGCTTCAGGGGAGTGTCTGTTGTATCTGTGAGGGATGTGTTGGGGGAGTGTTGTGCACATGAATGAATTTGTACCTAGGAGGTATTATTTTGTAATAGTGCAAGACAGTACATTTGTGTGATGTTAGGCATTTGTTTGTACTTACCAGCCTCCACTCCCCGGGTATTCCTGAGAGACTCTCTGGATGTAGAATGCCAAGCAACTTCTCCTCCCATTCAGTGAATGTTTTGAGTGGAACGGGAGGGCCACTGCCTGTCCTGCCTAGCCAGCTCATGGTTCTTGGCTCTCTTCTTTTTGACCACTGCCTTCAGATCGTGCACCTCTTCACGATTTCATCTCTATTGCGTGGCACGGTCCCTACTGCATTGACCTTCTCTACTATCCTTCTCCACATTTGCGTCCTTGTTGCTAGTGGTGTCTGTTGGACCTGGTTACCAAACAATTGTGGTTCTACCCTGATTATCTCATCGACCATGACCCTCAACTCACTCTCAGTGAATTTGGGCATTCTCTGTGGTGACATGGTGTGTGATGTGTCGAGGTGTTTAGGGTGCAGGTTTGGGAGTGGTAGTGGTGGTTGTGATGTGTATGGTGTGTGCTGTGCAAAGGTGTTAGAGGTGCAGGTGTGGAGGTGGTGGTGATGGTGGTGATATGTGTGTATTGTGCAGATTTGCCTCTCCTGTCATCTGTGGTGGATGTCCCCTCAGTTGTGGAGTTTTGCAAAGGATTGTGGTCTGTTGGGGGCTGGATTTATACTGGTGTCTGTGGGTGTGTCAGGATGGGGTATTGGTTGCAGGTGTGGGGTGTGTGTGTACCTGGGATTTGTAGTTTTGGAGTTTCCCATGGGGGTGTTTCTTTGGGCTGTGTTAGCTATTTTTGGGTGCATGCCTTGTATGGTTGGTGCACTTTGTGGCCATGTTGTGTGTTTTTCTAGCGACCGCCATTTTTTTAACAGAGCGTCCGCAGTGGTGGCTCGGCTATGGCGCTTCCGCCGTCTCACTGATTCTTCAATGTTGTCGACCGCGGCGGTCGGAAACAGCGCACTGCACCGCGGGTATGTCGGGAATATCATAATTTTGATGGCGGTGTCTCCGCTGTGGTTGCGGGCGTTTGGCCTGTTTCCGCTGCGAAACCAACCGCCGCGGACGGGTTTGGGCCCTTTCCGCAGGCGTACGGCGGATTCTCGGGTCTCCTTTCCACCGCGGTTGGAGTTTTACCGCCGAGGATCCTAATCTAGCCGTCGGTCTTCCCGCGGTAGCGGCGGGCGGTGTTTTCCCGCTACCATGGCGGTCGTTTTTTTTTCCGTCCGCCATCGTAATGACCTCCTATATTCTTGCAAACGATATTAATGACTTCTATATTTTTAAAAACAATATTTCTTACCTTAAAATCGATATTCTTGACCTCGATATTCTTGCTGTTGATATTTCTGACTCATGATATTTAGGACTCGATATTTCTGTAGTTCGACATTTCCAACTCGATATTTTGTCTGCATACCGTGTGTGTGAGAATATGTCGGTGTGCCTGTGCTTGTGGGTGTGTGCTACTGGACATCTCCTCTACATGACATGTGGTTTAAATAAAGTGAAAACATGTTTTCAAACAAAACCGGAAAACAAGCAGAAACAAAACACAACTGCACAACAAAGGGCAAGCAGCATATGAATGGTGTTTGAAGTAGAAAATATATAAAAGGTGCCCTAAAAAGAAACACAGAAATGCTTTTTATAATAACTTTTGAAGCCCCGAAAAGAAAACGCAACTTTTAAAAAAATTGTTTAAAGGCAAAACATTTTTTTGCTAAAAAAAAAGTAGACATTATGATTTTTCCTCCCCAACACTGAAGGGAACTACTTTTTATGTGGATGTTCTCCTTGTAAAATGGTAGCATGCCATAAGTCATAGTGAAGTCAACCAATGTCTGAAATGGCATGACTATTGCCCTTTAATGCAGGCTGGAGTGGGTGGAAGAAAAATGTATATTATACAACAATAGACTAATTTATGAAGTTTGGTTGAAAACCGCATAAAAGTATGTATGCTATACACATAATTTAAGTAGATTCAAAGGGGCATATGTATCAAAGAATGGTTTTGTGATTCTCAAATAGCAATTTTTAGAGAATCGCTATTTGAGAATCGCAAAACGAGATGTAAATAAAAATTCGCAAATATTTTGCGATTCCCTGACATTCCTTAATTGCGACCCGCAAATTGCGAGTCGCAATTAAGGAATACCTTCCCATTCATAGCCCAAGGAATGAATGGGAAGACATTCGCAATTTCAAGGGTGCAAGGGTTTCAAAAGGACACCCTGTTGCACCCCTGAAATGTGCATGTGTGCACATGTGGCACACATACATGCCCTAAGGGCATGTATGTGCGCCACATGGCACTTTGAAAAATGCAAAAAAGTGCATTTTTCAAAGAAATCGCAAATTACCACCAACTTGAAGTTGGTGATAATTTGTGATTCCTTAAGGTCAAATCGCACTTTTTTTGTGCTTCTTACACTACATTTAAGGAATCGCAATTTGCGATTCCTTAAATGCATTCGCCAAATAGGGAATCGCAAATTTTGCGATTCCTTATTTTGCGAGTGGGTTTTTGTGTGATACATTGCACACTGCTAAATTGCGATCGCAAACAATGAAATTCTGCGAATTTCAGCGTTTGCGATCGCAATTTAGCTTGATACATATGGCCCAAAATGTCTTGGCTAATGCAGCCATAAAAAAAGCCAATTTTCCTTAGCTACCAGCATCTTACATTTGAGAAAGAAGGCAAGAAAGAAAGAGACAAATCAAGAAAGAAAGACCGGGTTGCAACGATAGTTAGAGCACATTGGTTAGCTTACATTCAGAGTTAATGTGAGCTGAAGGAAGAAGGTGGGAAAGAAAGAAAACAGAGAGAATGAAGAAAGAAGGAAAGAAAGAAGGGAAAATTGTAAAAGAAGGAAAAAAGAAAGATGAAGGAAAGAAACGGAAGAAAATAAAAAAGGAAAGAGAAGAGAAGGAAAGAAAACGAGGAACTAGGGAAAGAGAAAAGGAAAAGAAGGAAAGAAAGAACGAACGAATTATGGAAAAAGAACGACAGAAGGGAGGAAAGAAGAAAAAGAAGGAAAGAAGGAAAGGAAGAAAAGACAGAAAGAAGGAAAGGAAGAAAGAAAGAAGGAATGAAAAAAAATAGAAGGAAGGAAGGAACGCAGGAAAGAAAGAAGGAAGAAAGGAATAAAAGAAGGAAAGCAGGAAATTAAAAAAGAAGGAATGAATGAAAGAATGAAAGTAGGAAGAAGGCAGGAAAAAAGAAAATGAAGGAAATAATAAAAGAGAAGGTAATAGGAAGAAAGCAAAAAAGAAGGCAGGCAGGAAATAAATAAAGAAAAAATAAGGATAGAATGAAAGAGAGAAGGTAAGAGGAAGAAGGCAACAACGAAGGAAGTCAGGAAAGAAACAAAGAAAGACAGGGTTGCAAAGATTGAGCACACTGATTAGGTTATATTCAGAGTTCATGTTAGCTGACGTGAAACAGCAGCAGTTAGATAAACAAAGCCACTCAAAAGGAATTTACAACAGCATTAGCGGCAGAGGGGATCTGATCAAGCTGGAATGTGCCCTGTGGTCATAATAAAAGTGTTCTGCTATCAAATTAGGTTCTACACACAAAGACAACATTAAAGTAATTATAAAGTTAAAACAAAAACACTGGTACTAAAGGGAACTACCTTGTGTGTGGATGTGCTCCTTCTGAAAGAGCAAAATGTAGTCACTTGAACTGAAGTGGGTTAAGTAGGCTGACACACTGCCCCATGTTGTGTGCTTTAGTGGGCAGAAGCAAAATGTGAATGACACAACAACACAGCAGCCGATGAAAAGAGGTATCTGAAAGCCCCTTTAAGTAAGTATTTTATATATATAATGTTAGTAAATTAAAAGGTCTTGGCTAATGCCAGACCTAATGAAGCAATCATTGTGAGACTACTGTTTGCTGCCACACTTAGCTTAGTACTTAGATGCCAACCTCACTTTGTTTTCAATGCAATGAAAACCTCTAATTCAGTCAGCTTTGTTTAGTAATGGAATACAACTTAGATAATATTTAGTAATTCACTCAATTATATTGTATAGAAGATTTGAATGCAAGATAATCTGAGTACATTTTACAAACATTTATAGAAGGTAGCTGGGTAACCTAATACAGTTAGTTAATTATTTTATAAATAATTGGCAGTGATAATTAGATCAGTTAATTATTGATCTCCATAGGCGTTAACTACCCTTCTGCATCAGCTGTTACTGATCATCAAAGACCTATAAAAGCCTCCAAGAAGTGCAAATTCTAGAACCAATTAAAAGAAGATATCACTTACATAATCATAAGAAACATCACTACCACATGCAAGGATGATTCCTTATTTAAAATGATCTGTCTTTGATCATTTTATATTCTGTTGTTAGACAATGCTAGCTTACTTACCAGTATGTGTTTTGTAAAATGTGGGAAGCCATGATGGTTTACATTAAGGGGCTGATTACGAGTCTCTCGGTCCGAGGACTGCCAGACTTGCGGGGGCAAGGCAGTGATGGTCTCCCCTCTGCCCCATTATGAGTTGGGCTGTGGGACTGCCACAGCCCCCCTGCAGCCACCAGGGAACCACCATTCCCTGGCGGTGTTGTGTGGGTGTGGGGCACCAATATGCTTGGCCGGACTGCGGGGGTCCCGCCAAGCATATTAGGAGTTTCCTCTCCACCAGGGTTTTAATGGCGGTTCCTCCTCCATGAAAACCCTGGTGGAGAGGAAACAAAAGGGGCCATAGAGGGACCCCTGTGCCTCTGCGCCCTGTGGATGCACACAGGGGGGCACAACATGTGCCCCCCGTGTGCATGCACACCAGTTCCTGCACAGCATGGACTTTTTAGCCCATGCTGTTCAGGAACTATTTTTGGCATTCCCATTGCAGTGCCCGTTTTTAGAGGCACCGCTGTGGGAACGCCAAAGAAAAAAAAAGCCCACCAGACGGGAGGAAACTTCTAAATCTGGCTGGGTGGCCTCACCACAGGTTTGGCAGTGCGGCTGCGGGGTGGATCCAGTGCCGCACCAGCACACTCGTAATCGGGAACTAAGAGTGTATTTATTCATTTGACTCTCTTGATAATAGTGTGCTGAATTGTGCTTATATTTGAGCACTGTTTCAGTTTTTCATATCTTCACTTAGATGGAACTAGAAATCAATACTGGCAGATCTATGTCGTTTGATGGTAAGCATTTCAGCAAGATTGATTCTAATTATCCGCTCATGTCAAATCCAGTATCATTGTGATTTTGAAAATGAATGGCATTTACCATAGTTTCAAACTCAACATGCTCAGTGAAAAATATTTTGTCAGGTCTTTTTATTTTCAGGTACATCAATGTCCTGTCAAGTTAAATTATTTTATCTGGAGAGACACCCTAGACCACCCCTTTATAACCAACCTCTAGTGAGTCTCCATATTATTTTTGTGGTCCATACCTTTCCTTCATTTTATGTATTCTTTCCACACTGTATTGAGATAGACCCTTGTCCTTGTGGTGCTCTTGTCCCCTGCCACATCATTCTATACCAACTCATTTTTGCTCTTCTTTCCTGTCAGCAGTTTTGAATACAATGTGGGGTCCTAGAGATACTAGTTTTCACCAATGTGGAATTTCAAAAGATATATTTACTCTGTCAGTAGGAAACTTTAAGGTTCATTGGTGTTTAATACTGATCTAGCAGCAGCCCTAGTCGTACCACTCTCAGGGATGACTATTGGTCAGCATGAGCAGACAGAAACACATTTTTCATCAGAACACCCTAAATGATGGCCTCATAAATCGAAGCTATTTTTGGTGATATACAGTAACATAGCCTACTTGCCTTGGACTTAAGCTTAGTTTTTCTTCATATCCTTCCATTAGTATTGACCAGAATTTGGAATGTTGATTATCTTATACCATAATGTTGTGTACTGCCTATCCCATCTTCTCTTCCCACCTTTCAGCTGTATGCCCCGTCTCCCCCACCTGTTCTCTTGGCTCTGTAATTCTGTTTTGTCTACAATTACTTGGATTTACACACCTTATTGACTGATAGGGCTTTTCACAAAAGTAAGTAACACTTGTGAGTAATTTACACGTACAAGTTTACTTGTATATTTTTGAGTAACTTTACTACTTTTGGCTATTCACAAAATCGAAGTGTAAAGTTGCCATTTACATGGCTGCACTCCCTAAACAAGCATTTGCAATGCAATCGGTCTCGCCTTTGGGCCCTTATATGTATTTAGCTATGCAGCACATTAGCCTGGGTGCTGAAACATGTACCGTTCTTTAACATGGAGGGAAAGTAAGCACCAAACTGCGTGACACGCCAGGTATGGGAACACATGGAAAGAAATATTGACTTTCACCGGGAAATGGTATAGTCCAAAGCTCTGGGAGACAATTTCTATGGACTGGAATCTAGAGAATGCTTAAGTGATTCTGGTATTTTACTGACCTCTGCCTGTTGCGTGAAGTTCGGTATTTCATGATTTGGGTGATAAATATCTGGGAATCCTTAGATGAAAAGTCGTTCACCCCCCAGAGGAGTGTTCACACGGGATCCAAAGCCAAGGGCCACTTTCTCTCTGGTGTTTGAATCCGTAGAGTGGTTTCTGTTCCCTGCTTTTGTCAGGACAAAAGCGTAGCAAACTAACCCCAAAGCACCACCTTCAAAGACACACATAAAATGAGATGGATCGCATTCTGCCGAGATGTTGTGCAACCAACAAGTCAAAGATTTGGAGTTGGTTAGATAGTCAAGTAGGTTAAAGTGCCTGCTGCAGAGATCTAATTATAACATGCATACTGTAGGGGGTCAAATCTGACAAAATAACTTAGTGGGTTAATGTGCATGCTGCAGACATCAGCAAGTAACCGGTAAGTCAGAGATGTCAGACTTCACTACGTAGCTCAGTGGGTTACTGTGTCTCCTGCAGAGAGCCTGTGTGTAAACTGTACGTAACTGGTGTCAGATATGGACCACGTGCTTCAATGGGTTAAAGCGCCTGTTGCAGAAATAAATATGTGCAACCTAAAGATTAGAGGGTTGAAGGCCCACCGTGGCCACCTCAGCCTCTCATCCTCCCAATGGTGATAATAATAGTAAGGTGACAACACTGGATATTGTCGGTGCTTTGACTGCGCAGGCTGTCACTGTGGCGCTACGTTATGCAGACACGTGCTGCATTGTCAGTGTCGAGAAGGGGACGTCCCTTCCCTGTCACAGCTCAACGCTCCAGTGGTTTTAAGCTCCGCTCTGCTTCAATGCAGCAGCCAGCCAGGCTCTTCCGTCAGAGACATATGCAGGCACCGCCGTGTTTGATTGTGTGTGTGGTGCGACAACCCCGTGAAGCGCCGACCCCCACTTCAACGGGCAGTCAGGCCGCTAGGTCGTTGTTATGTTATGGTGGGTTGAACATTGCAACGGGTGCGCTTATGTTCAGAGGGCGACACTGAAACAAACGGACATGTTGGACGACGGCAGTTAGTAGTGTTGCTACCGTCACTGGTGTCTTTTGGTACGCAAAGAATAGGCGCTATAGTGCCGAAATATACAGTATACCATACACACGCAAACTCATATACGCCATACCTGACCATTCCACACCGTGCTATGCCATAACACAACTTAATGTGAAATAACAGTTCAGCATAACACAGACTTCCATCATAATACAGCCTAGCATGGCATAGCACACCGTAGGATACTATACACAATAATACAGTATGAATATGAACAGTGTGGCATAATATAAGAAAGCTTAGCATAGCATAACACAGCATGAACTGACGTGACAGTGCACAGCAGGATATAGCAACACATACAATAACAATACTTGGCAAAGTACAATATAAAAGCTTAACAGAACAGAACATAAAATAACACACAGTAACAGGTGCATTTAGAGGAGAAACTCAATCTTATGCAACGCACCAGAAAAAATAGATGACCACTGCCATACACAGAAACACAGAAATAATCCCAAGAACACATCCACAAACAGAGACACACACGGAACAAACATGCAGCCAAAGATATTACAATAAAACACACTATCATTTCTACGCACAAACAGGCATCTACACAGAGCCAAGAGACCCAGCTAAAGGGTAAGCAGGGATACGCACATTACATACACACATCCCACACCACAAGGGGAAACAAGCCAAAATTATCAGTGCAATGGTAAATGTACAGCTATACAAGCACACAAAGAAAGAAATGGAGAGATAGATTTGGGAATATATTCACACTCACCCTCACAGTCACACAGAAGTACAACAGACACCAGTTCAGCTTAAATGCACGCAACCGACCCATTAACGACAGCTACATTTGGGAGCAGACCTACAACGTGACAAGCACTCGCACGCATACACAGAGACACACATACACACGCATCCATGCAAACATAGCTAGACCTGAGAATAGATTGGCCAATTTGTACACAGAGAGACACTCACCACACACACAGACACACACAGATAGCCAGGCCTGCAAGTCTGCACGCAAATACCAAGATATGTCAGCACTCGCACACGCAGAGGCACGCACACAAACATAGCTACACATTAAATATTGCACATAGACTCACACTGGAACAATTCACTACAGTTCCCAAAAAGCCTATGAAAGCCTTCACACAGACATGCACTTCAGCACACGTATTTGTGGACACGTGTATACAGAACACCTAAACAGGCAATGTCGGGGAGACAACCATGCACACTTACAAGTGCAATGCCATACTATCAGAGTGTCCCACCTCAGGAACAGCCCAGTAGATAAATATGTACAGGCACATACCTATAGATGCACATGCATATAATCTGAATACAGACATATGCATATAATCTGAATACAGACATACGTCTATTGATTCAAGTGTGCACAGGCATGTAATGTAAATGCACATGTAGTTTCATGCGCATCCATACCTACACACATGCACACAAGCATAAACACATCTGTATCCATGTTTGTACGCAAACACTTTTACGTAACCATGCACTTCCGGAAGATGCACGGGAACAATCAGATCAAGCACACAGGCTCCAGATACATATGCGCCTGCACGTTACTTTAAACACACATGTAAACCACCCCTCCCCCCACACAAATACATTGATTACACAATCAAGTACGCAGGTACGCAGAAATAGACATGCACATAAAACACATGTGCAAACACACACGCACGTAAAGACATGTAACCATTGTACATGTAAATATCTAAAGTTATAAACATGCATGTACGCAGCCCTGCTTCAGACACAAGCATACATACCTGCACACGTGCAATGCACCCATGAACAGCTGGTGATTCTGCACAGGAGAGACGCCCCAGGCAGAGACATGCAGAGAATAATTCAGCTGAAATCACTTCTCTGCTCTCTCCTGAATTGTGCCCCCGGGTAAGAAGAGAGGCGAGGGGCTGCCAGCAGCAGAAGAGATGCACACTTGGAAGAGACTCACGCTCTGGACGGACCGCTCACTCTGAAAAGATTGTGCAGATAGCAGAGTCTGGAGAGACCGCACGCACGTATGAACACACAGGCACACAACAAATGCGCACACACACACCCGCACACCACACATACATGCACACAACACACACACACAACTTTAAACAAAGCAGATTGCTCAGTCTGCATATCAGGAACAGTTGAATGATGACACAAGTTTATATCACTTATTAAAAAGAAGCCGACCCGTGGGTCTGGTACAGCCCGCTTGCGCCCCTGTGTTTTGAGTGAAGTCTGCCTCCTTCCTGGATTCTATGCCACTCGCCGAGGCAGTGTGTATGTATTTGCTCTGAGTATTTCCTTTCACGCCAATATTTGAGGCTGGCAGAGCCGATAGCAGCGCAGCAGACATCAGTATAAACTGCCAACTCAAGGGTAGTTACGAGGTGGCAGGAGAGTTGTGCTGAAGAAAAAAAACAGAATCAAGGCGGGCGCCATGTTTATTAAAGAAAACATGCTGTGCTCCTCCTGCATTGGGCTGGGAGACGAGATGGGAGGCCCGGCAGCAGAGCTGTTAAGAGCTGTGCTTTTTAAAAAAAAGCGCTGCGCATGCTGTGTTCATTAAAGAAAAGACCTGCGCACCTCATGAAGCGGTCTGCATATTAAAGAAAAAAAGCATTGGCAACGCTAATCGGTCTCGCTCGTTTGTATAGTGGAGACCAGGTGGCAGAGGAAACAAGATGCGCGACCACCATTATTTAATATGTTAATTTAAACAAAAAGGCAGGGCTCAGAACACGCTCACTCTGGGACAAAGGGGCCGTCCACAGCACTCCCCACATGCTGACTTGAAGGACACAGGGCACGTCCCAGAGCAGAGGCAAGACACCGCCCCCTGCCTTTTGTAAAAAGAGCGAGACACTGTAGCTGCAGCCGGCGCCATGTTGGAAGGGCACGGCTTCCAGCTAGTGTCCTTAAATGGGAGGTTAATATCAATTGATTCCTCTCTCTTTCCCCCGTATTTTTTGTAGCCAATCGGCAGGAAGAGCAAGCATCATGTGACTTAAAACATATCCCTTATTCTCACGGCTGCTCATGTAAAGCGCTGTCATACAGGCGGGTCAAGTTTTCAATATATAAAATGGCAACAACAAAAAAAAAAGCAGTGTTGGGAGAGCGCTGCTCACCGGGGCCCTTGCATTCCAATAAAAGACACCTAGATGCCCCCATTCAGCGATGCTCATAGACTGGTTGGTCTGCAACCATAATTGCAGCTCTGTGTATTCAATTGAAATCAAGCCCAATCCCCTTTTTTTAAAAAGCCCAAAATACAGCAAATCCTACCAGAAAGAAGCTCAATTGCAGTGGACACCAAAACGTTTTAAAAAGCTAATTAAATACAATAAACAGAGCGGAACAGTGAGAGGCACAGAGCCTGAGGCAGCACCAACACAACTGGGGCAGTAAAAGGATATGGGAAGGATGCTATATTTCCATGTAAGCAGCAATGGCACCGAAGCTGAACACAGGGAAACAGTAACAGACCAAGAAAAAAAATAGTCCCCCTTAGACCACATAAACACCCATAGCGGAATGAGACAGTAGTTAGTCCCTGCAGCATGGGAGGAACAAAGAGAGAAAGGAGGGACAAAGAGGCAGGACTGAACACTGGCAAGCAAGGATTTCTGAAGGACACTCAAACAAACAAATCAAAAGATGGGGGTGGCTTTAACCCAACATAAGAAATTACAATAGGTCTTGAATGCTCGACCTAAAAAAGGGGTGGAACCTAATTTACTAATGTGAGTTACTACCTAAAAAACCAATAGTAGGTTTACCACCACATATGGCCAACCCTTGTAATGCAAAAGGAACAAATGATGGACGGAATGCTGAGCAATGCAAACATTAACCCCCAGTCACAAAGATCTGGGTGATAGGGGACACCCCTGTCTCGTGCCCCTTAACAATGCAAACTGCTCCAATACCACCCCTCTGAGTCGCACCCGGGCCAACGGGTTACTATATATTAACTGGTGACCAGTCAAAATATCGATTTTTAAATATTGAAGCACAGTTATATCGAGTTTTAAATATCGTAGGGACAAAATATCGAAGTCAAGAATATCTACAACCAGAATATCGAAGTTAAGGTAAGAAATATCGATGTTGCAAATATCGATGTTAATAATATCGATATTTATATGCGTGTTATGTATTTTAGTATGTATTTAATATGTATGTGTTCTATATTTTTTGTTAAGTATTGTACTGTTTTTTTAAATATATGTATAAATTTTTTAGAAATTAGTAATTTTTTTAAAGTAAATTTTGCGTTTTAGTACTGTAGCGGGTTGTGGGTTTATAGGGGAATAGGGTGGGAAGTATTTTAATTATAGTAAATTAAATAATAATTTTTAGGAATTATTAATTTATTTTAATTAAATGTTGTGTCTTATTTCTGTAGCGGGTTGTGGGTTTATAGGGGAATAGGGTGGGAAGTAATTTAATTTTAATTAAGTAATTATTAATTTTTAATTATTGTTATTAATAATTAATGTATTGTTAATTAATTATTCATTGGTAATTAATTATTATTAATTGATAATGATTTTATTTGTATTAATTTATTATTGGAGTGGGTTGTGTGTTTTTAGGGAATAGGGTGGCAAGTAAAGTATTTGTAATTAAGTAATTAATTAAGAAAAATTGAGTATTGATAATTAATTTTTTTGTTAATGAATTTTTAATTGGTGATTAATTTTTATTAAATATTATTTATTAGTATTGATATCTTTTTGTTAATTAATTACTAATTGGTTATTATTTTTATTAAATATGTATTGGTATGTTTTGTTAATTAATTATTAATTGGTTCTTAATTTTTATTAAATATTATTTATTGGTATTGATAATTATTTTTTGTTAATTAATTATTAATTGGTTATTACTTTTTATTACATAATATGTATTGTTATTGACATTTTTGTTTATTTAATTATTAATTGCAAATTAATTTTTATTAATTGATTAATTGAAAATTAATTTAATTGTGTGAAATTTTATGTGGAGTGTGTTGTGTGTTTATTGGGGAATAGGATGGGAAGTATTTAATATTATTAAAGTAATTATTATTTTTGATATATTTGTAGTTTTTTTTTCTTCTAAATTTATTAATAAATCATTATTTAATTACAATATTTATTTCATTTATATGTATGTTATTTTTAACATCTACGTTGTCCAACGCTTTCCCTACTGTTGCACTCACTGGAGTGGGAATAGTAATTTTTACCCCTACGCTATCCAGCGCTTTCCCTACTATTGCACTCTCTGGAGTGGGAATAGTAATTTTTACCCCTACGCTATCCAGCGCTTTCCCTACTGTTGCACTTATTGGAGTGGGAATAGTAATTTTTACCCCTACGCTATCCAGCACTTTCCCTACTGTTGCACTCTCTGGAGTGGGAATAGTAATTTTTACCCCTACGCTATCCAGCGCTTTCCCTGCTGTTGCACTCTCTGGAGTGGGAATAGTAATTTTTACCCCTACGCTATCCAGCGCTTTCCCTACTGTTGCACTCACTGGAGTGGGAATAGTAATTTTTACCCCTACGCTATCCAGCGCTTTCCCTACTGTTGCACTCTCTGGAGTGGGAATAGTAATTTTTACCCCTACGCTATCCAGCACTTTCCCTACTGCTGCACTCACTGGAGTGGGAATAGTAATTTTTACCCCTACGCTATCCAGCGCTTTCCCTACTGTTGCACTCTCTGGAGTGGGAATAGTAATTTGTACCCCTACGCTATCCAGCGCTTTCCCTACTGTTGCACTCTCTGGAGTGGGAATAGTAATTTTTACCCCTACGCTATCCAGCGCTTTCCCTACTGTTGCACTCACTGGAGTGGGAATAGTAATTTTACCCCTACGCTATCCAGCGCCTTCCCTACTGTTGCACTCTCTGGAGTGGGAATAGTAATTTTTACCCCTACGCTATCCAGCGCTTTCCCTACTGTTGCACTCACTGGAGTGGGAATAGTAATTTTTACCCCTACGCTATCCAGCGCTTTCCCTACTGTTGCACTCTCTGGAGTGGCAATAGTAATTTTTACCCCTACGCTATCCAACGCTTTCTCTACTGTTGCACTATGTGGAGTAAGTATATATATTAATTTATATGTATATGTTTAATTTATTTTAACATTTAATGTATTAGTTATTATTTTTAAATATCTTAATATTTTTAACTTTATTTCTTTTAATTATATGTATTATTTACTTAATTTTACATTATTAATAAAACATTAAAAAAACTATATTTTTAACTTCGATATTTTTGACAACTATATATTTTTATCGATATTTTTGTACTTACCTTTATGTAGATTGGACTTCGATATTTTTGACTTCTATATTTCTGTGTCGATATTTTTGTAGGTCGATTTTCTGTCCGTCGATATTCTGTCATACATTCATATTAACTGGACCCACTGAAGGAACTCCTGCCGCATCCCCATCTTCTGTAGAGCAGCCCAAATATAATTCCAATCCACCGAATCAAAGGCTTGCTCAATATCCAACAGGGCTAAGGCACAGTCCTCAGTCTGCACAATCGGTGCATGCCACACATGGGCCAGCCTACGCAGGTGATATGTTGTATTCCTGTGAGGTATAAAACCTGCCTGATCGGGGCATAGACGGGAGCAACCTAGTTGCTAGCACCCGGCTCAGGATCTTAATATCTAGATTCAATAAAGAGATTGGCCTGTAGGAGCCGGGCTGCAGTGGGTCTTTATCCGGCTTTGGAATCATAGACACCAACGCCTCTTGCATCGATCCAGGAAGAGACTTATTTTCATAGGCTAAGATGGGGCATAGACGGGAGCAACCTAGTTGCTAGCACCCGGCTCAGGATCTTAATATCTAGATTCAATAAAGAGATTGGCCTGTAGGAGCCGGGCTGCAGTGGGTCTTTATCCGGCTTTGGAATCATAGACACCAACGCCTCTTGCATCGATCCAGGAAGAGACTTATTTTCATAGGCTTCAGTATAAATCTCCAGTAGTTTATCCACTAATAGCGGAGCAAACCGCTGATAAAATTCAGTGGGGAGGCCATCGCCCCCGGGGCACTTACCCGTATTAAGGTTTTTTATAGCCCTTAGTATCTCCCCCCTGGTGATGGGGCGGCTAACGACTCTGCTTCCTCTGGATCTATTTGTGGAAGCTCTATATCATTTATATAGGCTTGTATACCCTCTGGTGTAGCATTCGATGCAACCCCGCATGTTTTTGCCAGGTGACGCGCCAAGGTGTCAGCTATCGCTCGCTGTGTGCCTATCATTTCTCCATTGTCCCCTCTGAGCTGAATTATTGGGGATGACATAGATTCCGATCGTATTAACCTGGCCAGGAGTGCCCCGGATTTATCTCCTTCCCTGTGTAGGCATTGTCTATAAGTAAAGTGGGTGTGTTTTTCCAGTCTACCCCAAGAGTCCAACAAATCCTCCAGCAACCTTCCCCATTCCTCCATCGTTTGTGGATCATCATGTATGGTTTTTTCTAAGTTTCCCAATTTTTGCTCCTGCGTCTTGATGTCCTGCTCTAACTGCTGTCGAACCCCATATGTTGTCTTAATAGCCACACCTCGAATCACAACTTTCATTGCCTCCCATTCTATTGCTCTGGTTGTTGCAGTCCCCCAATTTTCAGCGAAATATTGTGTTAAAGTGTCTTGAAGGGTCGCAACATAGGGAGGATCCTGCAGCGCCTCAGCTCTGAGTCTCCACAATGGCACTGCTGGCCGACCTCTACCTGCTTTCAAGTTCAGTAGAAGTGGAGAATGATCCGACAGATACCGAGGTAAGTATGTGCCCCCTCTACTGCAGTCATCAAACCTGTGGAAATACAGCAATAATCTATCCGACTGTGTGTCTGAGCAGCTGGGGTATAACATGAGAACACTCTCTTTAATGCATTCCTTTCCCGCCATATGTCACTAAGATGTAGGCCCGCAATAGTTTCCTGGAGGACTTTAAGTGTTCTGGGCTTAGTATGGTCTACTCCAAGGCTTTTTGCTAATGTCTTATACATAGGTGGATCTCTCATCTCTGATGGCCAGTGGTCCACTGTTCCAGAGGTCCATGCGATAATTTAGGATCACAACATCCGTCTTATCAGCATTTAGTCTTAACTGGTTGTTGCTCATACTGCTTCAAATTAATTTCATGGTGTTTTGAAATTCAAATTGTGTAACCATAGTGCTATCTAAGCACAGAAGTAGTTGAGACTCTTCCGCATAAATATATTGTCTGAATCCTCTTGACATCAACTCTTTTATTAAACAAATATGGAGGTGAGGAGGATCTCTGGGGAACTCCACAGGCTGCATGTGTAGCAATTGCTACAAATGGGGCCAGGTGGACTTCCTAGACATGGTCTTCTGAAACTGTCTTCATCCATTTCAAGGTAATTCCCTTGAGCACTTTAATAGTGGGATAACCATAGCATTTTCAAATGATGTAGGTATGGAGCCCTGAGGTAAAGATTTGCTCAGTAGATTTAGTACGGAGGCTTTTTTAATTTTTTTTATTATTCCTAATCAACAGAGGGCAGGGGTCCGACAGTGCGCTTGACTTTACCTTTTTCAATAATTCTTGTAGGGGACCTTCACCCAGGAGGTTGAAGAGGAAAGAAAATGAGGATTCCTGTCCTTTGACACTGTCTGCATATCAATAGAATTTTGACAATACTTTCTGAGATCAACTCTTGTTTATACAAAAGACATTCGGTAGATCACAGAAGTTTTATGATGGCTTTAAGCTTAGTGATCTAAGCAACAAGAGCAAACCCAAATGTCCACGTGTCATGGGTATCAAGTGTAGAACTGAGAACAAGAATATACATGGAACTCATTTTCAAAAACTCTATATAATTATGCAGGAAATCCTGTATGCACTTAATCTAATCAAGGACAGTTATATTTTGAACAGAAAAATTCTGTTTGGAGTTAATTTTTAAGGAAAAACAATCAGTATTTCTTAGTTCAATTCGATTCAGCTGAATTAAAAAAACTTTTTTATAATTAGCAAAATCATAATTTAAAAATCAAATAGTAAAGTGAATGGTGAAGAGATGCTTTGTAAGAACCCCAAGTGAGAACAAGAACCAAAATCATAAAGAAAGCAAAAGTCAAGATATGGGTGAACATAAATGGTCTATTGGCTGTTATTCTGTAAGACAGCTAACTGCATTACATCTATTAAAACACAATGAGTGGTATCCCAGTGTTTGATTCATACAGAAATAAGGTCTTTCTTTGTTAGTGTCAATGGCGCTTCTACCCTATTCCAGATACTATGATCTCATCAGGAGTAAAGTGAACCTAGGGATTGGCTGTATTGTTAAGGTTGGTCTAGTTTCATAGTAAAAGACCAGTAGGGTTGGCCAAGCGTACGGGTCCGGAGATACACTAGGAACATTTTCAGACTTGTGTGTGCTTATCGCAGGATGAGGCAGTAATGTTGTCCCGTACTCATGCCCAGTTTGGAGGTGTATACAAACACCTAAAGAGAACCGGTATTTGGGAAAAAAGGCAGCCAGATGCTTGTAATAAGGTGGGGACGTAACTTTCAACCTCCCGTGCTGTTCCCTGTTGTGCAAGATAATGGCAAATAAGGGCCATGTAGGGCGGTCTCCCCATCAGAGAAACACCAGCAGGGAAATTGACCTTTAAACTTAGTGTCACTCTTTTAGGGGATGATAATTTCTTCATTACTTTAAAAATCATTTTCTGTTTATTTTGTGCTTATGGCATCATATTGGAGCAATAGCCTTTTTTGTTTTAAGCAATATAGATTTATATTCTGTCATTCATTCCTTAAATTTGATCTTGATTTTATTTTGACAGTCTTTGCACCAGTGACTTTCAAGCCAGCGTAGTTGTAGTTTAGCTTATTTTAGCTCAGGAGTGACCCAGGGGACAGGTTTGGTTCATTGGGTAACCCTTCATCTTTTTAACAGGTATTTAAACTACTTGCAGGGGAGCTTGCGCACTGTTGTTTCTGCCGTGGGGGGCCGGACTACAAGCCCCAGCCGCCAACACTACTGCCCACCCCACTTCCTCAGCGCCAGGAGGTGCTTAAAGGCCACTGAGGGCTCCTGCAGCGTGAGGAGCTCGTGCACTGTTGTTTATGCCATGGGGGGCCGGACTACAAGCCCCAGCCGCCAATGTGCTGCCGCCCACGCCACTTCCTCAGAGCCAGGAGGTGCTTAAAGGCCACTGAGGGCTCCTGCAGCGTGAGGAGCTCGTGCACTGTTGTTTCTGCCGTGGGGGGCCGGACTACAAGCCCCAGCCGCCAATGTGCTGCGCCCACACCACTTCCTCAGCGCCAGGAGGCGCTTAAAGGCCACTGAGGGCTCCTGCAGCATGAGACGCGCGCCGGCGCGCCCGGGCTGGGCCCCATCTCTTGGCTTGGTGCTGCAGCCTCGCTTATCTTCTGGCGACCGGCCTGAGAGAAAGGGTAAGAGGATGGGGAAGCGTAAATTAGCCACGCCATCCACTAAGGATCACCCATTAACCTCCACCATTAGCAGTTTTCTCACTACGGCCTTGGGGGCCATCACCAGTGAGATTGAATGTGTGGAGGAGAGACTGGGGGCCACAAAGTGGGCACTACATACAAGCTCTTTGGTAGAACCAACTAGCTTATTACAGAGTCAGCAACCCATGGGCTCTAAACCTCTTACGGAAGATGCAAAATCCAGCGATCCAGCGGTTTCCAAAAATACCCAGTAGGGTTCCTCTCATGATATCTTATGCTCCCCCCCTTCAAAAAAGGCAAAGGCATGCAGTAAATCCAAGAGAGAGCTATTGCTACCTGCGGGCCGGGAAAAAAACTTGGCACCCCCTGCAAGGAAGAGTGCAAGGGCACTTGATTTGGAAGCTGATCCAGGACTTCAAGGCAAGGGAGACTCACTGTTGCATGCTCTGTTTGTTAGCTCTTTGGAAACAATTGTGAAATCTCTTCTCAACCCTTTTTTAAGTATCCTTAACAGCATTTATACCTCGCTAAAAATTTTGATTGGCTCTAGCCTCTCGATCATAACCACTGGGACTAACAATGTAACAGACTTTGACCCTCTGCCCATGCGTTGTGCTTCTTTGCCCCCCCAGAGGTCAGTTTTGCCAGTGCAGGATCTGGCTACTGGCCGCCAGTCCAATATTACAACTAATAACATTCTACCTTGCTCTTCTCAACCCAGAGCACATGTTGTATCTTCCTCAGCGGGTGGTGGGGACCTTCCAACAATCTCAAATGGGTCAAATGTTGCCGGAAATACTGAACCAGTCTTTAAACGTTATGCTGAGATAAGGAAAAATCGTAATAGAGTTCTTCATCTTCCACTGGAAGCAACCCCGTTAGTTATAGTTCTTAAAAATGTTTCACCTCTATCACCCAACATGGAGGAAGACTTGCCGCAGCTGGGGAATAAAACTGTACACTGGTTAGCAAAAGCCACGGACAGGACAAATAGTGAAGTCTTATTTAGGAACGAGTATCGTGGTTGGGCTCCCAATCTAAAATTGATACTGGTGATTGTGTTGTTGTCAATTTTAAAAACATGTCTCTGGTACACTCACTCAGGGAAAGGCTTCCTAGGTCTAGAAATGCCAGTGGCTCTATTGTGGCAGTGACCCTTGGTTATTTTCATAAGCCCAGCCTGCAGGTAGAGTCAAGGTCACATTATGTAAACCACAGTCCCCCGCAATATTTTGCTATTCCCATGCTCAATCGTTTTTCTCCCCTAGAACAGGTGGATTGACTACATCAAAGGGCGCTGGGAACTACACTGTGACTCAGTAGTGACAGAGGCCGAGGGTAGCATTGATAGAACTGATATGCCAGTGACTAATGGCCCGGTACTCATAGGTAACCTTGTCATGCCTGATTTGGCAACAGCAGAATCAGTGGAACTCGTCAACACCTCATTAGTAGACAAGGACCAATATATGATATCTCCAAATATAGCCCAGAAATCCCAGGATGATTGTCGGATAGCTGGTCATGCAAGTAGCGGGAATGCATTTTCTGGCTATAACAGTACCATTGTGTATGGAGGCCTCTTTTGGAATATTGCAGGTCTATTAAATAAGTTGAGATATGAGACCTGGCACAACTTCATAAAAGATTATAGCATTATATGATTCCAAGAAACCTGGACAAGAGAGACAGTTCACATTGATGGTTACGCTTCCATACATACATACACCAGCAGGCGCAGCTTTGGGTGGTCATCTCAAGGGTGGCCTACTCACTCTAGTAGCAACCACATTAGCAGATAGAGTAGGCAAAACACAACTTGACTCACTGCATTTCCAAATTAGTATCATCCTTTATAACCAGAATGTAACACTGGTCATTGTTAACTTTTATCAGACCAACTTTGTTCTCAACAACACTGCCATTGCTGAAGATGTAGAGAAATTATTAAGCAGGCACATACAGGAATTAAATACAGATTTTATTGTATTTTGGGGGGTCATTTTAATTGTAAATTATGTCTCTTATCAAAGCAGTCTGCATGTTGTCTAGTAGATGGAGGCAAGGATGGTGGTTGTCATTTTGATCATAATCCCTGTGGGAACATTTTTAACTCGCTGCTTTCCAAATTTTCTCTTTTTCTTACAATAGATCTTATGCAACCATTAGGCCCAGATCATGTCTCCTTTATAGGCAGAGGTCAAGGCAGCCTCATTGACTTCATTACCCTTTCAGAATACTTCAAACCCCAATCTGTGGCATTTTCTATTCTCAAGGTCTGTTTTAGTGACCACTTTCCCCTGGCCATTCGTTTAGAGACCCAAACTGGCCAGCTCTCTGTGAAAATAAATCTACACCCCATAACTTATAGTAAAAATAAGGGTCTCTTGCGTAAGTGGTCCATGGTAGATCCAGATCTCGATCTACAGCGGATCTTGACCACCAACAAGGCACAAATTTTGGAGTGTCTTGAAAGTAGTTTAAATCCCTCATCTATTTTAAAGGCTTTCGCTGAAATAACTGAGACCATCAATGCTGCTTTACGAGCTGATAAGAAGCCGAGATCCCAGAAGTTATGGAAATGGTTCGATAGTGTCTGCTCACAATCTCATAATAAACTTATGAAGGTGCTGAAAAAAAAACCAGGGATAATCTAGCGGTAAAACATCTCCAGAATGAATACAAACGTGCTCTTGAGAAACGTAAATTGGACACAAGATAGGAGGCATGGGAACAATTTTATGAAGCAAGTCAAAATAAAGATCCTAGACTCTTCTGGAAAACTGTTAATTCAAACTTTTTCCAAAGCTCCCACAATAGTAGCATTGATGCTACAATCATGCCCGATGCTTGGGTACTATATTTTTCTAGCCTATATAGCGTTAATGGTGAGCTTTGTCCCACATCAAATTATTGTGACATAAAAAATAGCCATGGGTCTTTAGAGCTGGCATGCCCAACGCTAGATGAAGTTGAAAGGGCATTAAATCAAACTGTAAAGAGTAAAGCATCTGGTCCCGATGGCGTTCCTGCCGATCTGTTTCTGGCCAATCCTGTCCTTTGGCTCCCTCTACTGACCAATATTCCAAGCTTCATAGCTTCCCAGGGCCCTCCAAAATCCTGGGGCACCGTGATTATAGTTCCCATTTTTAAAAAAGGGGACAGGTCGGACCCAAGATGTTACCGTCCATTCTCATTAATTGATTGTACTTGTAAACTGATGAGCAGGGTCATACTACATCGCCTGGAGACTTGGGTAGCGGCAAGTGGGAAGTGTTCAGACATACAATATGGCTTTAGGAGGGGCCCGGGAACTGTTGAACAGTGTCTCAATCTGCACCTGGTCATAAGCAAGTACACATAGCTAAGACCGGATCCCTTTATCTTGGGTTCATGGATCTTACATCAGCTTTTGACTGGGTGCAAAGAGGGAAATTATGGGGAAAAATGCTGAATCTGGGCATTGATCCATCTTTAGTTTATTTTCTAGCCCAGATGCATCAGGATGTGACTGGGAGGGTCAGGTATGGAGCGGGCGGGGGACACACAGCCCCCATTAAAATGAATCATGGGGTTCGTCAAGGGTGCGTCCTTGCCCCCTTTTTATTTTGTCTTTATATTAATGACCTAGAAAGTCATCTCAATCAATGGCATGCTGATGTTCCCAAGATAGGCACTAGAAATCTTCTGGCATTCCTCTATGCCGATGACTGCGTTTAATGTCCAGAACTAGTGTGGGCCTGCAGAAGCTTGTCACTAAATGTAATGATTTTATGACTGAACTGGGCCTAAAGACTAACACTGCCAAGTCCTACACCATGGTCGTAGGTAAATCTCCCCCCCCCTTTTAATATCATGTTTTATTAATAATGAAAGGTTGTCCTATGTCCCAACTTTTTCGTACTTGGGAATTCTTTTTGACCAGAGAAGTACCTGGCACCATTTAGTTGAAAGAAGGGTCAGAAGTTTTAACCAAAACCTGGCGGCGCTATTTAGGTTCACAAAGAAATTAGGCTCAAGACCGATTAACTCAATAATTAATATCGTGTTCTGCTAATTTGCATGGGGCTGGAGTGTGGGGATTTTGCAATCGGGCTTGCCTCCAAGCAGCTGAGAACAACTTTCTGAGACGCTTATTAACAGTTCCAAGCAGTCTCCCCCCTATCATTTGCCATAACGAACTTGGTCTGTTTCCTTTAACTCAACGCATACAAACTGCACCAATTTTACTATGGCACTCAATTTGGGCAAAAGATGAGCCGGCCCTTAATCGTGCAATTATATTGGACTGTTTTAAACTTGATCACATGTTGAAGATACCATGGCTTAATTACATAAAAAACAGCTGGAGATAGTGGGGATGGTGGACTGTTTTTCTAACCCAGAGTGCATTATAAAGATCTCAAAAATCCAGTTGAAGAAGGACTTTCTATCCTGTCTAAAGATGTCGAGTGAGCCCCTGGAGCTAAGGAAAAAGGGAGTCTCTGAACATTTGCTTTTGGTACGGTCTCCAAGTGTTGAGCCTTATCTCTCTTTCTATTTCCGTCATGTCAAAATGTTTTATCTTATTAGATTTAGGTTTGGCATTGCGCACCTTCTGTTCTCTTATCCTCGCAAAGCTTACTGCGATGCTAAACTGGATCTTTGCCCTTGGTACTCCAAATCTATACAGAATATGCTGCATTTCCTGTTTTTTTGCCAACTTTATACAAAGCCGAGGTAGGATTTTACTGTCCCCCTCTTAAAAGTTTTAAAAATCAGGAAGTGCCAGCGGCCCTATCTCACCTCCAGCTTTTAAATAATGAATATACTAGTTTAATGGTCTATAGATATATATCCACAGCTGTCCGTTTACGAAATGTGGTTGGGAAATGACTTCTTTGTATCTGGATTTCAATTAATTATCTTTGGATTTCATGGTTTTGGGGACAGGGGTTTACCGTAAAGCCCATTATACATGGTATGTACGTCATGCTGCTATTTGTCAAAAAATTGACTTAATTATCATTGTTACATTTTTTTATTATGATTTTCTATTGTCATGAAGTTTATTATATATCGTCTGTATCATATTTTAATTGTGTTTAAATAATTCTCTTTTTATGTACTCTTTTATGGCTGTGTGTCAGCCGAATAAAGATATTTGACTGACTACTTGCATCTTTAAGTTCCTCTGACAGTTCAAATTCAGCTTCATCGACCGCTCAACGCAGGCGCAGTTGCCTTCAGCATGGTTAGCATGGCATCTAAATGTATTCATTGTCAATTACAGATCATTTTAAAGTAAGGGCAAATCAGATTTTCTTTTAATCCAGAGATTGGAAGGTTGCATTTAATTAAATAGTGATCTGACCATATGCAAGGAGAGATTGTAAGGTTAACTATGTTAGCTTTAAGATTTCATACTAAATCTAATGTGTGCCCTTTACAGTGAGTGGGACTCGATATATGTTTTTAAAGGGATAGATATAACATAAACTTCAAATGTTCCCGATCATTGTAGCCTTGTTTAGGGTCATTTACCAAACAGTTAAAATGCCCAACTTCCAACAGCTGTGAGTAATTGGCCATCGGTGAGCAGATTAGCCCACTGATGGCCAATTACTCACAGCTGTTGGAAGAGTCGGGACCCCGGACCCGACTCTTTGAACCAGAGCTTCAAACGATATCTCCCAGTCAGAAATCTTCAATTGGTAAATGGTAAGTTGTTAGTACTCTCAAGATTTAAACAAGAACGATGGGGCAGAAAAAGCATCGTGTTAGAAGCATCCAAGGCATGGAACGTACTGCCTCGCTACATAAACACAACCCCTAGCCTCTTTGCTTTCAGGAAAGCTGTGAAGACCTGGCTGTTCAGGACTTGGTAGTGGTGGCAGTCCTGGGACAATCTGAGCTGGCACTGATTAGTGCTTAGACACATTTGGGCAGAAATGCGCTTTAGAAATCCCTCTAACATAACATAACATAAAATTGGCTAGGAAAGGATGCCATTTATTGTGTGGGACGGTAAGTTAACAAACAAACCAGGGAGGTGTTCATAAAACCATTATTTAACAGCAATGCATCAACATCAGAAATATGTTCAATTGAGACAGAAGAAATGCAAAAATGGGCAGTTTAGTCACTGCTACAGGATATTAAAAAAAACACAGATTGCCACTTGCGATCATTAACCCCTTGACCGCGATCGGAATTCCACTCATGTGCTGGACATTCCGATCGCGGGTGTGGTCGTGACGAGCTCAGCTCGTCATGCGCACAGCGCTACCGCGCAGCATGACGAGCTGAGCTCGTCACGTGCATCGAAGGGGTTAAAGTGAGTCATAGTTACAACACAATCTGGCATGGCAATGCTCCGTACCCGCTAGAGTTACCTTCAATTGCCCCAAACTGGTAATCTCCGCCCCAACTGTAGAGATCTCACTATGGTAAAGTATTGGGTAGTTGTCCTTATACTTTACCATACGGAGATCTCTGCCCGACTGCGGAGTCTCCCTATGTTAAAGTATATGGAAAATTAAATGAGTTTATTAAAACTGGAAAAAATTTGCAAAATTGTTTAATGTTAAATATTTAAATAAATTATTTTTGGATTCATTTTAAAAGTAGAACTAAAGAAGAAAATGCTACAGCACTAATTACAACATTTTTATTTATTTATCAATTAATGTAAATGTATTAACTTACATTAAATTGATTTTATCTCGTTTAATTTGAAAAATATATTCACAACTAAATTTAAAAAATGCAAGAATAATTATCACGGGTGATGTATAGGATTAATTGCAATTTATTTAATTATATTTAGTAAAATTATTGTCACTATAATTTCAAATGTAAAAATATATATTTTATAATTAAATACATTTGTTTACTATTTTTATAATTTGTTTTAGCATACCTACAAAATGCAGTTTTTAAATATGCCCCTGAATATATATTTCTTTGATGATGCAACTTGTCATGTTGAGATATCTTGATTGATAACCCCTTTTTGTGGACACTATTCTATTACCTAAAGAAAAGATGACTGAGTCCTCCCCTTTCATATACCGTGTTCATTAACATATTTGTTTCGGAACGTTCCACAATGTTATAAACCCAGAAGTAGCTTGTAGCATGTTTGTGCAATTGTGAGTTTTATTCAGAATGAGAAATTTCCTCAATCCATTATTGTTGGAATATTCAACATAATAATATTATATTATTAAATAAAATATTATTAGAGACTGCCACCTGGTGGCTCTGTTTATCTAATTTACAACAACAGTTGCCTAATAATTCAACAAACATTGAAAATGATTAATACATGCCACCCAAGCCATTTCTATAGCTTGGAGGGCCTGGAATAGTCTGAATTGTCACACTTATAGGAGTGCGATGATTAGAAGTTGTGTTTGTAGTGTTA
Source organism: Calotriton arnoldi (assembly GCA_963921515.1). Classification (NCBI taxonomy): domain Eukaryota; kingdom Metazoa; phylum Chordata; class Amphibia; order Caudata; family Salamandridae; genus Calotriton; species Calotriton arnoldi. The sequence goes on from CAWUFW010003240.1 coordinate 28,361, forward strand.
TTGGCAGCACCGGCAGGAGAAAGGGGTGGTGCAAGCTGCTGGGTCTTCCTGACTAGGGCCATGGCCCTTATTTTGTACAAAATAAGCACTGGTCATACGCATAAGTTGACTGGATAGGAGGTCAGTTGCATCCTATGTGAATCCCACAGCTGCTATGCAAGCCTGATTCAAAGTGACCATTAATGCTGCAGACTGATGTGATTGACTCCTTATAGTGTGGTATTAGGCATAGATTAGGAAGAAGTCACATTATCCACCCTAGCACCTCATCAGTGGCACCAAGAAAGCAAATACATCCTTTATGAATATATTACTGGTAATGGTGCCATATGCAGTTTTTGCTACATTTTTTTCTCTGGACATTTTAATTAGTGGTTTATTGTCTAACAAAGAAGAAGTCGGAGGCATCAAATAAATTTCTCCATTGAAAATTCTGCACTGGGTAAAGCGGCATCCTTTGTTTGAACATTGCATCACTGCACCTGTCTGGCACATCACAGAACAAGCCTCAAATGATGCACCTTGCTATCAGGTGTTAAATGGGGAATATAAGAAATCAACTTTGAGAGCCCAGACATTAAGAAGTTACTGAATTCCAGTTGTTTACATGAATCTCCATGATGTAGGCCCTCAAATTGGATACCAAGCAACCCTATCATCACTTTAATTTTAGGACAGCAAGGCAGAGCAGTTCAAGGCTGGCTCAGGGTGGTACTGTGAGGTAGAAACTCAAGGCCTGATTCACAAAGGTAAACTTATATTTTTATGCAAGTTTACGATAGGTTGGTATTCACGAAGGGAAGTACTGGTAGTATCTCTAAGAGTGAGGAGTCTCTGCACATAAAACGATAGGACAGTCCTATAGATACTTCTAGTAAATCCCTTTGCGAATACCAAACAATCATATACTTACACAAAAGCGTAAGTTTACCTTTGTGAATCAGGCCCTCAGAATTCAGGAACACACAACAATACAACACAAAGGGGGGGGGCGGAGCTTGCCTGGCTGTAAGATGGCCGCTCGGTGATCGAGCTCCGTCATCCACCGACGCTATCCGGAAATATTTGCTGCTTCAACGTAGCTGAGGGAGTGTGGGCTGCCAGCGGTGGTGCTCCTGACGACCCGTTGATCCCCTGGAGGTGACTTGCTCCTGCTTTAAGCCCGGGGTGCCTGCGGTCGGAGCCGAGGCCTCCAGCATCGGCGCGCGGCCCTCGGGTGGGGCTGTGGTGCGTGCGACAGTCCTTCGCCGCTGTTTGCCGTCTCCGCCCTTGCTGGACGCCCTGCGGTGCTGCGGCGGCTGCCTGCTGATCCCGAGGCCGGGAGGGGCGTTGCGGATACGTTCCGGGGCCCCGTGTGGCTGGAGGTGAGCGGAGCGCCCCTTATTGCGGTTGCCTTTGGGCCGGAGACGGAGGGGACGCCCGAGTCCCCGCATCCAGTGTTGTGGCCTCATCGCCTAGCGCTATCCTGCACCCCTCCTGGTTGCGGCGCTGAGACACGCTGCTGATCGCCTGGGGCCGTCTGCTCTGGGCTGGCTGGTGGTGCTGGCCCTTGACGTTTGCTGCCTGTGGGGGATTACATCTGTGTGCTGGTGGGCGTGGATCGGCTTCGCTGGCCGGACCCGCCCTGCTGGCTCCACCTCGGTGAGGAAGACGACCTCGGTGGCTGCATAGGCGAGGTGTCTGCCCCCGCTGCAACGCTGCCTTCCTTCCCCCAGTTGCCTAGAGACTTCCTCGTAACTTGTGCCCTCCAGGCGGTGACGCAGGGGTGTGAGATTAGCGGTGCGCCCTGTCCGCGCTAGAGGTTCCCGGTACCGGCATCACTATGGGCAAGCCAGACAAGACCCAGCCGAAGCTCAGCTTCGAACAGCGCAAATCGAAACTGCACGAAGAAGTGGTGGACTCGGCGATGGCCGACTCAGACAATCCTGTGGACGACCCGGTGAGTGACATCAAGCAAATCATCGCGTCCATGCAACAGGGGCTGACGGCCATAGACTCCAAGATTGATACGCTGGCCTATAGGATGGACAGAAAGGCGGAGAGGGTCGACAAGCATGCCGAACGCCTGGACATGGCGGAACGGCGCATCACCGAGACCGAGGATGCCCAAACGGACACCAATACCACACAGCGACAGGTCGAGAAGGCACTGGTTGCGCTGCAGGACAGAGCGGAAGATTTGGAAGCGAGGTCGAGGCGGTCCAATCTCCGAATCACGGGTCTTCCCGAATCTGCAGCCACAGGACCTATGGAACCTTTCGTCGATCAACTCCTTCAAAATTTGCTGGGGGCTGACATTTTCTCCGCCATGTTTGTCATTGAGAGGGCACATCGGTCACTGGGCCCGAGACCTCAGCCTGGTGCTCCCCTGCGGCCCATTATTGCTAAACTGCTCAACTACCGTGACAGAGATGCGGCGTTGCGCAGGGCAAGAGAGCTAGGCCCTATGCAATATGAGGGTTCCTCCATTTTCCTCTTCCCAGACTTCACCATTAGGGTGCAGGAGGCTAGGAGGCAGTTTGTCCCCCTAAAGCGTAAGCTGCGAGAGCACCACATTGAGTACGCTATGCTATATCCGGCGCGGCTGAGGGTCCTCTTTGATGGCAAACCCAGAATCTTCTCAGACACCCAGTCCCTACAGAAGGCCTTGAAGTCCTGGGAGGTTGCCGGTAAACGTAAACGAGACATGGGAGAGGCTGCCGATGGCGGGGCCTCATCGCAAAGTCTAGATTACAATGACTGAGTTCCGAGGGCTGTGCTCACATTGTTTCTCTGCCCCATTGCCCTGGTGGTGCCGCTGATGGTGCTAGCGCTCCCGAGATCAGTTTGGTGCCTGAGGGGGAAGACCTCCCCAATGTTAAAATGGGGGATTTTTCTGACTGTTGCAGAACTGTTATTTAGATTGTTTTTCTTGCAGTGGTGTACTCTGTTGGTATATAGCTCGCTGAGGCCCCCCTCAGCAGTGTCCCCTTCATAAGTGAAGCTTTACTGTTTGTCTTCGGTGGTATGGCGGTGGAATGTTCAGTTCGTTGCTCTGCCGGATACCATCCGCCCCGCAGCATTGCCTGCTGTTGTTCTTGATGTCAAGAGTTTGACTTACATGTTTTTTCTTTTGCTTTCAGCGTTAATTTTTCCTGATTCGTTAAGTAATTGTGGGGCTGAGCCAGAAAGAGGGTGGGCTGTGAGCCGACTATGCACAGTTGGGGTATGCATGGCATGGGTGGGGGGTGGGATTGTGGTGAGTTTGTTTTGGTATGTATCTGATTATAATTTTTTTTTGCAGGTCATCGATCACTGGTCTTGTTCCTTTCTTTGGGGGGTTGTGCGGTCACTTGGGGTTAGGCTCCAAATTGGTACTGTTTCACTATGTACATTGACTAGATCACTCTATGGATCATAGGAAGCGCTTGAAATTATTGACGTGGAATGTAAAGGGTCTCAACGACCACAGAAAAGTGCGCAAAATTCTGGCTTATTTAAAATGGAGGGAGGTGGACGTAGCTTTACTACAGGAGACTCATTTGCATCCGAGTAGCGGATTATTGGCGGGTAGCCGTATGCTGGGGGTTTTTCATGCTGCCTGCTTCACCTCGCATTCCAGGGGGGTCATGACTTGGGTCAATCCCAGATCAAAGCTTCGAATTGAATGTTGCGATGCAGACCCTTCTGGTCGCTATGTTATTACCCGCTGTTACAGCTCCTTCATGGATCTTCTGGTGGTGAACTCCTACGGCCCGAATTATGACGATCCGCAGTTTTATCAGTCCTTATTCCGAGCCATTAAGCAATACTCCCCGGTGTCAGTGGTGTGGGGTGGGGACTTTAACTGTGTGTTGGATCCACTATTGGACCGCTCTAGGGGCCGATGAGAGCCCCGTCTGCTGCGGCTAGGGCGATTGCAGATGTGTCTGTGCAGTTACAGCTGGTTGACGTGTGGAGAGCTCGTTCCTCTGCTAGCGGTGGGTTTACACACTATTCAGCGCCGCATGATATACACACACGTATCGATTATTGGTTCATTTCGCAGCCATTGCTGTCTAGGGTTCAGGACTGTGAAGTGCTGGCTCGGATGTTCTCGGATCACTCTCCCATTTTGTTGACTATGACGGTTCCTCCACGCGCCCCTCCCCCCTTTTCTATGGCGGTCCCCCCCCTACTCGTTGCTGGATGCGGTTTTTAAATCAGAACTGAATGAGGCGATTTCAGAATTCTTTGCGATTAATGTTGGCACAGTAGATTCCTTTGCGACAGTTTGGGAATCGTTTAAAGCTTATATTCGAGGCATAGCTATTAGTAAGCACGCGGGAGTCCTTCGTTCTATCCGCGGTAGGCTCACACTCTTGGAGACCTGAATTGCCGAGCTGGAGGCTGATTTGGTTCGGGGATCCTCGCCGCAGCTCCATGAGCTTTTGCAGTCCACGTTGGCTGAGTTTAACACTGAGGCGGACAGTGAGGTAAAACACATGGGCAAATATGCTACAGCCAGGCTATATGGTGAGGCAGACCGCCCAGGCTCTGTCTTGGCAGCCTTGGCAAAGCGAAGGCTGGAGTCCAGGGGCGTCCCAATATTGTCTGATGCCGACGGCGGGACATGGACTGACCCGATAGATATAACCCAGCAATTCCGGAGCTATTACCAAGAGCTTTATAGCTCGAAGGTCTCCCCTAGTGAGGAGGATATCTTACAATACCTGGAAGGGATAGAACTGCCGTGGTTACAGAACTGGCATAGGGAGTTTTTGATGCGCCCCGTGGAGCTACCGGAGATCAGATTAGCTCTGAATTCCATGAGAGAGGGTAGTTCCCCGGGTCAGGATGGGCTCACGGTGGCGTTTTATAAGGCGTTTAGCGACCAGCTGGTCCCCCATTTATCCACTCTGTTCCAAGAGGTCGGGCTGACGGGATCATGCCTCAGACCATGAGGGAGGCCTTGATTGTCACTTTGCTGAAGCCGGACAAAGACCCACAAAAATTTTCCTCCTACCGTCCGCTATCTCTGCTAAATGTGGACACTAAGATCTATGCTAAGATCCTTGCTAACCGTCTTTCTCCGCTACTGCCCCAGTTAATCGGATTGGAGCAGGCGGGGTTCATCCCAGGTCGTACGCTTTCGCATCATCTCCGGACGGTGTTTGGGGCCCTTCAGCACACCCGCCCGGACACCCCGGCTGCGGCGGTTTTCTTGGACACCGAGAAGGCGTTCAACTCTATTGAGTGGCCGTTTCTCTATGCCGTTTTGCGCCACATTGGGGTCGGCGATGTCTTTCTGCAACTAGTTCGGGTACTCTATAATTCACCTACGGCGCATGTCCGTGTCGGCGATATGGCCTCGGATCCCATCTATATTTCACGGGGCACGAGACAGGGTTGCCCCCTCTCCCCGCTCTTATATGCGTTGGCGGCTGAACCCCTGTTGAGCGCCTTGAGGGAATATCACAGTCACAGAGGGCTTCACTTCCCTGGTTATAATCTAATAGTGTCTGCCTATGCTGATGACACGCTTCTATACGTCAGAGATCCGGAGGTTCATTTGTCCCCGGTTATCCGAGAGGTGCTGCGATTTGGAGGGCTATCGGGGTTGAAAATAAACTGGAATAAGTCTTTGATCTTCCCGTTGACACCTTGTACGACTCCCGTGCAGTTAGATTATCCGTTACAGTGGACCGCTGACCCGGTTCGTTATCTCGGGATACAAGTCCACTCGAACGCTGAGTTGGTGGTCCGAGCGAATTACGGAAGAGTTATTGCTAAGCTGAATGACGACGTTGATCGCTGGATTCGTCTTCCGCTTTCCTTGGTAGGTAGAATCTCATTGATGAAGATGGTGGTATTACCCCGTTTCCTGTTCTTGTTTGTCAACATCCCCATCGTCGTTCCTCGGCACCTGTTTAAGGAATTGCGGGGGCTATTGATTAGATTGGCTTGGGCTGGCAAGGCGCCGCGAGTCTCCATGGACACTTTAGTGTTGCCGTGTTCAGCGGGAGGTCTGGGAGCTCCGGACTTCGATCTCTACTACCGGGTGGCGCAGGCATCTCACGCGCACGCCTGGGTTCATGGACCTCGGGACCTTCCACACCTTCATATAGAGGGAGGGGCCGTGCCCCCTGCGCCGCTACCCTGGCTCTTATCCAAGCCCCCTGATAGGCGATGTGGTGTCCTGGACTGGGTGAATTCAGTGGTACATGCGTGGCATGCTATCCTCGGTCTGTTCGCAGGCGCGCAGCTGTACTCACCTCAGTTGTGAATTGGGTGGTGTCATTGGTTTGCTTGCAGCTCAGAAACAGGCGTGCTCCGCTCATTACAAAGTCTTGGCATTTCAGCAATGGGCGACCTTTTTAAAAACGGCATAATGATCTCTTGGGAGGACGCCACAGCCAAATATAGAGCGGCCCTCTGCCCTGTCACAATTTCAGTTCTTCAGAACGAGGCATGCTCTCCGGGCCGTTCTTGGGGATGAGTTGCCAGAGCCCATGGACATCCCCCCCCTTATCCATCTTACTCTGTTCCCAGTCCCCAACCAAGTTGGTCTCTAAACTATACACTTTGGCTTTACAGACCAAGATAGCTCCACATTCTAAAGCCCGACTGGCTTGGCAAGCCGACCTCGGGAAGCAACTCCCAGACGGTATATGGTATTTCTGCTGCGAGGTGACTCGTAAGATCTCTTTGAATGGCAGGCACAGGCTGGCGCATTTCAAGTTTTTGAACAGGGTACACTACACCCCAGAACGCCTTCACAGATATGGGCTGCGGGCTACGGACTGTTGGGAGCGTTGTGACATGCCCGGTGCGGGTTTTTATCACCTGGCGTGGACGTGCCCCCCTGTGGCTGACTATTGGAGTCAAATTTTCGCAGTCCTGTCGGAAATTGTGGGCATCCCTCTTCCACCTGACCCATTGCTGGCGTTGTTGGGCTATGTGAAGCCCCTGGGCAAAAAAGTACGTAAACTGATAGCCATGGGTTTACTATTGGCCAAGCATAGATTAGCTATGAGGTGGTTGCGGGGACCTCTCCCAACAGTGGCTGAATGGAAAAAAGACATGGTGTATTGTAATACCCAGTCGGATGTATATAATGAGCTGCTCCCACCTACTTCACGCCCTTTGAGTTTTTGGGGGCTCTCTGTTCAATACCAAGCGGCCAGCTGTGCTGCGGTTGAAGGCCATAATGATTAATTCTGGTATTATTGTAATGTATGTTATTGATTCACTGAACTGTCGTTGTGATATAACTGCAATCCCACGTCTCAGGTACATGTAATACAGTTGTTGGCTCGTCGAGCCTCTCCTCCTTTTGGAAAGTTACACTTCAATACAGTAGTAGTCCTCCCCGAGTCGTGATGTCACTCCCCATCATATTCTGAACGCTCCGATGCAGGAAGGTGCGCTGTGTTGATGACTTATGTTTTTATTTGTGTATGTCCTTATTATTTGGAATTTTGTTCCTGTTGTCTTTCTTGCAAAACGTATAACTAAAGAAATAAAAAAAAACAATACAACACAAAATAAATCAATGTCCAGTCAGTGCTTTTCTCTAAAATGGAAAAGTCCTTTAATGTGTACACAACTAAATACTACAAGTAAATGACACATATATACAAAATAATAGTGGGTAAAACAATTAATAATCCCTCCTAATAGACCTCACAAAAGGTACCAGGGTGAAAAGCAGGTGCCCTACAGAGTTACCCATAAACCATGCCTGTTTAGGTAATTTGTTAGTATCCATGAGGCAAATTATTCATTCGAGGCCCTAACATACTTAAACAAAAATACCCTCCTAAAAGTCCATTATATTTACCAATTGTTTTTCAATATCAAAGGTCTACAACTTAAACATTATCTTAAAACTATACAATAAGGGCCAACTGCCTTTGACAGACACTTTTTATGTTAATGAAATAAGCCTACAAGTTTGTACATTAACATGAGGCTATTGCTACAGGGCTGCAACACATTACAGCCACACTAAAAAGGATTAACATCTAGGGCTGTATCACATAAAATGAGCACTGTAAATGCTAATTTGAGGCACTATCTCTTCCACAGATTCAGACTGACTGTTATCTGAAATACTGAACAGCTGGAGCAGCGTTATTTTACTACCTTAGACTATGGTAAATGATTGGTTGGTTGCCACAAGAACTTTATTTTCTTTTGAAGTATTTATTTGTAATTTCAACCTTAAGTATATTCCCAAACATGAGTACAGGAACAATTGCACTCAATTGTCCTCAAAGAAGCAAATTTTACATCACAATCACAATAGCAGGCAAAACATAAGCATGAGATACAAATGAAATTACATATGCAAGTCTGGTCAACAATGCAAGAGTCTAAAACAAACTGGTGGATCAATGTTTCGGGCTAAAATGTCCTATGGAACATTCAGTGATACAGGAGACTGACTCAATCAGGGTATATAAAGGAAGACAGGCAAACAATGAAAACTGCTAGGGTAAAAATGGACCATGTGACAGGAAACATGCATAAGACCTAGGAGGCAGAGGATAGCCCACGCACTTCACGGGTCTAGGCTGAATCAAACAGGGAAATTGTTGAAATACCCTTGAATTGCTGCGGTTTGCGGGAGGAGGAAGAGGTGCTGTGCTGTTATATTACAACTGGAATGTAACTAAGTGGTCAACAACGTCTTGTGCGCACCCCAGGGGAATGGGAGTTTTCACCCATACTGGCAGAAAATGGATCCTAATCTCTATGTGGCCCAATATGTGGAGTGGAGGGAAATGCAGAGAAGGGGCGGGGGAAGGAAGGGTGTGAGAGATAATACAGACCCAGGAAAAAGAAGATTGCATGAAGAGGAGAGGGTCTGCCAATTAGATAACAGCAGGAGACAGCGAGGACACATGGTGCGGTGAGGCAACTAAAACACACATACCATGGATCAAGGCAGGATGTGAACAGCTACTCCTGCAAGAGGTCAGGCATGGCAAGGAAAGTGGACCATATGTGCAAGAAGGTCTCTGAAGCATCCTGAACCCTACAGATAATGATCTCATATGATGCCACTTAAAGTCTGTGAGGATCGCCAATGTTGCACCTTTCATTGCTGACATTTCTTTTGGGGTCCAATATCAATCTTGAAGGGTCATGGAAAGGAAGAATTTCCTTTTGGATTCACACACACCCCTGTTTCTAGAACCTCACCCTATTCATCTTCATCAGAAGTGATCTCTAGGATATGTTGCCACCAGGTTTGCATATGGGGGAGGAGTGGAGGGGAATGTAAAAGAGGTTCTAAAACCCTGTCATCACTCCTTTGTGAAGACCCCAGAGTTTAAGATATTGTAGAATGAGTGTGGGCAACAGCTCACTCTTTTCTCAACTTACTTTGTATCCATACAATACTGAGAATTCCATTATAAGGGACATTAGGGCTGGGAGAGATGTATGCAGGTCCGACAGTATAAGGAGAATGTTATCCACATACAATAGGATCTTGGAATGACCCACGGGCGGAGGGACTCCCACAATATCAGGAGACCTGTGAATCACAGCTGCAAGAGGCTTCAGGGCCATCAGGAATAATAAGGGGGAAAGTGGGTACCACAGGATTGTGTCTCTGTGAATGGAGAATGGGTCAAAGAGAAAGCCTTCGCAATTAAATTGTGCAGTGGGAGCATTATACAACCACTTGACTCTAGAAATAAACTTGGTCCCCAGGCCAAATATTATAAGTGGAGCAAACAGGTATGACTAGTCAATGAAGTCAAACGCCTTCTCATTATCTAATGATAGGGAGTCAACGTGGGAGTCCTTTGTAAACCAGAGAAGATCTGTTAATGTTCTCAAGTTGATACGCAAAGTTCTCCAGGCACCTAGTCCACTTGAGACCCATGAACCAATGTGGTATCACTTGTTTCAATCTAGAAGCCAGTATTCCCACTCAATCAATCAATCAATCAATCAACCAATCATAGCATTTGTAGAGCGCACTACATACCCGTGAGGGTCTCAAGGCGCTGGGGGAGGGGGGAGTGCTGCTACTGCTCGAAGAGCCAGGTCTTAAGGAGTCTTCTGAAGGTCAGCAGGTCTTGGGTCTGCCGTAGGTGGATGGGGAGGGTGTTCCAGGTCTTGGCGGCGAGGTGGGAGAAGGATCTGCTGCCGGAGGTCGCTCTTCGGATGCGGGTGATTGTGGCGAGGGCGAGGTCGGCGGAGCGAAGCTGGCGGGCGGGGGTGTAGAAGCTGAGTCGTCTGTTGAGGTACGCAGGTCCGGTGTTGTGGAGTGCCTTGTGTGCGTGGGTGAGGAGCTTGAAGGTTATCCTCTTGTTGACGGGGAGCCAGTGCAGGTCTCTCAGGTGGGGAGTGATGTGGCTGCGGTGAGGGATGTCAAGGATCAGGCATGCAGAGGCGTTCTGGATGCATTGAAGCCGCTTCAGGAGTTTGGCAGAGGCTCCAGCGTAGAGGGCGTTTCCGTAGTCCAGCCTGCTGCTGACGAGGGCCTGGGTGACCGTTCTTCTCGTTTCACTAGGATCTTAATTTCAACGTTGAGAAGAGACATCGGATGATAGCCCTCACGCTGCAATAAGTCCTAGACAGGCTTAGGGAGAATGGCAATAACAGCCCTGTTAGAGAGGGCTACTAAACTACCAGTACCGTACGCCCCCTTGAAGACTTTATAGAGGGTATCTACAAAGTTTTTCTTAGCACATTTGTAAAATTCCCCTGGGTAACCATTCTCCCGCGGCTTTGTTGTAGGGAAGGTTCAAGATTGCAAGCACAATTTCCTCCTTCGTTATTTCCCCTTCCAACAAAATACAACCCTTGTCATTAAAGTGAGGCAACCAAACGCTATCAAAGAATATTTCAACTCAGATCTTGTGTTGTGGTATTTCTGCACCATAAAGATGATGGTAATAATTAGAGAAGGGTTCTGTCATTGCCTAAGGTTCCCTTCTTAAGCAGCCAGAACTGTCCCTAATGGCCGGAATTGCCATTATCGCTTCACCGTGCTTCAAGCGAGGCACTAAAAGACGACCCACATTCCTGCCTTTCTCTTAATGGTGAGTTTGCAAGGTACACAGCATATTCTCAGTGTAAAGGCTATTGAGATCCATTTTCACCCTCCTAAGTTTCTTCTGAGTATGCCTCATCAGGCAGGCCATGAATTCCTGGGTTAGGGAGGTGATGGTTCTCTAAAGGTTGGCCTGGCAGTCCATGCTGGTCTTAATCCCTTCCAATAGAGTCCCCGGCACCGAACTACACCTCCCATCAGCCCCCCCTGTGGGAAAGAGAGCCTGTATTGGTTCCTGCTGCTTCTGCCCCTGCCCCTCCTGCCTCTTAGCCGGGCACCAACTCCTGCATTGCGGGGCTTCCATTGGAGCCCCCAGCCACCGAACTACACCTCCCAGCAGCCTATGCTGCGGGAAAGAGAGACCGGATTGGATACTGCTGCTTCTGCCCCTCCGGCCTCTTAGCCAGGCACCACCTCCCAGATTGTGGGCACAACCCGGGTGAAGCCCTGGCCAAGGGTGGGCCCCGGCCCAAGCCTGTCATAGCCCGGAGGAGGCTAGGATGGGCCACCCCTCTTATGCCTAATCTCAGCTCAAGGTACTGTGCCAACCCCTGCCCTGCCACCCCCCTGCCTAGTCCCTGCACTGCCTGCTGTCCTGGCCCCTGTGCTGCCGCTCGCCCTGTCCAGTCCCTGTGCTGCCTGCTATCCTGGTTCCTGTGTTGCTGCCCCCCCTGTCCAGTCTCTGCACTGCCTGCTGTCCCAGTTCCTGCACTGCCACTCCCCCTGTCAAGTCCCTGTGCTGCCTGCGGTCCCAGTCACTGCACCGCCTGTCCCAGGTCCTTTCCAGGCTCCCTGAACCACTAGGACAACCTACCAGTACCACCAATGGAGACCGCCGCACATTCCCGTAGCGGACGCACACAGCGGATGCACTGCCAATGCACCGCCAGTTGGACAACTCCCAGCACCAGGACCATTGTACCTCCCACCACCCGACGGTACACCGCCAAGGAACTCCTGGACCTGGACCCAAGATGCTGAAACAGCAGCTGCGTCTCTTCCACCCCACAATCCACCAAAGGCCCATCACCTGCCAGCACTACCACTTCTCCTGCAACTCAACCTACGAAAGATCCCACACCACTCCTGCCCACAAGACCAAGAACACCCCGCAACCACTCCACTGTATCCTGCTCAACGTCCGCTCACTCTGCAAACACGCCACAGAAATCTGGGACACCATTACTACCTTCTCCACGAATGTTGCCATCATCACTGAAATGTGGTTCACCCCTTCCTCAAACCCCGACATCACCACCTCCACTCCAGAAGGCTACAAGATGATACACTGAGTCCGCGCCAACAAATAAGGCAGAGGCATTGCCATCATCTTCAAGAAAACCACCAGATGCACCATCAACAATGACAAATCCACACCTCTCATCGATCACCTCAACTTCCTACTACAAACTGACACAAAGACCACAATAAGAGGCACTCTCGCCTACAGACCACTGGGCCCCAGACCAACATTCTACGACAACAACCCCCAACCTCATCGCCCCCTAGCCATCGACTCTCTCCACTACATCATACTCAACGACCTCAACTTCCGCATCGACGACCCCAACGATGCCAACTCCACCGCCCTCCTGGAGAACCTGGAGAACATCAGCCTCACCAAACTGGTCACTGAACCCACGCACAAAGCCGGACACACACTCGACCCCATTTTCACCTCAAGCGACAGAATCAAATTCAGCCACACCACAGAACTCACCTGGACTGACCACACCTCACACACTTCACCATTACAAATGCCCAGTACACCATCACCAAACATCAGACCTCCTCAGCTGGAGCAAGGTTATCGAAACTCAGTGGTCACAGGCCCTCACCACCTCCCAGCCGGAGGCCTCAGCAGACCTCAGAACGTTGCTGCTTGGTCCACTGACAGCGCCAACAGAGTCACCTCACTGAAACCCACTAAATCCAACAAGACCTCCAAACATGCCAGCTGGTACACCCCACAACTCAGGACCACCAAGCACAACTGCCACTAACTGGAGAAATGATGGTGCACCACTAAGAACCCCGCCAACAGAACAGCTCACAAAACAGCCCTCAGCAACTATCACCGGCACATCAGGGAAGCCAAGAAAGCAGCCATCGCCTCTCGCATCAAGTCCGCGGCTAAACACACAAAGGAACTCTTCAAAATAGTCAAAGAATTCTCCAACCCGACAGCCATAGAGAACACCATCCACCCATCCCAGGAACTTCGCAACACCCTCTCAGACTACTTTCACAGCAAGATCACCAATATCTACAATAACTTTAACCTCCAACTTACCACCCTCAACCCCAACCAACCAGCAAACATCAGCCAAATCATTACCACCTGGTCTCTCCTCACCACCCTGACCACCTCAGCCATCATGTCTTTTATCCATTCTGGGGCTTCAACCTTGCAATGAATCCAATCAGCACAAAACTCACCAGTATCCTCAACACCTCCATCCCCACAGCAACATTTCCAGACAGATGGAAACACGCAGATGTCAGACCCCTCCTAAAGGAAGCCTCCGCTGACCCCAGAAATATCAAAGGTTATTGTTCGATATTCATACTCCCCTACACAGTCAAAGGACTCAAAAAAGCTAACAACCTGCAGCTCACTGAATTTTTGGAACAAAATTACCTCCTGGATGCCTCACAATCAGGATTCCGTGCCAACCAAAACACAGAGACTGAGCTGATTACCACCACAGATGACATTAGAACACTCCTCGAGCACAGAGAAACTGTGACCCTAATCCTCCTCGACCTCCACGCGGCATTTGACACTGTCTCTCACAATACCCTCATCAACAGACTCTACAACATAGGCATACAGCAAGACGCCCTCAAGTGGTTGGCCTCCTTCCTCACAGGATGCACAGAGAGCATCCAACTGCCTCCCTTCACCTTCACACCCAAAGACATCATATGCGATGTTCCACAAGGATCATCCCTCAGCCGCATACTATTCAACATTTACATGACCCCCTTTTGCAGAAATCGTCAGATCCCACGGACTCAACATAATCTCCTACACCGATGACACTCAACTGATTCTCTTGCTCACCGAAGACCCTCCAATGCCAAAACCAACTTCTGCAATGCCATGACCAGCGTAGTCAAATGGATGCGAGACAACCGCCTCCAACTCAACTCTGACAAAACTGAAGTACTGATCTTTGGAAAGAACACCTCTGCATGGGACCACCGCTGGTGGCCTGCAGAACTTGGACCCACCCCTACACCGACTAACCATGCACGTAACCTCACCATCATCCTCGAAAACCAACTGACCATGAAACAACAGGTCTACGCAGTCACCTTCTCATGCTTCCACACTCTTCGCATGCTCTGCAGAATCTTCAGATGGATCCCAATCAAAACCAGAAAGACAGTCAATCATGCCCTCAGCACCAGCCGCCTCAACTACGGCAATGCCCTCTACACCGGCATCTCCACCCAGCTCCTCAGAATACTTGAGACCATACAGATTGCTGCAGCCAGACCCATCCTGGACCTACTCAACGAACCCACATCGCCCCCCACCTGAGAGACCTCTCCTGGCTCCCCATCCAGAAGAGATGCCAGTTCAATTCCGTAGGCACACCTGCAAAGCCCTCCACAAACTCGGAACGCCTACATCAACCATCAACTGAACTAAACCAGCCCTCTGGACACCTGCACTCCACTTCACTCGTCCTCGCACACATACCCCACATCCTCAGCAGCAGTGGCCACTCCTTCTGCTACAAACGTAGCCAAGACCTGGAACAACCTGCCCCTCCAGCTCCATAGAGCCTCTTCGCTGGCATATTTCAGTAAGAGACTCAAGACTTGGCTCTTCGAGGGAGACACAGTGCCCAGATATGCCTTGGGGTGACAGTGTTGCTCTTTCCAAATACTGTTTGATTGATTGATTGATTGATTATTTGATTGAATGGCCAGAGTGACATCCTGCATGAATTGACCTTTGATGGTGGCCTTGCATTTGTACTCAAACCAATATTGCCCATAAGGTATGTGGGAAAATGTGTCTTCAAAACCATTTTTTCTTGGGACATCTTATAGCGGCAGCCTCCAGGATTTGCAGATGAAGGTGTGTGAATGCACCACTCCAGGGTCAGGCAGACTGGTGCATTATCAGAAAGTGAAAATTTAACCACCCCTGAATGTCACAATCCAACATTAACAGAACCAGTGAACCAGTAAAGGCAAGATAAGAAAATAATCTAACCTGGACTAGGAAATGTGAGGTGAGGTGAGGTGCCAAGAGGTGTGTGTATTCCTTGTCAGAAAGGTGTAAGAGGCACCATACATCTGCCAAACAATTAACTTTTAAGGTATCACCAAAGATCACTCTATCCCCATTACTAATCTTTTCTATGGTACTTTTCCTGTCCAGGACAGCATCCGAGGTGAGATTCCAGTCACCCCCTACAGTGTGGGGGGACGAATAGGTGGAAGGGAAGAAGGAGGTGAAGTTCATCGGACTCTCAGTACTGTTGAAAGTGTGTGTTGTGGGATTAGGAACCAGTCCTACTCACAATGACATATTAAGGGGCACCTAAGATGATTCTGCTACCACAGAGGTCAGGACTACCTAACTTTCAATAGCAGGACCTTCCTCACCATGTACACCCATAGCTCCAATGGGGGCGTATGTGCTAACACAAAATTACAAAGAGGGGGGACACAGGGAGCTACATAAAGGTCCAGTGACCCGTACTCCCAAGGAAGACTATACAACCAACAAGAGTCACTGTTCCTATCAGAAGAAGAAAGGGTAAGGGGTGAAGAGCTCTTGTCGTCCTACTACTCTGTTCGTGGGGGACAGTGTGTCCTAGTCTTGATGCTCTCACACACCCCGAAGTCGGCCAGTGCTGCAATGCCCCAGGGGTCCCCCGAAGTGTCACTTTGTCGGAGATCTTTTCGATAAAGCTGTGTGGGTGCATGGGGTGTAGTGTAGTTCCTATTTCCCTAATAGGCTCTGCGCATTGGAATAATATAACCTATAGGTTTGACATAGGACTAAGGTCGGTACGTCCCTATCGATTATATTAAACTTAATTACCTGTGCCAGCTAACTCAGAGGCCCCTAGAAACTCCTTGAGAACAAGAAGGGAGTAGTTTCTGGCAACCGAAAAGCATGACAACTTTGTTTCCCTTTAGAAGCGGAACATATCTCAGAATCGTGGAAACAATAGATAACAGTTTCACTCATTCAATCGTGCATGCTTAGTTTCTACAGAGTTACACAGAAAGGAAAGACGGGCGTTTCAATAAAAAGGGTTTTATTGAACAGTCTTGTTTCTCGTGTTTCTCGTGTAAGAGATATGTGCTGTTATGATTACAAGACAGTATGCAAGATAAATAATGTACAGCATAAGCAGTAGAATTAAATAATACTGCAATAGCATTATCTTTTAGCATATATTCACGTACATAAATAACATGAGCTAAAAATGCGAGTACTCATTCGATGCGTCCCTAAACTAGTTCTACCCCAATGTACCTAACCTGGTCTAGGTGTAGGGAAAGGTAGAAGTAGGTGGAGTATTCTCTCGTCTGGTATACTAAGATTATGTTAAGTCTAGTATGCAGAGTATGATATGCCAAGAGTCCCTCTAGGTTCTACTCAGCTCCATACCTTGAGAATGAGAGAGGTGGGAATCTCCTGCCGGGTCTGGAACTCTAACACCCTGCGAGGGGAGTCAGAACACTGGAAGCTGGATTTGTCTGCGTGCAGGAATGACAGCGTCTTCTCAGTGCGTCAGGCCAGGATACGGGCTCCTCTGAAGTCGAGGTCTCCTCTAACTTGCTTGGGCAAGGGAAGGTATATTTATACCTGGTAGGTGTCGTGGAATGTTAGCATTGACGTGAAGTCGGACAGAGGAAGACGTCAGGAATGAACCCTTAAGGTATAACCGTTCATACATAATAGATGAGTTCTTGGAGAAATCAATAGTCCTGTGCTAGGGGAACTCCCGAAGCTTAAGGGTCCGGTTTCTAAGGACTCGTTGTGACGTTAGGGTGGATGGATGTCGGTGACCTGCCTGTATTTGGAGTGCACGGTTAATGCCTAAATAAGGACAGGGATTCTATGCCTATATAAGGGCAAGGCAAATTGTGCCTATATAAGGACATGATTCAGGAAAACCTATATACGGACCGCTAAAGCGGAATACAACACCCACTCCATCTTCGAGTGAACGATAATACTAAATGCTAAACATTTTAAATGCTAAACATAAAATTGAGTACCACATGTTGCTAAAAACATTTCTAAAAGGATTTTAAAAGAAGCTCAAAACTGTTGAAATGCAGTAGGTACTGTACATTTAAAGCATTGATTTCATTCTAAGCATGTAACAGAAGTAAAATGCAACGAGAATGAAACAGTAATATATACATATGACGAAATGGTTGATAAGTTCTTAAAATCAAGCCATTGCATATCATGGAAGTAAATGAAATGTCAGACAAGTAAGGTGACAATGTGTCCCTGGAAGTATTCAAAGAAGTCCGTTTTATAAGACTAGTTCTACTGTAAGCAGATTGTTCATTTCGCCATGTCATTTCAAAAATTTAAAAAAGAAAAAGTTCAATTCTGGGAAAAGTTCCAAGTTTGAAAAATATGAAGGCCAAATTTCATTGTTGCCCTGGTACACTGTGAGCCGAATCAAAGTCAGTGTATGGGTCTGGCGTAAACATTAGATCATCTATGTCCGTAGCCAAAATATCATCCACCGAAGTCGGTGACATTTGGAACACCTCGTTCAGAAGGTTAATTGCACAGAGATGAGAAACATCGCCTTCAGCAGAAGATGCAATGTTCACGTCCGTTGTTACCTGTGTGCCCGTCGATCCATCTCGTACCTCAGCAGCAGCCGGAAGCGTCTGTGAGATCTCAATGAATGCCGCCATCAGGATTGGAAGCCTTTGGGGACAACACACAGCATGGGCCGTTATCGGGTCCAGCAGAGTATCGATATCCGTTGGCATGACTGATGGGAGTGTTAGACAGATGTCTAGCATGCATTCTTCACCGCAAAACAGGCAGCGTAGAACAGGTAAGATGCAATCTTGCCAGATTGGTCTGAATGACAGGAACCACATTGTATTAAGTTCCCGTAGACGAGGCATGCCCAAAAGCTGTACTATTCGCTCACTGCATTTCCGTTCAAGGAGGGCTCTCTCCACATCGCTCGGAGTGATGTTGGTGAAGTGGCTTGCCATAGCGTAGTAGGAGGAATAGAAACAGAATTCCTGCAACAAGTGCTAGAATTAACGGCACACCACCAAACACCGAATGTGTGAAGTTTGGGATGATTCCGAGGACAGCCTGGAAAGGTGCTAATAGTCCGGAACAGATGGTCTTAAATACATGTACAATTCCGCTTGTATCTGACATGTTAAAGATACGTCCTATCATTTCTACGAAATGTATAGGGCAGTTTGTACGAAGTAAAGCTTGTATCTCAGCCGAAGTCCTTGCAACTTGTAGACCATAGGTTTCTTTGGCCGAGGTCAAAGGCACTGATTGTTGTATAAGCATGGCTTTCATTCTGCTTAAAGTATCAAATCGTATAAAAGAGACATTCAATGAAGGCCATAAAGGCGACTCCCTGACTGTGTCTATTGGGGCAAACAATACTTGCATACAGCAAGTGACCCTGGAGTTCACCGTTAATAGATATGGGATGCATGGCAACATGCCACAGCAACTCTGATCATTCAACATGAGGTAACTCCCATTAGAAAGTTGTCCAAACGTTGGATTAATCACAGCAGCTGGTGTACCCTGCTGGTGTAAGGACAAATTTGCCACAGAACCATTACAAGCCCCGTGTAAAGATATGTCCTGACAAATCAGTGAACCGCTTAGTGCATTTTCACAGTGTGTACCGCTTAGAAACACTTCACGATCCCCACTCCAACATCTATATGTGTATGGTAAATTCCAGGATGTCTTAATGTATTCTTTACCCAACCTTTCATATTTGCCTGCTTGCATCTGTTTGAGGTAATACTGAAACTGAAAAGTAGTCACAGGCAGTGTGATTTTGCCATGAATAAGCCATTCTGTAGCTGATTTTTCTGCCACTGTGAATGGTATTTTTCAATTTTTTCAATGCCCAGTACTGTATACTTCGCTCCCCTTTGTGCCAGTTCGATCTGTTTATCAGTTAGATTGTATTCTGCAAACAGAGCCGTCGTGTTGATAAAACGCCAAGGCACATAGCCCGCACGCAAAGATTGCAGCGTCCAGCTTAATAACATAATAGAACGTAACTGTGTTTGGCCTTGTTGTAACATGGCTAAATCTTGTTCCAGTATGTCGATAGCAGAGGATACAATACCGTCCAATGAATAAATTCTGGAGGACAAAGTTGTTAACCCATTGTTGACCACAGAGAGAGTTTTCTATAAGTTAATACGATCAAGTTCACGTATTCGTTCTGCGGCCTCCATCTGTGACACCTTCCATGCTTCATTATAAGCAGCATAGATGCCGGCATATATGAAACGTTTTTGACGCGGTTTTCTTGGTCCAAGCAAGAATTCCCTAAGGTCTGCGTCTTCTTTAAGTAAAGATAAGTGTTGTTTCACATCCTGAAGTGTAGATTTGTGCAGCCAATCGAGGCATAATTTTCCTACACTGTATGTTGTTATTACCCCCGGATGCTGTCTTTGGACGTATCTTGGGTCTGGCCTATGAATAGTAAACCCCTGTGTTTTATTCAGGAATCTCGCTTGACAGTTGTTTGTGTCTGTGGGCCAGATCAACCATTTTCTCCAATCAGGATTTGTTCTGTTGAGTAGTAGTATGGTGTCAACTGTAACCGCTGCCTGTGTATTGTTATCACTTGCAGGTATTGGTACAGAAGGATTTTTCATGTCTTTGATCTTGGCTAACCCAAGGCAAGACGTTTGTTGGACCGTGTCATTCAAAAACATTATTTGCTGAGGGACGATACAGGCTCTAAATAAAGCTTTTATCCCCTGCACTTGCCAATCTTTAGTACCCCAGACAGATTTTGTGTCTATTGTGTCTTTCCATAAGTCGAAACCCTGTCTAGACAGTCGGGCACTAAATGCTGCAGAATATATCTGTTTTGTATTCGTTAACATAATTTTCAGTCCTGTTTTGTTTACATTTCTATAGTAAAATGTTTCTGGATCAGATGTATTGTATCCTGAAAAATATGGAAACTTTTTAGCAAATGTTTTTGAACTACCTTTTGGTGGTGTAGGACAATGTTCCCATTGGTTAAACATAAACACATTTCTAGGTGTTGCAGATTTATGATTTATGCAAAAAATGATGACCATAGTGGTTATAGCAATACAGCTGTTCATAGTCTGATGAACCCTCTAAATATTCATTATTAGAAAATGCAGCAGATTTTTCTAGGTCAAACATCATATCATGTACGGTTTCAAAGTCCCAATCATCAGAGTAGGTACTGGATGAAACAAAATCACTCAGTGAAATCTTAAATAAATGTGGAATGTTCAAATGTTCCGTCGGGCCAAAGATATCAAAATCAGTTTTGTCCCACACTATACCATCCTGTATAGGAGCGGCTGTGATGTTCACTACAGACAAGTCTCTTGTTTCACGATGGGATGATTTGTGAGGTTTCAAAAGTAAGTTCCCTTCTTTTCTTTCAGTGTACAAATGGATGTATCTCTCATTTATAAGCACGCTCATAGTCATAACCAAAGCTAGCCAAAGTAGGAAGAAAAATATTCCAGAAATAACCCAAAGTTCAATACATGGTGAAACTAGATAAGTCTTTTTCAAAAAATGCAAAAAGTCTTGTATTTGCTGTTTAAAAGTTTTTGATGCTGGCGACGTCTCGGGCTCACTCGGATCCTCGGAAAACGTATCAAAGTTAATGAAGTAGCCAGAAGCAGTTTTGTCAATTGTTGGTATTGAATCGGGATTTGTAGAAATCGCTGGTACCAGTTGATCACTTGTTACATTGGTGTATACAGGTGTATTTGGACGAACTGTTACTTGTGTTTCACGAGGGATGAGTTCCATAGCATTGTTGCTCAGTCCTTCATCTGTTACTGCTGAATTCTCGATGGTTATCAGTCTTTCAGTCTGAACCTCTTGGATAGTAGCGAGAGGAGTGCGTCTGCTACTAGGTCGGAGTCCACGAGGCCTACTATTTAGTATTGGCCACATACTGTGGTTTGATGAGGTCGATGGACACAAATCTTTTCTCCTTTTTTCCAGCAAGGGGCGGCAGAAGTACTGTTCTTGTTCCTTGAACGGCTAGGACAGGTACTGGTTGACTGTAAGAAGGTCCAAATTCCTTCTTGTCCACAATCTTTTCTCTGACTAGATCCCCAACGTTTGGAATCCAGACAGGCCTTGCTGGGACCGCCGGTTTTTCCCCAGTGGTGGTTGGCTGCAGGAATACGTTGCTTTGTTTCGATCTTAGTTCATTGAGTTCCTGTAAAACAGCCAAACTATCTTTGATATCAAAAGGTTTATTTTCCACCACTGTGCCACTGCATTCCAGATCTGGCACCCACATTCTTGTCCCAAATAGGACCTCATATGGAGTGACCCCCCCTAGAGAACTTCTTGGCAAATTGTTTAATGAGCGTTGGACCCCATAAAGATGTTTGACCCACCCATCACCCGAACCTAATACCCTAGCTGTTATAGACTGCTTTATGTCCCGGTTTTTCCTTTCCACAACAGAATTTCCCTCAGGATGAAACGGAGAGGAGTACCGCAATGCAACGCCCAGACTGGCCATGGCGTCTTTGTAAGCCCGAGAGCTAAATGCAGGGCCCTGGTCAGAATGTAGCGTGCCTATTGCTTATGTGCCGATAAAGACTCGCAAATCTTTTATAACAGTTCGAGCGTCAGCCGAGCGCTGAGGCCATATCCATAGGAACCTTGACTTAGTATTTGTGGGATTGCACTCATCCATAAGGACTCCTGTGCATAGATAGTCTAATGCTGTCTAACAATGGTGTCTGTACTGGGCAGCTACATTCGTAGCATGGTGTCTGGTGGCTTTCCCGCTGTAATTTACAGTCTAAGCAGTTGTTGATGAATATGTGTATTTCTGTATTCATCCCAGGCCACCAGTACATCTCTTTTAATGTCAATATTGTTTTAGAGATCCCTTGATGTGACAGACCCTCCCCAGATGTGTTTCATAAATCAAAGCTGCTCTTCGTTCCATGTTTGGAATTACCCAATCCCCCACTCCAGGGATTCGAGCAAAAGGAACGTTGTTCGCATCAATTTCATATGAGTACTTGAGTGGAAACTTTTTTGGTAACGCTGCACCACTGCCTTTGCTCGTAGCATTGACAGCCAACATTATCTCACTGTCTATTTTCGTTTTTGAACGAGTGATCGCAGCTACGGAAGCCATCTGAACAGCCCCCTTTGCGGCTTCATCAGCCAATGAAATCCCTGCAACGTGAACGCCATCACGTTGATGACTCAGTGTATGGATCACGTGAGCCTTTGGCAGTTCGCTTTTTAACTGAACTACTTGTTCCCAAAGCGTTTTATGCTTTATTGTGCCATTTTTTCCATCTTTGAACCCGTTTTCAAGCCAAGTTTGTATATATTCATTATACGACTGCACACAGTAGAAAGAATCGCACACTATTAGTGTGGGGAATTCTCGATCTGTACTTTCAAGTGCCAGTTTGAATGCTTGTAGTTCAGCTCGCTGAGCTGTGCAATATCCTAGAGATTGGGTTTTTGTGACCATAGGTCTGAATTTGCCATCGCGCATGCGACCTTTAACGATTGCGCACGCTGCACTCTAAGCTTGCTTACTCACTGTTGCGGGTTGTGCGGATCCGTCAGTGTAAATTATGAATTCATACTGATCGAGAGGCAGAATCTCAGTGGACAGAGGACATTCAAGTTCATATTGCAGGAACGCTTGTGTTTTTAGATCAGGATCAAAAACATATTCAACATCTGTTGAAGCAAGAAAATTAACCCATTGTATCCATCTTGGATGTAATGCTTTAGCATTTGGAATGCTCGCTTTAGTTACCGCCTCTAAGGCCGGAACTGGGGTTACGACAATAATGCGTTTCCCTTGGGCTAGAGCTCTTTCTTTTGCTACTGCAGTTTGAACTGCTGTCAGTATTTTTTCTGTTGAAGTGAAGCGCATTTCTGCTTGTGTATACAAATGTGATTTGTATTCAATTGGTACTTTCTCACCCTCATTAAATGTTAAGTAGGTGAATCCGCATTGACCCGAAATTATTCGGATCACTAAATTGCGTTGATTTACGCGTGTTTGTAAGTGATTTGTTGCTAACATGTTAGCTTGGAGTGAACGCAAGATTTCTGTGTGTTCCTGTGTCCAATTTTTGATTGAAAAATCAGGTTTGATTAATGCGTAGAGAGGTTTAACCCTTTCTGCGTAATTTGAATGTAAGTTCTTCCAAAATTTAGGAAACCCAGGATGGATTGTAAGTGTTTCAGCGTCTTAGGAGGTTGGAGCAGCGCACACCTTTCTAAAAAGTTGGCTGCCAAGCTCTTGCCTTCACTTGAAAGCTCGTATCCTAGGAACAGGACATTGAGATGGGCAATTCTGGATTTTTTGAAGTTGAATTTGTAGCTCTCAGAGGCGAAGCCCAGTATAATGGTGCTCACCCTGTTCAAGTGTTTGTCCAGGTCATCGTCTGTCAGATAGATGTCATCGACATAGGACAATGCCTCATTGTCATAAATTTGTAGTAACTCCGTTACTCTCGCTGAGAATAACCCCGGGCTGTTCTTGAACCCTTGTGGGAATCGACAAAATTGACGCTGGGTCCCCATTATTGAGAAAGCTGTTAAGTACCTGCTTTCAGGTGCTATGTTTTGACAAAAGAAACCATTTGAGATATCTATTGTGGTTTTATATTTTTTACGCACAATGTTATTCATTAATGCTGTACTGTGTGCATTTTGCACTGCAAATGTTTTAGAACAAGTGTTTAAATGTCTGTAATCCAAAACTAGACAATAGGTGTTGTCTGGTTTGGAGACAGGAAACAAAGGATTGTTCATTGAAGAGGTGCATGTTTCAATCACCCCCTGGTATTCAAGTTGATCTAAGATCTCCCTGACCTGTTTTTTAGCTTCTTGCTTTATTGGATACTGCCTTTGTGCAGTAGGTTCATTTTTTAGATGTATTTTATGGTGAGGTGAATCCTCGTCCCATCCTACATGATTTTTGTATAATGCTGGGGCCTGGGCAACTGCCCATTTCCTGGCATAAGTATATTTTAGATGAATTGGAATATGGTTAGAGAAGGCTGGCATAATAATGTCCTCGCCATGTGGGCACTCCCTGACAAATTGTGGAGGCCAGTCTTTTTCTGCTAGAAGTATATCATAACCCCTTGAAAGTTTTTCCCAAAAGAGTGCTTTCACCTGTCTGGGTATGTCTCCCTCCATCCGGAGTGTTATTTCATATAACTTTTGTGGAGTACTAACCCTGGTGTCTACAGTCTCAACTGTAATATACTCATTCAAGTCCACTATCTCCAGAAGTTCCTTCAGGTTCCGGCGAGCTATTGTGACTTCTGCAGCACTGTCCAGCATTGTCTGAGCCCATTCTCCGTTCTTGAGTTGTGTTCTCAGTATCCTCGGCATGTCTGACCTTCAGACCTGCTACCTTCTTCTTTGAGAATTGAGGTTTTGATTTCTTTTTTGGAACGTGTTTGTCGTCTTTCGATTTCACGCGTTCTTCTCTATGTTCTGACCGTCCTCTTCTTTCCGATGTCTGTGACGAGATCTGAAAGGTACGAGAGGAACGTGTATCAGTATCTTGATACCTGTCAGGTTTTTTCAAATTATCCCTATTCCTGAGGTTATACCTCCTTTCAGAGGGCTCCTTTTGAGGAGACCTACCTCGGGATTGAGAATGTTTCTCGTTTGAATTTTGTTTGTTAGTTCCCACTTCTTTTTAAAAGATGTAGGAGTTTGTTTAATAGAGTCCTTCTCAGGACTTTCAGATAGTTTTGGCTTCAACGGTCTTCCACCCAAACTATCTCTGCCTAATTCTGCATAAGATTGTTTCATTATTCTGGGTAGTTCTGTTTGATGTTCTGTAACATCGAATTGCCTTAATCGTTGGCGGATCGCCACCGCTGCTGCCTCCCCTTTTATATTAGATAATATTATTGTTGAGACCTGGTCGAAATTTTTCAGTAGTTTCATACCTAAATTTAGAGCAGGCTCTGCCCCGTATTCGTTTTGAATTTGTTTCAGGACATCGGGTATTACTGCAATTGATGGAATACCATGTGTTTTAGTATAGATGGCAGCAAAGACTGAGCCCCAAGTGGTGCAGTCTTCCAGTTGTGGTGTGATCCCCATTGGTAAACAGATTGTTAGGATTCTGTGTTTCTCATACGGGCTAGTATTTGGAAATACTGCTTGGATTTGAGTAATTTTTTGAGCTATCCAGAATGGAATTTGCTCACGTTTAGTGGGCATTTTTCCCATGACTGCGTATAGAGTCTGTGGTATAATGTTTAGTGTATTCCCCTGTTGAGGAGTTTGATTTGGAAGTGTCAATGGTGGTTGGACTGTGAAAGTCCGCATGACATATTGGACTAATTGTCTGTAGATTTTGATTAACTCTTGTAGTTGAGTAAGTAATTCCTCGTCTGACATTATATTGAGGTCAGGATGAGGAGTGTAGCCGGCTAGAATCGGCCATGTTGCTCCTGGTCTACCTAGTGGACCGAGCCTGGTAATGTTTCTGTGATGTTTTAGGGCGCCTTTAAACCAGAGCTGATGCTCCTGGTATGTTAGTGGAATTTCAATATCCTCGAAAGGAATATGTTCCTCTGGTGGATCATCTTCTTTGTAGAAGTGAAACATTTTTGTTACTGAATTTGATTCAGGAAATGTGACCCATGAATAGAATACCTCTGTCTGAAAGGATTCGTGTGCCTCTATCACGAAAACTGCTCTACCTCCTCTTGGTGGTAGACCATGTTTTATAAGTTTTAGAGTGATGGCTCTTCTTAAGTTTGGATAAATGTCTATAACACCCTCCTCGGTTTCATTTAAACCTGTTAAGTTAAAAGCTGGTACGACTGGGTCAGCCGCAGCTCCACCGTTTCCGGTGTTATTGTCCCCGTTTATGGACATTTTTGTTTTTTGAAAAATGTAGAACAAGTTTCAAGGAAACAAAAGATAAGGTACACAATATTTTGGAACACTGTATCCTTCAACGTTGAACAAACCAAACAACTAATTTATAGGGTGCTTCCCTATTTAGTTATGGCGGATATTTAGCCCTACCCACTCCGGACGTCTAATGGAGTAAGTGAGTAGGGGTCTCTGAGAAAAGCACGAATGAGTTACTCAGTATCTAGCGTTAAATTACTGCCTTACCAAACCGTTGGGCGCCATGTAGTGTAGTTCCTATTTCCCTAATAGGCTCTGCGCATTGGAATAATATAACCTATAGGCTTGACATAGGACTAAGGTCGGTATGTCCCTATCGATTATATTAAACTTAATTGCCTGTGCCAGCTAGCGCAGAGGCCACTAGAAACTCCTTGAGAACAAGAAGGGAGTAGTTTCTGGCAAATGAAAAACATGACAACTTTGTTTCCCTTTAGAAGCGGAACATATCTCAGAATCGTGGAAACAATAGATAACAGTTTCACTCATTCAATCGTGCATGCTTAGTTTCTACAGAGTTACACAGAAAGGAAAGACGGGCGTTTCAATAAAAAGGGTTTTATTAAACAGTCTTGTTTCTCGTGTTTCTCGTGTAAGAGATATGTGCTGTTATGATCACAAGACAGTATGTAAGACAGTATGCAAGATAAATAATGTACATCGTAAGCAGTAGAAATAAATAATACTGCGCTAGCATTATCTTTTAGCATATATTCACGTACATAAATAACATGAGCTAAAAATGCGAGTACTCATTCGATGCGTCCCTAAACTAGTTCTACCCCAATGTACCTAACCTGGTCTAGGTGTAGGGAAAGGTAGAAGTAGGTGGAGTATTCTCTCGTCTGGTATACTAAGAGTATGTTAAGTCTAGTATGCAGAGTATGATATGCCAAGAGTCCTTCTAGGATCTAGTCAGCTCCATACCTTGAGAATGAGAGAGGTGGGAATCTCCTGCCGGGTCTGGAACTCTAACACCCTGTGAGGGGAGTCAGAACACTGGAAGCTGGATTTGTCTGCGTGCAGGAATGACAGCGTCTTTTCAGTGCGTCAGGCCGGGATACGGGCTCCTCTGAAGTCGAGGTCTCCTCTAACTTGCTTGGGCAAGGGAAGGTGTATTTATACCTGGTAGGTGTCGTGGAATGTTAGCATTGACGTGAAGTCGGACAGAGGAAGACGTCAGGAATGAACCCTTAAGGTATAACGGTTCATACATAATAGATGAGTTCTTGGAGAAATCAATAGTCCTGTGCTAGGGGAACTCCCGAAGCTTAAGGGTCTGGTTTCTAAGAACTCGTTGTGACGTTAGGGTGGACGGATGTCGGTGACCATGCCTGTATTTGGAGTGCACGGTTAATGCCTAAATAAAGACAGGGATTCTATGCCTATATAAGGGCAAGGCGAATTGTGCCTATATAAGGACATGATTCAGGAAAACCTATATACGGACCCCTAAAGCGGAATACAACAGGGGGTGAGTGGCAATGATGTCCTAATGTGAAGTTAAAAAATGACTGGAGGGGTGATTGGAGAATTGGTTGTATGGCGTTGTTAGACCTGGCATCCTTGGCGTGGGTCTCCCTTCCATTTTTTCATAATGCCTCCACTGTTGTCGATATGTTTTTGCTGGACTAGATGCTCATGGGCACTTTGCCACTGCTAATCAGTGCCAAAGTGCAAGTGCTCCCTATTGTAAAGTGTGTCTCAGGCCTGCCATTGCAGAGCCTGTGTGCAGTCTGTGACTGCCATGTCGACTTGGTAAGTGCCCCCACTTACCAGTCCCTAAACCTTCCCTTTTCGTCATATCAGCCACCCCTATGGTAGGCCTACGGGCAGGGTGCATTGTAAGGATAAGGTGGGACATGCCCTGGTGTGTGTGGCATGTCCTAATAGTGAATTACAGCCATTTTCGTTTTTCACTATTGTAAGGCTACCTGTTCCCCATAGGCCAGAATGGGCAGTTTGATTATAACATCTTATAGTCCTTAACTGACTCAGGGAACTAGGTAGAAATTCGAGTTTAGTATGCCTGAACTCAGCATGATAAAATGCATCTTTTAGTGAAGATGATTTTAACCTTCTGTGTTTGAAAATACCACTTTTAGAAAGTGGGTATTTTCTTGCCTAACTATCTAGCCTGCCTCTGCTAGCTTGTGTATTCTGTGTCTGGTTTGTGCGTGACAGGGGCTGGGGGTGGCCACAGGAGACAGGGTGAGGCAGCCCAGGGCTGAATAGAGAGATCTGCATCCAGAGTGGAGGGAGGAGTTGCACCTGGGTCTGAATAGGGCTGTGCCTGCCTTCCACAATGCTGGCTCCACCTCCTGCCGGGCGTCTGAGTACCCTGCCCCACATTTTGAAAGGAAAGAAGGAGTCATGTACACAGAGTGCTCCAAAGCTGCACAGAACTGGTTTAAACTAGGCAAAGGCCTCTCTGCCTCCAGAGAACAAAGAGAATCAGGGTATAAGAGGGGCACCCAGACCCCAAGGAAATTAGATCACTTTTGGGAACAAGAAGAAACCTTTGCTGAGGAGCGGAACCAAGAAGAAACTGAGGAGAGACTATCCCTAAGCCTGAAGTGCTGCTTGGGGGATTGGCCTGCAGTGGTTTGCCTGACTGCCAAAGAAAGGAGAAAGGAACTTTTGCTTTGCTGTGACTTTCATCAACTTGTGAAGGATCTCCAAGGGCTTGAGAGAGAGCTTGCCCCCTGACCGAAGTCCCAGGACCAGTGGACTTCACCAGCCTTGTGAATTGCTGCTGGAAACGCTATTTCAGTGGCTACAGGGTCAGGGAGCTGTGACCGACTCTGACGACCGGCTCGGTGTCCTGTAAGCACCGCATCGAAGCACCGTCTCGCCCTGCAACGCACGGCCCTGGTCTCACCGACTCTGTCAACGAGCCGCTGCCTGCAGCGCATTGAGGGACAACGCGTTCTGCAACGCTTCGCTACGCCGAAACGAACTGGTCCGACTGACACGGTCACTGCTGCTGAGTTCAAGTCTTGTGACCGCACCGGAGTTGGGCACCGCTCGCACGCTTCGCGACGCACCGCCCGACTCGCACCGCTGTCTGGACTGATCGACGCCAGCCCCCGAATCCGGCTCCGTCGCCGCACCGCAACCTGCCAGCACTGCATCGAAGCACCGTCTCGCCCTGCAACGCACGGCCCTGGTCTCACCGACTCCGTCTCGACGACGTCACGAGCCGCTGCCTGCACCGCATCGAGGGACAACGCGTCCTGCAGCGCTTCCATTTTTTTGCATTCTCTGCCTGCCTTTCCATGGCGGTTTGACCGCTGAGGAAAGGCTGGCTACCGCCGGCATCATAATCGTGCCGGTGGAGACAGATCGGCACCGCCACCATTATCCCGGTCTTTCTCCATCCGCAAGGCAGGAGTGCGGATGGCAACCGACGGTAAAGCGGCGGTCGGAATTTCCCACCGTCGCGGTCACCACCGCCATCCTAATCTGACCGGCGGTTTTCTGGCTTGCGATCGCGGGCGGATGTCCACCGCAAGTCCGGCGGTTTCCACCGCTGGCCGGGCGGCGGTCATCCAACCGCCATCGTAATAGGCCCCTATGTTTGTGGGCTGCTGATAGAATCTGCCACATTTGTTCATGTTGCAGGATGCATGCGATGAGGGGACGGGTCTGTTGGGACTTTCTGAAGAGAATTGCCTAAACCTAATCTGGTTAGCCCTCTGAAATTCCTGTCTGGAGTGAAAGTAAGGCCAGTGAGGTGAGGAAGGAGGTCCACTAAGAACCAGTTGACATCGTCCTTCTCCAGTTGTCACTTACTATCGAATAGTGTCACGCTTGGCGCAATGTTCAGGATCAGTCACTTTCCAGTGCAAGTACCAAAGGTCTGTCCCCCACTGGGCCATCGGTTCTATATGCAATTCAACCATTTTGATGTAGCTTTCCAGACCATCCATCCTGTTGCTGAAGCTCCCCAGGTCAGAGCACATAGACTTCATATCCGCTGCTATGGTAGCCATAGAAGCCTCCATGGAGCCAAATCTGGAACCCATTGATTTCCTTCAGTATGGCCTCAAAGGCAGCCTCAGTAGGGGGAGGTGTGTGGATGACGACTTGGAATTCCCCACAACTTCCATTAAAAGCATTGGTGGGAGGACTTAGCGGAAGCCATAGCAAACACAACAAGGTGATGGAATGAGTGCTGAAACTTTTCAACCACTCAACCCCAGTCAAGAGATCTGGGTTTAATCCATCATTCTTTTGCTCACTATGCCACCCCAGTTTGTACCCAGCCATACGCAAATCACTCTTGGCCCTGTTCCTCGTTGGACCAGTCCAGCACGAACTGCCAGGTCAGGTCCTCCATGGACCAGAAACAAGCATCCTGGGACAGATTTTGGGGTTTCCCCCCTCATCAGTCAGGCTATCTTGAATCCAGTGGCACAGCGAGCAAGGGACCTATGTCTGGGCATACCCATGGCCACTTAGGGAAAACATAGCAAACACAACAAGACGATGGATGGAGGGCTGAAACTTTTCAAGCACTCACCCTCAGTCAAGAGATCTGGGTTTAATCCATCGTTCTTTTGCTCATTATGCCTACCCAGTATGGACCCAGCCATATGCAAATCAGTCTTAACCCTGTTCCTCATGGGAACAGTCCAGCCCGAGCTGCAAGACCAGGTTTCCCTGGACCAGAAACAAGCATCCTGGGACCGTTTTCAGGGTTTCACCGCTCGTCAGCCAGGCTAGCTTGAATCCTGTGGCACAGCGAGCAAGAGACCAACGTCTGGACATTCCCTTGGCCACTTCGGGCAAACAGAACAAACACAAAAGGATGATGGATGGAGTGCTGAAACTTTTCAACCACTCACCCCCACTCAAGAGATCTGGGTTTAACCCCTTTGCTGCTAGGCATTTTCCCCCCCTGTGCTAAGCCTTTTTTGGGCTATTTGGGGTAGTTTGTGCTTAGGCCCCTGTAACCTTTTGACCACATAAGGTACCCATGTCAAATTTGCGTCCTTTTCTTCCAACATCATGGGGATTTAAAAGGTACCCAGGGCTTGTTGATTCCCCTGGAGGGGACCCAGAAATTAACCAAAATACAGCTACATTTTGTGTTTTTTTGAGAAAAATGGGAAAAAAGGGCTACAGATGAAAACGCCTGTTTTTTCCCCTGCAAATGGTAACAACAAAGGGGTTGTGGTGCTGAAATCACCATCTTCCCAGCTTTCAGGGACAAGCAGACTTTAGTCAGAAAACCAAACATTTTTACACAGTTTTGGCATTTTTCTGGGACATAGCCTATTTTTGCTATTTTTTGTGCTTTCAACCTCCTTCCAGTTAATGGTAAAAATGGGTATGAAAGCAATGATGGATCCTGAAAAGCTATACATTTCTGAAAAGTAGACAAAATTTTGAATTCAGCAAGGGGTCATTTGTGTAGATCCTTCAAGGTTTTTGCATGGAAACTAACAGTTGAAAATAGAAAAAATTAAAAATTAGTTAAAAAAACAGCCATTTGTGCCAATGTTTTCACATGTATCTTCTACTAAGTATGACAGATGTTTGAGCGCAATATACTGTTACATTTGCTGTACCCTTCTGGTTGTGGGGATATATAGGACTTGTAGTTTCACCAAGAACCCGAGGAACCCAGAGCCAATAACTGAGCAGCATCTTGCAATGGTTTTTTATTGTGTACCGGGTATATAGCAATTCATTTGGAAAAATATAAACAGGGAAAAATTGGTATGAAAGTCACCTATGTATTTCTGAAATGGGAAAAAAATAGAGAGTTTACAAACAGTAGCTATTTGCACATCTCCGAAATTGTGGGTACCCATACCAGCATGTGAATTATAGGTCATTTTTCAAAGTGACTTCGTTTTTACACATTGTCTTACATTTGGAAGGCAGAAATGCATTGAAAGTCAATAGGTAATAACAGTTGCTCTACAATTTTGTGTTCCCCTAAGTCTCCCGATAAAAATGATACCTCACTTGTGTGGGTAGGTGTAGTGGCCGCGACAGCAAACGGCCCAAAACGCAACGTGGACACACCACATTTTCACAGTGAAAACGGACCCTTTTTTTGCAAAGTGCCTAGCTGTTGATTTTGAACCCTAGCTCTGCCGGCACCTAAGGAAACCTAGAAAACCTATACATTTTTTAAAACTAGACACCCAGGGGAAACCAGGATGGGGTGACCTGTCTGGCTCTTACCAGTTTCTGTTACCCAGAATCCCTTGCAAACCTCAAAATGTGTAAAAAAAACACATTTTCCTCACATTTCTGTGGTGGAAAGTTCTGGAATCTGCGTGGATCCACAAAATTCCACCCACCCCCCATTCCCCAAAGTCTTCAGAGAAAAATGGTAACTCACTTGTGTGGGTAGGCCTAGTGCCCGCAACAGGAAACGGCCCAAAATGCAACGTGGACACACCACATTTTCAAAGTGAAAACGGACCGTTTTTTTTGCAAAGTGCCTAGCTGTAGATTTTGAACCCTAGCTCTGCCGGCACCTAGGGAAACCTAGCAAACCTATACAATTTTGAAAACTAGACACTCAGGGGAATCCAGGACGGGGTGACTTGTCTGGCTCTCACTAGGTTCTGTTACCCAGAATCCCTTGCAAACTTCAACATTTGTCAAAAAAACCACATTTTCCTCACATTTCTGTGGTGGAAAGTTTGGAATCTGCGTGGATCCACAAAATTCCATCCACCCTGCATTCCCCAAAGTCTTCCAAGAAAAATGCTACCTCATTTGTGTGGGTAGGCCTAGTGCCCACGACAGGAAACAGCCCAAAACGCAACGTGGACACACCACATTTTCACAGTGAAAACTGACCCTTTTTTTGAAAAGTGCCTTGCTGTAGATTTTGAACCCTAGCTCTGCCAGCCCCTAGGGAAACCTAACATACCTATACTTTTTTAAAACTAGACACCCAGGGGAATCCAGCATGGGGTGACATGTCTGGTTCTCACCAGGTTCTGTTACCCAGAATCCCTTGCAAACTTCAAAATTTGTCAAAAAAACCACATTTTCCTCACATTTCTATGGTGTAAAGTTCTGGAATTTGCGTGGATCCACAAAATTCCACCCACCCCGCATTTCCCAAAGTCTTCCAAGAAAAATGGTACCTCACTTGTGTGGGTAGGCCTAGTGCCCGTGACAGGAAACGGCCCAAAACGCAACATGGACTCACTGTTATATCCCGCATAGATGCCCTAATGTAGACCCGTTCGTACATGCCCTAAAATGGACGTTTTCATATTTACCCTAATATGGTCATATTCATACTTGCCCAATTATGGTCATGGCCGCATATGCCCAATTATGGTCACAACTGTACATGTCCTATTATAGTATGATTCCTTATATAGGCATGATCTTTCACCTACATTGGTCCCAGCTAGTACACAACGAGCTCTGAGGGCTGAACGTTATCTATCCTGTGGTTTTGAATGCAGCAGGGTTCTTCCAAACACAGGCCCACACTGTACTCATTAATTATGTATGGCTTTCTAAGAATACACCACCGGCATAATATGTATGTACAAAGTTCACCCCTGACGTCTTCCTCATGTCCAATACAAACCATACTGAGGACCGAGACTCTTTAGGGTATAAATACACCACATCTTGCCCCGGTAAGATAGAGGGAACCGAGACTTCCATGCTGACACACTGACCAGAGACGCTGAGGCTCCTGCATGCAGTCGCTCAAGCTGACAGTGGTCTGACACAACCCGGACGGGGTGTCCAACTCGAGACCAGGACGAGGTCCCACACTCTCTCTATTCAGGTATGGGGGTTCGACTAAATCCTAGGAGGATTCTTGGCTCTTAGCTGCTAAGACCTACACACATATGCTAGGTACACACAGGAACAACTCGGTAGGCATCGTAGGAGTACGCGCACTTGCATAATGCTTTTATATTCATGTATGTACTCATGATTATCGCAATATGGTAGAACTGTTCTATCCCTTTGCTTTTATCGTACTGCTGATAATATATCTCTGCTATTGTCTGCTGGTTACCGCAGCACATATATTTTACACTAGAATAACAACTGTTCAATAAATACTTATTGAAACGCCCGACTGTTTATTCTGTGTAACTCTCTGAGACAAACCGAATAAGTGAGCACGAGTGACTGAGCGAAACGTAGTACATTTTTTCCACGATTCTGAGGAAATCAGGTTTGTCATGTTCTAAGGTTGCCAGAAACTAATCTCTCCCCGATAAGAGGAGACACTAGTGGCACTGCGAGCTAGCTAATGCAAAACTAGGCTAACATATACGATGGGGGTGCACGGAGTCAGTCTGCCACCAATCCCGCAGTATATGTTATCCAAACGCGCAGGTCCTGCAGGGGTACTATAGGAGCTACACGACATGGCGCCACCAACGTTGGTTTGGTACTTATTTAACAGTAGAATCTGAGTAGTTCAGTCGTGCTATTTTCAGAGAACCTACTCACAAAACCCCTGAGACGTCTGGAGTGGGTGGGCACAAAATCCGCCGCAGCTGAGTAGTACGAGAATACTATTTATTGGCTGTTGGTCACTCTAGCTTGAAGGACATTTAGTTCCTACAATTGTGCATTTTACACCTTATCTTAAGAACTCTTTAATCTCCCCTCTTCCAATTAAAAATGGTGGACGACACAAGCGCAACAGGGAGAGTTACAACAAACCTCTTTGGTTTAGAAGAAGACCCTGAAGAAGCAATACAAATTGCACCAAATTTCAGAAGGGCAGTCACCATAAAAATTCTAGAACATGGCTTAAGAGCCAGGGGTGGTACAGTAATTTTCGTGATTGAGGCACACGAATCCAATAAAATAGAGGTGTTCTATTCTTGGGTTACACTCCCAGCAGTAAATGCAATTACAAATGTATTTCACTACTACCTAGAAGGTGAAACACCAGCAGACTATACTCCTTTTGAGGAAGTAGAGGTCCCGCTCACTTACCAGGAGCATAATTACTGGTTTAAAGGCGCCCTACCCCACGTACAAGGAAGAGCAAGATTAGGCCCGCTCGGAGGAGCAGGAGCCACATGGCCCATATTGGCGGCATACACACCGCATCCTGACATTGACACAATGCCACAGCCAGACTTACTCGTACAACACAGAGATTTAATTAAAATCTACAGAAACCTCACACAATTCGTGATGAGGACTTTAACAGTTCAGCCTGCACCAGCTGCAGCACAAGACACTCCAGTCCAAGGTACAGTTAATAAAATAACTCCACAAACATTACACGCGATAATGGGCAAAATGCCAGCAAAACGCGAACAAATACCATTCTGATTAGCTCAGAAAATAACTCAGCTTGAAGCAGTATTCCCGAATACTACAACCAGTGATAAACACAGAATCCTAACAATCTGCTTGCCCATGGGTCTCACACCACAAGTAGAGGACTGCACCTCTTGGGGTTCAGTCTTTGCTATATGCACGAAGGATATGGAGTTCCTCTGAATCCAAGTGGAAGAACAGGGAGATACTAGGGGTGGGGATGGTGGTGGCCCCACACTGAAGGTGAAAGGGGAGATCCCCTTTTCGGAACTAGGGCTCTCACACACCTAGCAAGCTAGGTGTCATGCTTCATCATATGAGCCTGCCCCTCGTCAGGTCGGCGCTGCAATACCTGACGGGCACCCAGTACGGGGCTCTTTAGCGGGGATCTTTTGTTCCTGCCATTGGGTGCAGTGGGGGTGAGGGGCCTAGTAAGTGTAGATGTGGGAGGGAAGTGAGTTAAAATAGGTCAGTTAGTCCTAACAGTGATTTATTCAGGAAGGTAAACTGCCTAGTTAAAAAATATATAGAGAGTGGAGGTGAACTAGATGCAAGGTATCTAGCTGTATGTGCCCTACTCTCGGTCGGTCAACATGTTTCGTGCCCTGTGTGTCAGGGGGATCAAGGCACTTCTTCAGGACCAATTGTCAATGCTATCTACACAGAGTGGTAAGTGAAAAACTACATACCACACTCTCAGGTCAATAACCTATACTGTTGTCTAGTTGGGACTGCAACAGTATCCGGCGGTCGTAAAGGACACCAAATTGGGTCCAGCGTTCGAAGAGCGCTTCGTATGCGACCTACCCTGCCGCCGAAAACCGGGATGGTTCAGTCTTTGCTGCCATATATACCAGAACACATGGTATCCCGTCCTTAGCAGTAGTACCTGACGTATTGAAACAGATACAAAATGAGTACGGAGCAGAGCCTGCCCTTAACTTAGGGATGAAGTTGCTAAACAACTTTGAGCAGGTCTCAGGCATAATACTAGCTAACATTAAGGGGGAAGCAGCTTCTGTGGCGATCCGCCAACGCCTGAGGGAGTTCGGTCCAGAGGATCAACAACACGAACTACCCAAAATAATTGAAACTGCATATGCAGAACTAGGCAGAGACAGTTTGGGTGGGAAAGCATTAAAACCACAACTGGCGGGCAGTCCTGAAAAGGACACTACAAAGCAGACACCTACTTCTTCTAAAAAGAAGTGGGAAAATAAAAAACAACAAAATTCTAAAGACACCAGATCTCAGTCCAGAGGTAGGTCTCCTCAACAGGAGCCCTCTGAAAAGAGGTATAATCTCAGGAATAGGGATAACATAAAAAAACCTGACAGGTATCAGGATACTGATACTCGTTCCTCTCGTTCCTTTCAGGGTTCATCTCGAAACTCAGAGAGGGACAGACGATCAAAGGAGCGTACAAAGTCCAGAGACACGCAACACGCTGCGGACTACGCACCTAAAAAAGAGGATAAACAAAAATCAAAACCTCAGTTCAAAAAGAAGAAGGTAGCAGGTCTCAAGATCAGACATGCCCAGAATTCTGAGGACACAGCTTCTGAACGGGGAATGGGCTCTGACGATGCTAGACAGCGCGGCAGAAGTAACGATAGCTCGCCAGAACCTGAAGGAATTTCTGGTGACAGCGGAGTTGAGTGAGTATATCACAGTGGAAACACCTGATACTCGGGTAAGTGTCCCACATAAGTTACATGAGATAACACTCCGGATGGAGGGGGACAAGCCCAGAAAAGTTAAATGTCTCTTTTGGAAAAATCTGTCATCTGGTTATGACATTCTATTAGCAGAACAAGACTGGCCGCCTGCATTCGTCATGGAGTGCCATAGGGGAGAAACGATAATTTTTCCAGCCTTTTCCGACCTCGTTCCCATTCATTTAAAACATGCATATGCGCAGGAGTGGGCGGTTGCCCTAGCTCCGGCATTGTACAAAAATCATGTTGGTTGGGATGAGGATTCAACCCACCACGTGATCCCGTTAAAAGTTTCCCCAAATGCTCAAAGGCAATACCCTATCAAGCAGGAAGCTAAAAAACAAGTCAAGGAGATTCTAGACCAACTAGAATACCAGGGGGTGATAGAAAATTGCACTTCACCTATGAACAATCCTTTGTTTCCCATAATGAAACCTGACAACACATATCGTCTAGTTTTAGATTACAGACATTTAAACACTTGCACAAAGACATTTGCAGTTCAAAATGCACACAGTGGCGCATTAATGAATAACATTGTGCGGAAAAAATACAAAATAACACTTGATATCTCAAATGGATTTTTCTGCCAAAATATAGCGCTTGAAAGCAGATATCTGACGCCTTCAGTGCGTTAGGGTCCCAGCGACAATTCTGTCACCTAGCCCAAGGGTATAAAAACAGCTTGGGGGTTATTCTCAGCAAGGGTAACAGAGTTATTCCAAAATTTGGATGAAGAAGCATTGTCCTATGTGGATGATATTTATCTGAGGGACGATGACTTAAAGAGGCACTTGACCAGGGTGAGCACCATTATTATGGGATTCGCCACTGAGGGCTATAAATTTAACTTTAAAAAATCAAAAATTGCCCACCTCAATGTCCTGTTTTTAGGATACGAGCTGTCAAGTGAGGGAAAAAGCCCGGCAGCTAACTTTTTAGAAAAGTGTGCGCTGCTCCAACCTCCAAAATCATTAAAGAATTTACAATCAATTCTGGGATTCCTAAATTTTGGTCGAACATACATTTTGGATTACGCAGAAAGGGTAAAACCTTTCTACGACTTAATAAAACCTGATTTTTCAGTCAGACAATGGACACAGGAACACACAAATATCCTGCGTTCCCTACAAGAAGACATGATAGCTTCCAAACATTTACAGACACGCGTAAACGCACAGAACTTAGTGATCCGAGTCATAGCGGGTCAATGCGGGTACACTTATTTAACTTTTAATGAAGGCAAAACAGTACCAATCGCATACAAATCACACCTGTATACAAACGCAGAAATGCGTTTTACTTCAACAGAAAAAATCCTGACAGCAGTGCAGACCGCTGTAGCAAGAGAAAGAGCTCTGGCTCAGGGAAAACGCATAATTGTCGTGACCCCAGTACCAGCTTAGAAGCGGTTACAAAAGCTAGCATTCCAAATGCGAAAGCCTTACATCCAAGATGGATACAATGGGCTAATTCTCTTACTGCAACGGATGTTGAATATAGATTTGATCCTAGTTTAAAAACACAGGCATTCCTGCAATACGAACAAGAATACCCTCTACCAAATGAAATCTTGCCTCTAGATCAGTATGAATACATTATTTACACTGACGGTTCTGCTCAACCCGCCACAGGAAGTAAGCAAGCTTACAGCGCGGCGTGTGCGATTGTTAAAGTTTGCATGCATGATGGCAAGTTCCATCCGAGTTGCACTAAAACGCAATCTCTAGGAGACTGCACGGCTCAGTTGGCAGAACTCAAAGCACTAATACTGGCACTTATAAATACGGATCATGAATTCCCCACACTTATTGTGTGTGATTCCTTTTACTGTGTACAGTCATACAATGAATATCTACATCATTGGGAACAAAACGGGTTCAAAAATGCAAAAGGTGGCACAATTAAGCATAAAATGCTATGGGAATAGGTAGTGGAGTTGAGAAACGAACTACCAAGGACTCACGTGATACATACACTGAGTCATCAGCGTGATGGCGTTCACGTTGAAGGGAATTCATTGGCTGATGAAGCTGCAAAGGGGGCTGTTCGCACAGCCGCCGTAGCTGCAGTTACTCGTTCAAAGACGAGGGTAGACGGCGAGATAATGGTAGCTTTCAATGGATCACGCAAAGGCAGCACAGCAGTACCTAAAAAATTTCCACGTAAGTACTCCTATAAGTTAGATGCACAAAACATTCCATATGCTCAGATTCCTGGAGTGGGGGATAGATTAATACCAAATATGGATCATAGGCTAGGATTGATTTTAGCGGCACACGAGGGTTTGGGTTCTGCGCATACAGGCGTTACAGCGACTATTTCTTTATTGAAACAACGCTACTGGTGGCCAGGGTTAACGAAGCAGACTAAAGACTTTGGGGCCGATTCTGATTCGGGCCGGAAAACGTACCGACCGACTCGGAGCCGGAATTTATTCCGACCGACACGTACAGGTGCAGGCCGACCCGCAAAGTACGATGAGAAGCGTGCAAAATCCGACCGACTCGTACGGAACACAAGCCGAACGACCGAGCCGCGCGGAAAGCAGCCATCCAGCCGGAAAACCACGCGAATCGAACCGACCGACACGCACTAGGAATGAACCTGAACGAAACGTACCCGCGACCTCCTACCCGCCAAGTACGATGCAACGCGTGGAAAACACGACCGAGTCGCACGGAGCCCAAGCCGTACGACCGACACGCATACAAAACTGCGAGCAGAAGCAACCCAATACACCGCGACCGACGCGTACGCAGCATAGAAAACAGCACAAACACAGCGTGAACGAAACGGAGAAGACCGTACGAGACAACTGCAGGGTCCGACTCGGTCACAAGAACGTCTCCTACATGCACAAAAAGTACAAAGGGAAAAACACACAAAAAAAGGCCAAACAAGCAATTACAAAGGCAATAAATACTGGGGGGGGGACAGGGAAAAAAGACACACCCACAACTCCACCCATATAAAGGACACAAATCCCTACCATGATCCTTTGCAAATTCAAATTACCTGCCAGCACTGAACAGACAGCAACCACACACCCACCCACAGCTCATCCATCACAAAAGCCACACACCATCAGCACCTCAACAAATAGCACCCTCACATACACCCAGCTAAACACACACTCACACACCCTCACCTGCACACCAACACACACATCACTCACCATCACCACCCATCACCATGCCCCCAAAGAAGAATCATAAGTTCCTAGATAGTGAATTGGAAGTCCTGGTAGATGAGATCCTCAGGGTAGAGCCACAGCTGTTTGGTACACTGGTCCAACAGACACCCATGTTGCAGAAAACCAAGATGTGGGAGAGGATTGTCGACAGGGTGAACGCACAATCACCATGTTTGCGCACAAAGGGAGACATCCAGAACAGGTGGTATGACGTGCGCAGGAGGGTCAGGGAGCTGTTGAAGAAGGACTACCTCTTGAGCCAACACACCGGCAGTGGCCCTCCTGCCAAACCAGTATACCTCAGGCCCTGGGAGGAGAAGGTGCGGGCCATCCTACCACCAGTGAGCGTATATGGACTAGAAAACATCCCAGAGCCTGGTGAGTACATAACAAATGTACACAATATTGTGCAACAATACACACAGATCACTGTCAATCAATCAATCAATCACAGAATTTGTAGAGCGCACTACTTACCCGCGAGGGTCTCAAGGCGCTGGGGAGAGGGGAGGGGGGGGGGGTTGCTGCTACTGGTCGAACAGCCAGGTCTTGAATAGCCTCCTGAAGGTCAGAAGGTCTTGGGTCTGTCGTAGGCTTAGTGGAAGGGTGTTCCAGGTCTTGGCGGCGAGGTGTGAGAAGGATCTGCCGCCGGTGGTTGTTCTTCGAACGCGAGGGACGGTGGCGAGGGAGAGGTCGGCGGAGCGGAGCTGGCGGTTGGGGACGTAGAAGAAGAGTCGTCTGTCAAGGGGAGAGTCAAACCATGCACCCTTAGCAAATACACACCAACCAGAACAGAATCATCCCAAATTGTGTATGTCAGTCAGATAAACACAACACATGCCATCTCATAGTGATATGTAACTGTGTAATCACATGTACAAACACAACTACAACTACAGCTAGGCAGTGGCACTAATATAACTAACAAACACATCCAGACATGTAGGCACCACTACAACACCACCTCACAGTGAAGCCCACTGAAAGGAAGGAATCCTGTGTATGCTGGGCAAGTCAGTGTAGCCAATAGCATCATGGGAGTTGTAGTCACAGACATTGCCCACCCTCACAATGCGCACATCAACACCACCATGAACCATGCTCACATCACAGGGAGTGGAAAACAACTGACAAGATGGCTGACACTGGCTACTGCTGTGGGGAGCACAAGGTCCTGCTGGCAACTGTGCAACAACCAACAGCAGGACACCACTGACTGACATCCTGAAAGACAACTTGCACTCCCTGCAACGGAAGCACGTTCCATGGTGGAAAATCTGGCTGGGTGGGAAGGAGGACTGACAGCACTGACCATAGTTACCAGCAGCTCCACTCACACACACCCCTAACACAAACTCCACATAACTCACCTGGGAGAATGCATTGCCTCACACTCTAATCAAATATCCCACAAAGAACCACAACCCTGGGTCATGCAGTGTGAAGCACAGGGACACACATGTGGCTTGCAGCAAAACTAACCCCAGGATAACACTGTCAGCCATCTTGTCAGCACAGGCACACAACCCCACAGGGAAGCAGAATCAAAAGGAAGGAAGCATGGGCATGCTGGGAAGTGGGGTGGAGGCAATAGCATGATGGGAGTGGTAGTCACAGCCCAACATCCCCCACCCACATGGCCCAGCAAGCTCACACCCAAGCATGCACACCTCACAGGGAGTCAAAAGCCACTTCAAAGATGGCTGACACTGGTGCTCAGTTGTGGGGAGCACATGGCCCTGCTGGGAACTGGGCACCAAGCAACAGCAGGACACCACTGTCAGCCATCTTGCCATTGCTCTCACACTCACACACAGTGAAGTCCACCCAAAAGCAAGTAAGTATGGGCATGCTGGGAAGTGGGGTGGAGGCAATAGCATGATGGGAGTGGTAGTCACAGCCCAACATCCCCCACCCACATGGCCCAGCAAGCTCACACCCAAGCATGCACACCTCACAGGGAGTCAAAAGCCACTTCAAAGATGGCTGACACTGGTGCTCAGTTGTGGGGAGCACATGGCCCTGCTGGGAAATGGGCACCAACCAACAGCAGGACACCACTGTCAGCCATCTTGCCATTGCTCTCACACTCACACACAGTGAAGTCCACCCAAAAGCAAGTAAGTATGGGCATGCTGGGAAGTGGGGTGGAGGCAATAGCATGATGGGAGTGGTAGTCACAGCCCAACATCCCCCACCCACATAGCCCAGCAAGCTCACACCCAAGCATGCACACCTCACAGGGAGTCAAAAGCCACTTCAAAGATGGCTGACACTGGTGCTCAGTTGTGGGGAGCACATGGCCCTGCTGGGAACTGGGCACCAACCAACAGCAGGACACCACTGTTAGCCATCTTGCCATTGCTCACACACTCACACACAGTGAAGTCCACCCAAAAGCAAGTAAGTATGGGCATGCTGGGAAGTGGGGTGGAGGCAATAGCATGATGGGAGTGGTAGTCACAGCCCAACATCCCCCACCCACATGGCTGAGCAAGCTCACACCCAAGCATGCACACCTCACAGGGAGTCAAAAGCCACTTCAAAGATGGCTGACACTGGTGCTCAGTTGTGGGGAGCACATGGCCCTGCTGGGAAATGGGCACCAACCAACAGCAGGACACCACTGTCAGCCATCTTGCCATTGCTCTCACACTCACACACAGTGAAGTCCACCCAAAAGCAAGTAAGTATGGGCATGCTGGGAAGTGGGGTGGAGGCAATAGTATGATGGGAGTGGTAGTCACAGCCCAACATCCCCCACCCACATGGCCCAGCAAGCTCACACCCAAGCATTCACACCTCACAGGGAGTCAAAAGCCACTTCAAAGATGGCTGACACTGGTGTTCAGTTGTGGGGAGCACATGGCCCTGCTGGGAAATGGGCACCAACCAACAGCAGGACACCACTGTCAGCCATCTTGCCATTGCTCTCACACTCACACACAGTGAAGTCCACCCAAAAGCAAGTAAGTATGGGCATGCTGGGAAGTGGGGTGGAGGCAATAGCATGATGGGAGTGGTAGTCACAGATATTGGTCACCCCCACAACTGTCCCATCAACACCACCCTGAACCATGCGCACATCACAGGGAGTGGAAAAGAACTGACAAGATGGCTGACACTGGGTACTGCTGTGGGGAGCACAAGGCCCTGCTGGCAACTGTGCACCAACCAACAGCAGGACACCCCTGACTGACATCCTGAAAGACAACTTGCACTCCCTGCAATGGAAGCACGTTCCATGGTGGAATATCTGGCTGGGTGGGAAGGAGGGCCGGATGTCAACCAAATACAACCAATGTAGACCATGTACACACCCCAACATTCATATAGAAATGCCCAAAGTATGCAGGACAATGTGCTACACCAATATCAACCTCTGACTGTGACAACTTAGGACAATGCAATGTACAGGCCCGCATCCAGAGGTTCAGTCACAACTGTCATGTGTGTCAACCATTCATGCCTGCAGAAACATAACATACATTGTGTGTGTCTCCCAAAAACAGGTGATGATGGGGACACAGCAGCAGACGCTGAGGAGTCCCCGTCCCAGGCTCAA
This sequence comes from Calotriton arnoldi, assembly GCA_963921515.1. NCBI lineage: Eukaryota > Metazoa > Chordata > Amphibia > Caudata > Salamandridae > Calotriton > Calotriton arnoldi. Next base: position 72,365 of record CAWUFW010003240.1, read on the forward strand.
GGGGAAACGGAGCTCACTGGTGTGGAACAGCCTCTGCCCTCCTCGGATGACGAAGACCTACCTGGCACCTCCGGAGCAAGTCATCATGCAGCACCAGCAGGACCACCAGCTGCACCCCCTGCACCCACTCCTCCAACGACTGTCAACACACATACCACCCCTGCTGACACGGACAGACCAAGGAGCACCACCACCACCAGAACAGGGACCCTGGACCAACGTGGGGCTATGGACACCAACACCACCAACAACCCCCAAGGGGGCCCAGGGTCACCTGTGCGTGCCACCTCAGGTACTGCACGTGTCGCCAGGGGTGGTGGGAGGGGTGGGAGACATAGGTCGCTGATCGCAGAGGGGTCTGGACTGCATGATGACCCACAACTGGTACGCATAGCCGATGCGTACCAGTCCAGCACCGGAGAGCTCAGCCAGGTAGTGGGGCTCCTCAGGGATATTAAACAGCAGCAGGCTGCCCATCATGCCCGCTTGGACTCACACATGTCCCGCGTGGAGTCCAAGTGGGACACACTGCAAGAGATGACGGCGGTGCATAGGGACATATTACAATGCCTCCGCCAGATGAGCAGCAACCAGTCAACACCTCCCTGTGTGCCCACAACATCTGGTGCTGAAACAACTGCAACTGCCACAGGGAGGGAGGATGACTCTGGCGGAGAGTCCCCAGCACCGCAGCAGCCTGCACTTGTAGGGTCCCCCCCAAAGAAGAGGGGTTGTCGGAGGAGGGGCAACTGAGAGGCCGATGGCCATGTGCAACCCCAGGAAGCCAAAACCTGTTCTGGATAATCACCTTTGTGCGCAAACTGTTCACCCTGTTGACTGCAACACAACTCCCCCACATGACATGGGGAGTACAAGTTGGACCAATGTATCAGATGACTGTGGACTTTATTCTGGACATATCTGCTACCAGGACTTCCAATTCATCTAGGAACTTTGGATTGCAATCAAAATGTACAGCACCCACCATCCTGTGCACTATACACACACATGTATGACAATAAACACACTAATACACCATACCTGCCTCTGTTGTGATTCCAACGTGGTTTCTGTCATGGAGATGATGACCTGCGAAATTACACTGTGCATGCTAACTGCTACAGCAAGTACAACACAGGCATGTGAGTCATGGCAACGTGACACATATGAGGGAGACACACCACCAGGGCTACACAACATATACACACCTAGGCCATCTGACTCATCGCCTACACTGATGTTGCCAGGAAATACGGTGCAATGCACAGACACAACACCTATTCACAGTCTCTGTCAACTAGCGCACTGGTGCCGTAAGCAAATGTCAGTCAGATGTGTGACCACAGACAACGCACATCACAAAGTGAAGCACAGGTTTATTACACATTTGCAACATGTTGTAACCACTACAGATGCAAGGCAATCCCACCTGGCAGCGGGCACACAGTCAACAAGTGTAGAAGGAAGGAAGTCAATGGGTGTGGCGCACATCACCTGTAGGGACACGACAGCTACCACCCTGGAAGTCGAATCACGGTGTCGGGGATCACAGTTGACCAAACCACTCTGAAAGTACCCTGTGAAGGACAGAAATGAAACACAGTCAAAAGCACTGAAGAACAGGACAGAACTGCAATACTCATGCCCAATACATGTCACAAGATACCCACCCAGAACCAAGTTAGCATGTCAACACTGTTGGGGAGTACAGACTACCTGTAAGGACACATCGCTACACGCATACAGTGATGTAGCACATGGACACACTCAAACAGCACCAGAGCACCACCAACACATATCATGCATACTCACATCATTGACATGACATCTCTGGATACTCACATTCAGCTGAAGAAGTTGGTGATGAGCTGTGTGCGGACATCACCATCATCATCATCATCATCATCATCACTGGCATTGTGGTCCAGGCCAGGATCCTCCACAGGTGGCGGATGTTGGTCATCGTCATCCAGGATGAGAGGCAACTCCTTCCGCACTGCCAGGTTGTGTAGCATGCAGCAGACGATGACAATCTTGCACACCTTTGCTGGGGAATATGGGCGGGCCCCTCCTGTCTTGTCCAGGCAGCGGAAGCGGCTCTTCTGGAGACCAAATGTCCGCTCAATCACTCTCCTGGTCCGACCATGTGCCTCATTGTAGCGCATCTGGCCTGGTGTCACAGGGATCCTGAGGGGCGTCAGCAACCACGGCATGTTGGGGTATCCGGAGTCACCTACATTCAGACAATTGCACATTAGCTGAGTTGGAAAAGAGGGTGGAACACTACATTGCAGAACACACACAATGGTACTAAGTCAGTACACACCAACAAGCCAGGCACGCTGGTACCGCATCTGTGACATCATCCTCGGGATGCGACTACTCCTCATCACGTAGGCATCGTGTGCAGAACCGGGGAAACGGGCACAGACGTGTGAGATGCTCATATCTGCAAGACATACCACCAGTGCATTGACCGAGTGGTAGTGTTTGCGGTTCCAGTATGCCTGCTCTTGGGCCTGTGGTGGTACCAAAGCAACATGTGTCCCATCAATGGAGCCAATGACATGCGGCATCCTCCCCAGGGCATAGAAGTCACTCTTCACGTCAGTGAGTTGTTGGAGTCTAGGGAAATAGATGTACTGGTTCAGGTAAATCAACATAGCCTCCAAAACATCGCGGAGCACACGGCTGAACATGGTCTGTGACATCCCACCAGCAGTCGCCACAGTGTGTTGAAAGGTACCGGTGGCAAAGAAGTGTAGGGCTGCCATCACCTTCACCTTGGGGGTCAGCGCTGTAGGGTATGTCCAGCCAGCTTGCAAATGTGGGGCCAACCGCACCGTCAATACCTCAATCAGCGGCCTGGTGAAGCGGTACCGTCGGATGCAGTCCCGTTCCACCATGGTTGCAAGGTCAGGGAATGGTCTATGGACAGCTGGTGCCCTGCAGTGCATAGGTGAAGAAAGAAAGATTGTCAGTCACCCCACATATGTGGCATTGACCATACTCAATATCACATGATAAATCATTATGAGGCACAAGTACATGATGTGTGCAGTTCCGTAAGGACATGTATGGCACATACATGGCCAACATCTAACATCACAGTTCAACAAGTGACATCAACAAGTCCCAGGTTGTGCCATGGGATATCATGAGGCCGTGTCACAGTTCCCATCTCCTGCTGCCACGTTCCAAACACACCCCACAGTGACATGTGAGGACAGATGTGCCCCAGGCATCACAGCTCAACGACAGGCAGATTCCCAGGGACCCTGTATTGCCACATGGACACTGGCATGACATGGTGTATCATGAATACACCACAGCAAAACAACCATGACCCCCACAGGTAGTGGTCCCTGTTGCCTCGGCAGGACAGACATGGACGTCTGTGACACACACACGTACAACATCAAAGTCCATGCACAAACAACGTGGATGTGGAGACTGTCTCCCATTGTGCACATGGAATCAGAGACATTGTAAACACAACATGCACACAGACTGTGGAGGACCATCACTATTGTGGCAATGGGTCACCCTGGGACGTACATACCGTCACACATGGGACTCAGGGGGTATGTGACATGACATACACATACACCACCGTGAAATGTGACCATGACACATGCACAGAAATGAACAGTTGCACATCACAGTGGTCATGTACACGAAACACCAAGGATTCTGTCCCCATGAACACGTGCACAGCCTGGGAGTGGCTGCCCCCAAGTGACACCCACAGAACAACATGTTAACCCCCATACACGGAATAGGTAATGCAGCCTTACATGCCTCAGGATACAGTGTGGACAGGCTGTGGTGTTGTAGGTGTGCCCCTCACTCCCTGGGAAGTATATTTTGCTGGCATATATTCACCTGTGACAGGCATGGTGACATATGCCAGTGACTTGTACAGGGACGCGTTGGACAGCAATGGACCGATCGGTGCGCACACATTGGCCATTGCATTCAATGTGAGCGGGTACGCGTTGTATCCGCAATACGCGTTGAACAGCAATGGACCGATCGGTGCGCACACATTGACCATTGCATTCAATGTGAGCGGGTACGCGTTGTATCCGCTATACGCGTTGAACAGCAATGGACTGATCGGTGTGCCCGGCCGGCCCATTGCATTCAATGTGAGCGGGTACGCGTTGTATCCGGGTATGCGTTGAACAGCAATGGACCGATCGGTGTGCCCGGCCGGCCCATTGCATTCAATGTGAGCGGGTACGCGTTGTATCCGCAATACGCGTTGAACAGCAATGGACCGATCGGTGTGCCCGGCAGGCCCATTGCATTCAATGTGAGCGGGTACGCGTTGTATCCGGGTACGCGTTGAACAGCAATGGACCGATCGGTGTGCCCGGCCGGCCCATTGCATTCAATGTGAGCGAGTACAGCGTTGTATCCGGGTACACGTTGAACAGCAATGGACCGATCGGTGTGCCCGGCCGGCCCATTGCATTCAATGTGAGCGGGTACGCGTTGTATCCGGTACGCGTTGAACAGCAATGGACCGATCGGTGTGCCCGGCCGACCCATTGCATTCAATGTGAGCGGGTACGCGTTGTATCCGCAATACGCGTTGAACAGCAATGGACCGATCGGTGTGCCCAGCCGGCCCATTGCATTCAATGTGAGTGGGTACGCGTTGTATCCGGGTACGCGTTGAACAGCAATGGACCGATCGGTGTGCCCGGCCGGCCCATTGCATTCAATGTGAGCGGGTACGCGTTGTATCCGGGTACGCGTTGAACAGCAATGGACCGATCGTGTGCCCGGCCGGCCCATTGCATTCAATGTGAGCAGGTACGCGTTGTAACCGCAATACGCGTTGAACAGCAATGGACCGATCGGTGTGCCCGGCCGGCCCATTGCATTCAATGTGAGCGGGTACGCGTTGTATCCGCAATACGCGTTGAACAGCAATGGACCGATCGGTGCGCACCCATTGGCTATGGCCTGGCCTGGCAACGGACGCGTTTTCAAATCTTGAACGAGTCTGATGCTGGAAATTCAGTTGGTCACCCACAACAATGTTGCAAATTCATGGGTGTCATGAAGTTGAACTTTTGAAGGATGCTGTGGGCATATGTAAGTGGTGCAATTCCATGGATTGGCCAGATTCAGAAGATGCTAAAGACTTGGACCTATCACTTTGGACACATGGGACAGTATCTGCCTCTGCAACACACATATAATGCTGGCTGTTCCCCTGAGAGCTCACTTGCCTGCACTACATGCTCCAGGATGACATCTGCCACCACCACTGCTGCTTTATCTGCACCCTCTGGACCCTGCAATGGCACGTACTGTGGAGAGAGCCCCAGCCTTCAGCACTGAGGAGAACCAGGCCCTGCTGGACAGCCTCCTTCCACAGTACAGCAAGCTGTATGGGAAAGCAGGGGAGCAGGTGAGTGTGCTGTCCACTGCCTTACTAAATGTGCATGTTGTCTGACTAGCAAGGCTAACAGTCTGCACGCCACTGGCTAGCAGGCTCACTGAGTAGTTGTCACCCCCCATAGTGTGTAGTTACATGCACTGAACAGGTATAGTGCAGTGACAGTGCATTTAAACAAGGTTTTACTTCCCAGGCAATGATACCATGTAGTAACTGCTGGCATACTGTCCATAGCCATCGTTGCACTGCCTGTGTACATCATGTGCCCCTGTGATTGAGACATGTATATCCAACTGTGTAATGCACGGATATGTTGCATGTGTAGTAATGGCATTCTCACTTTGTCATCCTCACAGGTTGATGCCCACCAGAAGCAGAAGATATGGCTGACCATCGTCCGGGCAGTGAGATCCGTGGGGGACTACAAGCGCCGGATCCGCAACTGCCAGAAGAGGTGGCAGGACCTTCGGGGCTGGACCCGGAGGATCGCACGGGTCCAGCTGAAGCTGTCGCCTCCTCGCAGGAGGGGCGGACACCGGACCCTGACCCCCACATGCTCAGGATCCTGGCGGTGGTCTTCCCTGATCTGGATGGGCAGCTGAAGGCCAGAGAGCAGCAAGGAGGGGGTGAGTCCATGACTGCATTGTGAACTTTGTCTGCCATGCTATGTGCCCTCCTCTGGCCTGGTTAAACTTCCACAGTACATCAGTCATGTGGTCCAGGACCCATGTCCCTCGATTGTGCACTGCCCACTCCTCATCTGATACCCAGGTGTGGCCCTTGCAGTCAGGGAATTGTGTCACTTGGGTACTGTGTCCTTGCAGTTTGCTTGACTCAAGGTGGGGGACAGCATCTGTTCCCCTAACTCTGTGGTGGGCATCATGGGTGGGTCCTTTGCTTACACAATGCCTGTGTTCTGACATGTAATCTGCGTGTTACTTTGATATGTGGTCCAATTGCTGAGCTGATCCACCACATGTGCCTGGGGTATCTGGCACACACCCATGCTGTGGGTGGGAACAATGCTTGGGCCCCAGGAGTGTGTATATTACGTGTGTCACACATACTTAGCCAGCTGCCTACTGTCCAGGGCTCATCCCTCATTCATGTGGGGCAGGACAGTCATGCCTACTCCAGGCCATACAATACACTCTGTACTCCCACTCCTGTGTATCAGCTGACACGTTGTGCTCAGTGATATGTCCCCTCAGGTGTCTGCCTCTGTGTCAGTGTGCTGTGGCTTCGTTGTCATGACTGCTGGGGTGTCTCTCGGTTGGGGCTCAGCATGCCACCGGAGATGTGACCATAGGAGACGATACTTGGGTGACACATAGGTGTTTGATCACCTGACCGTGCAGACTGGGGTATGCGAATGTGAAGTTCAGGCAGCTGTTTCCCATTCACAGCAGATTGTGAGGTGCTCAGGTTCAGAGGGTTGTGTTACAGGTCTCCCATATGTCCAATCGGTATGACCTGGACAGATAAGGGTTCAGATGATGTGGTGTGTGGGGGATGTACAAGTGCACTTGTTCAGCTCCAGGACTTGCATTCCCCATGACCTACTATTGTGACACAGTGCAGACTGTTGTTGTCTGGCTGCCCTGCCCATGTGACTGGAGACAGTGATGTATGACTTAGCAGGCATGCCTGTGCCATGGCATGTAACTTCCTATGAGTGATCCTGCAGGGGCGTGACATGTGCTACATGCACACCATTGTGGCAATGGCTATCAGGACATGGGTGCATCATGGTGTCTGTCGCTGGTATGCATCACATGCATTTCATATTTGACTCTGGGCATCCCTTTCATCTGGACACCTGTACTGACTCAGTGGCAAGAGTTGTGATGTGTGCATGTTCACATGCTTCACCGTGTTTTCTGCACTGTCCAACTACTGTGTAGGGGGTGCATGTGTCCACACTGGGGTATTGCCATCCAACAGACACCAGACAGATGGGTGCAAGGTCAGGAGGGATGTGAGTGCCATGGTTGACCATCAGACTGACAATTGGCTACTCCTATTCTGTTTGGGCACTTTTGGCAATGTTCAACTAAGGATGCCAGGGCTTGCTCTGTAATGTGCTGTACTTACTGTGGTGTGTGCGTTCGGTGCAGGTGACTGATGTCTGTCTGTTTCCCTATTGTTTGCAGATACATCCACAGCCACAGGAGGGGACAGCTCCACGGACCAGGAGGAGCCGCAGAGCCAGACTGGGTCAGCAGCCGAGGAGTGGTCGGAGGGACCCAGTGGCACGGAGGGCGAGGGAGCCACACCGAGGAGTCCTCAGCACCATCCACCTCAGCTGAGGACCACAGCAGCTCGGAGGATGACTCCCTTGTGGATGCGGGTGTCAGCAGCCACCACACCCCAGCTAGTGTTGCTGTCCCCGCCACCACCACCACCACCGCCCTCCCATCGGCTCCCATTCCCGAGGTCCGTGGAGGCTCCCATGTTCGGGAGCGTGTCTCCTTCGGGCCAGGCACCGCACCCCCTGCCCCTGTGTACCCTGCTGCCCTGAGTGAGGAGTCTGTGTACCTCCTTCACCAGCTCCATGTAGGGCAGACAGCGATGCTGAGTGTCCTCCATGCACACACCACTCTGTTGACTCAGCTGGTGTCGTTCATGGAGGGCATCTCATCGGGCATGTCTGCCCTACAGAGGGGCAATAGGTCCATGGACTCCTCCCTGACGGCAGCAGTGTCCCTCCTCCAACAGTCCCTCACCCCTCCTGCCTCTGCCCCATCCACACTCCCCAGCACCTTACCTGTCCCAAGCACACACACACACCGGCACAGGCACACACCAGCACAGACACGAGCAGCACACAGACACACACACCACAAACAAGACGCACACGCACGCACAGTCAGGGGACTGAAACCACACTGACAGGGGATGGGGCCCAGGCACACACACACGCATCCACGAGCACTGCGCAGTCCTCAGTTGCCTCTCCCTCCAAAGCCCCCTCCCTTGCCTCACCTGTAACCCCAAAGACACAGCGGCTCTTCCTCAGTGACCTCGGCCTCTTCCCCTCCGATCCAGTTGATCCAGCATTCAGGGGGAAGAGGAAGCCCACCCACACGGAGCGGAGTGCCCCTCGCCCCTGGACACCCTCCCCCAGGCGCAGACCGACTGACGACCCCATCCGCAAGTCCCCCCGGACCCGGAAGAGCAAGACCCCGCCGCCGCCCTGCAGCTCAGGCACCAAGTCTCCTTCCTCCATCCGTCAGGCCCCCACTCCACAGGTGCCCCCACCACACCCTGCCCCAGGTTCCCCCACCCACAGATACACCATCCCCAAAAAGATCCGGCCTTCTCCCCCTGCCACTTGCTCTTCCGGCCCCACCCCCCCGCTGCGCTTGTCTGTGCCACTGGTGTGGAGACGGTGTCCTCCCCCTCTGTCCTGCCCACCTTACCTGATCCCCATTCTCCTCCCCTGGAGGTAGGCACTGCAGTGGAGTCCACTACCACCCTGTCTGACTTGGGCACTGCAGTGTGGAACCTGTCCACTCCATCTGCACGTTCCACTGCAGTCGTGCCGGCACCCACACCATCAGAGTCATGCCCCCCAGTTGTGCCGGCACACACCATGTCAGACACCTCCACTGCAGTTGTCAGTGGCTCTTCAGCACCCACCACCCCTTCCCTGCCTCCTTCTGGTGAGCCCTGACCCTGTCCCTGCGGTGCCTGGCCTGCCCCCCGTATACCCCTCCGAGGGGATTGTCCCTTGTTTTTATCAGTGCAGGCATGCGTAGGGTGACATCTGCCACTGTCACCCTGTTTTGACTTTCAGGATGGACTGGCCATTGGCCTTTGTTTCTTTTTTACTGGACTTCAACTTTTGAACCCACATATGCTGAATAAAGCGACTTTCTGTTCTCTAGTGCTTTTGCTTCTGATGTACATGATGTTGATGATGCTAACCTTGCCCTTGCTGCAGTGATGGTGATATTTGGTCTAATGAAAATGAAGTATTACTGTTCAGGAACCCATGTGGTCCAGGGGGAATGTGTCCTATCCTGTGGTGTATCCATGTCATCCTTAGCAGCATCTGAGGGTGTCATGTTTTAAATATTTGGCAATGGGATTTCCTACTTACATTAGCAATGTCACATCTGTGGCTTCCACCCCTGCACATCTGTTGTGCTTGCCATTGTTCAATTAGTTTACGTCCCTGACCGTGTGGCCATCTCCACTGGACATGCAGGTTTGGGCATCAATGGGGAAGGACTCATCTGTGTTGTCAGTGCAACTTGCTATACATGTGTGTTGGATCTGTGCTGATGATTTCGTTGACACTCCCATGACCAGGCTGATGTGACGGGAGCCTTCATTTGGTGCAAATTGTTGACTGTGTGACCAAGTGTTCTGCTGACATGATGGAGCCCTACTGTGGCAACATATGGCACAGCTTTCCTCACACAGGAGTGGAGTCCCCTCATGGCAGTGTGTACTACTGTGACATCGCCTGCGCCCAAGGTGTGTGTTGTATGAGCATGTCTGTGTGTTCACTTCCATTTTGCTGTGCATGCTGGGATCCCTAGTGGTGTTCCTGTTTGTGATGCTTGCTGAGTTGACCTATGTTCCCCCAAAGTCTTCTCCCTGGGTTCTCTGTGATGTGGGTGCATGGCACATTACTGGTCATCAGGGTGTCACCCATAGGTGTGTTGGCTGTGAGGGCTGAGATTGTGGGCAGACGCAGATGGGTCACAGTCAGGATTCCCCTTGGCACTTGTTGTTTACACCTGTCATGTGATTTCCAGTTTGTGTTAGCTTTCAGTGATTGTGACACGTTGTGTGTGTGACTGCTGGCACTCCTCAGGGTCAGGGCTGCAATGTTGGTAGTTGTCTATGTGTGTTCTTTGTGGGTGACCTTGGCTTCTTCATTGGTGTGGGACTGTGGCTGGGATCCCATTGGTTGGTGTGGTATTGCCGTCATGTCCATGTACAGCGTAGTGTGCAGTGTGTCAGACATTCAAGAGTCTTGTTGAGTGGCCATGTGTGATGTGTTGTTGCACCTTGGTTCCCACCACCACCCATGGGATTGTCATGGGTGCATGTGCAATGTCACCAGTGCATGTGAGCTTCACTGCTGCACATTGTTGGAGGTCGAGGTGTGTGGTGTTGAGTGTGTGCAGATGAGAGTTGTTGCACGGCTAGACCCCTGCCTCCATGTTGGCCTTGGCTTACTGGCCGTGCTGATTGATTTGTGCTTGTGTAGGTGTGATGGTAGTTTGTTGCGCACGACACATGACTGTGGTTCACAGTGTGAACGACATCTAGCTTTGTCATCACAGTGGGATTGTAATGCAGCCCAGGGTCACCACATTGTGGGGACCCTGGGGGTAGTGCTGTGGTGTCTCTGTGTCTTGCTGTGTCAGTTGCTGTTCCTACATGTTAGTCATTTCTCATCACCTAACTACCATCACTTTACTGCCATTCAAATAGCGCCAAGATACCTATGGGTATTCGAGCGCTTTAGAAACCTTTTAACATAACATAACATAACATGCTTGTGTGACATGTGTGATTTGTCCTCCCTCTCATCTAACAATGCCTGATTGCCCACATAGGGGATTTGGATCCATGAGTTACCTTTGTGTGGCACTGTATGCACATCTGTGTAATTGGTATTCAGGCCTCATCATGTGTTGTGTGGTTGCCTGGGGACACTGGCACCCCCCCTCACCTTTTGTGTTTGATGTGCAGTGTGGGTCTGCCTGTTTGTGTTTGTGCATCTGCACCACTGCATTGGCATGTCTTTAGTGTGCCATTGGCTGTATGTTGTTTGGTGGGTTTCCCCTGCTGTCCCTGGGACTCCTAGGTTATCAGTCAGCACAATGATCATTGTTTGTGTGTCCCATTGCTGCCATGGTATGGTATCTGTTCACCTCACATCTACAGTCTCCACAGGGTATCTGCATTTGTGTGCCCATTGGTGCAAATATGTGGGTCTGCATTATCATGGTCACTTCTGTCATTGTGTCATTGATGAATGTTGAGTGTCAGCCCCCATGGGTGATGTTTGTCTGCACATGGCCAAAGGTATGTCTTATTTGCACTGCAGTGCTTGCCTCCCCCAATCTATGTTGCTATGGGACACAAGCACTACTTTGCCACTGCTGTGTTTGTTGTTCTGTGACCAGGAATCATCCATGCAGTTTGGCAGTTGCAGCTTTTTCAATGTCAACACTTACATTTTGGTCACTGTGATGATGGGGGTTTGAACCCCATTGCCACAATGTTCAAGATGTGCTTCAGCTATGGGCCCCACACTTACCTTTTGGTCACTGTGATGATGGGGGTTTGTACCCCATTGCCACAATGTTCAGGATGTGCTTCAGCTATGGGCCCCACACTTACATTTTGGTCACTGTGATGATGGGGGTTTGAACCCCATTGCCACAATGTTCAAGATGTGCTTCAGCTATGGGCCCCACACTTACATTTTGGTCACTGTGATGATGGGGGTTGGACCCCATTGCCACAGTGGTCTTGGTCTGCTTGCATTGTGGGGGCCACACACATTTATATGTGGCACATGTGATAGGGGGTCACATTGTATGTTCAAAGTCATGTTCAGTGTTGTAGGCATTTGACACAGTCTACACACGCTTGTCATGGTGTTGGGGGGGATGTCTTTATTTTGCATTGTTTATGTTGGTGTGTGTTTGTTGTGTCATGTATTAGCCATCCTGTGAGTGGGGGTGGTAGTAGTGGTAGGCATCTGGCACCCCCTGGGTAAGGGTGGTAGTAGTGGTAGGCATCTGGCACCCCCAGGGGAGGGGTGGTAGTAGTGGTAGGCATCTGGCACACCCTGGGTAGAGGTGGTAGTAGTGGTAGGCATCTGGCACCCCCTGGATAGAGGTGGGAGTAGTGACAGGCATCCAGCCCCCCATGGGTGGAGGTGGTAGTAGTGGTAGGCATCTGGCACCCCCTCGGTAAGGGTGGTAGTAGTGGTAGGCATCTGGCATCCCTTGGGGAGGGGTGGTGGTAGTGGTAGGCATCTGGCACACCCTGGGTAGAGGTGGTAGTAGTGGTAGGCATCTGGCACCCCCTGGATAGAGGTGGGAGTAGTGACAGGCATCCAGCCCCCCATGGGTAGAGGTGGTAGTAGTGGTGGGCATCTGGCACCCCATGGGTCGAGGTGGGAGTAGTGACAGGCATCCAGCCCCCCATGGGTAGAGGTGGTAGTAGTGGTAGGCATCTGGCACCCCCTGGGTAGGGGTGGTAGTGGTTGTAGGCATCCAGCCCCCCATGGGTAGAGGTGGTGGTAGTGGTAGGCATCTGGCACCCCCTGGGTAGAGGTGGTAGTAGTGGTAGGCATCCAGCCCCCCATGGGTAGAAGTGGTAGTAGTGGTGGGCATCTGGCACCCCCTGGGTAGAGGTGGGAGAAGTGACAGGCATCCAGCCCCCCATGGGTAGAGGTGGTAGTAGTGGTAGGCATCTGGCACCCCCTGGGTTGGGGTGGTAGTAGTGGTAGGCATCTGGCACCCCCTGGGTAAGGGTGGTAGTAGTGGTAGGCATCTGGCACACCCTGGGTAAAGGTGGTAGTAGTGGTAGGCATCTGGCACCCCCTGGATAGAGGTGGGAGTAGTGACAGGCATCGAGCCCCCCATCGGTAGAGGTGGTAGTAGTGGTAGGCATCTGGCACCCCCTGGGGAGGGGTGGTAGTAGTGGTAGTCATCTGGCACACCCTGGGTAGAGGTGGTAGTAGTGGTAGGCATCTGGCACCCCCTGGGTAAGGGTGGTAGTAGTGGTAGGCATCTGGCACCCCCTGGTTAAGGGTGGTAGTAGTGGTAGGCATCTAGCACCCCCTGGGGAGGGGTGGTAGTAGTGGTAGGCATCTGGCACACCCTGGGTAGAGGTGGTAGTAGTGGTAGGCATCTGACACCCCTTGGGTAGAGGTGGTAGTAGTGGTAGGCATCCAGCCCCCCATGGGTAGAGGTGGTAGTAGTGGTGGGCATCTGGCACCCCCTGGGTAGAGGTGGGAGTAGTGACAGGCATCCAGCCCCCATGGGTAGAGGTGGTAGTAGTGGTGGGCATCTGGCACCCCTGGGTAGAGGTGGGAGTAGTGACAGGCATCCAGCCCCCATGGGTAGAGGTGGTAGTAGTGGTAGGCATCTGGCACCCCTGGGTAGGGGTGGTAGTAGTGGTAGGCATCTGGCACCCCTGGGTAAGGGTGGTAGTAGTGGTAGGCATCTGGCACCCCCTGGGGAGAGGTGGTAGTAGTGGTAGGCATCTGGCACACCCTGGGTAGAGGTGGTAGTAGTGGTAGGCATCTGGCACCCCTGGATAGAGGTGGGAGTAGTGACAGGCATCCAGTCCCCCATGGGTAGAGGTGGTAGTAGTGGTAGGCATCTGGCACCCCCTGGGGAGGGGTGGTAGTAGTGGTAGTCATCTGGCACACCCTGGGTAGAGGTGGTAGTAGTGGTAGGCATCTGGCACCCCCTGGGTAAGGGTGGTAGTAGTGGTAGGCATCTGGCACCCCTGGGTAGAGGATGGTAGTAGTGGTAGGCATCTGGCACCCCTGGGGAGGGGTGGTAGTAGTGGTAGTCATCTGGCACACGCTGGGTAGAGGTGGTAGTAGTGGTAGGCATCTGGCACCCCCTGGGTAGAGGTGGTAGTAGTGGTAGGCATCTGGCACCCCCTGGGTAGAGGTGGGAGTAGTGACAGGCATCTGTCACCCCCTGAGTAGGGGTGGTAGTGGTGGTGGGCATCTGGTACCCCCTGGGTAAGGGTAGTAGTAGTGGTAGGCATCTGGCACCCCCTGGGGAGGGGTGGTAGTAGTGGTAGGCATCTGGCACACCCTGGGTAGAGGTGGTAGTAGTGGTAGGCATCTGGCACCCCCTGGGTAGAGGTGGGAGTAGGGACAGGCATCTGGCACCCCCTGAGTAGGGGTGGTAGTCGTGGTGGGCATCCAGGCCCCTATGTGTATATGTGGTATTGGTGATGGCCATCCCGCCCCTATGGTGCTGCTGTTGCTGGTGTAAGTAATTTCTGCATCCCTCTGTGTGTGTGTGATATGTCGGGTACGTGTAGTTTGTTTTTGTGCTTGGTGTCTGACTTCTGCGCCGTACGCGTCCGTGCCTGTTCCGGTAGTAGATGTAGAATATTGGTAGGATCGGCACGATGGGATTCATAGTTGGTTCGTCTCGTTCGTCTTTCTCTTTGCTTCGCCTCGTCCTCGTCGCTGGCGTGTTCGTCTCGTAGCCGTGGATCGTGTTGTGGCGCGAATTGGAGCTTATGTGCGCCTCTCCCGGATGCTTTGACGTGCCGTGCGTAGCGACGGGTTCGGCGCGTTCGGAAAGCGCATCGTACTTGTCCGGCCGGACGGGGCTGCATTGTGGCTTCCGTGCGACTCGATTCTGCGTTTACGGATCCGGCTCGGTCGGAGAATAGGACCTGGATTGGGTGAGTACGACTGGGTCGGAATCTATGCAGTTGTGCGCATCGTACTTGCTCGTTCGGAAGAATGTGCGAATCGGTCAGGAAACAGGCATTCGCCTGGCTTTTTTTCCGGCCGAATAGTGTTGGGTGCGCCTCCGACCGAGATCGGAATCGACCCCTATGTCTTGAAATGCGACATCTGTCAGCAGATAAAAGGATCCACCGTAACACGCCCAGCGCAGACACCATTGCTGAAATCAGACAAACCTCTCGCATGTGTGTATTTGGACCACTGCGGACCTTTACAATCTGATGGGGCCAAGAAATATATCATGGTTGCAGTGGATTCCTGCTCTAGATTCCTATGGGTTTAGCCTCAGCGCTCGGCTGACGCTCGAACTGTTATAAAAGATTTGCGAGTCTTTATCGGCACATACGCAGTTGGCACGTTACATTCTGACCGGATCCGGCGTTTAGCTCTCGGGCTTACAAAGAGGCCACGGAAGGAATGGGCGTAGCATTGCGGTATTCCTCTCCGTATCATCCCGAGGGAAATTCTGTTGTGGAGAGGAAAACCCGAGACTTAAAGCAATCTTTAACAGCTAGGGTATTAGGCAAGGGCGGTAGATGGGTCGATCACCTTTATGGGGTATAGCGCGCGCAATAATCAGCCAAGAAGCTCTCTAGGAGGTCTCACTCCTTACGAGGTCCTATTTGGGACAAGAATGTGGGTACCTGATCTTGATTGTGAAGGCACAGTGGCGGATGAAAAACCATTTGATATCCATGATCGTTTGGCTGTTTTACAGGATCTAAATGAATCCAGGACACAACAAAGTAACGTGCTCCAGAAACAGCCCGCCACTGGGGAAGTCAAGGCTGTAACGGCAAGACCTATCTGGATCCCAAAACTCGGGGATCTAGTCAGAGATAAGATTGGTGACAAGAAAGAATTTGGGCCATCCTACAGAAAGCCTGTACCGGTCCTTGCAATCCACGGCACAAGAACTGTACTTCTGCCACCTCTTGCCAGAAAAAAGGAGAAAAGATTCGTCTCAATTGACTAAATCAAACCACACTATGTGGCCGATTCTAAACAGTAGGCCTCGTGGACTCCACAGTAGCAGACGCCCTCCTCTCGCTACAATCCAAGAAGTTCAAACAGAAAGACTCATCACGTTTGAAGAGCCACCTGTACGGAATGAAGGACTAAGCAACAATGCTATGGAACTCGTTCCTCTTCAACATGAAATTCATCTTCAAAATGAAAATCAACTTAACAACCAAGTTGCAATCAGACCTAATACAGACATCTACGTCAACATGCCTCGTCAAGAGCAAAATCCGATTTCAACAAATCCCGATGCAATTCCAACAATTGATCGAACTGCTTCTGGCTAGCGAGACGGAAATGACGCCAGCCAATAAATCACTCCAACAGAAACTCAATGACTTTTTGAACTTTTTTAGAAAGACTTACCTGGTGTCACCTTGGATAGAATTATGGTATATCACTGGGATTTTATTTTTCATTTTCTGGCTAGGTTTAATAATAACTTTTAGTATGCTTATTAATGGACGAGACCTCCAGCCAAGCTCCACAGCCCAAAGAGTCAATTTGATTTTAAAACCACACCAGTCTTCACATCGTGAACCAAGAGACTTGTCTTCAGTGAACATTACAGCAGTTCCTATACCGGACGGTATAGTATGAGACAAGATTGATTATGATATATTAGGTCCTACTGAACTTTTAAAACTAAAACATGTATTTAAAATTTCTTTAAGTGATTTCATTACCTCCAGTACATTTTCTGATGATTGGGGCACTGAAACTGTAAATGCTATGATGTCTGATTTAGAAAAAACTGCAGCATTTCCGAACAATGAAATGTTAGAAGGTACTTCAGACTATGATACATTGTACTGTTACCAACAATTTGGTGATCATTTCTTACACAAATCTATAACACCTAGAAATGTATTTGAATACCACCAGTGGGAACACTGCCCAACACCTCCAAAAGGTAGTTCACAAGCATTTGCACAGAAATTCACATACTTCTCAGGGTTTAACACATCCGACCCGACGCCATTTTATTATAAAATGGGGAAAACTTCAGCTCAGAAAATTATGTTAACAAACACCAAACATATTTACTCTGCATCCTTTCTGAACCAGTTGTCTAAACAGGGTTTCGATCTATGGAAAGACACAATAGAATCAAAATCAATCTGGGGTTCTAGGGACTGGCAAGTCCAGGGAATAGAAGCACTTTTTAGAGCATGCATCATTCCGCAGCAGATTTTATTTCTGAACGAAACTGTGCAACAGACATCCTGTAATGGATTAGCCAAAGGCAAGGAAATGAACACACCGGGGTTTCGAACACCATCACAGATGGGTGGGGGGCAGAGCTCAACTACACAAGGGGTAGGATTAGATGCCATTTTCCAGTACAACAGATCAGATCCTGATTGGACAGAATGGCTGGTTTGGCCCATTGACACAAACAAATGTCAACAGAGATTTATGAATACAACCAGAGGGTTTAGTATCCATAGGCCAGACCCACGCTATGTACAAAGACAACACCCAGGGGTAGTGACATCCTATAGTGTTGGAAAGTTGTGCCTTGATTGGCTAGAGACCTCAACACTGATAGAAGTAAAGCACCACTTGACCTTACTCACACCTGACTTGGATCTTAGAGATTTTCTACTAGGACCCAAGAAACAACGTCAGAAACGTTTCATATATGCAGGCCTTTATGCCTACTACAATGAAAACTGGAAAATATCCCAACAAGAGGCTGCAGAAAGAATACGAGAAATAGACCGTATTAACTTGGAAAAAGAATTAGCAGTGGTGGATAATGGGTTAACTACTTTGACCTCCAGGATTTACTCCTTAGGCAACATTGTGTCCTCGGCAATCGACATATTAGAACAAGATCTGGCCTTGTTACAACACGGGCAATCTCAACTACGTTCTATTATGATGTTAAGCTAGACGCTCCAATCTTTGCGTGCAGGCTATGTGCCCTGGCGTTTTATAAACAACACATCTCTGTTTTCAGAATACAATCTAACTGATAAACAGACAGAAATGGCACAAAGGGGAGCCAAATATACAATGCTGCGTATTGAGAAACTGGAAAGGTTACCATTCACTGTAGCCGAATCACCATCAACTGAATGGCTAATTCATGGCCAAATCACTCTGCAGGTCACTACGTTTCAGTTTCAATATTGCCTTGAGCAAAGGCAGGCAGGCAAATATGTAAAAATGGGTAAGGGATACATCAAGGAAACTTGGGAGTTACCATATGGATACCGATGCCGGAATGGGGATCGAGAAGTGTATCTGAGTGGTACAAACTGCAAGAACGCTTTGAGCGGTTCTCTCATGTGTCAGGATATTTCTCTACACGGAGCCTGCAGTGGTTCAGTGGCGAACTTATCTTGTCACATGTCAGGGACCCCAGCGGCCATGATCACGCCGGTTTTCCAGCTGCTCTCGAATGGGAGTTACTTAATGCTAAATGATCAAGGTTGTTGTGGGATGCTTCCGGGCGTCGCATATCTAGTGACTGTTAACTCCAGGGTTACTTGCTGTATGCAAGTATTGTTTCCGCCACTGAAAACACTCGGGGAGGTGCCGCTATGGCCTTCGCTGAATGTTTCTTTTATACGGTTTGATACTCTGAGCAGATTGAAAGCAATGCTTTTACAGCAACCCGTGCCCTTAACCTCCGCTCGAGAAACCTATGAACTTCAAGTTGCAAGGACCTCGACCGAGATACAGGCTCTCATACGTACAAACTGCCCCATTCATTTCACAAAAATGGTGGGTCGTATCTTCAACATGTCTGATACGAGTGGTATTGTACACCTATTTAAGACCATAGGGTCTGGACTGTTAAGCACCTTTCAGACAGTCCTCGGAGTAATCCCAAATTTTATACACTCCGTCTTGTGAAGCATATTTGGAGGATTCCTGCTCATCCTGTTCCTAATTGCAGGAATCCTGATTGTAACATTGCTGCTGCGCAATGGACGGCCCACTTCCTGAGGGAATGGTGAACACGCTCCTGGAGCGGAAATACAGTGAACGCATGGTACAACTTCTGGGCATTTCTTGCCTGCGAGAACTCAGTGCCTCCTGGTTTCTATCATTTAGACCAGTCTGGATAGACTGCATCTTACCTGTGCTTCGATGCCTGTTCTGCGGAGAAGAATGCACGTTGGATCTTTGTCTAACATTTCCATCAGATGCGCCTCCGGACACGGATGCAGTGCTGGACCCCATAAAGGCCCATGCTCTGCGTTGCCCCCAGCGGCTTCCAATTCTGATGAATGCATTTCTGGAGAATCCACAGGTGCCGTTCGCTCCTGCTGGGTTAGGTGACTCCTCCACAGGCACCCAGGTTACAACTGACGCACAAGCTGCCCCAGCACCGACTGTTGGCAGTACTACATTCCATCTATGTGCGATTGACGTTCTCTGTGAGGCGTTGGATTTGTCATCTACAGCAGCTGACACCGATAATATTGAGCTTCCCAGCCAGGACGTGTAATCTTGAATTGGCTCATCGTGTCCTGGGAAAGAATTTGGCTTCTTCACTCGTTTCAAAATAAACGATCTAAATTTGGAACATTTTCTTACATTGACACTTTCGCTTGAGAAAAGCATGGCCTTCTCCTGCTTATGGTAATACAACTTCTATAGAGAGACGATATTGACTTTTAAATGGCAACTAGAAAAAGCTGAATTTAAACATTTTTTTTTAAGCACCAACATCTTTTAACGATTTTTTAAAACCATGTTTTTACTTACTTTTAAAAATGCTTTTAAAAAATATTTTGAAATTGTCCAGATTTTAAGTATGGTCATTTATTATCCAGTTCGGAAGTGGAGTGGGTGTTATATCCCGCATAGATGCCCTAATGTAGACCCGTTCGTACATGCCCTAAAATGGACGTTTTCATATTTACCCTAATATGGTCATATTCGTACGTCATGGCCGCATATGCCCAATTATGGTCACAACTGTACATGTCCTATTATAGTATGATTCCTTATATAGGCATGATCTTTCACCTACATTGGTCCAAGCTAGTACACAACGAGCTCTGAGGGCTGAACGTTATCTATCCTGTGGTTTTGAATGCAGCAGGGTTCTTCCAAACACAGGCCCACACTGTACTCATTAATTATGTATGGCTTTCTAAGAATACACCACCGGCATAATATGTATGTACAAAGTTCACCCCTGACGTCTTCCTCATGTCCAATACAAACCATACTGAGGACCGAGACTCTTTAGGGTATAAATACACCACATCTTGCCCCGGTAAGATAGAGGGAACCAAGACTTCCATGCTGACACACTGACCAGAGACGCTGAGGCTCCTGCATGCAGTCGCTCAAGCTGACAGTGGTCTGACACAACCCGGACGGGGTGTCCAACTTGAGACCAGGACGAGGTCCCACACTCTCTCTATTCAGGTATGGGGGTTCGACTAAATCTTAGGAGGATTCTTGGCTCTTAGCTTCAAAGACCTACACACATATGCTAGGTACACACAGGTACATCTAGGTAGGCATCATAGGAGTACGCGCACTTGCATAATGCTTTTATATTCATGTATGTACTCATGATAATCGCAATATGGTAGAACTGTTCTATCCCTTTGCTTTTATCGTACTGCTGATAATATATCTCTGCTATTGTCTGCTGGTTACCGCAGCACATATATTTTACACTAGAATAACAACTGTTCAATAAATACTTATTGAAACGCCCGACTGTTTATTCTGTGTAACTCTCTGAGACAAACCAAATAAGTGAGCATGAGTGACTGAGCGAAAGGTAGTACATTGTTTCCGCGATTCTGAGGGAATCAGGGTTGTCATGTTCTAAGGTTGCCAGAAACTAATCTCTCCCCGGTAAGAGGAGACACTAATGGCACTGCGAGCTAGCTAATGCAAAACTAGGCTAACATATACGGTGGGGGTGCACAGAGTCAGTCTGCCACCAATCCCGCAGTATATGTTATCCAAACGCGCAGGTCCTGCAGGGGTACTAAGGAGCTACATGACAACACCACATTTTCACAGTGAAAAAGGACCCTTTTTTTGCAAAGTGCCTAGCGGTAGATATTGAACCCTAGCTCTGCCGGCACCTAGGGAAACCTAGCAAACCTATACATTTTGGAAAACTAGACACCCAGGGGAATCCAGGATGGGGTGACTTGTCTGGCTCTCACCAGGTTCTGTTACCCAGAATCCCTTGCAAAGCTCAAAATTTGTAAAAGAAAACACATTTTCTTCACATTTCTGGGGTGGAAAGTTCTGGAATCTGCGTGGATCCACTAAATTCCACCCACCCCACATTCCCCAAAGTCTTCCGAGATAAATGGTACCTCACTTGTGTGGGTAGGTCTAATGCCAGTGACAGGAAACAGCCCAAAACGCAACGTGGACACACCACATTTTCACAGTGAAAATGGACCCTTTTGTTGCAAAGTGCCTCGATGTAGATTATGAACCCTAGCTCTGCCGGCACCTAGGGAAACCTAGAAAACCTACACATTTCTGAAAACTAGACACCCAGGGGAATCCAGGATGGGGTGACTTGTCTGGTTCTCACCAGGTTCTGTTACCCAGAATCCCTTGCAAACCTCAAAATTTGTCAGAAAAACCACGGGGCATATTATCAAGCCGGCGATAAGAAATTATCGCCGCTTTAGCGTCTGTTTTCAGACGAAAGCGGCGATAATTTTATCGCTGTATTAGCTAAGGTCACGCTATCGCGTGAATCCTTGCCCTATCGCCTCTTTTCCATAACGCCCACCCTTGCATCTCTAATGAGATGCAAAGTGGCGTTCCGTCCCAAAATAACTGGAGAAATGTTGTTAACCGACATTTCTCCAATTATCAAGGAATCCCCAACAAGCATAGCGATGAGAAAAGTAGCGCTAACCTTGGTTAACGCTACTTTCCTTACGCATGCTTTTAGTTTGACTTAGCCATGATATCCAATGGAAGGTGGATATCATGGTTAAGTATGCCCAGCCCTATCAACAAGCTATCGCCAAATGTCGAGCGATTATCGCTGGATTTCCAGCGATATTCGGACATTTGGCAGCTTGCGCCAGGAATTTTATCGATTCTGAGATAAGCGTTGCTAATAGCACGCTATCTCAGCGATAAAATTCATCGATAGCCGGCGATAAATATCCTAGCGCTAAGTGCGCTTAGCGATATTTATCGCCGGTTGTTGATAATATGCCCCCACATTTTCCACACATTTCTGTGGTGGAAAGTTCTGGAATCTGCGTAGATCCACAAAATTCCACCCACCCCGCATTTCCCAAAGTCTTTCAAGAAAAATGTTACCTCACTTGTGTGGGTAGGCCTAGTACCAGCGAAAGGAAACGGCCCAAAACGCAACGTGGACACACCACATTTTCACAGTGAAAACGGACCCTTTTTTTGCAAAGTGCCTAGCTGTAAATTTTTAACCCTAGCTCTGCCAGCACCTAGGGAAACCTAGAAAACCTATAAATTTTTGAAAACTAGACACCCAGGGGAATCAGGATGGGGTGACTTGTCTGGCTCTCACCAGGTTCCGTTACCCAGAATACCTTGCAAACCTCAAAATTTGTAAAAAAAAACACATTTTGCTCACATTTCTGTGGTGGAAAGTTCTGGAATCTGCGTGGATCCACAAAATTCCACCCACCCCGTATTCCCCAAAGTCTTCTGAGAAAAATGGTACCTCACTTGTGTGGGTGGGTCTAGTACCCGCAACAGGCAAGGGCCCAAAACGTATTGAGGAGACATCAAAGTTACCTATCACAAAAACAACCTGGTTTTGCAAGGTGGGTCCCATGAGTTTTTGGCCCCAGGCTCGGCGGCCATCTTGGGAAACCTACCAAACCCACACATTTCTGAAAACTAGACACACGGGGGAGTCCAGCGAGGTATGGCTTGTGTGACCCCCCCAAAGCTTTCCTACCCAGAATCCCCTGCAAACCTCAAATTTATCTGAAAAAAATCAAAAGTTTCTCAAATTTCTGTGTGGGAAAGTTCTGGAATCTCCATGGATCCACAAATGTCCTACCACCCAGCATTCCCCCAGGTCTCCCGATACAAATGGTACCTCACTCGCGTGGGTGGGTCAAGTACCCGCGACCGACAAGGGCCCAAAACGTATTGAGGAGACATCAAAATTACCTATCACAAAACAACCTGGTTTTGCAA
Organism: Calotriton arnoldi; assembly: GCA_963921515.1. Taxonomy (NCBI): domain Eukaryota; kingdom Metazoa; phylum Chordata; class Amphibia; order Caudata; family Salamandridae; genus Calotriton; species Calotriton arnoldi. The sequence continues at coordinate 95,449 of CAWUFW010003240.1, forward strand.
GGGGGTCACCTGGGTTTTTGGCCCCGGGCTCGGCGGCCACCTTGGGAAACTACCAAACCCACACATTTCTGAAAGCTAGACTCCCGGGGGAGTCCAGTGAGGTATGGCTTGGCCGGATTCCCCAACGTTTTCCTACCCAGAACCCCCTGCAAACCTCAAATTTAGCTGAATAAAACACATTTTTCACATATTTTTGTGTGGAGTCACCCTGCTGGCACAAATATCCTACCCCACAACGTTCCCCTCAGTCTCCTGAGTAAAATTATACCTCACTTGTGTGGGTGTCCAATGCAGAATTGGCTAAAAATGTATTTTTTTTAAAAAGTAGCGCTTAGAATTCTTTGTGCTATACCCTTAATCCCTATGTTTTTGGCTCTTCCTAGTCCCAGGCCCTTGCCCCGCCTACACAAGTGAGGTATCATTTTACTCGGGAGACTGAGGGGAACGCTGTGGGGTAGGACATTTGTGCCGGCACGGTGATTCCACACTTAAATATGTAGAAAATGTGTTTTTTTCAGCTAAATTTGAGGTTGCAGGGGATTCTGGATAGGAAAACGTTGGGGGATCCACGCAAGCCATACCTCGCTGGACTCCCCCGGGTGTCTAGTTTTCAGAAATGTGTGGGCTTGGTAGTTTTCCAAGATGGCCGCCGAGCCCGGGGCCAAAAACCCAGGTGACCCCCTTGCAAAACCAGGTTTTTTTGATAGGTAATTTTGATGTCTCCTCGATACTTTTTGGGCCCTTGCCTGTCGTGGGTACCTTTCCCACCCACACGAGTGACATACCATTTTTATCAGGAGACTTGGGGGAACGCTGGGTGGTAGGAAATTAGTGGATCCATGCAGATTCCAGAACTGTCCCACACAGAAATTTGAGAAAAATGTAATTGTTTCAGCTAAATTTGAGGTTTGCAGGGGATTCTGGGTAGGAAAACGTTGGGGGATCAACGCAAGTCATACCTTGCTGGACTCCCCCGGGTGTCTAGTTTTCAGAAATGTGTGGGTTTGGTAGTTTCCCAAGATGGCTGCCAAGCCCGGGGCCAAAAACCCAGGTGACCCCCCTTGCAAAACCAGGTTGTTTTGTGATAGGTAATTTTGATTTCTCCTCAATACGTTTTGGGCCCTTGCCTGTCGCGGGTACTTGACCCACCCACGCGAGTGAGGTACCATTTTTATCGGGAGACCTGGAGGAACGATGGGTGGTAGGAAATTTGTGGACCCATGCAGATTCCAGTACTTTCCCACACAGAAATTTGAGAAAAATTTGATTTTTTCATCAAAATTTGAGGTTTGCAGGGGATTCTGGGTAGGGAAACATTGGGGGGATCAACAAAAGCCATACCTCCCTGGACTCCCCCGGGTCTCTAGTTTTCAGAAATGTGTGGGTTTAGGTAGGTTTCCCTAGATGGCCGCCAAGCCCTGGAACCAAAAACTCATGTGACCCCCCTCGCAAAAGCAGATCGTTTTGTGATAGGTAATTTTGATTTCTCCACAATACATTTTGGGCCCTTGCCTGTCGTGGGTACTTGACCCACCCACAAGAGTGAGGTACCATTTTTATCGGGAGACCTGGGGGAACGCTGGGTAGTAGGAAATTTGTGTCAGCCCGGTGATCCTACAGCTTTCCCACACAGAAATGTGAGAAAAAGTTGACTTTTTCATCAATATTTGAGGTTTGCAGGGGATTCTGGGTAGGGAAACGTTCGGGGATCCACGCAAGCCATACCTACTTGGACTCCCCCGGGTCTCTAGTTTTCATAAATGTGTGGGTTTGGTAGGTTTCCCTAGATGGCCGCCAAGCCCTGGACCAAAAACTCATGTGACCCCCCTTGCAAAGCAGATCGTTTTGTGATAGGTAATTTTGATGTCTCCACAATACGTTTTGGGCCCTTGCCTGTCGGGATTCTTTACTCACCCACAAGAGTGAGGTACCATTTTTATCGGGAGACCTGGGGGAACGCTAAACCTGGAACTCCCTCCCACTCAACCTACGACAGACCCAAGACCTGCTGACCTTCAGGAGGCTTCTCAAGACCTGGCTGTTCGACCAGTAGCGGCGCCTCCCCCTCTCCCTAGCGCCTTGAGACCCTCGCGGGTATGTAGTGCGCTCTATAAATCCCATGATTGATTGATTGATTGATTGATAGGAAATTTGTGTCAGCCCGGTGATCTTACAACTTTCCCACACAGAAATGTGAGAAAAAGTAGATGTTTACATCAAAATTTTAGGTTTGCAGGGGATTCTGGGTACGGAAATGTTGGGGGATCCACGCAAGCTATACCTCCCGGGACTCCCCCGGGTCTCTAGTTTTCAGAAATGTGTAGCCCCCACCCCTGCGTATAAAAAAGCCAGCATAATCGCTGGCGCATAGTGGGCTCTCTGCCCCCCCGGGGGGCAGATCAGGGGCTACTGCCCCCATCTGCCTCCTGGGAGGGGCAGAAAGACTGTGGCATCTTTTTTGGGGTGGGTGGGGGCATTGGCATGCCCATTCTGAGCAGCCCCCACCCCGAACGTTTGAGAAAAAAAATCCCTGGTGGCTAGTGGGCTTTCTGCCCCCCCCGGGGGGGCAGATAAGGTGCTACTGCCCCATCTGCCTCCCGGGGGGGCAGAAAGACTGTAGCATTTTTTTTGGGGTGGGGTCATTGACATGCCCATTCTAGGCAGCCCCAACCCCTATCTATATAAAAAAATCCTTGCCGCTTAGTTGGTTTTCTGTCCCCCCGGGGGGCAGATCGGGGCTATTGCCCCCATCTGCCTCCTGGGGGCAGAGTATTTTGTTTTCTTTGGGGGTAGGGTGGGGGCATTTGCATGCCCCTTCTGAGCAGCCCCCACCCCGGGCCTAGAAAATAAATAATCCCTGGCATCTAGGGTGCTTTCTGTCCCCCCGGGAGGGCATATTGGGTGCTACTGCCCCATCTGACCCCGCTGGGGGCAGAACGACTGGAATTTTGTGGGGGGGAGTGGTGGGGGCATTGGCATGCCCATCTTGGGCAACCTCCACCCCTAAATTCATGGGGAAAAAAAAAACCTGTAGTCTAGTGGGCTTTCTACCCACCCGGGGGGAGCAGATTGGGGGCTGGTGCCTCCATCTGCCCCCCAGGGGGGGAAGAAAGACTGTCATTTTGCGGCAGGGGGGTGGGGGCATTGGCATGCCCATATTGGGCAGCCCCACCCCTATTTCAAAGTTTTAAAAAATCCCTGGTTTCTACAGGGCTTTCTGCCCCCCCGGGGGGCAAAAAGACTGTACTTTTGTGGTGGGGGTGGGGGAATTGGCATGCCCATATTGGGCAGCCCCCACCCCTAATTATGATTAATAAAAAAAAATCCCTGGTATCTAGTGGGCTTTCATATTGCGGCAGGGGATGGGGCATTGGCTTGCCCATATTGGGCAGCCCCCATCCCTATTTCAAAGTTTAAAAAAATCCCTGGTATCTAGTGGGCTTTCTGCCCCCCCGGGGGAGAATTGGGGGCTACTGCCCCCATCTGCCCCCGGGGTGGGGGCAGAAAGACTGAATTTGCCCAAAAAAATATGGGGGGAGCAAAGGGCCTTGCCAAAGGGGCCGCTCCCCATCCCTGGTGCCTAGTGGGTGGATCCCTGCTTGGGGATCACCCTCCTGGGGCGATTGCCAAGCAGGGATCCACTAGTGAGGGGTACCATTGGAAAGGGGAGATTCTCCCCTTTCCAACGATACCTCTCCTGACTTTATATGTGCTCAGGGGGCTGAGATAGCCCCCTGAGCACGTAGAAAGCGAAACTGAAATGAGCCTGTTGGCTCATTTCAGTTTCGGTTTCACTGAAATGATATCAGCGCGATGTGCGCGCTGATCGTCATTTCAGTGAAACAAAGCAGGCAGCCTCGGGAGCTGGGGAAGCTCTTTCCCAGCTCCTGAGGCTGTTGGGGGGTAAAGGGAATCCCTCTGGTGCCCGCACCAGAGGGATTCCCTGTGCCATGTGCGAGGACGGCCGGGGGCCGTCCGACGCACATGAGCACTGGTGCGTCAGCCAGCCCCCAGCCGTCCGACGCACCGAAGTGGTTAATCCATCACTATGCCATCACAGTTTGGACCCAGCCATATGCAAATCAGTCTTGACCCTGTTCCTCAGGGGAACTGTCCAGCTCGAACTGCCAGGCCAGGTCCTCCATGGACCGGAAACAAGCATCCTGGGACCTGGTTTGGGTTTTCACCCCTCATCAGCCAGGCTAGCTTGAATCCAGTGGCACAGCGAGCAAGGGATCCACGTCTGGGGATACCCTTGGCCACTTAAGGTGAACATAGCAAACACACCAAGATGATAGACGGGGTGCTGAAACTTTTCAACCACTCACCTCCAGTCAAGAGATCTGGGCTTAATCCATCATTCTTTTGCTCACTATGCCACCCCAGTTTGGATCTGGACCATATGCAAATCAGTTGTGACCCGATTCCTCATGGGAACAGTTCAGCCCGAACTGCCAGGCCAGGTCCTCCATGGACCGGAAACAAGCATCCTGGGACCTGGTTTGGGTTTTCACCCCTCATCAGCCAGGCTAGCTTGAATCCAGTGGCACAGCGAGCAAGGGATCCACGTCTGGGGATACCCTTGGCCACTTAAGGTGAACATAGCAAACACACCAAGATGATAGACGGAGTGCTGAAACTTTTCAACCACTCACCTCCAGTCAAGAGATCTGGGCTTAATCCATCATTCTTTTGCTCACTATGCCACCCCAGTTTGGATCTGGACCATATGCAAATCAGTCGTGACCCGATTCCTCATGGGAACAGTTCAGCCCGAACTGCCAGGCCAGGTTCTGCCTGGACCAGAAACAAGCATCCTGGTAGCAGTGTCGGTGTTTCACCCCTCATCAGCCAGATTAGCTTGAATCCAGTGGCACAACGAGCAATGGACCCACGTCTGGGCATACCCTTGGCCACTTAGGGTGAACATTGCAAACACAGCAAGATGATGGATGGAGTGCTTAAATCTGTCAACTACTCACCCCCAGTCAAGTGGGGAACAGGGTCAAGACTGATTTGCATGTGGCTGGGTCGAAACTGGAATGGCATGGGGAGCAAAAAAATGATGGATTTAGGCCCATGTCTAAGCCTTTCACAGCCTGTGAGCCACTGCTTCCTCTTTATGGCAACAGCAGCTTCACTCTATGGACTCAGGATCTCTCCCGTGGCCAGCCCTAGTGGTCTCCTGACCTGGGATCCTGTAGCAGCAGCACTCCACACATACCCAGTGGCAGACTGCCTTTGGTGCCTGTACTCCCCAGCCACCCAGGCTTTTAGCCCTTTCCAGCTGCCAGCAGTCCAGCTTTCATATTTAGTTGTTCAAGATTATTGGAAATGTTGTGTGGTCAATAGTTTGTATCTTTGATGTCACCTCCTCAGCTAGGCTGTATGTAATAATAGAGAAAACAATCTCTAGTAGATCCAGGTGATGGCGGCGGGTAACTTTAGCAGGGAGGGTGGCGGGCGGCTACACACACACACATATACGCTCACTAATTTGCACTCATGCATTCACAAACATTCACAACACTCACTCACAACAAATTCCTACATTCATAGATGCACGCACGCACCACACAATCAAAAATATAAAACTTACCTGTGCTGCAGCTCTCTGGTAGGGAAAACTCAGAAGTCCCAGGAGGGTTGGGACTGCTGCCTCTTCTTATTGGCTGACCTAAGGTCAGCCAATGTTAAGAGGCAGTAGTTCTTCACTCATCACAGAGTGAGATGGGGTCAGTGAGACTGCTGACCCCACCCCACTCTGTAGCAAGGTGTCTCTGATTGACACTCGGCTCTGGACACTTCAGGGCTTAATACTGAAGCTGCGAGGTCTGAGACAGTCAGTGATGTTCCCCCTCGTCATGAGGGGGTTGGTCTCAAGGCACTTTTGTCACACTGAGGAGGTCACGCCCACAGGGCTGTGATATCCTCAGCCTGGCAAAATCCAGCTCGGGCAGCCAGGAGCCTGCGGATTTAGCGCATGTCTAGCTCATGGCTGCCTGACCTGAACCAGAAGAGTGTCTGTCAGGCTGACCTTTATTCAGCTTGACAGACACTGTTCTTTTCTTGAAAAAAAAGTAAGGGGGCGTGGCCCCTCCACCAGTACGAACGGGCCGTGGCTGCATCCAGGCAAGATCCATTAGGGTTTTGTAAACTATGGTGTCATGGTCCTAGGACCATGACTATCATCATGGATTTTGACTTGTTCTGTTAAAAAATAACAAGGAGGTGCTTTAAGGTTTTGTAGCGATATTAGGCTCCTGCCAAACTAAAGCAGGTGCATAAAAATATTAAGGAGGAAAGAGGCAGGATACTATACTGAAGGTTTCATGAAAAGGCAATCACATGGTATTATTTCCTCTTTTATTAATTAGATGAACGCTACATTTTCAGAGTGTTAGAGTGGCATAATTGCGATTGATGTGAATGTTAAAGTCTCTAAGATGATTTCTGGGGTTTGCCCTTTACTGATCTTGGTGGTCTGTGAATAATTGAGTTACTTTGGGTTGATATGCATACATTGTACATAAGGCTTTCCAGTAGTTGATTTTTCACTTATTAACATGTTTGAGATTTTGGAAAGGGACAATTCTTCCTTTGAATTATATCTCTGTCTCCATTCTAATCATATTGACCACTTTTGTACTGGGGAATAAGGTTAGCACATACTTTATACGCCGATATGTAATAAGTGGGCAATCTGACATGAATGATTCAAGCAACTCATATATTTCATGGTCATCATTAATCAGGACTCTGTTATTAATGAGATCCTTAGTTTGGTGCTAAGAGTACGATATTACAGTTCAAAGAGTTACCAGAGATTGCAAGTTAAATTAAGTGAGTTTACTTTTCAATACACCTTCAGTCGCATAGGGATTGTTTAATTGCATTGTTAGAAATGGGGGTCTCTAGTTGGCAGAGGTAGGTACCTTTGACCAAGTAGGGGCCCTTGCTTCTAGTCAGGGTAAGAGGGCTACACTCCTAAAATAACCCCTGCTCACCCCTTTGGTAGCTTGGCACAAGCAGGCAGGCTTATCTCAGAGGCAGCGTGTAAAGCATTTGTGAACACATACAGTAATACAGTGAAAACACTACAGATGGAGACCACACCAGTTTAGAAAAATAAGTAATCTTTATCTAGATTTAACACAAGACCAAATGACAAAAATCCACAATACAGTACTCAAAAATATGACTTTCAAATGGTAGAAATAGCTTAGTTCAATGTAGATGGTAAATGCAACACTTTACTCTCAAAGTACCTTAGATGCGTAACGCAATACAAACAAAAGGGTCGCAGGGAAGGTGATGCGTCGGTTCCTTGCTTCTGGGGAGGTGATGCATCGGTTCCTTACTGCAGCGCTGGGGAGGTGATGCGTCGGTTCCTTACCGGAGAGGAGGTGATGCGTCGGTTTCTTTCTGCGTTCCGGTTACGATGCGACAAGATGGCGCCTCGATGCGATGCGGCGATCCGGTGTGATGCAACAAAATGGCGTCTTTTATGCGATGCGACAACTTGGATACGATGCGTGCACGCCCGACAGCCATGCGGCGAACTCAGTGGATTCTTGAGCCACGACAGGCCCTGCGACACGCTTCTCCAGTGATGCGACGGCAACCTCTGTGGCAGTGACACGCTTCTCCGGTGATGCAGCATGCTTCTTCAGCGTTGCGTTGACAAACAGCTGTGGCAGCGGCACGCTTCTTCGGTGATGCGACGGCAACCGCTGCGGCGGCAACACGCTTCTTCCTCGTTGCGTCGTGCTTCCAGCTCCCAGCGACACGCAGTCTCTAGAGGTCCCCAAAAACAGCAGCAGGCACCTCTCTGCAGGTAGAATTCCCAGCAAGGAAATTCAGGGGAGCTGGTGGCGAAGTCTTTGTGTCCCTGAGACTTCAGAACAGGAGGCAAGCTCAGCTTCAAGCCCTTGGAGATCTTCCTCAAGATGATAAAGTACACACAAAGTTCCTCTTCTCCTTTCCTTGGCAATAAGTAACCACTGCAGGCCAACCCCAAACAGTCACCAGCGCAGGGGCAGTCAGCTTCCTTGGTTTCTCTCCTTGGCAAAGGTTTGTCTTGATTCCCAGAAGTGATCTAAAGTTCTGGGGTCTGGGCCCCAGTATTTATACTACTAAATCCTTTGTTCTCTGGAGGCAGAGAGTGTCTGTACCCAGCGAAAACCAGTTCTGTCCTCCCTGGTGCAGCTTCCTGGCAGGAGGTGGAGACAGCATTGTTGAAAGCAGACCTGGCCCAGGTAGCTGAAAAGAAATCTCCTCCCCCTACTCTCTATTCTATGTAGGCTCAGGCATGTGAAAGGAAGTCTCCTCCCCCTACTCTCTATTCAACCTAGGTCCTATTCAGCCCAGCCCTGACTCATCAGACTGCTGGAGTCAAAGCCCTCTCCAGCCCCCTGTCACTCACAAACCAGACATGGAATACACAAACCTAGAAGAGGCATACTGGATGGTTAGGCAAGAAAATACCTACTTTCTAAAAGTGGTATTTTCAAACACAGAATGTAAAAATCACCCACACTAAAAGATGTATTTTAACATTCTGAGTTCAGGCATACTAAACTTTATTTTTCTATCTTGTTCCTAGGGTCAGTTATGTTTATAAGATGTTATAAACTAACTCCCCATTCTGGCCCATGGGAACAGATAGCCTTGCAATGGTGAAACACGAAATTGGCTGTAGTTCACTATCAGGACATGCCACACACATCAGGGCATGTCCTACCTTTCACATACAATGCACCCTGCCCATAGGGGTACCTTGGGCCTACCTTAGGGGTGACTAACATGCAGAAAAGGGAAGGTTTAGGGACTGGCAAGTGGGTGCACTTGCCTAGTCAACATGGCAGTCCCAGACTGCACACAGGCTTTGAAATGGCAGGCCTGAGCCATATTTTACAAGCTGCTTCTGTGGGTGGCACAATCAGTGCTGCAAGCCCACCAGCAGCATTTGATTTACAGGCCCTGGGCACTCATGGTGCACTGTACTAGGGTCTGACAAGTAAATCAAATATGCCAATCATGGAATCACTAATCCATAACATCAATTTACAAAGAGAGCATATGCACTTTAGCACTGATCAGCAGTGGTAAAGTGCCCAGAGTCATAAAACCACCAACAACAGGTCTGAAAAAATACAGGAGGAAGGCAAAAAGTTCAGGGATGACCCTGCAAAAAGGGCCAAGTCCAACATGCATTTATTATTTCTTGTTTGGACAAGCCGTTGTGAAATGCTGATAACCCTATAAGATTTGAGGTCCAAAGCGTCCTATGTGACCTTCCTATCTGAGACAGATAGCTGAATGAGAATTAGGCATATATGCTGGATAAACTAGGGACAAGGAAGAGAGTTTATATTTTGTAATAGTGCAGACAGTCTCAAATGGCCTCAACTTAGAGTGGTTCCTATTTCCATCTCACCTTTTCTATTCTAAGTTATAATGAGGCATATTCAGCCTAATGGATCTATCACAAATGATAAAATCATTTAACTGGTAGTCCTTCCCAATAATGAGTGTCTTATTGAGCTTTCAGTATTCTTCTGCCCAGGAGTTATAACAGAGAGGCTTCTCAGGGTGCCTGAAGATGTCAGTAAACACAACATTAGTTAATTTTACACTGCATTTGGTGATCAGGTATCCCACATATGCCTTCATTATGAGTGGCCTGTCAAAGTTCCTGTTATTCCCCTCACAATTACATTTACCTAAGGTCACGCTAGTTTAAAGGGGTAAATAAAGGGAATTTTGAGTTTGGGGCATTAAGGGATTGATTTTTCATGACTATTTCTGCATGTTTTTCTCTGGCATTCTACATCCAGAGTTGAAGCAGGTTAAATCTGTGGGTGGAATACCAGTTACCAGTGGTGCTAACACTCAACTTATAATTCTGACGAGTCCAGTATCTCCTGGGCCCCAATCAGATAAACTTTGAGATATTAAATCACATTTAGTTTCAGAATTTCATGTAAATGCAGTCCATCTTTGTGAGAAAGTGCCAATTTGTGCATTGTCAACTCCATTTTTGTTGGACCTATGGTGCTGGTTTTATAACTCAGCACCCTAGGGCACTGCTCTTCAGTCCCCACTGTATGTGCTTTGTCCACTAAAACGTGTGAAAATTAACTAATTCCACGTTGGCGTATTTATCTTCCCAGTAAGGCAAAAGTATATTGTGCAGGAAATTGACCAAGGTCATGGAAAAGTTAAAAGTAACCTGTGGACTGCAACACATGTTGTGCAATCTACTGAGTTAACTAGTGAATCATGGCTGTAGGTCTTCCTATACTTCCTAACTCCTATATCTTTTAATCCTGCAGGTAACCCTTTTGACAGAAAGAACTCTACTTTTCAATATTAAATAGTTCATGCCTTATTGGGCCTTTAGCCTGCAAGGTAGGGTGCCTATTATTTAAAAGTGGTACATGCAAGAATTTAATTTTGGATGCACTTACAGTGACTATCCCTAAAAGCTATTTTTATTTTGAGGAGCTGTCCTGTGAGAAAAAAATTCAGAACAAAATCATAAATCTGCTAATTTGGGATTGGAGTAAGGAGATGAAACTTTTTTTTTTGACAATCCAATTAATTCTTTCAGAAATGTGACTTTTAAAAAAGTTACACTTTACCTGCCTGATCCTCCAGTAGGTGAATTAGCATTAGCCTACAGGCAGTGATTCCCTTTAATATGTGAACATTGTTCTCACAGCAGAAACAATGGCTTAGGCCTTTTCACAGGAAGACCTTGGTGTGAGGTATGTGACAGATATCAGCTAAGGAATTTGCACAAGGGAGGAGCTCGGGAACTTATCAACTTCATTAACTTAACAGGGTCCAGGGTGAAGCCTGCTCATTCATCGCTAAGTGTAAAGGAAGACATGGGGAAAAGAAGCCTTTTGTTCCATAGGTCATCAGTAGCAAGTTTGACACCAGCCCGGTGGCAATGGGAGTTAGCCCCAAATCATGTTGATGTAGTTGAAGAGGAGGAGACTGCTCATTTCATAAATCACAACCCAGGCTAGCACACAAGCTCCTTACAGGGACAGAAAGATTTTGCTATGTCAGATTTGCCTGAGATTAGTGCACTGTGGGATAGTTTGCAATAAGGTAAACAAGAGGGGCTGCAAAAGTGGGAAGGGTTGCCCTGGAAACTTTTTGTCATTGGTTAGGGAGTGTCCAACAGTCACTGACTGTCTAGTGAATGCTACAAAAGTGGCATCTAACCCACAGTTCATCAGAACACTCTCATACGAGGATTGGACCTGTTGATTGAGACTTCTTTTGAGACCTGCAGAGCTGAACCTGCCCTAACTTGTACCCAGGACTAAGAACAGGACTCTAAGGGACTGATCACAATGTCGGGCAGACTCATGTCCACCCGTCATTGCCATGGTCTCGGGACCGACCAACCTCCGGTCAGTGGTCCCGATATCGCCATTACAATGCACTCCCATAAAATGGGAGCTTGTGCTGCGACCGTAAACCGGCTGTAGCACTAGCTCCCAAGGAGAAATGGGAGCCTGTGTAAATCCCTGCACCACGTGGCAGGCACCTCATGGTGCCTGCCACACAGTGTAGGGACTTACAGGGGGGGACCATAGGCGCCCACCAGGCCTCCAACTGGAGCCTGCAGAGACATGGGGGCCCTCAAAGTCGCTTTCTGACAGACTTTTCATGTCAGAAATACTGACATGAAAAGCCTGTTGGAAACCGACATCACAATCCCCACGGCATAAATGCCGTACATAGGGGATTATGAGGCGTGAAACATGTCGACCTGATATAACCACTTTTTACTATCACCACTTTCACTGAGATACGCAGAAGGAAAATACTCCCAACTCTGACAACCAGTTCAAGAGTATTCCTCTTGACTCCAGTTTTTAACCGTATCGTACGGACCCCTGAATAAAACTTTTTTAGGGTACCAGTACGATATTTTTACTCACCCACACTACTACCCACACACCCACACTCACCACTGCAGCGTTCTTCTAAAAAGATCTCCGATAAAGAACCCTCCTGCGGGGCCCATGGCGGACAGCAGCGCCACCCCCACGAGGAGCAACGCCTAATGATGAAGCATGACACTCTTATGGGTGTGTAAGGGCACGTCTCTAACAAGGAGGAATTCCCCCCCCTTTTCCTCGCTCAAGACTCTCAACATGTTCAGCTCTACTTCACTGCCTGCTTCTGTTGTCCATAACAGTAGGATATCGGAGGTTCCTAACTACCCATTTCTCCTATTTACATTTAGACGTTACTAGCTCTTGTTCACAATTGCAGGGGCACAATATTTTTGTTTCATGCAAGTGAAAATAACTGTTCAACTGCATGCCTGATCTTGCTAATGAACTAAATGTTCATAAGATGTTTGGACAAAATATCGAGGTTTCAAATATCGTGATACCAGAATGTTATTTGCAAGAATATCATGATGTAGAAAATATCATCAACAGGAATACTGAATGTAAGAATATTGTTTTCAGTGTTATTTTTCATATGCTTGTTAAACATAACGTGGCTAAAAATATAGTTGCAAGTAATATCATTTTGTATGTGTTTTTGTAATATTACAAGTAATACTTATTGTTTAATGGTTTTTATGTTTATTATTTGTTTTAAATGTAATAGTTGTTTTTCGAAGATTTTAAATAAATAAATGAATAAATAAAGATTTTTTCAAATATTGTTTTTTCCCTCGGTTATTTTTTTTTTTTTAGCAGCTGGGTGTACAGTTTATAGGGGTAAAAGGGTGGGGAAAATATTTAAGTATGTACATTTAAAAATAAAAAAATGTTTACATTTAAAATGTCAAAAAGTAGTTTTTTTTAAATGTAAAGATACTTTTTGATATGTTATTGATTGTTATTTTATGTGCTTCTGTAAAAAATTGCAATGTTGGTTTGTTTATTAATTTATGTAGATGGTATAATTACATGTAACTTTGTAGTACAGTTTCTAATGTAATTGAAGCTGTAAATTACATAAATATATATAATTATATATATATATATTCCTCCCATACCTGATCCAAAAGTTGAAGAACAGGACTGACACAGCACAGGACTTCAATGGAGTCCCAAGATGGCTGCCAATACTTCCTGGTTTGAAGTATTGGCAGACAAATAGACATCAGGCACGAGATCAGGAGGGTTCGCGGATCCACCACGGCCACAGTTGAATCTCTGAGAAATCTTTAAATTTCTCAGGAACTACTGAATGGATTTACACCATTTAACAAAAAGAGTGCTTTCGTAACCAAGAGCTATTTTTTTGCCAAATTTGGTGTAATTCCGTTCAGCAGTTCGAGCTGTAGCCGTGTCTAAAGTTTCCTATGGAAATTAACATGCAGAAAAAGCGTTTTGAGAGCCCCCCTTTTTCTCGCCCCCCGCTTGACGCGGATCACCCTGAAACATTCAACACAGCAGCTGAAGTGAGTGGCGTATTCGTTTTGATAATTTAGTGAAGATTTGTCAAACTGCGCCAAAGTTATTGGCAAATCAAAATCAGCTTTTGATAGAAATCAGGTCCTCCCTATAACTAATATATATATATATAGATAGATATATATTAATACTGTTACGTTTTCATGACAATTTGTTTTTTTATTTGGTATACTGACATTTCCAAACATTTATCTATACATCTGCTAATTTTCCAATAAAAATGACTTAATTTTATCCATTTACTTTCGTTTTTGCATTTTTTAAAATGTATATTAAAAATTAACAAATGTTTTAGCTTTTTACAAGGGCAATGAATTACATTTAAAAAACATTCAGTAATACTTTTATACTTTTCTTCATAAATATATACATTTAATATATATTATTTGCTTGATTGTTTTTTCTTTAAATATTTTGAATATTTCATTGTTATAAAGTCTTCAGTGCTTGTTAATTAATTAATTTGTAGTGGTAGTAGTATATGTAACACCTTCGCTATCCAACATATTACCCATTGTAGCTTACTTTGGAGTTGGAATACTAAATTGTACTCCTTTAATATCAAACACCTCCCCAAAATGGTTTAGTTTGTATTGGAAATAGTATATTTGACCCATCAATGTTGAACAAACTTCTCAAAATAGCCTAGATTGGAGTGGGATTAGTAAAGTAAACCTGACCCCTTCAATTCACAATACGTTCCAGAAATGGTTTAGATTGGAGTATAAATAATAGATCTGACCCCTTCAATGCCCAACACCTTCCCTTGTATAGTTTAGTTTGTAGTGGGAATATAAATCTTACCACTTTAATGACCAATACCTTCCCCCAAAGTGACTTTGATTGATTGGAAATAGTAAATCTGACCCTTCAATGTCCAAATCCTCCCTAGTGTATTTTAGTTTGGAGTGGGAATATTAAATCTTACTCCTTTAATGTCCAATACCATCCATAGAGAACTTTAGTTTGGATTGGGATTTGTAAATCAGACCCTTTCAATTTACAACAACTTCCTAAAACTGTTCAGGTTGAAACGAGAATACTAAACACCATCCTAAAATGGCTAAGATTGAAATGGGAATAGTAAATTTGTCCCCTTCAATGTCCAACACTGTCCCTACTGTAATTTGGTTTGGTTTGGGAATAGGAAATCGGACTTAATCATTGTCTAGCACCTTTCTCAATGTCTTAGATTGGAGTGGGACTAGTAGGCCTTACCCCTTCAATGTCTAACACCTTCCGAAAATGGCTAATGTTGAGCGGGAATAGTAAATCTGACCCTTTCAATGTTCAAAACCTTCCCAAAAAATGGGTTATTTTGTAGTAGGAATAGTAAGTCCAACACCTTCCCTAAGGTAGTTTATATTGGAGTGGTAATAATAAGTTTCACCGTTTTTGTGTCCAACAGGGCCCCCAAATAGTTTACATTGGAGTGGGTGTAATATATATTATCTTTTTAATGTGCAACTTAATGAAAAATCTATTGTAGAATAGTAACAATAAATATGATTTATTTTATTAATGCATGTTTTTAGTATTGAGAGGTATGCACTTTTTGTATGGTTTGACAAATTAAAAGTACAATTCGATTGTTTAACATATATTTTAATAATATACTTTTTAATGACCCCAGCATATCATTTTATATTGTTTAATTTTTACACAGGCTTTTATGAACAAAAAAATGGTCAATACATTTTTTTACATACTTACGTTTTACAAATACATTTAAATATTTATTTTTATATTTTGAAACATGTTTTAATGTAAGTTGCCATAACATGCACATATTGTATTTATTTTATAGTATTAATGTTCTGTACACATTGTACATTATTCTTTTTCACATTTACATTTTTACTTTAAAGTAAACACTACATGAACATTTGTGTAACAACATATATACTTTTTAATATATAATAATAAGTATTATTGATTATTAATAATTGTTATAGCATTGCTTGATATGTGTTTTACAACTAATTTTGTACATTAATATTGCACTATTTTAACAGTTGCAAACCAACTTTGCACATTTTTGTCACATACATTTCTATTTATTAATAATGAATTTATAATAATGATTGAGTTTGGAAGGAACATAGGGCCTGATTACGAGTACTGCTGTCCGAAGACCGCTGTACTCACGGTGTCAGTCTGACCGCCACCTCCTCTGTGGTCCAACTGCCTGATTAGGACCATGTCAGTTGGACCATCACAAGACTGCCGCCACAGCCAGGATCCTGGATCCCACGGTAGGGATGGCGAAAGAGGTGGGGATGGGCGGCAGATCCGTATCGTGGCTCCCCGTCCATGTTCCACAGGACGAGGACGGAGCAGATGGAGCATCACGCTACAGATGGGGGTATCGTTTGGGGGATACCATTACCCACTTGTCCCAGTTGGATCTAATATTGGAGCCTGCCAAACTCAGTATAGGATATTGCAAATAACTGATTGATGGAAAGCCATATATGGCCTACTGTACATTATTGATACTAGTACAAGGAGTGAAAATTAATGAAGAACAATATCTACAAGCCCTGATGAAGTTCAACTTATATTGAATGAAACGCTTTATGGTTTGGGTGCTGGATTGCACATTTTAAAAGTGAATTAAATAAAAGAAGAATTTTCCTAAAATCACACTTGAAAATTTGTTGACCTTTTATATAGGTGCATCATTCCATTTCTATTTTTGAAGAACACTCTAAAGTAATTATTTGGGGTTTTGGCGTTCTGGGGTGTGGGTAAGAGTAGTAAGTGTGGAAAAGTCAATTGGTTTGTAGTGGTTATGTAGTTTTGTGTCAGGATGTGTGTTGGTGTTATGTATGTAGTGAGGTAGGCCTCAGTGTAGTATGTGTAGTGTTTTATTAGGTATTGGCATTAAGTGAGTGATTTTAGTAAATAAATGTTATATTGTCTGTACTGTTTTTTGGGTGTATGCTATGTGTGGGTGGGTATACCATGTTTTCTACCATTTTTAGATCAAATAGAAACCCTTTACTTATTTTTGGATGTGTTTTTATTTTGCATTTGTTACAAAAAATATATATATTTTGTTATATTTTAACCAGATCTCCGTAATTTAATATTTGGGGGTTTTATTTGATTTCCTAGGACTTTGAATTAGCTAAGTGGATATATTTTTGGGATGTTTCATTTTCATGGGTGGGGGTTAGTTTTTGCCTATTCATGTGATTTGTTTTCTGTGGAGTAAAGGAGGATCCTGGGCATCAGCTACAAAACTCTTAGTTATCTTTTTTTTTGGGGGGTGGGAATGTTTGTTATTGTTAAAGCTTTTTATTGTCATGAGATGTTAAATTAAATGTATATTGCACATATTTCTTATGGCCTGCTTGTTGGTTTCAAATTTGTGTTCTTCTGTTTATTATATGTACTTATTTATTTTATAATACATTATTTTTATTTATTAGTCTTATTGGATATTGTTTTACATATATTTGCAAGTTTGACTGATTAATAAATATAATTTATATATGTAGGACAGTGAAATATTATGTGGTATGGTTGTGAGACCTTACCATGTAATATTATCACAATGCCTCAAAGATGATCCTTTGATTCAACAACAATAATCCTTAGCTCAGTCCTTGTAGTGTGGCAAAGAGCAGTCAGGGATTACTGAAGGAACCTGTGTTATGCATTTTACGGTCCCATTATGGTGCATAAGTAATTGACATGGCTCAATAAAAATCTGACACCAATTTATGAAAAATAGAGCTTTTTTATATAAATGTAGACACCAAAATGGACTTTGTATCATACATATAACCAGAGTTATGATTTTTCAAATAAAATAAATGCATTCCTGCAGACATTTAACATTGCGGCCAATGGGAAATTCTGCTAGTGACAAACGGTCACTTAGAGGTTAAGTTCCTTTCCACCCTCGCAGGGTAGAGATGTTCAGGGGCCCATGACCAAGTTTCAACATTCAGAGTATGTTTAATGTGCTTGGGAGAGCCTGGTGCAAGGTAATTTCTGAGCTGTCAGTTAGTTTTAAACTGGGCTTTTATCATTGCGGTCAATGGGAAAAGCTGCTTAGTGACAGATGGTCACTTCGGGGTCGTTACTTTCTATACTCGCAGGGTAGAGGTTTTTGGGGTCCCAGGACCAAGGTTCAACAGCATGTTTACTTTTACATTGCTCGGTGCGTCCGGTTGCAGAGGTAGCTTTGGGCTGTCAATCATCTTGAATACAGTCATGCCAAGGCTGCTTTTTCCATACAGACACCGCCACCAAGAAGAAGATGCAGGTACACCAGAGCAGGGTTGTTGCCAATGTCGGTGGCTGTTCTAGGGAGCTGCTCTCTTAATGCAGAGTCGACTTACGGGGTCAGTCACCAGACTGGTAACTAATTAGCCTTGGTTGCTGTAATGGTAATACAAAACAACTTTGGCTGCTGGAGGTCCACAGGAGTGAGGTAACAGATTGAGACTTCAGGGAGAGCTGGACTTTAACTCCCAGAGTGCGCTGTATCACCTCTCTTTGGGAAAACTCTCTGCGGGCCCGGTGGCTAACACTTCTTTGGTTCCAACGCGTCGGTTTACCTGCAGTTTGCAGGCGACTGGTGTCACAATTTCAGGGGAGTCTGAGACTGCTTCAGGCCCCCACAGGGGCCCCTTTTCCAGGGTTTGCTGAGTTTTGGCCATGGAAACAGGTTGATCATGCAGTTCCAAGCAGTGCTGCTACAGGGATCCAGTATCCCTCTCTTCCTTTGTGGCAGGGGCATAGACTTGTTGTCGGTATAAACGGTCTTCTTGCTGTCCTTCCTGGAAGTATGTCGATCAGAGCTGAGGTTCTGTTTTCAGGAGTGTCCCTTAAATCCTGGATTTAGGGGAGTAAGGGGTGTGGGAGCAATTAGCCAAATAGCTACTCCATACAGCTAATCTGCCCTTGAGGTGACCACATCTGATGGTGTAGGTCACTTTTCCTAGCCAGAACCCACTATTTCTGCCCTCAAAAGATGGCAGAAGTCTAATTTAGGTGTGCAGATTGACTGCCAACTCCTTGGGGTGTAGCCAGCCTTCTTGAAGATGCACACTCCTGCATACCTAATTTCCCACCTTAGCATGCCTGGAGGCAAGGGGGGGGGCTTGGAAGCTCACTGCTCTGAAGTCTCACTTCACTAGACCATTCACGGTAATGGAGGTGTGACCTCCTTCCTGCCTAAGCCTTTGTTCTACTTGCTGGGAGCGAGCATACTACCTGCTGGGAGGTCAGAACTCTGTCTTGGTGGCAGCTGGGGTGGGAAAACACAGGCCTGCCAGCCAAAGTACGTCAGCTGGGGTAACCAGGTGGGCAACCTCTAAGGTAGCCACCTTGGGGAATGCCAGCCTTCCCTTGACATGAGATTTGTGTCAGGGTATAGAAGGCAAGTTGTTTAACACCAAACTCAACATATTTGGGTGGTACCATGAAGAAGCTAGTAACCCGGGTATGCCTGGGTACTAGTCCCATGTGATGGATGCCTATCATTTATAGTGCACTTCAATGTAAAGTCACCATAGAGACATGTAAGCTTGCACTCACATGTCTACACTCTTAATATACTGCACCCTGCCTCCTGGGCTCAAGAGGCCTGCTCTAGGGGTGACTGACATATACTAAAAGCAGTACTGGGACTTTGTTACACATGGTGAGGACGAAGTCGAATTGGAGCAGTGAACACTGTTCCTGCAGTCTGCAATGGCAGGCCTGCTGTCATTAGTTTACTTAACTCACTCAAGGGGGCTCACCAGTGCTACAAGCTCTGAGTACCCCTTTACCAACCATTACCTGGGTACCATACGTAGCACTTACCAGGGACTTATAAGGGAGGTAAGCTCTTGTCAATTATGAATGCCAATTACACATGTCACTTTAGGGGAAGGAACACTGGCACTAGAGCCCGGTTAGCAGGTTTCAGTGCACTATGAGAGGAAAAAATCAGTATCTAGCAGTTCAAATGGGGGCAAAAAGTGAGGGGACATCTGCAAACAGTCCAGTTTCCCACTATACATTATTTATAAATAAATATATGTTATATTTTAGTGTAAGTTGACTTGTTAGGTGTTTTTTAGTATTGTTTTTGCTATGTTTCTAGATTAATTATTTAAACAGAGTTTTCCATTACATTGTAGCATTTTCTGTATTTTTTTTATCTTTATCGATATTTTAGGTGTAATTTGGGTTATAGATTAGTAACTTTGTTCTTTTTTTGGACTGCTAGCAATTGGTATATTGTAGGATGATTTTGGTCTCAGATGGCTTGGAACGCATTGTGCCATCCTTCCACTGCATTGTTGTTTTTGGCTTGTTGAGCCTTGGTGCTGCCATATACATTCCACCATTGTATTTGAACTTGGGTAGAAGTCTGTGTCCAGAATGGTGCAGTTTACCAACCCCAGTGTCTTAACAATAGACCATTAGGGGATTCGTTTTTGCTCCTGTGTTTGGTACTAGGGGTATTCTATGAAGAGGTGGTAGTGGTTAAATACATCCATGACTGGTACTTATGCTAGGACAATTAATTAATTTACTTCATAAGAGAATTGAACGTCTGTTGTATTATTTACACTTAGGGGCTGATTCACAAAGGTAACTTACTCTTTGGAGTAATTTACCCTTTGGAGTAAATTTACCACTTTTTGCTCATTAGTGTAAGTACTAAACAAAATGGTAAGTCCAGCACCACAGATGGTCAAGCCCTGATACTGGAACACCCTCCTGTACAAAACAATGGAGGTAGTGTGCGTGTGCATGTGTATGTTGGATTCAAACATCTATCTGGATGAATGAATGTTGGAGTCCTTTGGACTGAAGGTATGGGTGGTACAAGGTGTTGATTAGCTCTGTGTGAGGTTGTCAATGTTCATTTTGTACAGGATGGTGGTTATAGTTGCTCCAGCCGGGTGTGGGGCAGAACAGCAACAGTACATGGCACTTGCCCCTTTGTTGTACAGCCTGTCATACATTTTCAATCTTTGGGTTGGCTAGTACAATTAGCCATTTTTTTTTCACCTGGGTTCATAGTTCCCGCTTGAAAGTGATAAAAACATTTGTCATAGTTTAGGTTTTACACTCGGTAAATAATAGGGGAATAGAGGTTTAAATACCAGCAGGGCTGGCTCAGCCTTTTGTCCTTACACACTCTGTAAAACTGGTGCACTCAAATGTCCAGTACCATTTAAAACATTTGCTCCACTTTTTATTTCCATCGCTTGGAAAAATGTTGTGTCAGCATTTAACTTATGCCATTTCCATATGTGTGCAATGCTTTAGAGAGTGCATTGTCTCATCAGTGTGCCCAGGGCTGCCACAGTGGCCTCTTTTCTTAGATTAACTGACTGTCCTCATTGTGTTGATGCAGGGGGTGCTGAGAGCTGGAGACTTCATGCTGAGAGATAGGTGGATGTGTAGGCGTGTAAATGTGTGATTTTGAACGAGTGTGAGTTAGCGTAGTTTTGTGTGTGCATACAGCTTCTAGTAATTGCTTGTGTCTATGCATGTGTATGATTGTTTTATGACTGTGACAATGAAGATGAACTGGCAGGGAAATTGAAACAATCCTTTAACCAATCTGAGGTAGAACCATATGCATCCAATTAGTTTCAAGTGTGTCCAAAGGTGCATTATGCCAAGCAGAGGGACCATTGTAATAAATGGAAAGAAAACCAGCAAGTTGGGAATTGGGTGATTTTTTTGTGTGAAGGTAAGCATAAGACGGAACTTTAAGTGTGATAACTAATAATGGAGGCCCGGGCAACTCCATTCTTAAAAGAAGCCATATTAATCAGATGTGCACAGGTGTAAACCGGGGAGTTTAACACTGTGATTTGAGAGGGTGTGATACATGATCATAACATATTTGTTTTTATTATTAATTGGTCTTGCCTCATGTACACATTGGTGTAATTTGTCCTTGGGGTGCACACATGCATTTTTGCTTTTTATGGATCAGCATGCTTGCACTTAGAAAGACAACTTTTCTGAAATGGAAGACACCTTTGAAACTCACCTTAAGGATGCAATGCCAGCTCTAGACTGTAGAGATCACAGTTGTAAATTCCTCCCTATAAGGTTGGGTTTTAGTTAGAATATGGAAGCAGGCAGAAGTATTTACACAGCTGCAAGAAGGCATGCTCTTACTTTGTGGGAATATAATCAACAAAGAGCACCATTGCCTAAGAGCACCTCTTAGGGTGACGGTAACCTCCATGCCTATGCTAATGCAGAATAGTCAGGCCCCTTTTCTTACCCCCCTGCGATAGACCTTTTTAGGGTGCTTGAGAAATAAAAGAGTTAGGTTCAGTTTCAATTCACAATTACAGTGCAACCCATTTGGTCACACAGTGAAGCTCAGAATTGAGAAGTAGGATTAAATATAGGTTTATTACAAAGTCAAAGCCAGAGTAATATAAATCAGTCTCAGAAACATAGCATAACAGTGCAAAATTCTCAAAGGAAAGCCAAACTGCTGTACAAAGTTCATCATAAATAGCAAGTAACAGATAAGAACTTCACTAGCAATCATGCAAAGTGTAAGAAAGGCATTCTGGTCGTGAGATTGGAAATTGCAGTCCTTCTGCCTATAAAGCATGAGGAATTCTAATTCCTCCAAACTAACCTACACTAAAGAATGCTATAGTAAACCCGATTAAATCCATTAAAATGGAAAGGTGTCAGCATAGGAAGTTCTTTAAAGCAAGAGTATTGCATAGCTTGAAGCCAAGCAACGAGAATAGCACATAAAGGTCTGTCCCTTGCCTAGTCTAAAAGTAATCAGAACAAAGCTAAAGAGTATTCCCTAGTTATACCCATAAAGACCCTTCTAAAACAGTATCAAAGGTCCAATTAGTGACCACCTTCAAATAATACTTTTTGGCAAACACACTCGTAATTCTTCTTCTTTGATCCACATATTCGACGCGACCTTGGATTCCATCTCCTCATTCCACACTGATAGTATTCCTCCCTTCTGCTCAATAATTTTTATCACCCTCGACTCCCCTCAAGCTTTCCTAGCTTGTTCACACGATGTGCCTTTCTCCATTCATTAGATCATGCACCAGGCACCTGCAGAGGAAAGAAAAACACTGCACTCAAAGAAAACATTCACGTTGAAGGTTAAACATTTCGAAATCCAAATGCTTAAGGCCTTTCGTCAAGCTAAATCTGCAGATCTGTGTAAACTACAGCTACTGAGCTGCAATCCCTGCTGTCACCAGGAAGTGAAGTAGTGGGCAGGGGCAGAGTCAAATGGTGAAATTATGTATGTGTGCATCAGCGTGTATGTGTGAGACTGTACAGTTGTGAGTGTATGTGAGTAAGCATATGTGCACCTTATGTGTTAGGTCAAGGGGGTGGGCTCAGATATGCCTTTTGGGACTCAAGTGTCCTGGCCAGAGTCCCTGTTCTTCCCCCCAGCAGCTCCACTGTTGTGCCGCCTGCCACTGCCCTTACACCTCTCTCCTGGTGGGTGCTCGAGGCCCTCCTCCACCCGCAGGCTCCTGCCTGCGCCATATCCCTGGTGGTCCAGTGGGAGTGCCCTGCTCTTCTGCTGGTCCGCTGCTGACTGTCTGCATATTTTGTGCTAGTTATTGTCTCTTGTTTCTGTCATAGTGGCTTTTGACTCTGCCTTCTGTTTTCACCACCCTTTTCCTGCCGCTGCTGCCCCCGCGGCCCCTCCCCCTGCCGTTTCCTGCATATACCTCCCAGCTGCGCTTCCTTCCCCCTTCCCTATTTTATAGCGGCCGCTGGCAGGCCGAAGGTGTGCCAAAGACAAGCCCATCTGCGGCCGTCTGCGACCCGACCGTGACCAGTGCCAGGGACTCTGGATCTCCGGCCATCCACAGCTACGACTCAGTGACCCTCCACGCACTCAACCCCAGAAGGAACAACAACTGCCACCTGTCTACGCCGAACACCATCCATGGCCAGTTCTTCTGCCAACACTGCCGCCAAACTTTCATCACCCTCTGCACACCCACGGCCGCCGCCCCCTTGCCATACGCCAACACCCCCGAAACCCTGTAATGCATCCTCCTCAATATGCGCTCCCTACACAGACACGCAGTAGAGATCTGGGACCTCCTCGACACCCTCTCGCCAGACATTGCCCTCTTCACAGAAACGTGGACCAACTCCACCTCTGCCTCCGACATCGCCACCGCCATCCCCGACGGATACAAGATCCAAAGGAAGGACTGCCCCAACAGCCCGGGAGGAGGACTTGCCAAGGCACACAAAAGCTCCCTCCGACTCACCACCTCCAGCACGAGCAACAGCCCACCCACCACCAAACACCTCCATTTCCAGATACAGACCACCCCCAGAACGACCCTACGAGGCACCCTCGCCTACAGACATCGTGGACCTCGAAACACGTTCACCACTACCATCGCCGACCTCATCGTACCCCACGCCATCGCCTCAATGTAATACATACCCATCGGAGACCTCAACTTTCATCTCGACAACCTCAGCGACCCCAACTCTGCCACCCTCCTGGACAACCTTGCCAACCTCGGACTGAAACAACCTCATCACCACCCCTCCCCAAGGACCCCATCACCACCAGACTCAGCTTCCAGGAAGGAATGAAGGACGTCACATCCTGGATGAGCAGCAGCTGCCTGAAGCTCAACTCGGAGAAGACAGATGTCCTCATCCTCGGACCCTCCCCTGCCCTCAGCAGCCCTCCACCCCCACGGACCATGCCCGGAATCTCTGCATCGTACTCAACACCTCCCTCTCCATGACCCGACAGATCAATGCCGTCGCCTCCACCTGTTTCAACACCCTCTGCATCCTTCGGAAGACCTTCAAATGGATCCCCCCGGATCAAGAAAGACCGTCACCCACGCACTCATAACCAGCAGACTGGACTACGGAAACACCCTCTATGCCGGAATCAACAAGTCTCTGCTCTGAAAACTCCAGACCATACAGAACACCGCAGCCAGACTCGTCCTCGGCATCCCTCGACACGAACACATCACCCAACAACTGCAAAACCTCCACTGGCTCCCCGTCGAGAAGAGAGTAAAATACAAGATACTCACCCACGCCTACAAATGCCTCCACAACACCGGACCCCAATATCTCAATGAAAGAATCTCCTTCCACGTACCCAAGAGAAACCTCCGATCCGCCGACCTCGCCCTCGCCGAACCCCCGCGCATCCACAGAGCAAGAACGGGTGAAAGAACCTTCTACATTGCGGCCAAGACCTGGAACGAGCTACCGGGTCAACATCAGATGTGACCCCACTCTGCACATCTTCAGGAAGACCCTCAAGACCTGGCTCTGACTGATCAGAGCTGCTCCCCCCCCCCACCGCCTTGAGACCCTCACGGGTGAGTAGCATGCTTCAAAATTCCCTGATTGATTGATCCTTGACGAACTGTGCACATTCTTAGGGAGATACTGCCATACCCGGATATGAAGGGTCATCCATGACGTATGGAGAGGACTGCAAATGTATTAGAATATATCATTTATGCCACTTATGAAACTCTGTTTTATCCATTTTTTTAAACTAGCTCTGATTTTTATGTCAACATTTTCTCAAAGGCAAGAACACTCTTGGACCCTCTGAAAGGAATTGGTCTTGCGCTTTTGCTCGGTCTAATTCAGGGAATGTTTTTACACCCCACCACTGTCAAAGTTCACCAGCCACCACTGGGTATTGGTCAACAGATGTTTTCTAATATATTTTTGCTGACTGGGACCAAGTATTTCATATAGGTCCTCATTATAAGTGACCCATGTTAGGTGCGATATTTACCACAAATATCACACCTAACATAAATATTACACCTAATTATGAGATTGCAACATGATTATTCTCTTTTTCTTTGTATCTGGCACTTCCAAAGTATGCAATGCATTAAATGCAGATCATCTAAAATATGGCTGTAAGAGTTCTGCTCAAAATACCTCGTTGTGTATCGATTTCAGGATTCCTTGCCCAACTACATTGGTTACCTAATGAAAATACAATAACTTTCAAAGTTTTTACAATGTGCCAAAAAGCCCTGTATGGTCTTCCTTCTAAATTCATCAACGATCTCATTCGGACTTATGTTCCATCTCAAAGTCTGTGCTCCTTGTCCATATATCTCCTAACCATTCCTTCAGTTAACAAGCATTTGCAAGGCAATAGCTCTTGCATTTGTAAGAGTTTAAGCTATTGACATTGTAAATGACAATGCCTTTTATTTATATGTTTTGATAATTAATACATAACTAAAAGGTATTGTCATGTACAATGCCAATAGCTCAAACACTTGTAAATGCGAAACCTATTCAAAGAACCGGCCGCTATTGTCCCGGGCTGCTTAGAAAGTGAAAGCGCCCAAGGCGCGCTGAATGTTGCAGGAAAGCATGTCGTGCATGCAGTAGGAGAAAGTATTTGAAGAAAATAGTGCTTACAGACTAAAAAAGACTCACTGTAAACAACTGAAGTAAAAGGGCCAATCCTCATGGGAGGTTACAAATGAAAACAAGCTGGTACTAAGGAGGGACTATCAAGGCTATTAACGAATCAGAAGCCAGTATTTACGAAGGACAATGATACAAGCCAATGACAAATATGGGCGGAGAGTGGGCGGGCCTTTTATTCCATACTCCAATACAGCATGGCTCACAGAGCAGCGAATGCGTTGCCCAGGCTCAACTTAATAAACAGTGTAGTTTTCTCTGCAGCTTCTGCACTTTTGACCTGACAAGCACCTTGTCCTTGATTTTTTGCTCTGTGATTGTAGGTTCCATTTTGTTTTACATAGTGTATCACATTTCTTTCAGTTAGGTGTCGCAGTGTGATCTTAATGCAACAAAGAATAACGTTTTTCTTCTCAAGAAAAATGCAGTAAAAGCTGGCCTGTCTTGCCAAACATGGCTGTATCACCAGGCCATAAACACTGACGGGGCAGATTTACAATGCCTGGCGCATCCCTGCAAATCAGCAGAGATGCGCCAGGAAAGATGTGTCACGCAAGTTTACCCTTGCGCCACCACAGGTGCGCCGCATTTACTATGCGGCGCACCGTGGCGCAAAGATAAACAGATGTGTGTCGCATCCCCCGTCGGAAGGGTGGCGCATTGCTGGAGTCGTGTCGCAAGTGCGACGCAACTCCAGCAATGCTCGTGGGCCACCCATCTTTAACGTGGTGCGCCACTTCTTACGCCTGCTTAAAGCAGGCGTAAGGATTTGTCGCAGCGGTGTCGGAAAAGTGACTCAGTGAGATCTTGTAGATTTCACTGCGTCACATTTACGAGGCTTTCCTGCGACGGAACGCCCACCCTGCGACGGAACGCCCACATGAGACCTGTCGCAGGTTTCATGTGGCGCAGGGCTTTACAACGTGACGCATCTCCCTAGATGCGTCACATTGTAAATAAGGCGCAACGTGGTGCATGGTTTACGTCGCTGCTGCATCACAAAAGTGATGCAACGGCGGCGCAAAAGTGGCGCAAGGGGCTTGTAAATCTGCCCCTGACGTGTCTACGTCC
The DNA here is from genome assembly GCA_963921515.1 of Calotriton arnoldi. NCBI lineage: Eukaryota > Metazoa > Chordata > Amphibia > Caudata > Salamandridae > Calotriton > Calotriton arnoldi. The sequence continues at coordinate 122,436 of CAWUFW010003240.1, forward strand.
AACTACAGATTGACTGATATTTAGGGAAAATGTTTCAGGGTCCAAGCACAAAGGTAGGAATATTCTATGCTTATGACTATCAATAAGGGTCCTACAATGCGGAACCTCTGTTTTTCCCTGCCACCCCTGTGCTTCGGCATCTTCTCTCCACTTTCCTTTGATGCGCTGTGTTCAAGGAGTGAGGAACACGTGGGTAATAATGAGTGGCATAATAGTTTGTGCATTTTGGTGCAGGGATATGGCAAGTGACGTATAAAGAGGCATTTTAAGCTGCAGGAGATGGGACTGCTAGGAGTGTGGAATGATTTGCGAAACAAGAAGTGGTATTTATACCTTTTAAATTTCAGATTGCGAGCCAACCAGGTTAATGTCCAAGTGAAGGAGCTGACAGGCTGAACAGGACCAGAGTGGCAAAGTTGAGGACTTTCCTTAGGGAAGAGAGGCAGAGATTAATTTAGCTTTAGCCATAGAGAACATTTCATAATACATGTGACTGTCAGCCTACTGAACTGCCCTAGAGCCAACCATGGTGGCAGCACTGAATTATAAGCAGCAGGAGAGGCCTTTTCCCTGCTGCCAGTGGAGGGAGTGTACCTTACTGACCTCCCTTGAGTAAACTGTCTGTTCAATCTTTGGCAACCAAGGGCCATATTATCAAGAACGGCAATAACATTATCGCCGCTTTAGCGGCAGGAAACTGCCGCTAAAGCGGCGATAAAGTGCTTGATAATCTGCCCTATAGAATTCCAATAGAAGCCCAGGTTTGATGTCCTTGACACCAGAACCTGAGCTTCTATTGGAATTCTATAGGGCATATTATCAGGTCCCTTATCGCCGCTTTAGCGGCAGTTTCCTGCCGCTAAAGCGCCGATAATGTTATCGCCGTTCTTGATAATATGGCCCCACGTCTTTCACAGCATCCCATGTGTGTGGACACTGCAAAGGTGTGGGGAAATATGAGCAGAGTAGAATGTACCAGGAGAGTTTATCTCATTGATGTCCATGAGCACAATGGAATCCATTATGGGATCTGTGAAATGGAGGTTGAAGGTAGCCGGCCAGATGAGCAACTGGTAGCATTCCTGAAGCTTTTTTGTTCAGCAAGATTCAAGTGTGTGAAACGACTGAAAGCAGTGGTTTCTTGAGAAGGACCCTTTTTCTGCTAAGGCTGCTTTTCATTTTGTTCCCATGTTCTGGGTCTCTCTCGCAGCAGGAGATTCCCACACCAACTCTCTTACATACGGACACGTAAAGACAAATCTACCAATAGAAACCACAATTAGAATTGACAAATCCTATCTGGAAACAAAGTTTGCGGTCACGGACTTCTCACTGACCAGAGCTATTCATCAACTTACAGGGTGCCCTGGGAGAAATGGCTCAGTTTGCTAGAGAAGATTGTTTGTCAAACATCTAGAGCAGAGAGCCCTGTTGGAGGGAAGACGATCTCTGTTTGGGGGCCACGCATCACTTCCCGAAGAGCTGGGCATCACTTTGACCTGAACCATGACTGGCTGTGTCCAAGCTCAGTGCTTCACCTGTGCCAGCAGATTTAAGTGCGTCTCATGACCTTTGACACCCGCTATGGTGACTGTGACCCTGGGAGACTCTGGAGTGTAAGCTCTAGGAACACCTGTAGTCCCCCATCGGAATCACGCCTCACCAATACTGAACACTCCTGGGGTGAGCTCTTGTTCCGTTTGGGTGGCAAATTTGTTTGGGCCCATTGCAGATGTGAGAAGAGCTGCAACTGCTCTGAAGCTCGACTGCAAGTGATCTGCAATTTTGAGAGTTGTCTGGGAAGAGGCTGCCTTGGAGTGGCTGTCTTTCCTAGTCTAAATACACCAGCACAGCATAACATAGCATAATGTGTATTTGTGAAGCGCATGTTCACCCAAGAGTATCTTGGCACTGAATAACAGATATTGTTACCCAACCCAATGGTACTTATTTTATCGACCTCAGAAGGATGGAAGACAGAGTGGACTTGCTGGGATTTGAACCTGCTACCATGAGGTCGAACACAGGCCCCTATAGAGGACGCATTAGTCCACTAAGCCCCTGGCAGACAGCCACAGCAGTGCGTAACATTCTGCTAATAACTACATAGGGGCATATTCTCAAGGACTTATCGCCGATTTATCGGCACTTTAGCGCCGCAAAAGTGGCGATAGATTTATCGCCCTATTCTCAAGCTGGTGCAAACTGCAGACATCGCCAGTTTACCAGCGATAGCTACCGCAAAAAACATCGCCACGGATGAGTGCGACAACTAACGCTAATGATATGCAGAGTAGGCGTTCCCGTGCAAAAACACACGAAAACATCACTTTGCGCGATTCTCAACGACCAGTCAGATCTGTGATGCGAACCAAGAACAGGTGATAAGGTGCGTTAGCTGCAGGGATTTAACACCTGCCTTTAGCTGGTGCTAAGCAGGACGACTACCTGCAGCATGAAAGGGAGCCCAGCCCAGAGCCACATCTGAAGACCAACAGATGCCATGGAGCCAATGATCATGCAGCTCGGAGAACCAAGGGGGCCACAACACCCACCGCCACCACCCCCAGAACACCCCCCCCCTCCGGACCCACCCCCCGGACTACCACCGAGGCAGCGTAGGACAAGACAGCAAACCTACCGAAAACGGCATGGCCCCTCAGCCACACAAGTGCAGAATGGGGGGAGAGTTGGGAACCAAGTATGTGTGAAGGAGGCAACTCACCCAGGAAGAAGAATGTACACAATGCCAAGTGTGGCGGTGATGTGCTGGACAGACCACAGAATGCAGAGCACAGACATGTCCATGTGGACATATACTGCTGGGGTTTGTAGTGTTGTGGACAGTGGATGCAAGCATGTCAACTCAGGCAGCGGGTAAGACCTTGGACATGTAGCTTTGTCGGCCCCCCCTGTAAGCATAAGCGGAGTGGGCTGGGCCGGCGTACGTCAGTCCAGCGCAGGGGTGTGTAGATTTAGGCCAGGGCTAAGGGCGTGGTTCAGTTCTGGCCTGGACAAGGAAGTCACCAATGCGTGTGTCTCTGTTGTAGTGTCGGCACCACCCGGCCCGCAATTGACAATGTTGCAATGTAACATGCACCCGGAGGGCGGTCTCGCACGAATGGAGAAATGAAGGAGCGCATGACCGCTCGGGGTCTTGGCTCATACATGCCAAGTGTTGTGTGTATCTGCATTGCTGCAGCATGAGCCAAATGCCTAGCCTTAGTCGCAGCGCGAGTTCAGCCAGGCATGAACTCTACATCTGTGTCCGCACTAACCTTACCATAGTAGGCCTACACTCACGTGTCCGCCCACCTTCAACGGACAACATCACAGTGTCGTTGTCAGGCTTGTGGACATGCGCAGACAGGCATGACAATGGTGTGTCCTAGGAGTGCAAGTGATGCAACCGCACAGCGCACACAAGTAAATAGGCTCGGGGGGAGGGAGGAGCAGCTGTGAGGCAACGTAACACACAGTGATGCCGCTCATTTGCCACATGCAAGTCATGTCAAACATGGATCCCAAAGTCACACACATCCCACCCCACACCCAACAAGCCACAACACACTTCATGAATGCAAGCAGATGACAAACTGACATTAGGGATGAAAGCTCCTTTGTCTGAGCTATCAGGCGGAAGCACATCTGCACATCCGACCTCGGAATTGCATGTGCCCGGCACCCCCTGACAGATACGATAGCAGTTGAGGATGACTCCTACACCACGCACAGCCCGACGACAGAACAATGTATACACACCCCACACACAGAAGTCCTTGCTCAGAGTTATCTTGCATGGAATGGCCTTCACACTTACTCCCACACCATCCCAGGCGTACAACAATTGCACACTTAAACAACTCATTGATCCGAGCTGTGGCATTTCATCCACAGATCTGGCGCAGGACAGAAAAGTTCTGCTTCAACGAGAGTCACTAACGCTATGGCAGGCCATCCTGGACACATGCACAACCCCTGTCACGTGGAACTGTACCGTGCACGTATGCTGCATTTACTGGGGGCACTGCCATTGGTAGTGCTGCGGATCAGTTACCGGCTGAACTTCCGCCTTGCCAACATCACCTGCGTGCAGCCTGTGTTGCATTGTCGCTCGTGCATATTCGAGTGGTCCATGGATGTCTGCCTATCCAACAGGACGGTAGCCGAACTGGATTTCGACATGTGTGTGCGCCCCCTGTTGGCCCACGACCATGAGTGTCACCGTGACACCTGTCTATGGGATGCCTGGATACTTGGCATACATGCTGGCAGCTGAACCTGGGAGTTTGCAGAACTCCTCGTGTGCAGTGGCCACATTGAGCCGCTCCCCTATTGGGCTGTAGTGCTAATTGGTGAAAGGGGGTGGACGCAGCACATCTGTCTGGACCTGCTAATGGTTAGCCTCGCCGTCCTGTTTGATGAAGTCGACAACGACCTCATGTTGGAAATGATAGCCTTCAAAGCTGCACTCGCTTTCATGGACGTGTAACTACGTACCTGCAGACACAACAGTTAGGAACCCATTGCACATGTCCCGACACCTTGTTGGGACTTGGGGTTCTGGTCATATCTCCCACGACGACAGTGGACATGACTGCATTCGCCTGGACTCCGAATACATGAGTGGACAACAACGCATGTAGACACACACCTGTGAAAGGTGAGGCAGTCCCCCGGAGTGGACAGCGGCGCTTGGCAACGTTCCACGTTCTGACATACTGCTGCATTGGTCTGCATGTTAATGCACTTATCTTGGCCGTACTGACACGCATATGCTAATAAAGTCTACGCACCTTCACTTGTATTCAACTGTGATGAGTGTTGATTTGTATGACAATGTGTGTCTCACTGCCTATCTGGGTCACGGCCATACATGCATTACTACACCATCAGGGATGTGGGGTTGTACTAGTACATCATCATCTCACAGTTTCAAGCTATGCCACATGCGAATGGCCATTTTCCACACACAAGCGGAAGCAGTTGTGTCCTCTGTTCTGTTGTGCTGGTGTTGCTGTTTGTTCAACATTGTTGTGTCGTGTGGTTTGTGGACTCATGGTCTGCATTGCTAAGTTAGCTTAGGCCTGGCTGCCATGATGCCTTTTTGCGCACGTTACTTTGTGCCTTTGTTTTCCCAGAATCTGCTTGTGCCCGGCTATTTTAGAACTGTCTGCATTTCTGCCTTTCTTCCTATCCCCTTGGGGTTTCGTCTGCACATCATGTACAAGGTCGAAAAACAATGTCCCTTGTTCTTGCTGATTTGGTCAGCCCCTCGCACTTAGACATAACACTGAATGAAGCTGCACGGGGGAAATTCGTGTGCTTTTAATATTGTGATTTCAATGTTAGAGACACTTGGAGAGAGACCTTTCCAGAGAGAAGAGCTGTGCTTGTCTGATGATGTAAGCCTTGCATCTAGATATTGAGGTATGAGGGTCTGCCCGACAAAGCCCAGAGGTCTTCTGTTTTAATAATAAACCAGCAACTAGCACGGGGAGGGTGGTATTGTCATTTAGCCATATATCCACTGCTTTATGAAATGCTTTCCCCGTTTGTATTCTATGGAGTTGTAACTATGCTGCTTATATTATCCTTATGCATTATGCTGATAGTACTGGCACGTGTACTGTATCTTAGAGCACGGTAGTTGAAATAAACATTTTAAACTATACAGTGTCTCTTCTTACGTACGTTGTGGACAGGTATGAGTGAGTTATGAAAGGGTGTTCTTGCTCCTGCGAGTCCTGAGAGAGAGAGATACCGTGTTCTGGGTTGTCTAATCATTGGTAGCATTGTTGCTAATGAGACGCTAAAGCTAGTCGGATTGGGGTTTTAGATGCTAAGGTTTATGGTTGGCTCACCACTATATTCCGAGGTCCTATTATCCTGTGCATAGCTCTGTGTATGTGCAGAATCCCTACAACAGTTGTAAATGTTGCGGTGCTCTGGATCTTATGTGTGTGTGCTGCATTGTAGGTGAGTTACCCTTCAGCTCTGATTTGGCTGGCCCTTATCCCTTTCAGGCGGTGTGGCTTTCACTTCTGTGCTTATGCAGTGCTGTGCTGTTGCAGACTTGGGTAAATTGGGCTCTTGGTTGGAGTTGTGACTGTTGGCCATGGTTTGTCCGAAGATGTGCTCTACTTAATTGTGCATGTGTGCCATTGTGCCCATTTCCCCCCGTCCCCCCAGTCCCTGGTGGTTACTCACCCTGTTGCTGTTGTGTCGGGTCATGTTGAACAGTGTCCGGTCCCCCAACTCCTGCCACCGTCTCCCCACTGATGACTGTGGACACCATTTCCTTCATCTCATCCAGCTCCTCCTGTGGCGCTGGACTCCCACCTCCAGTCTGCATTGCTGCCTTCTGGTTGTTGGCGAGTTTCTGCTTGGTCTTGCGCTTCACATCATTCCAGCGCCTCTTGAGCTCTTCCATTGTCCTCCTCAGCACTCCGACTGCATTCGCCTTGTCCACGATGGACTGCCATATTGCATTTTTTGTTGCCAATGACACAGTGGAGGTGACGAACAGTTGTTGATGGTGTTCTATCACCTCCGTGGTCAGGATCCTGTTTTCCTGCGGACTGAACCGCGTCTTCCTCTTCTTCTTGTCCTTGCCCTTCCCTGACCCCGAGGTCCCAGGCTGGTCCTCCGGGTGGCTTGTGGGGTTCTGGTTGTCCTCTGTACCTGCTCCGGCTGCCTTCATTGTGCTTCGCAGTTGTTTTGGTTTTGTTTGTGGTTTTTTTTCTGCTTTTCTAGTGGTTTTTCACGCCTGACGTGTGTGAATTTCAGGCCTGGCGCTGCTTTTCGCTGTTTGTCTTATCGCGGTTGAGCCCATCGCAACTTTTTTCACGTTCAGCTTTGGATTTTTATAGCCAATATCGCGGATATTTGACGCGTTATCGGGAGACTATCGCATGTTACCGCTGTGTTGAAAATACGACGTTAACACGGAGTTATTTTCCCGCAATAGACGCCGATATGAAAACTTGCGTTAACCTTTTGGCGATGTTTATCGCACGTTCTTGAGAATATCCCCCATAGTATGTTAACGAGTTCTGAGTCTGTAACCTCACAGCACCTTCCTGAGCGATGGAACACCAGAGGCAAACTGACTCAAAAACATGACTACGGTCAATTATTATCCACCAGATGTCATCGAGGCAGTTAGGGGATAGCTGCTATTGAGAGCGGGTCGGTGCAGAAAAAGATTAGTATTTGCATGTTCTCCTCAAAGAGGTATTAAGAGAACTAAAGAAAGATAATAGGGGAAGTGATGTTGAGCAACAGGGTGGGATCGAAGGACACAGCCTTGCAAGAGGCAGGGAGTTGAGAGCTGGTACCACTAGGTGACACTAGGTGGGGGCCGCTGAGGCAAGTGCTCTGCTAGGGATGTTTGGGAGTACAAGCGATTGAGCAGTATGTGGCTATGTCAAAGACGTCAGAGTACACAAAGAGACGAATGGAGTAGTGTTGTGGTGAGCGCTTACAAGAAAGTTAAAGGTGTGGATGAGAACAGTTTTGGAAAGGTATTGGTGGTAAAGCCTGACTCAAGAAGTTATATGAGGTGAGACAATGCTTAACCTATGCAAAACGAGAAGCTTGAGGATCACAATGTGTTTTCAGGAGCAGAAGGGGGAAGAGTGATCTACTGATTGGAAAGTGAATAAAATGGCAAAAAAAGTAGATGGAACAGCAATTGAGATTTCAAAAGCTTTGGTAAATAGCATTTTGAAGCAATTATGTTTGTATTTCTATGTTTAATCTGTATCTGTTTCAATTGTTAATATCCACTGCGCAGAAGAAAATAAACTTTTTCAAAACCACCTACAAACACCTATGCAACGAACCATTGTCCAGTAAACATCATTCAGATTTTTTTCCCCCAAATACGATTCCTGTTTCAGAATCCCTCCTATGGACAACTCTCATCCTCGAACGTTTCTTCTTCTGATTTTAGAGTTGTTGCCACAACAGTTTAATTGAGGACATGACTGTACTGCCACCGATAGCTTGTGCTTAGTGTGTGGCAGTGAGGCCCACTGTCTACATGCACCCAGACGGCCCGGTAAGCGTTAGCTGACTTTCTCAAATATATAGTGCATTAGAAATGCAAGTGAACACCTCTTTTTAAACTTTGGATCTTTTTTTCTTTAATGAAAAAGATAAACAACACAGAGTGGCCTCCTTCCTGCCACACATGAAGCATGTTGCATGTATAAATTAATATCAGAATCTTCACTTACTGTTTTTATTAAGCAGTACTATCATTGGCTCTCATCTAAAGTTCATTTTATGGAGTATTTTCGACTAATGTTTAAATAGCATAAAAATACCTCAGTGCCCCATTATGTACACTGGCATATGGCTTAATTTCCTTCCAAAAAGCCCATTCGTCTAACCTGACCCCTAACGGATGAGATCCCCAGTTAAACTACACTGGGGTGCTGGGAACAGAAGTTTAATCTCCTGAGAGTCCCTTATTACACACTCATTGTCCTGTACTTGAACTGACGTCAGTGGGACTGGAACATTTGTAGGATCCCTGAAAGGAGACTAGTCTCGTGCCTCAGTTTTTATGTAATTGTAGGCCTGCCTGCACTCCTCTGGCCCAAACCTGATTCTTGACAGTGCCTAGGGTCTGTAGTTTCAGCATAATATCTGGCACTCCCAGGCGAATTGTAATATTGAGCAGGGGGATATGGGACAGTTGTGAAAGGTGTACTTCCCATGCTTTTGTGCTCCACTCTGTGTACAGAAAATTAAAACCAAAACCACTGACATTTACTCTGATTATTTTAGCACACGTGCATACCACTCCTTAATCCCTCCTACCCAAGCCGTTCCTTAATCAAGAAACGTACCAACAGCATAAATATATTTCATTTTCTGCTCAGCGGGTCTAGGTTTCCCAACAAGAACTGGATGTGCCATTCAAATCCCGAGGCGGTGCCCCTCCCACTCCTCGCTGAAAGGGCTGGGCTGCCAACAGAGAGCTTCCACGGGTTGAATGTAGGGCTGGACGAGAATCATTCATTATGTAAACAAATGCACCCACACGGTAGCTTCCAATGAATTGGAGTGCAAGGGCTGGGGTGGGAAAGAAGCACTTCCATTTCCACGCCAGCCTGGTTGCCTGCAGCGACATTATTTGGACCGTATGCAAATTGAGGGGACAATTAACAGGAAACAAGAAAATGAGCGCTTACCATGGCAGGAAGTGGCACCAATGCTGACTAAAATCCAGCAATTAAAAGTGGCTCTGAGGGGAGCAGTGTAAACAGTCCCTTCCCCCTCCGTGAAGCGCGGAACATGTCCTGTTGAAATTGTGGTACACTGAACACTTACTGCACGCTGAAGTGGTCTGGTAGCAGCGGGCCTGGCATGCTTACCTCAGTCGTAGAAAGCACCTTGTCTTCGTTGAGGCTTAGGACTGCGTCCGTGACTATGTTGTCACAGGGCAGGAAACGGCTGCTCATCACCTGGGGTGGAAACATAGGACAAGCTGTGAGGGAGCCTGAGCTGAGGCTCAGCACCCACCGTGTACAGCGTGCAGATGATAATACTGGTCACGTGACAATGCCGGGCCCAATCAGCGAGACAGTCTTTATTTACCACTGCTTCCAAAACTAACGTGAAAAAAATATTTGCAATGCAATAGGACTCGCATTTAAATGCAAGACCTATGGCACTGGAAAGAAGCGGCAGCCATTGTCCTGGCTGCTTCAAAAGAGAAAGCACACATGGCACGCTGATGGAAGCAAAGCAGGTCGTGCCTGCAGTTAGAGAAACTCAATAAAGAAAGTAGTGCTTACAGAGTTAAGAACACGTACCTTGTAACAACCAAAATAAATGGGCCAGTTGCCATGGGAGGATACAAACGAAGACAAGGCGGTACTAAGGAGCGACTAACAAGCCTATTTACGAATCAGAAGCCAGCATTCACTAAGGAGAATGACACAAGCTAATGACAAATACGGGCGGAGAGTGGGCGGGGCTTCTACCCCATACTCTACTACAACAAGTCTCCCAGAGCAGCGCATGCGCGCTGACTCTAGGCTCGACCTAAAAATGTGAGACAAGGAGATTGTTCCTTCTCAAATGCAGCAGCACAGATGTGGAACGGTCTCCCAGTGCAGCTGTATTCTACCAAAAATAATTCAACATAACATAACGTAATCTGACATAAAGCACCTGTATTAGTTTTTCCTCTAAAATGGGGCACAGTATGGATTTTGGTTTTTACTACATGCAAATCAGTACATCCAGTATTTTACTGGCTTTTTTCTCCCACAAATTTGTGGAGGTTTGACCTCACGAAATTAAATAGACAATTCCCTCTTCACCGCACCCAGTTTATGCAGGGTGAAATATAAAAAGCAAAACTCAATTCCAATATGTGCATTAACAAAAGTTACAGCACATGTTCAAAATTATTGGGCCACTCGCATGAGGACTTAAGTGTCAATTTATCGCTTACAATTTCGGACAACAACACAAAGAAATCCTACTAGGAAAATTGAAACTTGCATCTACCTTGAAACGCTGATGAGTTTACCGCTGAATTATTCAAATGTGGTTCATAGAAAATAAGTTAATAAGATCGAGCCTCAGATCTCTGCATAAGAAGAAGAATTCTCTTGTATTTGTCTTTGATTACAAAATTCATCTAGGTCAAACAATAAGTCCTAAAGAGCTCAGTTTGAGGTATGAATTCTCAAAGGCATGAGATATACTCTGGCCAGAAAATTACTATGAATCTGTTGCTCTCAAAAGTAGACTTTTTACTAGTAGCTCTTAAGGCAAATTAGTAACTAAAAAACAACCAAGGGCCAGATGTAGGTAAATTCAATTTTGCGAGTCCTTAATAGCGATTTTTACCGAATCGCTATTAAGGACTCGCAAAATTGAATGTAGGTAGGAATCGCAAAAATATTTGCAATTCCTTATTATTCCTTAATTGCGAATCGCAAATTGCGCTTCGCAATCAAGGAATCCCATCCCATTCATTCCTATGGTCCAAGAGGCCCATAGGAATGAATAGGATTTGCGCCCGCAATTTGCGAGTCACCAAGAGGCACTCGCAAATTGCGTGCGCAATTTCAAGGGTGCAAGGGTTCCAAAGGACACCCTGTTGCACCCTGAAATGTGCATGTGTGCACATGTGGCGCACATACATGCCCTAAGGGCATGTATGTGTGCCACATGGCACTTTGAAAAATGCAAAGAAGTGCTTTTTAAATGAAATCGCAAAATACCACCAACTTGAAGTTGGTGGTATTTGCGATTCCTAAGGCAAAATCGCAATTTGCGATGCCTACCACCATAGCATTTAGGGAATCGCAAATTGCGATTCTCTGAATGCTTGCGCAAAATAAGGAATCGCAATTTTGCGATTCCTTATTTTGCGAGTAGGTTTAAACTTACCTACATTGCTCGCAGCCAAATAGCGATCGCAAACGCTGAAATTCTGCGAATTTCAGCGTTTGCGCACGCTATTTGGCTTCCTACATCTCGCCCCAAGACAGAAAGACTCAGGTCTGAAATCAGTCGGTTTTGGCCAGATCACTACCATCCTACACTCACAGGGGCATATCTACAAGCCCCTATCGCCACCACAACGTCACCTATATTGACGTAGTGGTGGCGATAAGGGCTGCGCCTTATGTACAAGGCAGCATTAAGCCACTTAACGTGGCTTATCGCTACCTTGTACATAAGGCCCCCTTTCACGCTATGGTTAGCGTGAAAGGGGTGGGCAGTGAGTGTTGCGGTGGGCGTTTCACCGCAAAACCCATTCATTTTGGCGCTGCCCCCTATGTACAAATGTGACGTACATAGGAAGCAGCGCCAAAATTAGGACCAGGTAAAAACTGGTCTTAAGCTGGCGAAACGAGGAGAAATGCATTATTTTTCCTCGTTTTTGCTTTTTCCATGTGTGCTGCCTTGTGCAGCACACATGGAAAAAGCAAAATGCATTGTTTGTTTATGTACAGGAAGGTGTCCCTTTCTGTACATAAACAACTTTTTAAAAAATGCCATTTTGTCACTTTCATGTGTGCTGCATGAAGCAGCACACATGAAAGTGACAGAATGGCATTTCTAGGATTGTTTATGTGCAGGAAGGGACACCTTCCTACACTTAAACAATGCTCCCCTGCACGCAGACACCCTTGCACTATGGTGCAAGGGTGCCTGCGTTGGCGCTAAGTTGTTAAATTTAGCGCCATGGCAGGGGGAAACGCAAGGCTGCACCACATTCTTGTAAATATGGTGCAGCCTTGCGTTTCAGAAGTGGAGGAGAGAGGTGTTAACTTAAAGCCAGGAAGGCTAACGACTCTCTCATATTCAAAGCCAACAGTATATAATCCCGCTCACTTTGTAACTTAACTTTAAAATGGTAAATATGATTTTGTTAGGTAATTGATGTTAATAATCAATTATGACAATGATTCCATTCTTGTCAATCGGCTGTATTTGTGTATTTGACATTACATTGTTGCAAATTAGCAAACAAACCCAATGTGTTATCTGTAGTCTATCCACATGAGGGCGATAAAACCCTACAAATTAAAACCTAGCGATGCATCAAATCAATTTCTTGACTTTAAAACCAGAAACATGGGGCATGTCACCAACGACAACATGAAGTGATTCAGCATTCAACAATTGCGGACTGTCTGGGAGCTAAAAGTTGCCCCCCGGATCCTGAGACTATCGGAGATTGGGGGCGGGGGGACGGGTGGGAGATTCACCATGTCATTCAGGGTGCAGGTTGGCGCTGGCAAAGCAGGTGCTCAGTGCGCGATTGGGATTGGACGTGTGTGTGCAGGATATCGAGAACGGCCGATCGGGTGCTCCCCCGTTAGCTCTAAACGGCCCGTAATTATTATTATTTTTTTTTTTAGAATTTTAGCGTGAAGCAGAGTTCGTTTTCTGCATTTTCTAATGTACAGGCTGCTGCATTTTAGCAAAACTATTTGCACCATTTCTACTATTGCAAAATGTACTTTGTCTGTCTAAAGGGGTTTAACCTTTTGCACACTTGATAACACGTATTGCACAGGTGTGTGATGCTGGCCTCGACGTCACCCCCAGGATTCACTGGATCCTTTCTCTTCTTCATTGCTTTTTCACCACATAAGATTCCAGCAGCAGAAGCCATCCTTCTTGAAACTGGCTGCCCCTTTCACCATCTGTGTTTCTCAAATATAACAATGGTGCAGATTTACTATTTTTTCAAGGAACACAAAGCAGCAAGGGAACTTGCAGAGCTGCATTGTGCGAAAGGTAGAGCATAAATGCACCATATCTACTAATGTATGGCGCAATTCTCTCTTGTTGTGCTGGCGCACTTCTCCTCTCTTGTTGCGCTGGAACACTCCAGGCAGCCTATCGCCAACTGAACCCTTGCTGCGTTTTGGGCTGGATTGTTTATGTGCTGCACAAAATCAATACTTAGAGGCCTATTCCTTTTTATACAGCACTCGTGGAAACAGGAAATGAGGATATTTCTCCTTGTTATACACCTCTCTTGGGCAGGTCCACCATTTTGCCACAAACCCAGGTTTACTGACTTTAGTAAATCTGGGTTTATGTCAAAATACATGGATGAATGCTTGGGAATGCCCATGCTCCACCCATGTAATGCCTACCCGATGCAGGGTAATGCAAGGAACCTCAAGGCTTTTCAAATATCACTTCAGCCCTTATGTTGCCTTGCATTGACTTGCGTCACATAAGGGCAAAGCAAGTGCTTCATAAACCTGGGCCATAGTGCGAATAACTGTTCCCCAAATGTGTGTACTGATATGACAAAGGTCTCTGAGGCCACCTTAAGGTCAAATGTAGCACTTTATAAAACTCCAAGGGGCATATCTACAAGGGCAGGCGATAAAATTATCGCCGCTTTAGCGTCCGTTTTCGGACGAAAAGCGGCGATAATTTTAACGCCCTATTAGCAAGGACACGCTAACGCGTGAATCCATGCTTTTCGCCCATTCTCATATCGCCCAGCTTTGCATCTCTAATGAGATGCAAAGTGGGCGTTCCTCCCCAGAATAACGGGAGAAATGTCGCTAAGAGACATTTCTCCTATTATCAAGCCCCACGCTAAGAAGCATGGCGACAAGAAAAGTAGCGATAACCTCTGTTATCGCTACTTTCCTTACGCCTGCTTTGAAACCGACTTAGCCATGATATCCTATGGAAGGTGGATATCATGGCTAAGTACGTGTAGCCCTATCAGCAAGCTATCGCCAAAGTTGTGCGATTATCGCTGGATTTCCAGCTGAAAATCGCACAGTTGGCAGCTTGCGCTCTGAATTTTATCGCTTTGGAGATAAGCGTTGCTGATAGCACGCAATCTCCGCGATAAAATTCAGAGATGGCCGGCGATAATTATCCTCACGCTAAGAGCGCTGAGCGATAATTATCGCCTGCCCTTGTAGATATGCCCCCAAATAAAATAACATTTGAATCACTGATGCGGTGCAAAATATGGTTTCTGCACTAGCCAGTTGGCCACTAACCAAATGCTTCTGCACTGATGGTGGAAAACTTGATGACATTTCCACTGCCACCTGTGCAATACTTGTAATCAGGGAGTAAGGATGCAAAACGTCACCAGCACAGCCGATATCTGTGCAATCCAGGGCCTGTTGAAGTGATTAATGCTGCTAAGAACTACTACTACTCGCAAAATATTAGTTGCAGTTTAATATTCATGAGGACAGTCGTAAATTGCTACTCTGATTTGGTAGGCAGACCACCATGTCTGTGATTGCCTTTCAGTAAAGCATTTTTAATTTTTTTTTAATACAGCCCATTTTTGTTGGAGGAAGTTAAAAAGAAAATCTTAGGGGCATATCATCAACAACCGGCGATAATCATCGCTAAGCGCACTTAGCGCTAGGATAATTATCGCCGGCTATCGCTTGTTTTTATCGCGGAGATAGCGCGCTATCAGCGAAGATATCTCCAGAGCGATAAAAATAACCGAGTTAGCTGCCAAATGTGCAATTATCGCTGGGATTCCAGCGATAATCGCACAACGTTTGGCGCTACGTTGTTGATAGGGCAGGGCATACTTAACCATGATATCCACCTTCCATTGGATATCATGGCTAAGTCAAACTAAAAGCAGGTGTAAGGAAAGTAGCGATAACCGCGGTTAGCGCTACTTTTCTTATCGCTATGCTTGTTAGCGTGCCCATTGATAATTGGAGAAATGTCGGTTAGCGACATTTCTCCAGTTATTTTGGGAAGGAACGCCCACTTTGCATCTCATTAGAGATGCAAAGGGAGGCGTAGGGAAAAGGGTGCTAACATGCGATTATGCATGTTAGCACTCTCTTGTTAATAGGGCGAAAACATTATCTCCGCTTTTCTGGCTTTTATAGCCAAAAAAGCGGAGATAAGGCCCTTGATGATATGCCCTTACTTTTTTTGAAAAGCTTCTTTTGACAATTGGCAGTGGTACCTTGGACCACTGTTACTCCCTAGCAAAATGTTTTTACTCTTCCTTTTTGCGAATGGGTTACCAACTCAGCTTGGGGGGTCAGAAATATCTCAATGATTTTCGGCTGCTTTTTTGGTCTTAAATCATTGACACATATGGACAGGAATCACTATTTGGAAGGGATGCCTACAATATGCCCCTTCCAAATAGCAATTCCTTATCAATTTCTAAACCAATTTTTGATGTTGGAAAAAAATATACTGATGCCTAAAACTGGATTAATACATTGCAAAAAGTATATTTGTGGTTGCAAACTTTGAATCAGAGCCTTTGTGGCCACAAAAACGGTTTGAATATCTTCGATTAATGTACTAGCACTGCTTTCTTTAAACCTGTCAGTGAATACTTTAATCATGGTATCTATTCAAATCCCTCAGATCGGACCAGATTTTAGAAACTTGTCCCTGAGCTTCCTCGGGTATTCCTCAGGGGCCAGCCGAAACCCTCTAAAAAGAGCACCCTTCAGGCACACTACAAAAGAAACTCCACACAAGGTTATATCAAAAATAGCCTTTGTATTATCCAAAACACATTAGAATCATAATCACACATATATACTGTGCCCACGGGCACCAGGTAGTAATTTACAGGGGATTATATACATGACAGGGCCAATCAGGCCACTGTCAGAACCATCACAAAGCACAAGTAGCAAATATAAGACAACCAGTAACTACTGGTAAAAATACTGTACTTAGCATCATATCACATTAGCATTAGGCATCAGTCTAAGCATAAACATCATAGCATGACATTAGGCATCATCATCAGCATAAACACATTATGCAACAATCATATTAGGCATAAACACATTAGGCCTGAACACTAGGCATAAACACATTATGCATAACCTCTTATCAGCAGTATGCTAAAGTACCCACTTATAGCTGGGCCCACATGAGGCAATAACCCCTTCCATAGTTGCACATATCATCAAGCCGTGGTGAGAACATTATGCCGAACACCAATAATGTGCATAGGGGCCATCCAGGGACACATCAATACATCAGGGCATCCGAAGGAGCAGTTTGGTTAGGGAGGGAAAACACCTTCCTCCCACCTGTGGCGGGGAGACTTCCCTCAGTCCCCGCCGCTTGAGCAATGGCCGTAATACCACAAGAATTCCCCCTGAAGCGGCCTCCGTGCTCCTAATGCCCACAACTGAAAATAAAGTAATGCCCCTTCTTAAAGGTAGGGCTTAGGCCAATATTTGGATCCCTTGCGCAGCTGCCCGCGATCCGGCGGTGCAGCTGCAATCTCTGTCCTCAGGCTCCCCAAGCCCGTAGTAACCAGGATAACTCGGGAGGGGGGCTCCGTCGTGGTCACGCACCAGCCCAACCCCACAAACAATGTCCCTGGTGCCCAGCGCACCAAAACCACGGTAGGGGGAAATGCAATACGTCCCAGGTAATGCCCCCGTTACTCCCTTCACTTGCCTGGGGCGCCTCCTTTGAACGCGGTCACCCAAGCAATCTTCTGGTGGTGCGGCCGGACCGGATGTCTCTCCTCCCGGCGCGGTCCCTCTGCCTCAGGACTCCTTGGTCTTGGTCTGCGGCGTCCTTGCTTGGCCTCTTCTCCTTTGCTGCCCAAACCGGGCGGACCGGTCTCACTCTCCGGCAGGCTTACGGGGCTCCTTGTGGACACAGGAGCCCTGCCACAACCAGGCTATTGGAACCCGCGGGCGCTCCCCTTCCTCCTGGGAGCCCCTCCCCAGGTCAGGCGTCCTCCGCCTAACTTCCTGCACGCTGGGAATCACAGAGCGTGATCTCCGTTAATTTTACAGTTCTCCAGCCACGGCGCCACGGCGCCCACTACCCGCACTGCTGGAGCCCACTCCTCGGGCTCAGGGAGCTGAAGCCATCATTGCTCCTCTGGCTGGGGCAATCTAAAGCGCCCTCCCCACCTCTTCCCCGATCGAGGGGGGAAACAAAGAAAAATGGCACAGTGCTCACCATGCGATGGATGAGGGGGCAATAATCAAGGCACTCAGCCTGTCTCCCAACTGTGTCAGTGAGGGGCAGCAACACTTCCCCCACACTGCAGCCGGGACCCTTGCATAGGCTCAAGAGCCTAGCTCTTACCACGCGCTGTCTTTAGGGGCCAAGCGCCCGGTTGGATGAAACCCAGCCCTCCTGCCGATTTTCCTCCGTGTAGCAGAGAGGAACAGTAAGGGACAGTTCAGATCCTTCCTGGAGTCTTTCAGGTTCCTGAGACGCCCACCAGGAGGCCAGCACGCAGGGCCTCCCAGCAGAGCAGCAACTGGGTCCCACGGCGGTTCCTCCTGGCAGAGTGTTCTCCCCCCAAGTCAGTTCCAGCACACAGCAACCTTTCATGGGGTCACAGCCCCAATACTTATAGCCCTTATGTCTTTGTTCTCCCCCTGGTCCAGGGCTCTGCGCCCGGTCCAAACCAGTTCTGGGGGCACTCACACCTTTTTCTAAAGGTGCACCACCACCCCCTTTGTCAGTGTAGGCCCTGGGCCCAGACACACCACAGGGGGGCCGAGCCAGCATTGTGGAAGGCAGGCACAGTCCCATTCAGTCCCAGGGGCTACTCCTCCCACCACTCCCAATGCAGATTGGCCTATTCAGCCTAGTGCTGACTCACCCAGCCCCTGTCACTCCAGAGCCAGACATGCAATACACATCAGGCAGGCACAAAGACACATAGCACACAGAAATGCCCACTTCTAAAAGTGGTATTTCTAAAATAGTGATAATAAATCTGCGAACACCATTGCGCAGCATTTATTACCACTATTCCAAACATACCAAACTTGACCACTCTATTCCTCTCAGATCAGGAATTACCACTGAAGCATATATCAGGGAATCCCCAATGCATTCCTATGAGAGGGCAGCCTCACAATAGTGAGAAACCAAAATGGCTTTTTCTCACTACCAGGACATGCCACACAGTTAAGGCACATGTCTTACCTTTTACCTACAATGCACCCTGCCCATAGGGCTAGCTAGGGCCTACCTTAGGGGTGACTGATATGTAGTCAAAGGGGAGTCACAGACGTGGCACCCTTTTTATGTGCAACGTCACAGCGGCAGTAAACTGTGCGCACAGGCCCTGCAATGGCAGAGGCCTGAGAAAGGTTTGAAAGGCTACTTTGGTGGGTGGCGCAATCAGCGCTGCAAGCCCACCAGTAGCATTTAATTTACTGGCCCCAGGTATATGAGATACCACATTACTGGGGACTGATAGGTAAATTAAATTAGCCAAACAGGTGTAGACCAATCTTACCACGTTTTACCATAGAGAGCACATGCACTTTACACTGGACAGCAGTGCTAAAGTGCCCCGAGTCCTAAAACCACCAACACCATGTCAGAAAAAAATACCAGGAGGAAGGCAAAAAGTTCAGGGATGACCCTGCAAAAAGGGTCAAGTCCAACAGTGGTCTACTTTGTGCAGGGCACAATTGTATACAAGACAGCTAATCGATTACCCATCTCTAATGTATGAGGTTCTCCTACCTTTACTTTAGCCATGTAGCCACTGGCCACGCTTCTACTGCCAACAGACTATACTGTGGTTCAAGGTCAAGCTGTTTCATCATTTCAGTGCAAGGGCTTCTCTTTCCTTCAAATTACAGGTCAAGATACTTCTCCTCAGGTGCCAGGAATAGATAGAGGGGCATATTCACAAGGAGCTAACGCCGAATTAACGGCACTTCATCGCAGCCAAAGTCGTGATAAATCTACCTCCCCATTCACAAGCCGGCGTAAACAGCCCACAGCACCAGTTTATCCGCGATAGCAGCCTCAAAAAACATCGCCACAGAGGACCCCCGCAAATATCGCTAATGAGATGCAGAGTGGGCGTTCCCGTGTGAAAAGTCGAGACAACATCACACCTCAACATTCACAACGACCAGCCATATCGGCGATAAGAACACAAAACAGGCGATAAGGTGCGTTAGCCGCAGGTATTTAACACCTGCCTCAAGCAGGTGTAAAGACGGACATCTACCTGCAGTAGGCAACGGAGTCCCGCACACAGCCATACCCGAAGAACAAACGACGCCATGGAGCTACTCTACATGCAGCTCGGAGCCCCAACAGGGCCACAACACCCACCGCCTCCACCCCCAGGACCGCCACCACCCCCAGGACCCGGACCCACTCCCCCCGGACCACCACAGAGGCAGCGTAGAGTAAGACAGCGGACCTACCGAAAACGCACCACTCTCACAGACCTAACGCCCGCGGAAGTCATTGCCCACTACAGGCTCAAAAGGACAACCATCCTCCGCATCCTGACCCACATCGCCCACAGGCTGACGGTCCCAACACAGCAGAGAACAAACATCCCACCGCAGACAAAGCTGCTGGCAGTGCTGCATCTGTTGGCCTCTGGGACCTTCCAACCAACAACTGCCAGAGTCGGAGGGGTCTCACAGCCAGCCCTATCAAAGGTCATCACACCCGTCCTGGATGCCATCATCAGCTTCATACCCCAGTACCTTCACTTCCCCAACACTGCGCAGGAACAGCTGGAGACTAAGCAAGGCTTCTACGCCATAGCCGGATTCCCGGCCGTGTTGTGGGCAATCAACTGCACACAAGTCCCACTTGTGCCCCCTGTGGATACTGCACACCACTACCGCAACAGGAAGCACACGCATTCCATCAATGTGCAGGCAATAGTGGACCACCGAGGAATGTTCACCAATGTCGTCGCCAACTACCCAGGCAGTGTGAATGATTCCTTCATCTTCCGACAGTCCATCATCAACCAGCGCTTCCAGGATGGCACATATGGAACGGGACTGCTCCTTGGTAAGTCCCAAATCAATACCCCACACATCCCACAGCCACCAACGCACAAAGCACAACTGTGGGGATGCACACATGACCTAACCACATCCGACATGTTGAACTACACGACCACCTACCAGACACGACCACACCACTCCATGGTCATCCTGGGCTACCCCTGAACCCAATACAGACTTCACATGGCACCACAGCCACACAACAGCTGAACGTGTGGAGATGCGGAATGCAGCCATGACACATGTGAAGCACTGCTCTGCCCTCATGACCCTACCCCAGTCTCCCGCAGGTCAGCGTCCCGTGGTGGTGGGCCCGTGTCGGCCGCTGTGCATACGGGGCAACTAGCCCTGTGCGCCTCGAGTCATCCCCCCTTGTAGTTCTGACATTGCATGTCTGTGTGCCTGATGACTGTTGGTGTAGTTGCCAGCACCAGCTACTCCCTGAGGGCTGGCTTACACTCACCCCACACACAGCCAGCACAGGCGTCACTGAATTGGTGGGCCTGCCATCACATCCTGCCGAACCAAGTATTGACTCTTTTCTCCCTGCACTGTCACAGGTGATCAAGGATATGCACTCTGCCCTTGGATGATGACACCCCTCCGAGACCCGAACACACCCGCCCAGAGGCAGTACAATGCGGCCCACATACGCACCAGGGGCATCGTTGAACGCACATTTGGCGTGTTGAAGTCACGTTTCAGGTGCCTGGACAGCACTGGTGGGAAGCTCCTGTACAGCCCGGACGTCATGTGCAAGCTGATCGTTGCATGTTGTGTGTTGCACAACATCTGTGTTCGCACCAGGGCCCCATGGATCCCAGTTCCAGAGGTACCGGACGATGATGGTGGTGATGGGGCAGGTGGCCCACATCCCACTGCAGCTGCGGCAGGAATGGCCTGTAGGGACTCCATCATTGACACTTACTTCTCATGAGCACGTCACATTGTGGCATTCATGGGACAGGGGTAGATGTCCAAATGCACTGCATGTGTGAATAAAACATATTTGCAGGTCACAGGTTGGAATTGTACATTGTGATGTTACATGTCCCTGGGGTTTCGGATGTGATTTGCCATGTTGTGCACATTTTCCGAACCAGTTGTGTCCTGTGTTCAGTTGTGGAGGTGTTGCAGTTTGTACCGGGATGTTGTCACTGTCCGGGTGCACTTCTGCTTATGTGCGTATGCTTCACGGTGGGTGTGTCGCTCCTGCGGCTCAGATTTGTCTGCCACTGGTCTCTTTCATGTGGTGTGCCTGTAGGGTCTGTTCTTCCACGGTGCGTGGATGTTGTGGTGTGCATGTTGTCCTCTGCAGTTGGCCAGGGTGCATCCGTGGTACTCCGCTGTTGATGTATTTTGTTCTGTGGCATTTTCCGTATACTGTTCTTGTGCTTCTACCCGCATTGCGCGTGCGTATTGCTGCCCTCGCGCTGGTTGTCACTGTTTTCTTATCGCGCTTTGGCCCATCGCAGCTTTTTTCACGTTGTGGTTTGTGTTTTTATCTCCGTTGAGGTGGTTGTCTCGCGGACATTGGCCGCGGTGTCTGCCAACTATCGCATGCTACCGCCGTGTTGTGAATTCCACGTTGACACGGGGTTATTTTCCCGAGATAGGCTGCGATATTGAAAGTTGTGTTACGCTACTCTTGCGGTAGTTATCACACGTTCTTGTGAATATACCCCTGAATCTCTATAAAATGTCCTTTCCTAGCAGTGCTTAACCTCTGGCTCTCTGATCTTTATATTCTTCTCATTTTAGGTATTTCCCATTACATTTCATATATTCATGTATTCAAGTGTATGTTTTTCAATTACAAAAGAATAGCACTTAGTGCTGATTATTATTTGTTTTGTTACAGGTTGATGATTTATCTTGCACAAAGTGCAAATTAATATTTGTTTCAGAATGATCTGATAGCTCCATTTTGCAAACGTGTATTGTTTGACGTTTTTCATAATTTCTTCTCACAAATCAAGCAATGTTTTGTGTTGTTTAATATTTTCTTCAAGTGCTTCAGTAATCATTCATACATGTAATTCAAATAGTCAATTATCTATCATGGAATCATAAGAAGTTGAAAGTGCATTAATGCTCATCTACGGATAGTTCATTCTAGCAACATTCAACAAGCCGTAAGGAGTATTTAAGCTGCATATAGACAAAGGTTAGGTAAAGAGGAATCTTCATAACCACGTAGCAGAGAGCTAAGAGGTTGTGCAGACAATAGCTGTATACACATTTTACTTTTCGATGGCCAAAGGCAAGCATATCGAGTTTGCCAGATAAGCCTTATCAGCTTGTCTGAGTACACCATAGATGAACTCAGAGACAGAGGGACATCAGTTGTCTTCGTACGGAACAGTAACTCTGGGGCATATTAGCAAGGGCGGTATCGCCGCTTTAGCGGCACTTTTTGCCGCTAAAGCGGCAATATTTCTATCGCCCTATTAGCAAACTGTCGCTAACAGCTGTTAGCGACAGCTTTATGGCGAAAGCAACCGTTTTGGTGCCACTTTGCATGTCAGCGATAATTATCGCTAATGACATGCAAAGAAGGCGTTCCCAACTAAAAGCGACTGGAAACAGTCGCAAACACAACTTCCCCCTATTAGCAATGCCCGCGAAGCGATAAAAAAAGTCGCGCTAACCGCGATTATCGCTGGATTTTAACACCTGCTAAAAACTTGACTTAACCATTCTTGTCAATGGGAGGTGGATTGTAAGGTTAAGTCCTCACCTGCCTATTAGCAAGCTTTTCATTAGCGCTGGGAATTTATCGCTGGATTCCTCGCGCTATTGTTGGGTTTCACCGCTATCGCTGGATTTTTTATCGCCTTGGAGATAAGCGTTGATAATAACGCGTTATCTCCGCAATGAAATCCAGCGATAAAAAAAACTGCGCTAAGCGCGCTTTGCGATAATTATCGCTATTCCTTGGTAATATCCCCCTCTGTTTTTTAGGTATGGTATGTGCGTCAATGGCAAGACCACCTAGAAACTCATACAGGCTCCTTTTGGTGCTGTGATTAGCTTAATTAGAGACAAGGTGGAGGGGTTGAAGAATGGGATAAATATAAAATACAATTATAATGTCGGAATTGTACCTAATAATCTGTTTGCTAGCTGATATTATTACCACTATTCTGGATGTTTTACGGTAACAACTATAAACTTTGTCTGCACTTGGCTACAGTTTTGCTTTTGCTTTTAATAAAATCCACAAAAGTATGTTCTTAGCGCATATTCTTGAATGTGTCTATTCATGGTGAAAGGAGTTTGGAGCCTACTCACAACAAGTACTCATGTGAGGTAAAGGGAATGAAATCTCCATACCTTCTTTTTGATATGCTGCTTTTTTTCAAAACACAGGGGTACCTCTGCCACCACTACATCAGTCCTTAGTTCCCATTGGCTCCTCTCCAATATCTTCTATGCAATGGCTCATGAGATCCCCAAAAGACTTTTATGAAAGCCTTTGGAAAACTGCAGCACAATTCCCGTGCAAGGATCAACATAGAAAGATGATCTCTGTTTCAACTTAGTAGTAGCTAGAATCTAGCCTGTGAGATATGGGGGACACTTTCCCAATAATAATAGGCCCTGCAAAGATATGCTATTTCAGTTCTATGATTATTTTTATTGCACAATTGCTGCTAGCTCTGCATGGCCACAGAAGTCCAGCCAACCCTAGACTAAGTGGACAGTACAGTTTCCAGGAAGGGTCAGCACCCAAGTTCATGTTTTTTAAATTACGTTTAGAATAGTTGGCCATAGCCAATAACATCAAATAAATGTAAGACTAATGTAAATCAGGAAGAAGACAATACAATAAGTAAATTGGCAGTGTATTACTTTGAAACATAATGCAATGTACATAGGCATGTATATGTGCAAAAGATTTGTGTAAGTGTGCATAAATGTGTTTGGATTTTTTGGGCAGGACTGATGCGGATCTGTTCTGGAATGCATGAACAGTTATTCATATGCTATTTTTGTCATTTTAAGTGCACCAAATTTAAAATCAATGTGTTATTTTTATAATGTTAAGTTGAATTAAGGTAATAATATTTTTATACATCTTATCGAAAAATGTATGTTTTATAATTGATCTTATAAACCAAAATAACACCAATCCTCCTAAATTCTACGGGCCTGATTCACAAAGGCAATCTAAGATAAAAGTCTAAATTTTACGACTTTTGGTAATCACAGAGGTAACTTACGAGTCATATCTTTACGTCGGCAGTCTGTCCGAAATCTCCAGCTTGGGCCGTACTCTCCGCACCTGGGCCATACTCTCCGGCTCGGGCTGTACTTTTCGGCTCGTGCCGTACTCTCTGGCTCAGGCCGAATGAAGTGTAATCAAGGGCCCAGAATGCAATTTTTACAAAAAAAAACCCATTAGGAACGGTTGATAAATGGTAGAGGAGCTCATAAAAATCAGTTTCAGGAGGGAAAAAGGGTGTGGCCGGACATTACATCATATCCCACAAAGGTTTGCTCCTTTGCATCATGGTAGATGCAGTCCACAATTTGCGCTCCTCTTAGTGTTGACTGTAGTGTCAAAACTACAGTCAACAATGAGGGCCTAATTACGACCCTATAGCAGAGCAGTGGTGCGGTGGTTCAAACTGCTGGGCCACCGTTCCGCCGAAGGTCACCGCCACCTGCCTGATTACTACTTTTCAGTGGTCTGGCGGGCAGACAGCTTGGCGGTTCCCCCTGCTGTGCCCTCTAAAAGCCGGCAGTGCCTTTTAAAAAGGCACAGCAATGGGAACACCTCACAAGGTTACTGCACGACATGGACTCGTAAGTTCATGCCTTGCAGGAACCTATGTGCATGCACACAGGGGGGCACATGTTATGCCACATGTGTCTGAGGCACAAGGGGGCCAGGCTTTTCATGGCTGTGGAACTGCCATGAAAATCCTAGTTGAGAGGAAACTCGTAATATGCATGACGGGACCAAAGCATATTGCTACCTCTGACCACTGCTCCTATGCCAGGGAACTGTGGTTTCCTGGCGTAGCCGGCGGTCCTAGAGTTGTCTGACTGACCGAGTCGTAATCCGAGGACTGCCAGACTTGTAATCTGGCCCTAAGGGCGTTGCGCTCCCCTTTGTGTTGACTGCAGTATTGACACTACAGTCAACACGGAGGGGAGCGCAAATTGTGGACTCCATGTGCTTCAGTGCAGGCAGGACTCCCAGCCTATATTTTAAAAACTTTTCCTTTATTGACTTGTTGTAAAGCACTCCTAGGTAGCGCTGGGGCCTGACCTTCATGTCGTTTTTAAGAGTTAGCCAGCCATGAATACGCCTAGCTGGAGCGGATTTATCCTCCAAGAATAACATGGTTTTAGCGCTGCACTTTATTATTTTTTTAACCCCCCTACCTGCTCAGTGGTAGGTCCCAGGCTGAGGAAAGGCCCAAATGAGTTATGGCTGAAATTAGATAGACTCTTGCTGGTGATCGGTCCCTGCCTTGTATTTTGAGCCAAAGATGGTGGCTTAAATAGTCCTCCCTTGCTGATTTGAAGTTGCTGCAGCAGTTCACAAACGCTGCCTGCTGGGCCAGGGATTACTTGACAAGACAAAATCTGATCTGGGAAGTGTGTGTGTATGTTGGTAGTTTGACAATGTTCCTGTAAATCTTCATTATTGTTTTATCGAAAATAATGCTGTCTTGCCCTCTCAGGGCCTCTCTCCCATAGATCAGAGTGCAAGATATTTTTGCTTGGGTGACTTGAAGAAATGGTGTTAGAGTTGGGCCTTTAAGTTTTCTATATAGGGGTCCCAGGCCTGCTGTAAGACCTTTGCCTTTCCTTTTGATATCATCCAGATGTTTACAGAACCTACCATTGGAATTGAAAAACACCCCAGGTATTTATACTCATTGATGTTCTCCAGCTTATCTGGGCCCAGATGCCAGGTGTGGTGTTTCAACCCTTTTTATTTATGGTTAGGGTGTTGGACTTTTTCATGTTAATTGTCATCCTGTTACTTTCAGAATAAGTTAGAGTTGCATCCAGGAGCTGTTGTAAGCCCACCTTCATTCTGCTGATTAGCACTAAATCTTCTGCATAAAGTAAGCTGAAAAATCGGATTCTACCCAGTTTTGGGGCATGGCTATTGAGCTTGTTCAGCTCTGAAGAAAGGTCAGAAAGGAACAAATTAAGAAGGGTGGGCACAAGGGCACAAGCATGCAGCCCTGCTTTCAACCCTGTGTTGTTTTTATGGCTCTCGACCCACGTGTTATTAGGGATCATCTGTATCGCCCTTAACAGGCCCGATGGGATGTTACATTTTGCTAGTTTGTGCCATAGTTTCTTCTGGTCCACACTGTCAAAAGCAGCTTTGTAATCTATAAAGCATGGATGAATTGGATGCTTGTAAGTAATTGCAAAAAAGTGAGGACAGTTGATCTGCCCAAAAAGTGGGCTCCTCCTTATGAATTGCAGGCGGAATCCCATTTGGGCCTGGAGCCCCTTCTCGTCGCCCCTTAGCTATTTTTCTTGGCGCCAGGACTGATGAACATTTTACTTCTGCAAGACTCTACAGGGCCATGGGTTGAGCTTTGGAGGACATTAGCAGTGAGGTTGTTACTGTCTGTTCAAGCTGGTTACCTGTGGAGAGATCTTTGACCACAAGGGTGCTATTTTGGAGGTCCTCTGCAGAGATATTGTGCATCTGGTTACTCCACTTGGACTGATTGTGGAAGGGGAGATCTTTTCCTGTATGGGTTATACTCTGTTTGTTAAAGGGCTCCATTAGATAGCATACCCATGTAGGTTCTGGATGTTTGAGTTTATCGCTTTGCTTAAAGATCTATTAATATAATTCACTGTCTGCCAAAAGGAGATCTAGTTCTTCCTCTTGATGTCCCACAACAGTTTTGCCCAGAAGGTGTTGTTTTGATTCCTTGACTGTCCCCATTTTATTCTTGTTAAGTATTTCTTTGCTTTCCTAAGTTCGACTTGTACCGCTGGGTCACTTCGGTCTCTCCTGAGTACCCTCAGAAGTTTTTTTTCTGTTTTTTGATTGTTTAATAAGTGTATTTCCCTCCCAAGAAATAGGCTGAGTAACATTATAACTGGTGACCAGCCTTCGGAGTTTTACCGACTTTGCATGTCATCCAGCAAATTGACAGGTGAAGTCTTCCCAGTTCCTCATAGGGGTATGCCCCTCCATCTTAACTTCCTGTAATATTTGCTTGGAGAGGGCTTGCAGAGAGGATGTCGGGCAATTTATCCACTTATTGTCAATTGTGTAAATTGAAAGTGCTTGGTCAGCCGAGCTCTCATGATCTCTTACTCTGACTGTAAATTTTATCTCCTGAGAGAGATGATCGCTGTCAGTCCTCTCTCCCATACCAAACGAATTCACATATTTCAGTAAAGGCACATTCACAAAGGTGTAATCAATAAATGAGACCCCTGTCTCTGTCTACTCCAGCATTCAAAGTAACTGCATATGATAAGTCCAAGCAGCACATTTTTATTTAGTGATTTTTCCATTTTTTGAATTGCTTTTGTCTTGTTTTGGGTTTCTGGTTTTGAAAAACATTTTGTTTTATTTGTAAATTAATACATTTTATAGGGTAATGTGAATGTGTTTTTTTGCCTGCCAGTTTTTCAAAGTTTCAAATGGTGTTCTTTGTGAAGTTTATAGTTTCTGAGTTTATCTTCAACATTGCCCATACAGAGATTTTCCCTGAATATCAAGACAATTTTCTTCACATAGCAACACCACTTTCACTCAAATTATCCCAGGCAAGCATGAAAATGTGTGTTGAATTTGTTTTGGCAAGTTTTTCTTTTGCAGAGCATAAAAAATTGGCGATATCAGTTGAAGGGGGTGAGTACCTCAAATAATAACCACAATCCTTTTCAGGGTGAAACCTTAAAGTAACTAAATAAATCTGAGCTCCACTCCCTGGTAGCTATAGCACAGCACAAACAGGCTTAACTCAGAAGCAATGTGTAGAGTATTCATGCAATACTCAAACAGTGACAAAAGCAAACCACAAAACCATCATAACACCAAACCAATTCAGTAAAACAGAGTACATTATTATGAATAAAATTACACCAAAACAACAACATTTCAATAGGAAAGGAACCCGGAGTTATGAATTTTTAAAGGTTCAATGGGAAAATAGTGCTAAGCACCAACTGTGGTCATCTGGTTGCATTTGACTGGTACTCTCTAATGGTCCTTTTGACATGTATTGAGATTGGACTGCAACATTCATAATGAATTGTCATCTTGAAGGTGAAAGGTTGGTTTGTCTGCCCAGTATGTTGAGGATTATGTATAACCACAGTATGACTAATGTCGCTTCTCTGCAGGATCCTGGCATACTGGTTTGATTTAGGGCACCTAACACAGCAGTTCTGTACACACATCACACATCACACAGCATTTGCACATTAATAGTGTGATTCATTTCATGGATGCAGCAGTCTTGCTCCTTTCTAAGTGAGGCCACGAGGTGTACATAAGTGCAGTCAATTGACCCTGGGATGTCCGGAATTCCTGCTGTAGCATAGGTGCTTGTTTTGCTGGCATTGGCTGTGTGGGTGTCCAAAGATAGCAATATACGCTGCCCAATCATTCTCTGCAAAGCATCCATCACTTAAGGATATTTGGTTGAAGGTTGGCTGAAAAATACCATTCACCAATCTTACTGCTTGCTGTGTGGTGCCTTTTACACTGGATTCTAGCACTGCTAGCATTTTCCGAAGAGGCAGTGGATCCCTATGTTAGGCTCCAGGGTATACGTAATGATGAAAATATGTTTTGTATGGTGCCCATATAGAGCCTGTATATCTTCCGGCTCTCAAGCTGACTCATGTTAACAGGTTTCAGCCTACTGTGTCAATCCTGGCTCTCCTACACTGCTGTGGCATCAATTATTTGTGGACTGGTTTGCATCCTTGTTTTGCATGGTTTATTGTAGCAGAACATCGATCTGCCATAGCATGACATAGTGGCCTAGAAGTGCTGAATCCATACTGCAGAATGGAAGAGTGAGCTGCTGCTTCACCTGCCCATGGCTGTTTATGTAGGTCTGGCCCAGTGTGCAGGTGTGTGTCTGTGTGACTTTATTTTGTTTGAGATCAAACAGTGCAAGGTACCGCATTGTTTTGCATTATTGTGTTGGTTTTAGACTATTTGTTTTGTTTGACCGATTTTATTTCATTTCTTACGCCTTCAGGCATTTTTTACCACCTGCGTTTGACTGCAGGTATTTAAAGTGGTATTTTCAACTGATTTTCAATAATCTCTCACCCTTGTAATTGGGTGTTATTTTCCACATGTATTATTTTTCACATGAGGTAAATATCACATGCCGTAAATAGTGCATGCAATAAATTGTGCACATGGACCACAGACATGTGGCATGTAGCACATTTTATAAATAATACATGCAATTTTTAAGCTGTCTGTCGAGTCTGTAAATTCATGCTCTATTTACCCCAGCATAGCCCTGATTCTGAGTTTGCGAAAATGAAGGTATTTATCACACCTAATAAATAACAATATCATTGGGTTTGTTATTTATCGGTTGCAATAACCGATCATAAGTTTTTGGGGAAAAACATGGGGGCAGATTTACGAGCCTCTCTGCGCCACCAGTACGTCACTTTTCGTGACGTACTGGTGGCGCAGAGGCTGCTCTCATATTTACAAGGAGAGGAAAAGCCACCCTGCGTGACTTTTCCTCTCCTTGTAAATACGGCCCCTTCACACGCAGCACTTTGGGGTGAAGGGGCGTTCCATGGGTGTTGCTGTGGGTGTTCCCACGCAGCACCCATGGAACAAGACACATCTTCAGAATTACGAGAAATCGTAACTCTGGAGATGCGTCTACAGCTACGCCACCCTAGAGGTGGCGTAGCGAGCGCACCGAGGAGAAATGTTTTCATTTCTCCTCGTTTTCCTCTTTCAATGCGTGCTGCATTCTGCAGCACGCATTGAAAGAGGAAAATGGTTGTAGTGATTGTTTTTGTGCAGGAAGGTTCCCCTTCCTGCACAAAAACAATCTCCCACGACGCATGGCATCCTTGCACCATGGTGCAAGGGTGCCTGCACCAGCACATGGCTGCAGTTTGTGCGCCAGCGCAGGGGGAAACACAAGGATGCGACATATTCTTGTAAATATGTCGCATCCCTGTGCTTCAAAACTAACGCAGCGCGGCGCAGCAAAATGACTTGCTGTACCCCGCTGCGTTAGTTCAACGTAAATCTGCCCCATGGATTTTAGTGCATACCACACAAAAATTCAAATGGTTCGGTAAATACTGTACATTTTTCCCCTCTTAAATTACAGCAGGATTGACCTGCTGAAATTTAATGAAGGATGAGTTAGTTAAATACAATATGTCACCCAACTCAGAATTCCGATTCTTGCATAATCAGGGGTTTATGCAGGGGTAAGAAAACTCTGACCAACCTGTAATCAGGGCCCATGTGATACTTACCACTACACCTAACTCTTATTCAGGGCCCTAAACCTATTGATATTCAACTTGTGCTGTAGTTTACATTTTCTACTGCACTTAGATACACTTTTTTGACATATATCGTATTCAGAACCATTTTGTTAAATTAGAATATATTTTTGACCTAAATTGATGATACAAATGTCTTGATTTTCAGGCACTTGTGTGCAAAACAAAGGTTCTTCAAGCATTGCAAAGTATCCAATTTTTCTATAGACCTTTGAGAAGGCCGTAAAAACCTATGTATCATTACACACACACATACATTTTTGTGTACAGTGCAAGCTCTTTTTACATATTAAATCGGTGTAATGTGTCAAATTAACTAGTATGTACAGGCATATATGTTACCTTAAACATACATAGAGGTCTAACCGCCACAAACAGTGGCACATTGCAAATGCGGCACTAGGAAGGGTATACAGTGGTCTGCTGGACTATCATCTTCACTACCTGCACAGGCAGAGTATAAACTGTAAAATTGTGACAGCTTACACTTTGAGAGTGTTTGACACCTGCCATTGTCAGCCATTAACCTTTTAGTGCAGAGAATGTAAACATCACGGCCTCCCACTAAAGAGAGAAATCTCTCTGCAATGGCTCTAGTTCTCACACCACAGGGATTCTCTTTTGAAGTCCCCAACTTGAGCTTCTGCAAAAAAAGCAACCTGGGGCTTTTAAAAAAAAAAAAAAAATGCCTGACAATCAGGGAGCTGTTTGGGCCCTTTTACTTTCACTGTGTTCGGTGCTCTGGAGCACAGCTCAGCTCCCACAAACACTGATCACAATGAGAGAGGTGTCACTAAGAAGGGGCAATTTTCCCTTTCACAATGACAGCTCCCTAGTTGACCTGTACTCTTTGACTGTCATAGGAGGGAGTCCCCGGAGCAAGGACCCACCCACTTGACACCAGTGAGTTTTCAAGGTGAGTGTAGCAGCCATCCAGCATAAGCAATTGCCCCCCACCTAACAAGGTACAATAGAGTCTTTCTGCACCAAGGTGGGTATTTCTAGAAGTTTTATCCCCCTCTCTGTCCTCACCAAGAATGCAGAAAGCCCACTAGATGCCAGAGCTGTTATCATTAAAACAATAGTGTGGGAGAGGCCCATCTTGGCATGGGGCCATAACCATATCCATAAAGTCCAGTCTTTCTTTATCAGATTAGGGAATTTACTACAATCTGCCCTACCTAGTGGGAGAATCTGAAAGCGCAATGAAACCCCAGGGATAAATGTTTTTCTTTTAACTAAAAACGAATGGATGGGGGCCAACCCACCACAACATCAGGATGCAGCCCTAACCACTAAGCCTTAAAGGTTTGGGGATTTACCTATATTCTTCCCTCCCCTTGGGGACATAGTGCTCATTACATCCCAGGAAAATATTTTTTTGTTTTAAAAAAAAGACTGTGGTTGGGGCTGGCCCATCCTGGCATCTTGCAGTAATTCCAATTTCTAAAGTCCCAACAGTCAGTCAGTCAACAGTCTTTCTTCCTCATGTGGTGGGCAGTTTGTTGGATTGACCCCCAATCTGCCTTCACTGGGAGAGGGGTGAGAGCAGAAAGCCCTCTATATACCAAAAGAAGAATGGGTTGGGGGTAGGTTCCATCCTGCATCAGGCCTTACACCCACCCCTAAAGCCCCAACAGTCTTTCTGCCGCCCTGTGAGGAGTTTAGGGGATTTACCCCAATCTGCCCTACTCCGTTGGTCAGAAACCCCACTATATGAAAGGAATAGATATTTTTTTGGGAAGAATGGATTGGCGACTGGCCTGTACTGGCATCTGACCGTACTCCTAGCCCTAACCAGTCTGTCTTCTTCTTTGGGGTAGATTGGAGGATTAGTATCCAATCTTCCCTCTAGTCACAGAAAGCCAATTTGATACCAAGGATACATTGTTTCTTTTTGGTTTTTTTTAAAGAATGGGTTGGGGACCGGGCCATCATGGTATAGAGCCATAGCTGCTCCCCAGGATTAAGCTGGGGAAATTTAACCCAAATATGCCCTCCTGGAGGACTAAAAATGCACTAGACACCAGGGGGCCATATTACAGAAAGTGACCTGTGAATGCACCAGCAGTGGAGGCTCCTCCGCTATGGCGGATGAGCGTCGCCCCACTGCTTTTGAGCAGTGTAAAGTAAAGGAAATATAAAATGATAATAACTTTCAGGTACTATCATTTTATGTTTCCTTTGCGGGCGGGGCTGCTCTGCTCCCAGAGCAGGGCAGGGGAAGATTGGTTTCCCACTCCTAAGTGCGCAATGACTGTTTGGTCAGACCCCTCGGGCCGCCCAAACCAGTCATGTGCACTTTCCCCTTCTCCATGCAGGCTGTAAAGCCCTCATTCCTTGGTTGTGCGTCAAACCAGGACACTCAAAACCAATCACAACGCTGCATTGCAACGTTTTGATTGCTCAGGGGTGCCTGGGTGCTTACCAATCACAATGCTGCATTGCAGTGTTGTGATTGGTCAGGGGAGCCTGGCTGTTCTTCTTCCTGGCTACTGGCTACCTGTCCGACGAGGAGAGCAGGAGCAGAGACGCTGGACCCGGCGACGAGGGCAGTGTATTTTTTTTGTGTGCAATCCTGCGGCCCCCCCCGCCTAACCCAATCCGCCCCGCCATCCACGAGTCATGCCAGCCGCTGCTGTACACCAGCCATTTGTACCTGCTTCATGCACCCACCTACACACTGGTAGAAGGGGCTGTAGATGATTGTGTGTCTCCTTTTACTACATGGGTGACTCTGGCACACATCTGGCACCAGCATGATCATGAGAGTGTAACTCCATGCAAATGAGAGAACACTTTGCCTTTGCATTTGTGCTGTATTACAGACTTGAGCGCAGTGGGAGGTGCACTGACTGAGTGCTACATAGAGATGATGCATAGTTAATGCCACTCCCAATGGCGCCTCATGGAAAGAGGATATTCTGGTTCTAGGGACCCACCCCTTGCATTCTCCTCTTCAAAGAGAGGCCAGTCTGCATCAAATAAAAGATAGTCCTGCAATTTCAACCTGTGGACATTTGTTTCATTATTGTGCTCTCCTCACCGCTAGCGTGAACTGTCAGAGTTCGAGAGTGTCCAGAGGATAGTGGTTATTTTTGTAAAACTATGTGCTCTGTCCTGGTCCAGTCTAAGCACACCTCATAAATGATGCAACCTGGCCATGTGAGGTATAATTTGTCCAATGAGTACTTTGAGAACCAGTATTGTTTTTATGAAGAAATGTGGGGAGGTGCTGATCGATTCTGACATCAACTAAACCACTCATCCCTGATCCCAAAAGTCTTTCTGCCCCCTGGGGCCTAAATCCCAAAGACTGCGGCCATCCCCATAGCAAGTGAGATGAAATTTTGATTATTTTGGGTGCCGTTTTTACATGAGGGCCAGCAGCGAGCCCCCATTCTGCCTATCCCCCTCATAGCAGAAAGACTATTTGCTGCCCAAGGGTTGAACCCAATGCAAAGATAGGCTGATGCCCCATACCATTACTTTCTTGGACACCAATCCCTGCTCTCTAGCCTGCTTTCTGCCCCTTGAGCAGGTGACCCCTCCAATCTTCCACTGAAGGGGGCATAACGCCTGTGTGGTACCCTCTGGTGGGGGCTGCAATCCAGTGCTAGGAATAGCACACCTCACACCCCATTCTGATGTTCACTTTTTCTATGAAAAATCAGGTGGGCTTTCTGACCCCCCCTTACGATGGGCAGATATAAGGTAAACACCTCAAGCTACACTACTAGGGAGGCATAAAGTCCACCAGACTACTATAAAAAAAAGTGATGAAAGAGTGCGCTGGACTGTCTTGCTATTAAGCCCCACCCACCCCGGGCACCTAATAGTATTTCTGCCCCTGGGAGAGGCAGAATCTACCCCCTCTCTGCCAGCTGTTGCATCACAACTATGCTCAGAGAAATTCCAATATCTTCTTAATTGTCATTGGAAATGTGTGCAGTATTCTATTTGGACCAACCAATACTGGGCATTTCTGAAACTTAGAGACCTTGGGGAATTCATGATGGGGTGGCTTGCTAGTATCTCAGTACGTAGTCTTACTCAGAAAAACATGCAAATGTCAAAAATATTTGTAAATCATCCAAACCCCTGTCTATTTCCAAGGGAGATGGCTGCAACATTTTAGCTAGGGGTTGCATGGAAGTTAAAGAACCTTATCCACCCTGAACATTTTGGAAACCTAGAGGCCCAGAAGATTCTACGGTGGCATGGGTTGCATGAATTCAAGCAGTGGAATACCCACCATTGGGTTGTCCACTACTTGAGTTGCATCTGTTATTCAATCTGTCAAAAGTGAATAAGTGGGAATAATATAATGCACATTTAGTTTGTGCTGTTTTGTTTTGCAATACGATAATCAAGCTGACATAACTATATTTACAGTATTTAATATAAATGCTGTCTGCCTTATGTTGTAGTGTTTTGTTATTAATTTTCTAAACGTTTCTATATTGTTGATATTCAAAAGAACATAGTCTTGCAGAATGAAAACACGTGAATGGGCACCAGGAAACCTTCGAGTAATTGTTTTATGCCAATAGTATTTAACAACAATGAAATAAGGTTATAAAAATTGAGCACAGAATGTGAAGGAGAATCTTTACACCAGGCAACACTGGGACAAGCTATACAGAATCGTATCTCCAGTTCAAATTAAAG
Organism: Calotriton arnoldi; assembly: GCA_963921515.1. Taxonomy (NCBI): domain Eukaryota; kingdom Metazoa; phylum Chordata; class Amphibia; order Caudata; family Salamandridae; genus Calotriton; species Calotriton arnoldi. The sequence continues at coordinate 157,928 of CAWUFW010003240.1, forward strand.
GCGGCCAGGATGGAAATTACTTAACTTTCATTCACTGACTGATCAGCGGTGTTGGTCTAGTGAGACGAGAATAGCGGAACTAACTATTTGCTTGAACATAGAACTCCATTGTTCAAACAGGTATGTGGGTGTGTACCATCTCTGAAACTCAAAGAGGCTTTCTTTTCAGCTCTGCTATAATTAGATTAGCGCTTGGAAGTAGCAGAATGAGGGTAGGATTACTATAGATTTATAACAGCAATCATGTTGGAGTGATTGCTTCCTATTTACACTTTTGGTGAACATTGATGCTGCCATTTTATTTTTCTTCATTATAGTTACAATCCATATTGTGTGCACTAGACTGGCATTTTGATGTAATATAAATCTTTGAAAGGTATCCTTCATTTTCCAGTGTTCTTCAGTGTGTTATTCCTTATTTAAAGAAGGTTTGGGGGGTTTCACTAATTATTATTGTAATCTTTCCTGGGATTGATCATTACCTGAAACACAACACACTCAAATAGTGCTCAGTATATGGTGGAATGGTTGCAGTACAACTGTTTTCTGATTTGGGTTGGTATATTTACTCAGTGCCAGGGGATCTAGAAAACTAACCTCTGAGTTGCTTGAAAATCTAGAAAATGTATCAGTTTCACCCAATGCCCTCTCTTTCCACACGGACATTTTGGCCTGGGGTCGGCTTGCACAGAGAGAATCCTACCAACCCTGGGAATTTCTGAAAACTAGAGAATCATGGTAATCCAGAGTCTTGTAGGTTGTGTTGATTCCAGCAAAATAGTGAAATCCATGCAGTACACACACCCTTGTCTACTCTGGCTGTCTATTTTTCAGAAATGCCTAGGTTGGTAGCTTTCCCTCAATGCTGACTGACCCTGTGCCCAAATATCTCTGCTACCAACATCTTCAGAAAGATTGAAATTCAAAAGAAAAATCTTGATGTTTCCACATTGCATTTTAGTGCCTTTTCTGTTATGGTTATAGGTTCCACCCAAACAAGTGATGTATCTTTTTTATTGTAAGAAGTGTGTGAGCAATGGGTGATAGAACTTTTGTTTCTCTCTTAAGGTTCCCGGACTTTCCCTCACCGAAATGTTAGCAACTGCTATGATGTTGATATTTCCTGTCCATTCTGGGTAAGAAAAAATATTGAGATCCACACAAGCTACACTACCTTTGGCTTCCCCTAGTTTCTGGTTTTCAGAATTTTCTGTGGTTTGTAGATTTCACCGCTGCTGGCTGACCTCAGATCAAGTACTGCAATAAACTCATCTATAGAGGAGGGCAACAAACTTCACTCCGCCGGCGGAGTTTGCAGAATTTTGGCAACCATGCATTCCACTAGGAACCCGCAGTTCTGACAAAACTCTGCCAACCACCGCATGGCGGAGTTTTTTCATGAGTGCTGCTCACAAGCATTAAGTTGTTGAACATGAGTGAGAGTTTGCTTCCCCAAGCATGATTTTTGTAACTAGAACGTGGGTGGTCACGGCAGGTCATAACCGTTCGCATTGAGCGACCCCTGACCTTGACTGGTAGGTCGCTCCCCCACCACACAGCTCCGTCTGTGTGCCCTGCTGCTGCCCCTGATTGTGCTCGTTTTTCCTTTCTGTGCCCCCTTGCTGTCCCTGATTGTGCTCGTTTTTCCTTTCCGTGCCCCCTTGCTGCCCCTGATTGTGCTCGTTTTTCCTTTCTGTGCCCCCCCTTGCTGCCCCTGATTGTGCTCGTTTTTCCTTTCTGTGCCCCCCCTTGCTGCCCCTGATTGTGCTCGTTTTCCTTTCTGTGCCACCCCTTACTGCCCCTGATTGTGCTCGTTTTTCCTTTCTGTGCCCCCCTGCTGCCCCTGATTGTGCTCGTTTTTCCTTTCTGCGCCCCCCTTGCTGCCCCTGATTGTGCTCGTTTTTTCCTTTCTGTGCCCCTTGCTGCCCCTGATTGTGCTCGTTTTCCCTTCTGTGCCTGTTTCCCGCCGCTGCGCCCTGCGGCCCCGCCCCCTCACTGCCCATTCGCTGCCCCATTCCCTGCTCCTCCCTCCCACCTCCCCATTTATGGCGGCCGCTGCGTGGTGAAGAGAGCGACCCCTGACCTTGACTGGTAGGTCGCTCCCCCACCACACAGCTCCGTCTGTGTGCCCTGCTGCTGCCCCTGATTGTGCTCGTTTTCCTTTCTGTGCCCCCTTGCTGCCCCTGATTGTGCTCGTTTTTCCTTTCTGTGCCCCCTTGCTGCCCCTGATTGTGCTCGTTTTTCCTTTCTGTGCCTCCCTTGCTGCCCCTGATTGTGCTCGTTTTTACTTTCTGTGCCCCCCTTGCTGCCCCTGATTGTGCTCGCTTTTTTCCTTTCTGTGCCCCCTGCTGCCCCTGATTGTGCTGCGTTTCCCTTCTGTGCCTGTTTCCCGCCGCTGCGCTCGCGGCCCCGCCCCCTCACTGCCCATTCGCTGCCCCATTCCCTGCTCCTCCCTCCCACCTCCCCATTTATGGCGGCCGCTGCGCGGCCGCCGCCGGCGCGCCGAAGCGCGCGCCTAAGGCAAGCCCGTCTGCGCCCGTCCGTGCCGTGACCGCGCCCAGCGCCAGACCCCTGGTCCGGGCATCCCCGTGCCCGCCACATCAACAGACGCCCGATACGATGCCAGCACCCTCCACGCACTCCAACCCCGGAAAAGATCACGCCTGCTACCAGGCCACCCCGAGCGCACCCAAGGGCCCTTCACCTGCCGGAACTGCAGCTTCGCCAGCACCCGCCCCGCCAAACCACCGCCCAGGAAAGAACCCAACTACCTCAGATGCATCCTCCTCAACACCCGCTCCGCCCGCAAACACACCATCGAACTCTGGGACCTTCTCGACTCAACCTCCCCAGACGTCGCATTCCTGACGGAGACCTGGCTGAATCCCGCTTCAGCCCCCGACATCGCCATTGCCATCCCGGACGGATACAAGATCACCCGCAGGGACCGCACTAACGGAGTCAGAGGAGGCATCGCCATCGTCCACAGGAACACCCTCAGAGTCTCAACCAACACCGACGACACCCTCAGCACCGCCGAACACATGCACTTCCAGATCCACACCGATCCCAACACCACCCTCAGAGGAACCCTCATCTACAGACCCCCGGACCCCGACCACAGTTCAAGCGATTCCATCGCTGACTTCATCAGCACACACGCCATCGCCTCCACGGACTACATCCTCCTCGGGGACCTGAACTTCCACCTCGAGAACAACAAGGACACCAACTCCACCACCCTGATCGACAACCTCGCCACCCTCGGACTCAGACAGCTCGTGACTACACCCACCCACGCCGCCGGCCACACGCTAGACTCCATCTTTTCCGCAAGCCCACACGTCTCCTTCAACCACACCTCCGAACCCCACTGGACTGACCACCACTGCATCCACTTCACCTACAGGAAGCCCACCACGCACCACCGCACCGAACAAATGCCTCGCCGCTGCTGGAGCAGAGTCACGGAAGACCAGCTAACCACAGCCCTCGCCCTGAGCCCACCCGCCGAACCCTCCGACCCCGACACCGCCGCCCGCAACCTCAGACAGTGGATCGACGACTGCGCCAACACCCTCGCCCCGCTCAAGAATCCGCCCAACAGCCACACCAGCAAGAAAGCCACCTGGTTCACCGAAGACCTACAGGCCTCCAAGCGAACATGCCGAAAACTGGAGAAGATCTGGCTCCACGAACGGACAGCGGACAGCTACGCCGCCCACAAGAGCGCCACCCGCAGTCACCATCACCTCATCAGATCCGCCAAAAGGGCCTCACTCAAAGACCGCCTAGACAACAACGCACACAACAGCAAAGAGCTCTTCAACATCGTGAAGGAACTCTCCAACCCCAGCTCCAACACCAACGACATCCAGCCGTCGCGAGACCTGTGCGACTCACTGGCCACCTTCTTCCACCGCAAAATCGCCGACATCCACGACAGCTTCAACACCACGACCGCCCCGGCAACCACCGAGACCACTGCCCCCAAAACCACCAACCGCCTGCTCTCCTGGACCAACATCAACGACGAGGACACCAGCGAGATCATGAACACCATCCACTCCGGTTCACCGCTAGACCCGTGCCCTCACCACATCTTCAACAAAGCCAGTACAGCCATCGCGCCCCATCTCCGGAAAATAATCAACATCTCCTTCGAGACAGCAACCTTCCCGGAAAGCTGGAAGCACGCCGAGATCACCGCCTTACTCAAGAAACCCAAGGCAGACCCCAAGGACCTCAAGAACTTCCGACCCATCCTCTGCTCCCGTTCCCCGCGAAGGTCACCGAGAAAATCGTCAACAAACAACTGACCCGCTACCTCAAGGAGAACAACATCCTGGACCCTTCCCAGTCCGGCTTCCGCAGCAACCACAGCACCGAAACCGCCCTCATCGCCGCCACCGATGACATCAGGACCCTGCTAGACAACGGAGAAACAGCAGCCCTCATCCTCCTGGACCTATCAGCCGCCTTCGACACGGTCTGCCACCACACACTACGAACACGCCTTCACGACGCCGGGATCCAAGAGAAGGCCCTGGACTGGACCACATCCTTCCTTTCCGGCAGAACACAAAGCGTCCGCCTCGCCCCTTCCGATCCAAGGCCACCAAGATCATCTGCGGCGTACCCCAAGGCTCCTCCCTCAGCCCAACGCTGTTCAACATCTACATGGCACCCCTCGCCCACGTCGCCCGACAGCACAACCTCAACATCATCTCCTACGCCGACGACACCCAGCTGATCCTCTCCCTCACCAAAGACCCTCACACCGCCAAAGCCCACCTCCACGAAGGAATGAAGGCCGTCGCCGAATGGATGAGGACCAGCCGCCTGAAGCTGAACTCGGACAAGATGGAGGTCCTCATCCTTGGTTCCAACCCTTCAGCCTGGGACGACTCCTGGTGGCCAACATCACTGGGAACAGCCCCGCCACCCACCGACCACGTACGCAACCTAGGGGTCATCCTCGACCCCACCCTCTCCATGACTAAGCAGGTCAACGCCGTTTCCTCATCCTGCTTCAACATCCTCCGAATGCTCCGCAGGATCTTCAAGTGGATCCCCACCGAAACAAGAAAAACAGTCACCCAGGCCCTCGTCACCAGCAGGCTGGACTACGGAAACGCTCTCTACGCAGGAACGACGGCTAAGCTCCTGGAGACGGCTGCAACGCATCCAGAACGCCTCTGCACGTCTTATCCTCGACATCCCCTGATGCAGCCACATCACACCCCACCTGAGAGACCTGCACTGGCTCCCTGTCAACAAGAGGATAACCTTCAAGCTCCTCACCCACGCACACAAAGCACTCCACAACTCCGGACCAGCCTACCTCAACAGACGACTCAGCTTCTACACCCCCACCCGCCAGCTCCGCTCGACCAGCCTCGCCCTCGCCACAGTCCCCGCATCCGGAAAACGACCGCCGGCGGCAGATCCTTCTCCCCACCTCGCCGCCAAGACCTGGAACACCCTCCCCACCAACCTCCGACAGACCCAAGACCTACTGGCCTTCAGAAGACTCCTCAAGACCTGGCTCTTCGATCAGTAGCAGCACCACCCCCCTCTTCCCCCAGCGCCTTGAGACCCTCGCGGGTATGTAGTGCGCTTTATAAGTGACATGATTGATTGATTGATTGAGAAAGCTGCCGCTCGAGTAGGACATCTACTCAAGTGACAGAAAGAAACAGTGCCCTCTTTCGCAATCCGTGGTGCAGTTCATGCTGATTTTACAGTGTGGAACAAGCTCCGGGCACTAAAAATCAGCGCAAGCAGCACATCGTTACGAATTTCGCCCGCTCGGGGAAACTCCACGGAAACTCCACGGAATCTCAATGAGTTTTTATGCAACTCCACGGAATTCCGCAGAGTAAAAATCCATGAGTTCTGCCCACCCCTACTACTCTCAATAATATTGGCATACAGTTAAAAAAAAAATTATTTCCGCATTGCGTTTAGGGGTCTTGCCTGTCATGGGTGATTGGTCCACCCACACAAGTGTAATACTTGTGGGATCCCTAGGTGGTAGGACTTTTGTGGATCCCCACATGTTCTGCAACTTAAGAGAAACTTGAGAAAGGTCTGTGATTTTAACCAAAGTTTGACATTGGCAATGCACTCCTGGTAAAATGAATTGAGAAATCCATGCTATCCAGAGCAACCTCAACTCCCTAAATGTCTTGATATGGTAGGTTTATCTGAATGCCGAAACTCCCTGCGCCCAAATACCACAGCTACGGCCATCTCCATAAAGATTGATATTCCAAGGAAAGATGGTGTTTCAATGCTGCATTTTTGGGCCATTCTTGTTGCTGGTGGTTTAGGCATACACAAGAGGGGTATTGTTTTTGTCAGGAAATGTGTGGGAACACTGGATGGTAGGGCTTTTGCAGATCCCCACATATTCTGAAACTTTCCCTTACAAAACTGTGAGAAAGTTATGCAATTTTATCCAAAGTTTGATATAGGCATGGAATTCTAGGGAGGTAAAAGTATTAAGATCCATGGAAGCCACACTGGGATGGACAACCACATATGTCTCATTTTCAGAATAGTTTTGGTTTGGTGTCTCTGGGTTCCGTCCGCCACTAGGCCCAAATGTCAAAGCTATCCACATGGTCTGAAAGATTGAAATTCCAATGAAAAATCCTTGTGTATCCATGTTGCATTTTGGGACCTTACCTATCCCTCATATGCCCACGCAAATAAATAGGATACTGTTTTTTATTGAGAGAAGTGTTGGAACACACATTAGAAAAACATTTGTATGGCAAGAAATAACACATTTTGCAAACTTATTTCTATGAACTACATGATATTACAGGTATTCCTAAATTCAGAGTCACACGAATAACCGCTAATCCTAAATTCAAATTCTGGGGCTCATCTCAAACATACATAGCTCTCTTTCATACCAATTTTTCAATCGCAAGATTGTAACTTATGAGTTGATACATGGTAGGTCAACAATGAAAATAAAATTTAGACTGCATCTCTGTTGATGGCTCTGGGTATTACATGTTTTTAGACAACCAGAAACCACTATAAATCTCTGTGACCAGAAGAGTGAAATAAATATAATTGTTTATTACTTTTCTTGACCAGCCATCAGGACATATGTTGCCTACCACTCTGCCTTTCCTGAAAGAAGATGTCCACAACTAAACTTTTGTTGATGTTGTTTTCAGAAAAATAAACATACTTTCTGACAAGGCACTTTTTGCCCATTTGTTTTGTTTTTCAAAACGAAATTTTAATACATTTTGCTATTCTCTTGGTTTTCTCCAGGGGAATCCCCAAACCCTGTGCTCCCTCAGAATTCCCAACATGTGGGGAAAAATGACACAAATTTGGCCGGGATATCTTTTGAGGGAAAACGTAATGAAGCTTGATTGTGTGAACTGCCCCAGACTTCAAAAGAAAGTCTCAGCCCCTGGTGGGTTTAATTATTCCTTGTTTTAATGTTTTACACCTGTTAAGAGAGTTGCAAATGTGCATTTTTGTATGCCTTTTCAAGAGGAAGGAGGGCTCCTTGGCTGCCTCCATTTCTTTGCGAATTGCAATGATTCTCAATACCTGCTTTGTGATTGCAATGTACTTTGGTGCATTTCACATTGAGATCAAGTGTTTGCAAAATCAGTTGCACTCTTTTTTGTGCCTCAGGCTCAAGATTTTATAGTAAAGAACACTGTGTAGCTATAATTATCCCCTTTTTTCATAGCACTTAAATAACTACATATTGATTTGCAGACAGAAACATGATGAAGATGGAAGTTGGTGGTGCATCTACATACTTTTTGACAATGTTCATTGAAAAAGCTTTGGCAAAGCTAATAGGTCATTGTTAGACCTGTCAGCCTTAGGGTGGTCTTACCCCTAACTTTTTGCCTTCCTCCTCCATTTTTTCTGACCTTTTTTTTGCTGGCCTTAGGACTTTGGGCACTTTACCACTGCTAACCAGTGCTAAAGTGCATGTGTTCCCTCCACTGAGCATGCTAATATTGACTCATGCCCATTTGACTCATGAAAGTGTTCGCAGGGCCTGTATACTAAATGCTACTAGTGGGCCTGCAGCACTGATTGCGCCACCCAATTAACTTGCCCTTTAAACGTGTCTCAGGCCTTCCATTGCAGAGCCTGTGTGTGCAGTTTAAACTGCCATTTCGACCTGGCAAAATAAAACTTTTGCCAGGTCCAATCCTTCTTTTTTAATACATATAAGTCACCCCTGCGATAGGCCCTGGGCGGCCCAGAGGGCAGGGTGAAATGTACTTAAAAAGCAGGACATGTACTTTTAAGTTTTACATATTCTGGTAGTCAAAAACTCTAAATTTAATTTCTCACTACTTGCAAGGCCTATCTCTCCCCTAAGAATAACAGTGGAGCTCCCTTATTATATTTTATAAGTGCAGTTTCCAAATGGGAAGCTATAACTGGTTCAAGTTTGGTGTCTCTGGAATCCTAATTTATGATGAAGTCGGATTTTAAATTATCATTCTGAAAATGCAACTTTTAGAAAGTTGCAATTTTCTTTCCTTAGCCATTTGGTGAGTGCAGCCTGTCTCTGGTCACATGACTGGGTGTAGTTGGCAGTTGGGCTTTGTGCATTCCACCTAGACAGCCAAACACAATGGGAGCTTAGGTGTGACAGAGATGTCCATCACTGGCAGGTTGGAAGGGAGGATCTGGGCTCAGCCTCATTTACACCTGAATAGGCTGTGTCCTGTCCCCACACAAAGGGCTGCTTACCCCCTGTAGTTAGTCTGGAGCAAGGGCAGGGAAGGCAAGGCATCTGTGCACTTCAAGGAAGCTTCCCCCCACTTTAAAGTCACAACTGTGTATAAAAGAAGTAACTCAGACACCATCACTTCAGTACACTTCTAGAAATGTGGATACTCTGCCAGGAAGAAGGACTGCTGTGCTACTGAAGGACAGCCACTCTGCTGGATTCCTGCTCTGCTCTGCTAACCTACTGCCCTCTTGCCTGGGTGAGAAGGACTGGACCTGCCTCACTTGAACCCAGAAACCAGAGTGACACCAAGGGCTAGTTGGCTGGCCTCCTGATCTGAAGCTTCAGGGCCATAACAGGCATTCAAAACTCCTGCACCTGGACTCTGTCATCTGTGAGTCTACCCTGCCAAGTGGTGCCACCCTAATCCTGAACCCTTGGCAATGGGCCTAAGGTGCTTGCCAGAGGAACTGATACATCTTCTCTGCTGAGCGAAGCATCCATGAGCAGAACCAAAGCATCTCTTCGACTGAGCGGCGCATCCCTTAGCAAGAAACGCTGCATTGTTGCTGCCGCATGGATATGACCTGTCGCCCACTACAGTCCTCAGAACCGACGCATCGCATGACAATGCGATGCATCCACAGCCTAGATCCTCACATCTCTCTCGGCAGCAACCTCGACGACGATGATAGACTCAGCAACGCAGCCTCACAGTTCCTCGGAACTGATGCATCGCCAGGTGCGTGCCGCATCCTCGATGCCAGACTTCACATCACAAGCCCCTTCAATGGGCTGCTCAACAATGGTGCAAAAAGACCTTGCACCAGAGGTTCGCTGCATCTCAGAACCGAAGCATCGCTTTGGCTGCGTAGCACATCTTTGACATTGATCCATGCAATGCTCCACAACCAGGATTTAAGATATTCTGTTCAGCTGGCCTAACTGAGTCCTTGTAGCCGGCCCATTCTCCAATGTGTTCAGCCTTAACCTGTGACTTTGTCCTGGTCAGGCGCGACCAGATATCCCCAATTGACACGTTGTGCTTTTTTGCGCTATTTTTCACTACAAACTTTAAAATTCAGTATCTCCATTTCTACTAATTGGATTTTTGTTGTTTTGGTCTGGATTTATTTATTACAACTTACTCTATTTTTCTAAACTTGTTGTGGGCTCATTTTGTTTTCACTGTTTTACTGTTTGAAGTGTTGCACAAATATTTTACACATTCACTTTATGTTAAGCCTGCCTGCTCTGTGCCAAGCTACCAAGGTGGTGAGCACAAGTTAATTTGGGGTTTGCTTGTGCCTTACCCTGACAAGGATTGTGATTGCTGCTTGACCAGAGCTTACACTTCAGTCAACCAACAACCCAATGTCCTACATTCATACCTTTATAATGTGATTGCTAAACTACTGGCTTAGATAGTGCTTCTTGGTAAACCATTATTTTACAAAGTGAAAGAAAAACAATGTTGAAAATAATGGAGGAAACACAACCGTATAACTTAAGGTACCTTGGTTCTGAACTTGGAAACATTTTTTATCTTTATAAATGGCATGGTGTATTTTTCAAATCGCAGAAGAAACTAACATAATGGAAAAACCTGTTGTGAGTGATCCAGCTTAAAAGTAATGAGAGTACTTAAAATAACTTAATAGCCATCTGAAGCAGTGTTACAATTTTATAGGAAAATGCAAGCCATTTACCTTCTGTAAGGCTCTGACTGGAACAACTATTTAGGCCATTTCTTCTCTGCAGCAGGCCAGGGAGCATGTGTATGGCCCTTGTGTAGTTAAGAAGAGTCTACTTCCTGTAAGTATACTGTTCACGTCAGATGCAGGCTGAGTGAGTACAGCAGCCTGCCAAGCCCTCGGTGCCATGAATGCTGCCTTTATGTGCCAAAGCCTGGGCTTTCATAGACATGTAGAAGGCAGGAGATAAATTGAACCAACACAATAAAGTCTGCTCTTTATTCTAACCTCCAAAAATATACCTGCTGCTGCCTTTTTATGTATGGGCTGGAAAGAGTGAGGAGCACACAAGGAGAGTGTGGGGGAGGAACTGTGGGGGAGAAGCAACATGGGGTAGGGAGTACATGGAGTGTTCAAAGAAAAAAGAAAACAAAGTCGTTCCCTGATGTCAGACATGCAAGGATACAAGTCATCCAATCAAAATGATGGGAAAGAAGCAATGCTCCAGGGGAGGAACAAAAAAACAGACGAGGAAAGAAAGCCATGAATAAGAATCAAGCTAATGATAGTGACAAGAAAGCCAACCAGTGGTAAGAAATGGGCTGACGCAACACCCACTTCAGTACTGGCATTCACCACAATATATGAAAAAGAGAGCGGAACTGTATGTTGATGAGATCTGACCTAGAAAAGCGAAGGCAATGGAAATATTGTTAGTCGTATTATACCAAATACTACAGGTAAATACGGACTTTGCGTCCAAAAAGCTTTAGAGACTTATGTGATTAAACTTAAGGCATCACTGCCTCATTTTTAATTAATAGCATGACGATGTTGACTGTTAAAGCAAAGCCTGTCTGACACAGGTTAAATATCACTTTAAAAGGAAGGACTCCGGTTTTCAGTCATGCACATCCTGTTTCTGTGCCGGATTAGGCAGATGCACGGTGGATACCTGACTGAGGTGAGAGAACGTGGACAGCCTACTTTGTCCTCAAGATGCACCTTGAAATTCTTGTGGTAGAGAAGCCACGTAAAAACTATTCCTATGACGAGTATAAGTTAACATTTTAATGTGTCACAAAGCAACATAAGATGGTAGGATAAGCCAGAAGTTATTTATTCTTTTTTTTGTGTGTTTATTTTATATAGCACGAACTCGACCCAAAGGTATCAGAGCGATTTAAATGAGCACCAGTTGCGTTAGAGACGGAAGTATTCATTTTGGTAGGCACGGGGAGATTAAGTGATGTGCCCAGAATCACAGGATGTTGAGTGTCCCTGCCGAGACTCGAACCAGCCTTCCCCAGCTTGGAGGTCGACTGCTCTAACTGCTACGTCGGCATTCTCTCTTGTTACCCTCGAGGGAGGTTTTTAAGAAAGTTAGAGAGCGGTTCGAATTTCTTGAGAGACCTGCTCTGAGGGAAAGCAGTGGTATACGGTGATGATGTTTAATACCTTATCACAAGCAAGTGGTGACATAACTAGGGTGACCAGATTCTCAAAACAAAAAACGGGGACTGTACATAGACATAGAAGTAGGACTACAGTTTGCAGTAACGGTCGACATAAAAGTAGGACTATTTGACAGCTGTCATAGACATGGAAAAGGGACTAAAATGACAGCCGCCTCCACAGACACAGATGAAGAATTACAGACAAATCAGATGTGTGACACAGACTTAGCCGAGAGAGACGTCGAGGTTTCAGTGACCGTCACCCGGGTGACCCGCTCATTGCACGGTGTGATATCCTTACTTGGTGACACTCATGGCTCCCTGTGGATTGCAAAGTATGACTCACTGCACAGCCTGGACAACACGGCCTGGAGGCGCGGATTGAGGCAGCAAACCCGAATTGCCGGGTCATGCAGTGGCTCGCGGCATGAGCCTACCAGTGCCTGCAGCCTGGCCAGCCTTGGCAGAGTGTGTTACAGCCCAAGTAAGTTTAAGTTTTAAGCCTGGGTGCCAATGGCAGCGCGCGATCAGGCAGCTGCAGCGCCTGCGGTGTTACTCAAAACAGTGAAATGGGTTGCAAGACTGGTGCCGCGTGAAGTGTGTTTTATGTTGTTGGGGCCTGTTGGGCCGGGTCACTAACATGACGTCAGAGAGTGGCCCGAGTCCTGATGTTCTCCTGACTTCAGTTTGCTGGGAAGGAGGGGGGCATCCCAAAGGCTGGCAATCTTTATGTTGATTTTTCTGCTGGCCCATCCAACAACAGTAGCCACCAGAGTGTTGTTAGGGCCTCGCACATTTTTTTTGGGCTGGGTCCCACCTTGGAGAGAAGCCCTGGACTGAGTGATGCTCTCTGCGCAGCATCATTAATTACGAGGGAGGAACCAGAGGGTCCAGTACAAGTCAGCAAAGGCTGAAGGTCCACGCCTCAAAAAACAAACAACCACAAAAAAATTAAAAACAGCTCCTGACTTAGTGTGCAGAGAGAGCCTTGATTTAATATGTTGCAAGGGAGTTTCCTGATATTTGTACGATTCTAAGTATATTTACTTAGACATGAGTATAAATGAAAGTTGTTTAACCATTTGTTGGGATCACCGATGATCTCGTGATCATTCTGTTCTGTCTTCCGTTCCCTGCGTGGAACATGGAATGCGGTTACACTGGCAGTTGCTGCCGGGATGCTGTGTGACCGGACGGATTAAAGAGTGAAGGGAAGAAACCTTACCCCGTGTCGTCCTCTTTTCATTGGCGACGAGTTGTCCGGTCCGCAGTCTTTCCCTCCGTCCTTCCTCTGACATCGCGTTGTTCCGTGTCTTCCTGCGAAGCAAGTCCTGACAGCCCGTGTGGAAATCGTCTGAGAGCGACTGAAGTGTCTTTGATGAACACCCAGATACCCAGAGTTGGTTGCCCTGCAAGCCGCATCTTCACTGAAGGCTCCGGTGAGGTGTTAGCGTATTTTGGAGTATTTCTCGCTGTGTCAAGGAGTGTGCATGGCGCGTGTATCAGCATGCGTCACACTGACGCACATCTCTGTTTGAGAGCTTCTGTTCCACGGCAATCTGTGCATACGTCACCACGCTCCGCGTGAGACGTCAAGCGTTGCTAGGGAGCTCGCGTTGTTGTGGCAACCGGCGCGCATACCGGCGCGCGCCACATTGCTGGTTTAAAGCTCCGTTACGCTTATACGCGTGAAACACTTTGACTAGTTGAACTTTTGGGAAGGCAAATTGCGCGCAAATCAAGCGCGTGCCATTTTCCTTTGATGAAGTCTAAGTTTTATTGCTCTGCACCAGTTTAAGTGTTTTCTTGTTGTGGGGCAAGCTACATCCTACGAATTAAGTGGTTCAAAGACAACCAGTGGCACAATTAAGTAATTTTAAAGGAACATTTGGAAGGATGGTGCATTTGCATTTGACAATTTATACTGTGTTATTGTAAAACTGCAAACTCAACGGTGACACGCTCTTCTGGCGATCGTCCTGGTGCACTCATTTATTAGAAGGTGACAGATAAACTTACTCAGCGAGTTATGTACTGGAGCAACACTCTCTCCATGGGCATGTAGGTGATGTGCACTGTTAGTTCTCTTTAAAATACATTACATTTTTGTGCGTTTTTTTTATCTATTCAGCTCTATTCTGCAACACAAATCTTATTGTGGTGACTTGTGGCAGCAACTCACCCACGCAAGATTACCCTATGGATCGTGTAATTGCACCACCTCCCTTTCTACAGTCACCCGGTACTCCCCCTGTCATTTGGCAACAGTGGAAAGAAACATTTGATGCCTATCTCGAGGCGATTGACGGAGATACCTTCACCTCAAAGAAAAAAAAAGCTTTACTAGTATACAATTTGGGTGCCGAGGGAAGAACTATTTTGAAGACCTTACCCCTAGAACTCGTAAGAACATGTGTCAGTAGTGGTGATGAAGGTGATTCTTTAATTGTTGATGAGTATGCCTCTCTCATTAAAACGTTGGATAAGAGATTCAATCCCAAGAGAAACATTGTGCTGGAGCGTCACAAGTTTTTGCAACGTGCTCAAATCCCTGGCGAATCCATTGATGATTTTGTAGCCGCCCTCAGAACCTTAGCCGTCACTTGTAATTATAGGGAGTTCAGAGACGAAATCATCCGGGACCAGCTAATTGAGCGCACTTGCAATAAAAAGATTCAGGAGAAACTTCTATCTTCCGAAGACCCTGATCTAGAAACTGCTCTCATTTTGGCCAGAAGCATCGAGCATTCCCAACTATGCATGAAAGAAATGAGTGGAGCATCCAATGAAATTAAATTAGTCAGCACCAAACCCACTAGTAGAGCCGCCAAAGGGAGCAACACTAACTTACCCAGCATTTCTTCATCTGCATCCTCTTTGCCTAAACCTAAATTTGAAAAATCAGAAAAAGCTGACCTCTCTTGTTACCGATGTGGCAGCAGATCTCATCTGGGCAATTTTAAATTTTGTTTTGCGATTAATCAAACTTGCTTCAAATGTGGTAAGAGAGGACATTTGGCACGTATGTGCAAGGCTACTGTTGCACATAAGGGACAGACAAGAACTGTGAACGCTTTTGAAGAAGATAATGTTAACTATAGTAATGATAATGAAAGCTATGAGTTGTTGATGTTGTCTTCTTCCTCTACTCAACAGGATGGTGTAGTGGAAATTGCCTCCATTGTTGAACCACACAAAAGAAAATCCCCTGCGTGTGTCATAAATTTAAACGGAAGTTGTATAAAGTTTTTGGCTGATTCTGGTTCTCCTTTTACCCTCATCAATGCCAAAGACTTTGAGAGATTGGGCAACGTTCCCCTTGTTCAGTCCAATATAAAGATCTTTGCTTATGGTGGTAAAAGAGTGGAGGTGCTTGGCAAGTTTGAAGGCAAGTTGGAATTCAAAGGGGATTCTACGCTTAGCATTATTTACATTGTAAAGGATGGTGCGAATTTATTGGGATGGGAGGAACAGGGTGAGCTGGGGATCATCCTTGATCCCAACCATCCGGACATGGTTTTATCGAAATACGAAGCCAAACAATTTTACTCAAATCTTCCTGAGCTTACCCCAGTACATAAGGTTACTGCAGAACTGTTATCCAAGTGTGAGTGGATTCAAAGGTACCCAGAGATTTTCAACGGTGAATTGGGTAAACTCAAAGGTTTTCAGCACCGCATAGTTTTAAAGGAGGGTGCAAAAGCTGTTGCACATAAAGTGCGTAAAGTACCTCTGAGTATGCGTGGTGAGCTCAAACAGGAACTTGAGCGGTTGTGTTCCGTGGGTGTGATTGAGCCCATTGAGGGGTCTGAATGGTTGTCCCCCATCGTTTTGGCGCGCAAGGCTGACAAGTCTCTCAGAATGTGTGTGGACTTGCGCGACCTAAATTCCTGTATATGGGTGGACCGACAACCCCTGCCCAATATAAATGAAATGTTGTCTACACTAGAGGGGGCAAAGTATTTTTCTTCTCTGGATATTTCCTCCGCTTATCATCAAATAGAATTGTGCGTGGACTCGAGACATCTCACGTCCTTTGTGACACCGGAAGGTGCATTTCGTTACGTACGCATGCCGTTTGGTTTAGCATCGGCTTCTGCAGTGTTCCAGCGTCTCATGGGAAGCTTGTTCAAGAACACTGCAGGAGTTGTGTTTTTCCAAGACGACATTTTGATTCATGGGAAAACAGAAGTAGAGCACAATTCCAGAGTCAAGGAGGTTTTGGACATAGTCAAATCTAGTGGTTTAACACTAAGGAAAGACAAGTGTAAATTTTTGCAAGATGGTGTGGACTATCTCGGACACCACATTTCAGAGAAAGGAGTAGAACCCAAAGTTAAACTTCTCGATGCCATTCAGAATGCACCCGAACCACAAAATAAAGACCAGCTTCGTTCCTTCCTTGGCTTAGTGGAGTACTATGCTAAATTTGTGGCTAACTTCTCTGATAGGACAGTGTGTTTGCGTGAACTCCTAAGAAAGAATGTGAAGTATGTATGGTCAGACCAATGTGCTTGTGACTTCAAGTTGTTGAAGGAAGCAATTGTGCAGGCACGCCCACTTAAGTTATTTAACATCAACGATCGCTGCATTGTCACTACCGATGCGAGCAATGTGGGTCTTGGCGTTGTCCTTATACAGAAAAGATCTGACAATAGGGAGGAGACCATTGCTTTCGCTTCTAGAGCACTTCGTGGTGCGGAGAGCACTTATTCCACTATCGAGAAGGAAGCCCTGGCTCTGTGGTGGGGTGTACAGTATTTCCGCAATTTTTTATGGGGGAATGAGTTTGTCCTGAGGACTGACCATAAACCACTGGTAGATCTCTTCACCACCAGGGGTGGTGGCAGAGCCACTCCACGCATAGCCAAGTGGCAGTATAGGTTAAATGAATTTAATTATCATTTGGAGTATGTGCCAGGAGTAAAGAACCACGTTGCCGATTGCCTATCTAGGCTACCACTGTCTGAATCTGTTTGTGATCTTGTGGATGAGGATTTGGAAATGGTATGTGCTGTTAGTGGGGTAGCTGATACAGGTGCTGCTCTGTCGGAAATTGATTGGAAATTGGCTTTGTCGGAGGATAGCGAGATTAGGAAGGTAATGGACTTTGTGGTTCAGGGCTGGCCCAACAACTCGGATTTGATTCCTGAACTGATTCCCTTCAAGAGGATATGTGACGAGTTATCCCTGGTTGACGGGATTCTGCGTAGAGGTAGCTTGTTGGTTGTGCCCGTGACTATGCGCAAGAAGGTTTTGGATCTGGCCCATGAAGGTCATTTGGGCATTCGTGCCATGAAGCGGAGGGTTCGGGAAGATTTCTGGTGGCCGGGAGTTGATAGGTCTATTGAACACTGTGTTCGTGATTGTGGTGCGTGTATCTTGAGTGACAAAACTCAAGTAACCTATCCCTCTCCCATCAAACCCATAGTTGTGGAAAACTCACCCTGGTGCAAGTTAGCCTTCGATATTGCTGGTCCTTTTGGGAGTACAGGCAGTTCTCCCAAATATGCTTTGGTGCTGATCGACTATATGTCTAAGTGGCCAGAAGTCAGGTTTGTGGATGGCATAAATTCTGCAACGGTCATTAACTTTCTTAAGGAGGTTTTTCTTCGGGAGGGTTTCCCAGAGGAGTTAGTGACCGATAACGGGACTCAGTTGGTGTCAGTGGAAATGCAGGAATTTCTGAAAGTACATGGTATCAAACATATCCTCACCTCTCTCTATCATCCTTGCAGTAACGGTTTAGTCGAACGCTTCAATCGTGTGATCAAGGATCAGCTACAGTTAGCTTTTGTCAACGGTTTGCACTGGAAGGAGGCGGTTTCCAATATGTTGTGGGCAATGAGAATCACTCCACATTCTAGTACTGGGGTATCTCCTTTCACCTTGCTAAGGGGTAGGGTTGCTGGCTCTAAGCTTAACAAGGATTGGATGTCAAGGAAGGAAGTGGATGTGGAGAGGCTGGGGATGGTAGCTGATGTCAGGGCTGCCGCACAAGCCAGGTACGCCTCAGATCGTGTAAGGGCATCTCCAGTACGTCAGGGAGACTGGGTGAGAATCAAGAAACCTGTTCTCGTTCGCAAGGGTTTGTCCCGGTTTTCCGACCCAGTCAGAGTGAGAGAAGTAAGAGAGCATGTTGTTGTGTTGGAGAATGGGAAGATCTGGAACAAGTGCGCTGTCTCAGTAGTGCCAGAGTCAAAAGCTGAATTTGTGAAAGGAAAACTTGGGGTTTACACTCCTTGCACGACTCCGCCTCTCTTGGGGGAAAGTCCAAAGGTTTCTGTTCCTGTCAGGGAGGTTGTTCCCCGAGCAAGCTCTTCTAGGTCAAGGGTTGTTCCCTCTAGATTCCGGGACTATGTAAGGTATTGAACATTATGATTTATTTTTACCTGTCACCTGTACATCTAATGTGTTTTATTACTATGTTGACAAAAATGTTCTCATCATTCTTTTGTTTGTATTTGAAGGAAGGGGGGTGTGTTGGGATCACCGATGATCTCGTGATCATTCTGTTCTGTCTTCCGTTCCCTGCGTGGAACATGGAATGCGGTTACACTGGCAGTTGCTGCCGGGATGCTGTGTGACCGGACGGATTAAAGAGTGAAGGGAAGAAACCTTACCCCGTGTCGTCCTCTTTTCACCATTATTTCTTACTCTTTGCAGCAGCTAACGTAGAGTTTCTAGTTGCTCAAATGGGTGTCATATCTGATATTTATAAGTTTACCTCGTTTTAATATCTTGATTTTGCTCGCAAGAAAGTGCCACTCATAGTCGTTAAAATGTCACTCATAATTACTCTGAAATTATGAAAATGTCACACATAGAAATCTGGAACCTTGGCAGGTATGCATGTAACATTACACCTACAACAAGCCAGGACTATTCGCTTTGTCAGTTGTTCTTAGCTGCATAAGATAAATAAGCAACAAACTTGGGCTTCGTTGTACATAACATTGAAAATGCTTCAGTTCTGAGATGATGAGACTGTGAAAGAACTATAACGGGTCTCTTTGAAGGCAGTGAAGGGTGGTATTGCTGCAGCAGTAAGATTGTTTTTTCATCCTGAGGGCAAAAATGGACATCCCAATAGAGACCCGTCTCAGCACCTGTGCTAAGTAAGCAGAGAAATGTCCCGGTTTTTAAATAGTGTTTCAGTGCGAGACACTATTTAAAAACCGGGACATTTCTCCGTTTAACCCTGGCACTGCACAAAAACCGGGACATTTCTGTAATTAGGAGCAAAGTGTCGGGACACGGGGACACTGCTCCGAAAACAGGGACCGTCCGGGGAAAACCGGGACGTCTGGTCACCCTAGACATAACAGCACTAGCCGATCTGTAGTTTGAAGGCTACCCCCAACGAGACCTCCAGGAAGAAGGAGCCGCGGAGATGACGGCCCGAGTGCCCTATCATAAGTCACCCCATGCCAGTTGCAGAAGGTGCCTGCAGACTGGTTAGTGGAGAGGCAGTGACATCTAGCTTTCTATGAGCAAATGTGTGCGCCTGCTTTCTTTTCGCAGCCTGGAGGCCAGCTCCCTGAGACTTCAGTTGCCTGATAATTCCATTGACCAACATTTCTTATGCTACCTGCCTGCCACCCTCCATTTGTGCTGCAGGACAGTTCCGCTTATGCAACACTTTTACTGCATCCGCCAAGGACACAAGTGGGCCCTTCTGAATGACGAGAGCGACTTCTATATGTTTGCAGAATTCCTCTGTGACATGCAATATCCTGGTAATTTGCATTAGAACTCCTGCATCCACTGAGAACTGAAGAGGGGGAGACTTCTTCCCCTTGTCATACACAAGCTGCTGTTTGGACATACACAAGAACCCATCGAATATGAAGCCCCCAAGCTGGTCTGGCATGATGCCACAGCTTCAGCTGCCTTTCGTTCGGGCATGAAACCACTTACACCCAGTGCAGGTTAGCCCTCAATCAATCAATCAATCAATCAATCAGGTGTTTGTTAAGCGCGACTACTCACCCGTAAGGGTCTCAAGGCGCTGGGGGTGGTGTGCCCTCTGTCTCTAATCTTCTTATCGACCTCCAGTCTCTCACTTCCCGGTGATCACCTCCCAGAGCAGGTATGGTGATTGTAGCCGCCATCTTGATCACACCAACCAGGAGAAGGGAAAGTCATCCTGCACCCATCCACCCAGTCGAAGAGCCGAGTTCCACAGACGCACCTCAACGAACTGTCCCTGCCCCGTTAGCACCGGCGCAACTAGCTGCAGCAGGACCATGTCCAGGAACGACTGCATGAGCCTAGTGACCGCCCCGAAGCTTGTTAGCCGTTCCCTCTCACCAGTGGTTTCCTAAAGTAGAGCAAGGTCGGGTAGCCCTGGATGTGCTGGCTGCCTCTCCACCAGGGAACCTATGGCACAATAATAGGTGGACCACTTTGTAACTGTACTCCCATGTGTTATCTTCCTAGTAACCAGTCTAACACGACCAAAGCGAGGCAGTAAGCTGTGCTTAGTGCTACCTAAAGAACTGCACAGTGCTCCGGAGGATCCCCAGCAATAGACACACATGAATGTCTTGTCTGACTTGGGGAGTGCGTGCTGTATTTCATAAATCCACTACTTTTACTGAGCCAGTAACCTCACTCATAACATATAAATATGGGTCAGTTTTCATCATATGCATTTATTTCTGCATTGTTCCGCTTCGACCTACATTGGATTTAGCATTTAACGGCAAACACAGTTTGAGGATATAGTATAACTAAATACACAAACACATTTTACCCACATGACAAAAACACATTCACTAACTTCAACATAGAGCTTCAAAGCCTGCTCCCGGGCAGACAGTTTTGTGTCAGGACACTAACGAATGTACAATGCATTTTTATTTCTGGAAAGATACTGTTTTTTTTGTTTTTTTTCTCCTACAGTGATCTCTTTGAAAATCATGGAGCATTCCTCAGTTAATGTGACGGCGACCAGGACCTCCAACTCCTTTTGCCTCAAGTCACTCACCACTAGTCAGACTTATTCTTTCATATCATTTTCTTGACCCAACCTCTTCTACTGTGGCCAGGGTGGATACCAGGATAGTTAACCGGGATAGCCCCTGGACTGCAAATCAGGTGTAAGGTATGGTTGCAGCTGCAAACATCCACTTTTCGATGAAGGGAGGACGTTTTGAAGACATCTCTTGAGAAGTAGGGTTAATGGCTTGTGACCCATCGATGTTCCCTTTGCGGTGCATCCCAGCAAGCTTGATCCTGTATAACCTCTTGATCTCAAGCTGGCTCATGTTTACAGGTTCCAGCCTAACTCAGTCAATCCTGTCTCTCCTGCACTGATGCGCCATTAGAGGTCATTGGTTGGTGGTCTGGTTTCCATTCTTGTGCTGCATGTTTTTTTGTACCAGAAGATGGATCTGTTGTAGCATGACGTAGTGACCTAGATGTGCTGAATCAACAGTGGTGTACTGCTGAATGGAAGTGTGAGCTGCTGCAATCGACCCCTGAGATCCTCACCTGTCCATGGCTGTTTAGGAAGTCTGGCCTTACATGCAGGTGTGTGAGTGTCTTTATTTTTCTTAGCTCAAACTGTGCATGTACTGTGTTTTTTGCATTATTGTGTTTGTTTTATTTTTTGCATTGATTTACAGCTTTTCTTTAATTTCCTACACTTCTATGAATTTTTACCACTTGCTTTTGAGATATTGTATGGTGGTATTTTCCACTGATTTTCAATGACCACTCATCCTTGTAATTGGGTGTTATTTAACACATGCATTATTTTTCACATGATAAATATCAGGTGCAGTAAATAGCACATGCAATAAATAGTGCACATGGGCCACAGACACTTGGGGCAGATTTACAAGCCCCTTGCGACACTTTTGCGCCTCCGTTGCATCACTTTTCTGACTCAGCGGCGGCGTAAAAAATGTAGCCAATTTACAACGTGACGCATCTAGGGAGATGCGTCACGTTGTAAAGCCCTGCGTCACATTATGCCCTTGTCAGGTATAATGTATGCAAAGTGGGCGTTCCCACGCAAAAAGCCATGTAGAACTGACTCAGTGAAATCTTCAAGATTTCACTGCGTCACTCAATGCCTTCACTGTGTCAAATTCCCTAAGCCTGCTCAGACCAGGCGTAAGGAATGACGCAGGGCTTTTTGAATGGGACTCTCCCACATGTTGTAGCGCATTGGTGGAGTTGCGTCACTTTCATGAGCAACTCCAGCAATGCGTCACTTTTGTGCCAAGAGATGCATCAGAATTTCTGACGCATCTGTTAATCCTTGCACCATGGAGCACTGTGTTGTAAATACAGCGCATCCATAGTGTCGCAAGGACATTCGGCGCTGACGCACAAATACTGACGCATCTATGCAGATGCGTCAGTTCCTTGTAAATCTGCCCCTTGGTATTTAGCACGTGTAATAAATAACGCATTGGTTTTTTAACTCATGATCTGATGAGTTGGTAAGTTCATGAGTTTTTTACCCTAGCATGGACCTGATTCTGTCAGAATGTAGGTGTTATTTATCGCGTCTAATAATGATACTGTGGGTATGTTTTTTATCAGGTATGTTAGAAATGGGGGTCTCTATTTGGCAGAGTTATGCACCTTTGTCCAAGTAGGGACGCTTCCTTCTAGTCAGGATAAGGGGATTA
Organism: Calotriton arnoldi; assembly: GCA_963921515.1. Taxonomy (NCBI): domain Eukaryota; kingdom Metazoa; phylum Chordata; class Amphibia; order Caudata; family Salamandridae; genus Calotriton; species Calotriton arnoldi. Next base: position 180,468 of record CAWUFW010003240.1, read on the forward strand.
CACACTTCAAATAACCCTTGCTCACCCCTTGGTAGCTTGGCATGAGAAGACAGGCTTATCCCAAAGCCAATGTGTAAAGTATCTGTACCTAAACACACAGTAACACAGTGAAAACACCACAAACGGGCATCACACGAGTTTAGAAAAATAGACTATCTTTATCTAAACCAAACAAGACCAAAATGACAAAAATCCAACATACATGTATCAAGATATCACTTTTAAAATGGTTACTTCAAAAATAGAACTTGTAGAAGCAAATAGCTCGACCTGGGACTATTACGGCGTTGTGACAGGCACAAATCCAGAGTGCGGCGCAAACAGTGAGGTGTGTGGCCCGAGCACAGAGTCCCACGAGCCCCCAAGCAACAGTACCTTGGAAACAAATTCTATGGATGATGCACAACGTCATGGAGGTGAGGCGTCGGAGGCTGAGGCGAAGGCAGCTCCTTTCTGCCACGGGGGAGGTGAGGCGTCGAGTCCTTGAGGAGGCGAGGCATTGAGTCTAGGACAAGGGAGGTTAGGCAGCATCAGCGATGAGGCATCAGTTCCGGTGGGGCGGTGCGACGTCGAAGAGTTCATGAAGTCGCCCTTATTGGTTATCAGCTCCACAATAACTTGGTGCTGTCAGTGACGGCGTCGGTGCGAGTGCTGGCGTTGTGAAGGCCGATTACTGCAGGCGTCAGCACACATCGAAGGGCGTTGGAGCTGTGGTGCAGGCTGGGCGGTGCATCATGCACTTCACAAATGGTTTCCCCAGCCTCGGTGCAGGTCATGGCTTCACAAGCGGCAGCACTGACAGCGTTGGAGTTGTTCATCTTGCTTTGCAGCACCAACCGCACAATTCTCAGGACCTAGGAACTGGATTTGGCACCCTTTTGAATACAGGAGTCCACAGAGTAGTCCCGGTGCTGGTTAGTGGGTTGCAGGCGAAGTATTTGTGGCCCTGAGACTTCAGAACAGGAGACAAGCCCTTGGATATTCTTCTTCAAGCAGGTTCACAGCAAAGTTCCAGTCTTTGTTCTCTCTTTGGCAGAAGCTGCAACTGCAGGCCAACCCAGCAAAGGGGCAGTACTCCTAATGCATCTTTGTCCAAGTAGGGACCTTTCCTTCACGTCAGGATAAGGGAATTACACACTTCAGATAACCCCTGCTCACCTCCTTGGTAGCTTGGCACAACCACACAGGCTTGTCCCAAAGGCAATGTGTAAAGTATCTGTACCCAAACACACAGTAACACAGTGAAAACGCCACAGATGGACACCACACCAGTTTCGAAAAATAGAGTATCTTTATCTAAACCAAACAAGGCCAAAAGGCCAAAAATCCAACATACATGTATCAAGAAATCACTTTTAAAATTGTTACTTCAAAAATAAAACTTGTAGAAACAAATAGCTCCTCCTGGGGCTATTATGACGTAGTGACAGGCACAAATCCAAAGTAACGTGCTGGCCAAAAACAGTGCCTTGGAAGCGAACTCTATGGACCATGGACAGCGTTGTGGAGGTGAGGCGTCAGTGGCAGAGGCGAAGCCAGCTCCTTTCTGCCACGAGGGAGGAGAGGCATTGAGTCCTTGTGGAGGTGAGGTGTCGAGTCCAAAACAAGGGAGGCTAGGCGGCTTCAGTGATGAGGCATCAGTTCCAGTGAGGCGATGTGACGTCAAAGAGTTAGTGAAGTCACCCTCATCAATTATCAGCTCTGCAATAACTGGTGTCGGGAAGGCCGATAACTGCAGGTGCCGGCAGGCTTCGAAGGGCATCGGAGCTGCAGTGCAGGCCAGGCGGTGCATCGTGCACTTCATGAGCGGTGCCCCCGGCCTCGGTGCAGGTTGCGATGTCACTGACGGCATCGCTGACATTGTCAGACTTGTTCTTCTTGCTTTGCAGCACCAACCACACAATGCTCAGGGCCCAGGAACTTGAATTGGCATGGGTTGCAATCTTAGAAAGATGCATAGGCTTGGAGATCCAAGAGATAATTATGCTCATTTTCAATGCCCCAGTCAGTTGCACATTGTGTGAGACTGTCACAGATGGACCCCCCAGGATATGATGTTGCAGCTTGCTTCAGAAGAAGTCACCTTTCTCAATCCTACCTCCCTTACGATCGGTGTCTCTTTCTCTCCTTGCTCCATATTCCCTCATCCATTGAGGCAACAACTTCGTTCTAGCTTCTCTCGCTCTCATTCTAAAGAACAGTGTTTTTTTCCTATCACACCATTTTTTATGGTATTGTACGCCCACCCTATTCTCTGCACAGCATCACTGACTCCTTTTCTTCCCCTCACCGCCATTTGTGTTGTACCTTTAATCATGTGGTTGGTCTGCTCCACCATTCCATTTCCTTATGGGTTATGCACTGATGTACGGATATGTCTAATACCATGACCTTTCAAGAAGTCTTTCATAGAATGAGTTGAATTCTGTTGTCTGTATCTAAGACTCCCAGAATCCCTTCCCTTCTGAACCCCTTTTCCAAGATTCTTACAACACTCTCCATTGTTATATTCCTTACAAACTCCACTATCATCCACCTTGAAAACACTTCCACCGTCACCACTACAAAACGCTCTGCCCCATTTAAATATTCCATGCGACCAATTATATCCAAACACACCTTCAGCCAAGGGCGTTCCCATTCACCAAGAGAACCCATTGCCTTACTCTTTATCTTCAACCACTTCTCACTTTCCCTACACAACCCACAACTTTCCACCCATTCATTCATTTCCCTGTCCACCCCTGATCTCCAAACATTTTCCTTTAAACGCTTTTCTGTAAGCATCTGTCCCAAGTGGCCTTCATGCGCCAACATCATCAACTTCCCTCTCACCCTTTCGAGAGGTAGATATCTCTCTCTCCTCTCATTTTTGTAGCGCCAGTCTCCCATTTGGTCAATTCATCTTGCATTCTACATAACCCCGCAAAGATATCGCCTTCTCACTTCCAACCTTCACAAATACTCTTTGCCAAGTCCTGGAAAACACCATCATCTCGTACAACTGCTACCCATTTCTATTCCTAATGTGTGATGGACCCATATTCACCTTCCAAGGTATCCTCCACCCCCGCTACCACACATAAAATGTGGGTGTTTGTTTGGTCTACGTTATCGGCACTTAACGGCAACCTTGACAAGCAATCTGACTGTATGCTTCTTCATCCTGCCACATGCTCCATAGTATATCGATATTCCTGTAGATGAGACCCCAACCGGGCCAACCTAGTGGACACTATGTCAATACCCTCAGGATGCAACACCTTTAACAAAGGTTTGTGTAAATTTACCTTTAAAGGCAGTCTGCAAGGGTGCATTTAAAATGACAGACAGACAGTCAGCAGTGCACACATGCAAAGTGTATACAATCTGCTGGGCTTCTAAACCTTCATACACTATTATCTACTAGGGGCTTATAGGTAGAATACTTCCCATTGCCCTGTTACCTACTAGGAACTTATGGGGTCTGTCAAGCCAATTTTAAGTGTACCCTAATACATAGTGTACCCTATAAATGTGTTGTGTTTTAAACATAGCACTGGCCTGGGCCTGTCAACATAGCCCAGGGCACAGTCAGAGTCAGCTACCACCAGTATCATTCAGCAAAAAATGGGAGTGGAAATGGCAAATGGATGACTTTCTAACAGGACAGAGATTTCTGTCACATAACTCAGTGAAAGTTGCCACTGTTTACTAGTACTACTATCTACTCCCCCCCGAATTTGTCACACTGATTCACGAAAGGGAAAGGATCTAAAGAAGACCTCTTTCCCTTTGCAAATCACTTACCTCACTAACTCGCAATGCAGTAATTGATGGGAAACAGCTTCGAGTTGCCTTTGCAAAGCGGTCGGAACAACGAATGCGTCTTAACCACACATTCCTTTATGACACATGTTGTTAAAACAATATGCCTTAGGTAAAGCGGCATTGGACTTTAAAGGCCTACACTTTCCCTACTGTTGCGCGGACTGGAGTTGGAATAGTAAATTATACTGTTCCAAAGTCCAGTACTTTACCTAAGGCCAGTTGTTGTAAAACTTGCGTGGTAAAGGAATGTGTGGTTAAGACGCATTTGTTGTTCTGACTGCGTTATTAAGGAACACGTGGTTTTAGCATGCGTGGTTGTGTCATACCACCGAATTTGAGCAATGATTTGCAACAGGAATTACAATCATAAACCATTGATACATACGTTATTGATTCACAATTTAGTTGGAAATCCCAAAACACACCCCTTTTAAATTGAGAATTTTTCTGAATTGCGAAATGGGTTTGGAACATAAGAAAAAGTGATAATGCATCTTGCCGGTTGTTGCTGCTGCCTGTTTCCCGGTCCAGGGGGGACCACAAAGACCAGCCTGCCTTGCCTTTTCGCGGCGCTCGGCCGCTAGAGACAGCAAATCGCGCCAGGAGGCGCTTTATCATCAGCCGCGGGCTCCTGCAGCGCGGGACCCGCATCTTGCCGGTTGTTGCTGCTGCCTGTTTCCTGGTCCAGGGGGGACCACAAAGACCAGCCTGCCTTGCCTTTTCGCGGCGCTCGGCTGCTAGAGACAGAAAATCGCGCCAGGAGGCGCTTTATCATCAGCCGCGGGCTCCCGCTGCGCGGTTCCCGCATCTTGCCGGTTGTTGCTGCTGCCTGTTTCCTGGTCCAGGGGGGACCACAAAGACCAGTCTGCCTTGCCTTTTCGCGTCGCTCGGCCGCTAGAGACAGCAAATCGCGCCAGGAGGTGCTTTATCATCAGCCGCGGGCTCCCGCAGCGCGGGACCCGCATCTTGCCGGTTGTTGCTGCTGCCTGTTTCCCGGTCCAGGGGGGACCACAAAGACCAGCCTGCCTTGCCTTTTTGCGGCGCTTGGCCGCTAGAGACAGCAAATCGCGCCAGGAGGCGCTTTATCATCAGCCGCGGGCTCCCGCAGCGTGGGACCCGCATCTTGCCGGTTGTTGCTGCTGCCGGTTTCCCGGTCCAGGGGGACCACAAAGACCAGCCTGCCTTGCCTTTTCACGGCGCTCGGCCACTAGAGACAGCAAATCGCACCAGGAGGCCCTTTATCATCAGCCGCAGGCTCCCGCAGCACGGGACGCGCACGGACGCGCCCGGGCTGTGCCCGGGCAAAGACCGGGCCAAGGGCGGGCCCGTTTGCGCCCGTCAGAGCCCAGAAGAGGCTGGGCTGGGCCACCCCCCTTAGTCACCCATGGAAAACCATCTCTAGCCTAAGTAACCACATCGGAACCCTGAATGCAAGGTGGGTGTTTCCACAACAGTAATATCCTATTGAGTGTTTTAAAACCTGCCCCAAACCAGGTCTGCGGTCTTTGCAATTGTCCCCCCTCTTTTCATCCTTTGTGGGAATCCTGTGCCGTGTGTGCCATATTAGCTGCCCCAGACTTTTTATAACACCTCAAGAACATTGACCAAGTATAACGCGTTGTTGCTAACCAGCCAAAATGGGGAGACGCACCTGTGCAGGGAAAAAACAAACACTAACTATTCAATCGCCAACAAGCCATCAGCCCACCTCTATTGATAGAATGCTCCAGAGGGCCATAGGGGCAGTCTTGACCGAAATCAAACTGACCGAAAGACGGCTATCAATAACACCGGATTTATCCACTCACCCTTCTAGCCCCGATGTACAATCTGCCCCGCTTACTGTAGACCCCGTCCTCTCTGGGCCCCAGTCCAGGACATGCACCTTGGTACACGACATACCTACCCCGGATTTGTTTATTGAGGATCCCCCCCCTGGTTCAGGGAAGAGAGGGAATGTAAAAACTGTTACGAAGTCTGGGAGGAACCGGAAGAAGGGAACCACAGACCTTGTAGTGGATTGTGATTTGGGGTTGGGTGGGTTGGGTGGTCGTGTGAATGAAAGCACAGAAAAACCAACTTGGGTGTCAAATTTAATATTGGATCTACAGTTGCAAATAAGAAATATCATTAAGGAGGAGCTGAATATCTTAACCTCCCAGGTAGACAAACTTACATCCCTGTTAGAAACTTATGTTGCTAAGGTAGATGCCAATCTTAGAGAGGAAGATCGCCCCCAGCAGCGTGTGACCCAAACCCACCCCGCCCATCATAGAGTAGATCATGCCCCAGTAATGAACCCGAGCTTGCCATCCAATACACAGAGCACTAAGGAGGGCGCAACTGAGCATGTGAATATTCCCAGCAAGCCTTAAGACAAAGTTAGTCCACAAAACCAGGAGTGCAGTCGGGGTGGGGAGAGTGGCAAGAAGCAAGGTCACTGCCCAGAAATGCCTCGGGTTGAAGCCAACGCGCAGCATTCGGGGGCAAAGCATAGAGCCAAAGAGGGGCAAGTCACACGAACAGAAGTAGTAGAGGGAAGATCAACCCTACCATGCATTAATCTCTCCCCGGACTCAATACCGTATGTTATGATCCTAACCAGAGTACCAGAACTTAATAGGGGCCAAAGGGAATCATATTATGACCTAAAAAATAAATGCATCTTTTGGCTGGCAAAACAACTCCAATTCTCATATAAGGATGCTGGTGAAATTTTATTCGTACGCAGGGTGGGATGGGTGGGCCAGAGGCCAAAAGATATCCCCGGCGATATCATTGTGATCAACTTTAGAAACACCCAGGTGGTAAGGTCCCTCCTAATACGAAATCAGCAAAGGCAGGAAGGGGGTATTTGGCCACTCCCTTTGGGGTATTTTTACCCCTCAAGACCAGCCCCAAACAATAATCTGTGGCCAACCAGTGGGCAGGGTTCAGGCACCAGTACCAGCAAAATACCATTATGGGACAGGATCAACCAAGCTCACTGTTTTTTAATCTCCAAATCTCAAATAGATTTGCGTCCCTAGAAGCAGTAGACTGACTAAAAATAGCACAACCACTGATTGTGGAACCAAATCTACAGTGGGAATACTGGTGGGACCCCCATGAGTGGAGGAAGCTGTGCAAGAGTCCTGACACTTCTAGACAGGATGAACATCGGGCCACTAAGAGGGTTGTTGGAGTGGGTGGTACCCAAAGAGAGGAGTGGAAAGGTCCTTTACTAATTTTAATGAAATAGATTCACTTCGACGTCCCTACATGTAACGATAGGCCAGCAGCAGGCGACTATTGATAGTATATCCCCCAGAGCCGAGTGTTCCATTATAGAGGAACCCAGCAATTTAAACCAGCTATCAAAAGACACACCCAAGCTTTGCGTGTTATCCTGGAACATTGTGGGCCTCACCTCAAAACTAGACAACCCGGAGTGGGGAGCATTTATCCAAGAAAACGACATTTGCATGTTCCAGGAAACTTGGGCGAGGGAGGATACCCATAGACTAGGTTATGCAACCTTTTGCCTAACAGCCACATGTGGAGGAAGGGGAAGACCCGCAGGGGGACTTTGTACCTGGATTGCAGTGCACTTGGGTTGCATGGCTAGGTTAGTCGAGACCTCCTCCCGTGACATACTCTGTGTTATCCTGAACTTCCCCGCCAAGATTAGAATAGCTGTAATTAATGTCTATTCCCGCCCAGTTAGTCATGGCCAGGAGTCGACAACTCTGGAGCAATTGACTACTTTTTTATACACTATTCCTGATAACACCTTGGTGATTCTTGCTGGCGACGTCAACTGCCAGTTTGAACCCTTGAAAGACCTAATTGGGGGTGATGTCAGTGAGGAGGACCAGTATTGGGCCATACCAGAACCAAAAGCCCCGGCAACCCGGGCCTGAACTGCACTGGTACTCCAAAAGGGTATTCCCTTACACTGAACCACTCCCTCAGGGCCTGTAATGGGCGCACAGAATCTGACTCCCCGGCGAACCAAACTTATAACAGACCAGGAAGCTCTTTTATTTTAGACTATATCCTGGTGGATACTAAATCCTGGCAGCGGGTGATTGATTTTAAGGTTGTCCCTCGATACGACAGCGACCACAATGCCCTGACTCTTGAGATGGTACTGCCTTGCCCTGGGCTTGCTAATACAGGCCAACCTTCAACCAGCCCCAGGTTAACTCTATCTAGTTGTAGGAGGAGAGTCAAATGGGGAGCATTTTGTAAATCCCAGGAAAAGCTAGCCTCTCTTTACCAAACCGTAATTCCATATCTTAAGGTTGCAACCCAATTTAGTGAAACTGCTATTTTCACCACTGCCCTACATGAAATTGCGAACAATCACCAAGGTTTAGTATCTGATCTGGCAAATATCTTCTTCCCTATCTCAAAATCTAGGGAAAAGGATACCCCGGGTCACCCTTGGTACAATGGCGATTGTCGCAAGGCTAAGCAAGCATTGGTCCTAGCTATCAAATCCAAAGAAAGATCCCAAATAAAAGACAAACGATCAGCCCACAAAAATATAATCAATGTGGCCAAGAAACAATGGGAGGAAGATAAATGGGACAGCTTGAAAAGTGCCTTACGCTCCAGGGATATGAGGACATTTTGGAATTTGGTAAATACTGGCTGCACAAATGACAAACTGGCAATAGAACTAAATTTGGGGGCAGAAGCTTGTAGGGCCCACTTTGAACCTCTATATGAAAGGGTAGAGGGTGTAGCAGAGCAGGATATAAATGAGTGCCCCCACCTGCAGTCATCTATTTCTGCTGCTCCAACAATTTCTCTAAAAGAGATAAGGGATGCCCTTAATAGGATTACCCCCTCTAAGGCACCAGGACTAGACAAGATCCCAGGTGACCTCTTCCGTAATGAGCCGAAAATGTGGGCACCATACCTTTGGACACTGTTTAATGCTATTCTGCAGGGAATGCTAATCCCCAAGACCTGGCTGGGGGCGGAAATCATTCCAATCCATAAGAAGGGCTCTCCACTGCTACCCTCCAATTATCGCCCAATAAGCCTCATAGATGTTACCCAGAAGATATATTCACGAGTGCTATTGGGTCCACTAGAGAGTTGGATGGAGGAGTACTCCATACTCAGCCATTTCCAAGCAGGTTTTAGATCTAGAATGTCCCAATAGATCAAATTCTTAGGCTGCAACTCGTGTACTGGAAGACGGTTCTTCTGGAGGGCGGCAGCCTTTATTTGATCTTTGTCGACCTAAAATCGGCATTTGACCTGGTCCCCAGGGACAAATTGTGGTGCATCTTACTAGAAATGGGGGCCCCCCCCTAACTCTGCTACCAGATGAAACGGCTCCATGAATGTAATATTGCCCAAATCAGGCATGGGAAGAATGGTGAGCTCACTGACCCCATTTCCATAGAAAGAGGAGTACGACAAGGGTGCGTGTTGGCCCCGACCCTCTTCTCCCTATTTATTAACGGCTTAGTGGAAACCCTGGCCGCAAGGGGGGCTATAGATGCCCCTAGGCTAGCGAACCTCAAGGTTCCTGCCTTGATGTTCGCCGATGATACCCTCTTACTATCTAAGTCCCCTATGGGTATACAGAGGGCACTAGATATTTTCCATTCATTTTGTAAAAGCAGGGGTTTAGAGATAAACACACAAAAAACTAAATATATGGCTTTTAACGTAAGAAATACCACACGACCAAACCCCCAGCTAGATGGGAAACCACCAGAGAAAGTGAGCATTTTCTAATATTTAGGGTTAACACTTACTGAGAAGATGGAGTGGAGCGCACAAATCAAGAAGGCCAGCCTTAAGCTAGCACAGACAACGGGGGGTTGGCCAAAACGCTCAGGAAGTGCACCCAGAAAACGGTTGGGCCAGTGATGGAAATCTACAAAGCTCAAATAAGGGGGGCAGCCCTGTATGGGGCAGACATCTGGGACCATCGGCCAACAGACCCCCTATCTAAGAATGAAAACTCTTTTGTTAGGCAACTCCTAGGCCTCCCGATAAGTACTCCGCTCATGCCACTTCGAATGGATCTTGGGGTTGGTCCAATTGCAGAGGAAGCTGCCCTTAGACCCCTACTACATTGGCGACGCCTATGGAGTACCCCAGAATTAGAAGCTTTTAGAGCCGAGTTAAAGGAAGTGCTGAGCCTACAAGGAGCTAGCAAAATCCCATGGCTGGCGTATATTAAAAACTCCTTAGAAGCTATGGGGATGGGTGACCTATGGGCTAACACTGAAGGAAGCAGCATGTTAATAACCAGGAAGATCCTGTCACAGATCTTTAGGGATTATAAAATTAACCAGCTAAAGAGGAATCCCGCAACTGGTACAATGACTGCATCCTTCTTAGAGATTAAAGAGCAATATAGCCTAGAACCTGTTCTTGATGTCATCCAGCCCCCCCTTGCGAAAAAGCTGTACCTACAATTCAGGCACGGAGCATTGCCGATTCACGCCTTTACAAATAACTCAGGATTGTCCAGCTTGCAACCACATTTCGGAGACAGTTCAACATGTACTGTTTTTTTGCCCGGCATACAAGAAGGCTAGACGTCGATGGCTAGTACAGATATGTAGAAACCTTGGGACATACCATTGTGCGGAAGCCTATAGGATTTTAAAATATGATACTAGTATGCCCATTGTGTATTCTGTCTCCCGATACCTATTCTCTATGTGGTGTGCGCGCCGAGCTATTTTAAAATCAGGCTCTGCTTAATTTGATCACTCCATCACCTTTCTGTGATCTTATATTGGTATCAACCCCACCTTTTTTAAACCCCGAATGTTGCTAATGTTTATTTTAATGTATTTATTAAATTTTATAACTTTTAAATGGAATTCTTTGATATTGCACATGCACTTTACCTTTGGAATTTACATGTATGAATTGTGCCGTATTTTTTTACCTGTGCTTTTATGGTCATATTGGCCGAAATAAAGAATTCCTGACTGACTGATAATGCAAATGCATATTTCCTGCAATTAAGCGATTCACAGAGTTTTTAAAAATTAAATCACTTAGAACATCTGGTGCATAGTTTGTATATTTGCAAAAAGAGACCAAATAGGTATATGTATTTAAAGAACCTAACCACATTTTTTTTAAAGTACAGAGGTGCTCAATACCCTGGAAGTAAAAGGGTTAATTCTCGCAGGATATTATTAATCCGCCCTGGAGAATGATATTGTTTAATGGCACTTGGAAGTGCTTAGCGGTGGCAAAGGAAGACCCTAATGGTAGTTGTTACCACACTTTATCAATCATTTTTGGTATACAGATATAGTTAGTAAAGAGGGTCATTTCTGCATGATCTGCACTGATTACATATCTGCTTTAAGTGCAAAGGTAAAAGACAACGATATTCCTGTCCCCAAACCGAAACATATTAAGACCATACTAATAGAATGATTTTGCAGAAATCAGTGGTGCAATGTCAGGAAGTTGTAAAGCTGCTTTGGAAATTATATTCTCACACAGGTATGAGTCTTCACATATTTGGCTGCCACAATTCAGCAAAACCTGTGAAAAAGAACAACTAATGTATTGTTGCCCGGGAGTTGAGATATGCCATCATAAATTAAGGAACAGAACATTGCTCGAATCACATTCAGAATTACATGAACCTTTTAATCTCTTAAATCAAATCACATGCTGTAATATAATAGTGCTAAGGTACAGTGCATCATGTGCTTTGGTTACCTTCCAATAATTATCATCATCAGTTTGCATTGATCCATGGGCAGGTTGTCTTTGATGCATGCTGCCAAAAACTGTTTGCACCTTGTCATCATTGGATGTACTGTCGAATGACCTTCATTTGCAGGTATAGGTGTCCCCTCCAGTTGTGTACTCTGCATTGATGGCTGACAAACATGTTAATGGTATGGACATCATTTATGGGTCACCAGGGGTGTAGCTGCAACCCCTGGCTTGCCTCTTAGGACCCTGGCACTGACCTTGGGACATTTGGCATTAGAGGTGGCAAAAATAGTGCCACAAACTGACAAAGACAGCTAGTCCTAATTGGTGTCAGGGCTCTGTCCTCCTAATTTTCTGCCCATTTTTTTTATATAATAATAGTGAATATTATTCACTGCTAGTGTAACTGAAAATGGAGCACAATTAGCTGGAACGGAGCCATGCCTGTCTGCTGAGGAAAGTAAAAAGATATTTAAAATGTATGTTGCGTGCCTGGTTGTGGATGAGAGTGTGTATATGTGAGGGAGACTGTGTGCATGTGTAAAAATGAGTGTGTGTTTGTATATGTCAACATATGAGATTGAAAGTAGGAGTCAGTGACAGGTATTGAATGATGATTAATTAGTGAAAGAGGCAGTGAGTGAGAATGAATGAATGAATAATAACGAGAGTGAGGGAGTAGTAGAGAGTGTGAGTGGGAATTAGTGAGAGTGAGTGATGGTGAGTGAGTATAACTGAGTGAAAATGAGTGAGTCAGAGTGCATGAGAATGAGGGAGAATAAGAGTCAGTGTAAGAGTGAACGTGGTTGAATGTGAATGAATGAGAGTGAGTGCAATTGAAACAGTATAAGTGAGAGTGAATGATAATAACTGAGTGAGTGTGCATTAGTGAGAATGTGGTGTTATGTTCGTATGTCTGTTATTGGCGTTGGTATACAGAATGTAATTCTTGTGTTATAGAGGCACACACTGCATAATACTGGTGCTGGAACACTGGAGGGCATTCCTAGAATGAAAGGCATTACTAACATAACATGTGAATTCGTAAAGCGAGCGTTCACCCTGGGGTATCTTGGCACTGAATAACAGATGTTTTTTGTTACCCAACTCAATGGTACTCATTTTATCAACCTCAGAATTATGAAAGGATGAGTGGATCCACCAGGATTTGAACCTGAAACCATGAGGTAGAACATAGGTCCCTACAGTGGATGCCTTAGTCCACTAAGCCACCAGACCTGGCTAATAATCATTGCTGACAAAATACTGGCAGAGGCACGCTGGAGGTATTTCTTGGCATAATGGGCAACTCTAGTAAAACAATGATAGTGGCTTTCTAGAGGTCATTTTTGGCATATAGGGCAGCCATGGAGAAATGCTGGCACTAGCACATAGGATGTAATTAATGGCAGAAATTATGACAACCGTGGCACATAGGAGGGGGCAACCATAACAAAATGCTGTACCTAACATACTGAAATAATATTTGACATAAAGGTCACGCATCGTATATTGATGGTATTAATGACAACATTCTCACACAAGCATATTGTATGTAATTTTATGTATAAAGGACACGGATGGCATATGGGAGCACTCATGAGAAAATGCTAGCCCTGACACACTGGAGGTCATTTTTCTCATATGAGCACCTATAGCATGTTTTTGAATAAATGGGAGCAACTCTTGGGGAGTTTCTTTCTTGGCACACCAAGAAAGAATTTGAATATTTAATGAGTGCCCTTTCAGAGCCTATAGCTTTTTAGCAAATGTATGTGCAAATTGTGCTTTAAAATGCATTTTTTCTAAATCTTATCAAGGGAGACCCCTTCTCCATGAACACCTGTAGAAGAGCTCTGGTTCACTTGCTTCATTCTAATCAGTTTAGGACAAGTATTTTTCCCCTCAGCACTTTCAAAGATTATGTTAGCACTAATATAGATGGCATTTAAAGTGGTAATGATCTATGTTCTCTTATTTAATCATGCAGTTATTATGGAACTTCAGCAATGTCAATTATTGTGCAGTCATCAGGGTTAGGGTTATGTGATAGGACTTCCTGGAAACATTCATGGCAAAAGTCATATAATGTGACTTCCTGTGGTGTCATTAAGGTCAAAAGATGTACAATATGTCACTTCCACTACCCTAGGAACTTTAGTGAATCAATGTTCATGGTTAAGGCTGGCATCAAAATCTCTAAAGACAGCAAGACAGTTATACATTCCGTGCTATAACAGTTGTGGATACTGCCATAGCCATGATGATTTATATGTGCAGAAAAGTATAGATTCCTGTTACACCAGTGTGTGCTTTATTGACCTGGATAACTGTGGATTATTTCATGGTCTATTCTCTGTGAAGTGGAGCAATCAGTTCTTATCAGACCATATCATTGATAGGTAGTCATTTGTCACTTTTTTCTTCCCTCCTTCCCTCCTTCCTGCCTTTCCTTTTTCTTTCTTTCTCCCTCATTAATATTCCTCCTTTCTTTTGTGTCACTTTCTTTTTCACTTGCACTTCCTTGGATTAATATAAGTAGGTGTAAGAAGGAGTAAAAGTAAGTAGGCTCAGGAGTTAGAAATAGAAATAGTATGCATTATTGGAGATGCTTACAAGTAAGGGTACTAGCAAGATTAGGACTAAGTAGGAGGTAAAGTAAGCATAAGTAGGAATAAGAGTAAGCATAAACAAAAGTAAGAACAGAAGTAGGTAGGAATGAGTAAGAGTAAGGAGTAAGTAGATGTATTTAGATTTAAAAGTAAGAGCAAAACAGCATTAAAAATGCAATTGCTTAGGAGTAATAGGCATACATATTAGTAAGATTAGTAGTATTTTAGGAGTAGGTGCATAAGGGACAGTATTGGTCACAATAACTAGTCAGAATAATTAAAAGTATAAGTTTAAAAATGAGCAAAAACGAGTGTAGGATTAAGACTAAATGAATGTTAGACCGGGCAGCCTTAGAGTGGTCTTCCCCACCACTTTTTGCCTACCTCCTCCATTTTTCAGAGCTCGTTCTTGCTGGCTTTAGGACTCTGTGAACTTTACCAGTGCTGACCAGTGCTGAAATGTTGGTGCTCTCTCCAATAAACATGGTAATATTGGTTCATCCACAATTGCCATAATTAATTTCCTTATAAGTACCTAATAAAGTGCACTACATGTGCCTAGGGCCTGCATATTAAATGCTACTAATAGGACTGAAAAATGCAAACAGAACAATTGATGGATGGAATGTTGAAACAATGTCAAACATTCACCCCAGTACAGAGATCAGGGCCTAATGCAAAAACCTGTCTTTGAAGCCTTCCCCACATCAAAGGCACAACTGGGTATAAGTATTGGACCTTTAACACAAGTCAACGTCTGGACCTGTGAAGAATCTGCCAGGAAGAAGGATTACTGTGCTGCTGAAGGACTGCAGCTCTGCTCGACTACTGCTTTGCTGGACTCCTGCCTTGCTGTGCTGACCTGCTACCTGCTGTTCATCTGCCTGGGTAAGAAGGACTGGACCTGCATCACTTGAAACCAGAGTGACTCCAATGGCTATCTGGCTGATCTCCTGATCTGAAGTCTCAGGGACATAAAAGACTTCCAACCACCCTGCTTCTGCACCTGGACTCTGCCATCTGTGAGTCAGCCGTGCCAAGTGGTGCCACCGCAGTCCTGGACCTTTGAAAGTGGGCCTAAGGTGTTTGCTCTAGCAGAACCCATGCATCTTCTGGCGAACTGATGCATCGCTGCCGCTATGCAGATCAGAACCGGTGCATCGCCTCTGTTGCATGAATTGGAACTGGTGCCATTCCTCTGCTGCGTGGATCAAACCCAGTGTATTGCCTTTGGAACATCACTGAGTGCTGCTCTCCCAGCACAAGGACTTTGCATCCCCATCAACGGCTGCCTCGATGATGATGCTGAATCTCTGCATCGCAGCTCATCGTAGCCGACGCATCACTGCTGCTGCGCAGATCAGGACTGGCACATCGTCACTGCTGCACCCTGCATCCTCTGTGTTGACACAACCAGAATCAAAGAACTTTGTTCAATAGTCTTCACTGGGTCCCTGTATCGGGCCTGCGCTCCATCGCGGTCGGCCTGAACTTTTGACTTTGTCTCGGTCCGTCGCACTCAGATATTCCAAGGAAGCACTTATTACATCTAAGCGCTATTTTACAGTTAATTTTTTCAAAATTCATATTTCCACTTCTACTTATTGGATTTTTGCCATTTTGTTCTTGTTTTGTATAATAAATGAAGTTCTATTTTGTCAAACCTGGTGTGGAATCTTTTTGTGTGGTGTTTTCACTGTTTTACTGTTTGAAGTCTCATACAAATGCTTTACACATTGCCTCTAAGTTAAGTTTGACTGCCCTGTGCCAATCTACCAGAGGGTGAGCACAGGTTAATTTAGGGTTTGCCTGCTTCTTGCCCTGACTAGGATTGTGATTGCTGCCTGACTTTGGCTCATACCCCATGCTAACACCTCAATTTCTAACATTGGTGAGGGTATAACTTGTGTTTGTGCAGTTCCATATAGGGACGTAGTGTACACTACCAATCCACATCCAAGACCATTTAGAATTTTAAATTCTCCCTGATTGGCATTTTTTATTTTGTCTTCAAAATCTTGTCTCTGACTGCTGGTTCTACAACTGGAACCATGTAATTTGAGCTGGCCAACTTAGAAAACTATACAGTTGCTCAGCTTAAAGACTATTTCAAGTAGATGGGGATTCCTGCCAAGAGTGCCACCAAGAAGGTGGAATTACAAAAAGCACTGAGGGCCTGGGTAGAAGCATGCTCCTAGGAGAATGATGGATTGGGGGAGCCTGAGAATGGATCGTCTGAGGAACCACCTGCAGTTGCTGACAGTGATAATCTTGAATATGAGCTCCCTGTCATGGCAGGGAGCAGTGTCTCTTCTTGCAGCCTCTTCCCAGAAGAACTGGCAGAGAGGAGGGAGGAGAGCAAATTTGAGCTGCCGATGGCTAAATTAAAGATGGAGGATGAGTAGAAAAAGGCTGAAAAGGAGGCAAAGAAGGCTGAGGCAGAGAAAGCCTTAGCAGAGAAGAAAATCTTACTGGCTCATGAACTGAGTCTGAAGGAGCTGGATATCAAGACTAGTCAGGCTCAATGAAGCAATGATGGTGGCAGCATACATGTAGTATCTGAAGGAGAAAAAAAAAGGTTCACATATTCAAGGATTTGGTGTTCAGTTATGAGGTGGGATAGAACATTGATAAATGGTTTTCTGCTTATTATAATTTTTTTTAGAGACTTATAAAGCGCAGGACTCACCCCCAGGGCGGTATCTCCGTGCTGCAGACAGGCAGTGCGAGGGCTACAGAGAATTAAGCCACCAAGAGTACAGTTTTCAGGAGTTTTCTGAAGCACAAGTGGTCCTCACAGTTGCGCAAAGTGAGAGGTAAGGAGTTCCACAGCCAAGGAGCCCTATAACAGAAGGCTTTGCCACCAGACCGTGCTTTCTTAACACGGGGAATAATGAGCACATTTTTTTATACTCGAGCGTAATACTCTGCTGGGCTGGTAAGGAATCAGTTTCTGAGCCAAATAGCTAGGTCCTTTGCCATTTAAGGCTTTGTGGACCGTACAGCATACTTCAAATATGATTCTCTGGTGGATGGGCAGCCAGTGGAGTTGCTGTAGGAGGGGAAGGGAGGCCGTTCTGGGAGGCATATTGGTAACCAGGTGTGCCGCCGTGTTTTGTACAACCTGTAGTCTATTTAACAAAGAATCGTGAGCAGCGTCCAAAAGTGCGTTGCAGTAGTCCAAGCGACTCGTAACCAGGGCCTGGACTAAGGTTTTGCATACTGTCAAAGGAAGGAGGGAGAAGACTCTGTGTAGCAAGCGTAGCATATGGAAGCATGTCCTGAAGGTCGCCCTCACTTGGTCTTGCATAGACAGTGTCTGATCTAAGTAAACACCCAAGCATTTTACCACCGTCTTGGCGATGGGGGCAATCCCCATGTCCGCTGGCCACTAATCTGTAGACCAAAATCTCTTGGCATTATCGAACAACATAATCTCTGTCTTATCAGCATTTAGCTGGAGGTAGATGTCCATCATTCATGTGGAGATAGCTTTCATGCCCTCTGAGAACCGGGATATAGTGGTTGAAGAATTGTTATTGAAGGATAGCAGCAGTTAGGTATCATCCGTGTAAGAAATGGGGACGAGCCCAAATTCCCTGGCAATCTTAGCAAGGGGAGCCACGTATATATTAAACAACGTGGGGCTTAAGCAGGAACCTTGGGGTACTCCCTTAGAGATGTTCATCACACGGGAACGGAAGGAGCCTACATTGATGACCTGGGTACAGTCTGTTAAAAAGCTCGAAAACCATTGGAGAGCAATGCCACTAATTCCAATCTCTGCCAGTCTACGCAATAAGATGTGTTGAGACACAGTGTCAAAAGATGTGGATAAATCCATCAGCACTAGTAACACAGCTTTATTGTTGTCCAGAGAGCAACTGATGTAATCAGATACAGCAACCAGGGCCGACTCTGTGCTATGCACAGGTCTGAAACCTGATTGCGAAGGGTCTAGACAGCCAATGGACTCTGTGTGTTTAGTGAGCGTCTTATTAATATATCCTTCCAATAATTTACGCAGCAGAGGAAGGAGAGAGATGGGGCGATAGTTCGAATGAACTGATTCCGGTATATTTGCCTTTTTGCGAATCAGGATCACCTGCGCTGCCTTCCATTCCCAGGGAAGTTAGCCTTCACTCATGGAACGATTAAATAATGAGCACACGGTACGAGCAAGCTGTGTAGATAGAAGGGCAGCAACCCTTTCTGGTATAATGTCCATAGGGGAGCCAGACTTGGCTGATTATATAACATTTTCTCCACTGTGTGGGATTGTAAGGGAGTAAAGCTTTCTAAAGGGGGCATCTTGTTAGTTGTTTTCGGGGGTGAGAGAGGGATTTCATAGGGCTAACAGAAAATGAGGCATAGATTGAATTTATTTTATCTTCCAAGTGTTTGGCGATGTTGTCGCACAATTCTTGAGAAGGAGAGGTAGTGTCCTTAGCTACTGTAGGATTTGTGAAAGATCTAAGAATTTTGTACAACTCTTTGGAGTAGTTACCAGCTTGACTGAGTTGGGAAGCAATATGTGCTTTGCATGCTTTTTTTAGATTTTATTACAGAGTGATAGTGCTTCTTTATAGATTTCTTTCTCCCTTCGATTCTGAGATACTCGCCAGCATCTTTCCAGCAGTTTACAAGTTGTTTTCTCTTTGCTTAGCTCTGGGGAGTACCAGGGTCTCATTTGTTTCTGAGTGGGGATAAACTTTTTTAAAGGGGCAATATCATTAACAGCAGTTTTTAGAGCTTTGTGATAATGCTCCAAATTTGAGTTGAAGTCCCCTTGCTCCACCCTCAAAGGTGCCTGAAACCTTTACTTGAAGGCCTCAGGTGTAATTTTATTCCATTTTCTCTTAAAGCTGTGAGGGGTAATATTTCTGGGAGAGTCCGACTGAGTTCTACAAATCTGGAAATCAATTACGGCGTGATCCGACCACACTACCTGGCGAGGAGCCATAGACTGTAGCTTTGCAGAATTTGTTCAGATTAAATCTAGTGTATGACCAGCTGAGCAATAGGTCCTGCATTGGTTGCTTCTAGACCTAAGGAGGCTTATCAAGTTGATCTGAAGGTTCACAGGGTTCCTGAGGAGCACTGGGGAGGTGGTCTATGGAAACACATTTTTTTTATAAACAGAGGGAGGGTCACCATTAATGGGCAATAGGTGGAGGCACTACAAGACACAGGAACCAGCATGACTAGTGCCAAGCGTCAGCTAGTGTCTTCAGGGCAGGTCCTACTGAACACATTCCACTAAGTCATAGTTGCAGACAATCGAGAGAGCCATCTACCAGTAGCTCTGGTTCCCTTTGAGTGGGGGGGGTGGGGCTCAGGTTCTCTGAAAGTTGCTTTGAGGCCCGCCATGCCTGTTGATTGTTTGCTAGGCAAAGACCTTTGGCACCCTGCCTGGAGGGAGGTAGATTTCAGGTCACATTTGGAGATGATGGAATTGCCTGAGTGGTACTGTATTACCACACAGTCTATGGCTTCCCGCGAAGGGAGTCAAGGTGGTCTGGAGCCTGAAACAATGACTCAGACAACTGCCAAGGAGAGGGGCAAGGGGCATTGGAAACCAGCCCCTGAAGTTCTCATGGTAGAGGTTACAGGGTCTCTGAGGAGGAGGCCCCTGAGCCAATTGGGAAAGATATTGCTGCCCTAATTGACATACCTGAGCTTGCTCACTGTCAAGCTTAGGGTGAGCCCACCACAGAGGAACTCTGCAGAGTGCAGAAAGAGTATTCCACTTTTCAATTAATCATTCAAAAATGTATAAAGCATGGCAAATCACCCCTGAGGGTCTCAAGGTACTGGAGTTGATAACTGCCTCCTTGTGATCTGTTAATTCAAACAGCCATGTCTTGAGTCCTTTTTTGAATTGCTGGAGTGATGTGGTAGTCTTGAGGTTCGGGGGAAGGTTGTTCCAAACTTTGGCCTCCAGATGTGAGAAGGAGCATCCTCCGCTGTTGCCTTGGTGGATCCAAGGGTGTCTGCGAGAAAGAGGGAGGCGGATCTTAGGTGTCTAGTTGGTTGGTAGAAGGTCAAGCATTTGTTGATGTTTGCTGGTCCTTTGTTGTGCAGGGCTTTGTATTTGTGGGTCAATATCTTGAACTGGCATCTCTTCTGGATCAGGAGCCAGTGTAGCTTCTTGAAGTGGGGTATTTTGTGGGTCTATCAGGGGAGGTTGAGGATGAGTGTTGCCGCTGAGTTTTGTATTGTCTGTAGTCTCTTCAGGAGGCATGTGGTGATTCCTACATAGAGTGTGTTCTCATAGCCCAGCCTGCTGGTGACAAGGGCCTGCATAACAGTTATTCTGATGTTGACTGGGAGCCACCTGAAGATCTTGCGTAGCATGTGTAGGGCATGGAAGCAGGCGAATGAGACTGCGCTCACCTTTTTCTTCAAAGATAGCCCACTGTCAAAGATGATGCCAAGGTTGGGGGCGTGGTATCTCAGGGTGGGGGATGGGCCAAGTACAGCAGGCCACCATGCGTCATTCAATTGGAAGGTGCTGTTCCCAAAGATGATGACTTACACCTTGTCTGTGTTAAGCTTGAGACAGTTGTCCTTCATCCAGTCAGCGACATTAATCATACATCTGTGGAAGTTAGCTCTGGTGGTGGAGGGGTCTTCTGACAGCGAGAGGATGAACTGGGAGTCGTCGGTGTAGGAGATTATTTTGGATCCATGTGGTCTGAGGGTGTTGGTTAGGGGCATCATGTATGTGTTGAAGAGGGTGGGGCTGAGGGACGATCCTTGGGGGACGCCACAGTGTTCTATTTGGGTTCCGAGGGAAACAGTGGGAGATGGATTCTCTAGGTTCTTCCGGTGAGGTATGACGCAATCCAATTGAGGGTGTCTCCCTGATTCTGATATGGTGGAGTCTGTTGATCAAGATGTTATGGGAGACGGTGTCGAAGGCAGGAGCCCTGATGCCGTCAGTGGTTGTGATCAGGGCTGTCTTGGTGTTGTGGTTGGTTCGACCTTGTTCCCTCTGGGCTGCCTGCCCCCTACTTGCCCCTCTCTGCACCCGGCATTGCAGTTGTGGGAGCAGGTGCTGAGGCATGGTCCTGGTGGTCTGTAGGCGAGGGTGTCTCTGATGGTGCTTTTTCTGTCCGCAGAGGACTTGGATGTTGACATGCTCCATTATCGGGGTTGAGTCATCTGAGAAGGTTGTCCAGCGGATGGTGTCCTTTTAGATGATGGCAATTCCACCTCAGTGTTTGTTGGTTTGGTCCCGGTGTGCTATCTTGTAGCCTTCGGGGATGACTGTGGAGATGACTGGTGTGGAGGCAGTGTTCAGACAGGTGTCTGTGAGGAAGATGACATCTAGGGTGAGGGATGAGATTGTGTCCCAGATCTCCGTGGCATGTTTGCCGAGCGATCATGCATTGAGTAGAATGCAAGAATGCTCTGGAGTTGTGCCGTGGCAGTCTTGGTAAACATGGTGGACGCAGTCATTTTTGCAGTTTCTCCGGCATTGGTGGTTGCTTCTGTGTTGCAGGTGAAGAATCAGTGCTTGTAGGAGAACAGTCCTCAAGTGGTGTGTGGAGATGTGCAGAAGCAGTTGTTATTGTCGATGCCTCCAGGATCCAGGGCTCGGAGGTCTGTGGCAGTGTAGCTTGGCAGGTTGGAAGAACCAGGGTTCCTGGTGCTGGATGCAGTCCAAGTGTAGACAGGCATTGATGTGCTTGCCTTTGGCGCACATGCAGCACACCAGTGGTGCACCCACTGCGCGTGTCCACTGCATGCCTCCATTAGGTAGGTCCTGGAAGAGAGGAGAGGTGCTTGCAGGTGGTGGGTGGGGCCTGAGTCGGGAAGCGGCAGAAAGAAATGGTGGAAAGCAACAGGCAGAGAGAGACACGAGAGGGTAGACAAAAATTAAATCACATATGGCAAAATAAGATGCACAGTGGCCAGCCAATAAAGACAATACAGACAGTTAAAATATCAATTCAGAGGCACAACAAGAGGGAAGAAAAGGTAATAAAGATACAGATGCAGAACAAGAGGACAGCGATAGGGCAGAAAAGACAAAAGTAAAGCTCACAGATTCAGGGCACAGGACAGAGGCAATCCGGGAGAGCAGCAGCGGGGGAAGCTAGTTCTAGGCCCTAGTGCCACTTTTGAGGGCTTGAGGCACCAGGCCTCAGCCCATGCAGCAGATGAAGCTCTGGAAATCACCTAATCTACTGAGAGACTGATCTCCTTTATAGCGAGACTAGGGCTCCTGCTGCTGGGGCAGCCCGTGTGCTGGTGGCCCCTAGTGTTACAGGACCTTCCTACTGGGTTTGGCTATAAAGAAGACTGATCTCCTTTATAGCGTGTCTAGGGCTCCTGGTGCTGGGGCAGCCCATGTGCAGATGCCCCCCAAGTGTTACAGAACCTTACTTTTTTTTTTTCAGATAGGGAGCAACATTACAACTTTTAGTTTGTCTTGTGGCATAAAAGAGCACAATAGTGATACATTGCAACACATATACTAGCTTAAGTAGGATAATGATGATCGTAATAATCCAATCAAGGTTCCATACCGCGGTGAGCTCCTGTCCCTGTTCTGTTCTACTCAGTCCCCATATCCTATCTAATCCGATACCCTTACGTATCCAATAGGCTGCCCCATATAGAATCAAATCTCTTCAGAGAACGAGTTCCTCTTGCCCTAGCCAGGGCCTTCTCTATTTCATAAGTTTCCTTCACTCTTGCCCACCATTCTGCTACAGAGGGGGGTTTTGGAAAAATCCAGGCCCTGGCTATGCCAAGACAAGCAGCCACCAATAAGATTGTGAAAAGGCATCTCAGGCCACTATTATCCTCTTTGTAGCCCAACATATTTTCTGTGACTATTGGGGAGTAATCTATCGTTTTGGAAAAAATGGGGACCCCTACATGTAACAAATGGACTTGCTAGCTGCAGGGAAAACAACATGAATGGGAAGGGAAATAAGCTAGATACAAGTATACAACATTCAAAGAACTGATAATTTAACAGGACACCAAGTAATCAATCATAGAACATTGTGCATGAATATTATCAAAAATCTTTTTATTTTCATGGTATTTTATCGTTTTTTGCTATCAAAAATATTTCTTTTTCAATAAAATCTTCAATGCATCAAACAATCTATCACATATGAGACATGATTATATATTTAAAAGTTCATACAATGCAGTACAATTTTCTATACAGTACAACACTTTATCATGTATTTAAAACATGGTCCAGATGGTTCTTGGACAGAAAGGAGGGTCGGCGGTAGATGGGAACTACGCGCGTTTCGGCAGGTTGCCTTCGTCAGGAAACCGTCTCAACTTTCTCTGTTTCTGTATATATTAGTTGGTCTATTAAGGTCACTGCTTATCGAATTTCTCGAATGTAGAATCCGGGAAATATTTGGGGCCTTTTGGAGAGGACGCGAAGAATGGAAGTAGATCAGATAGATCCATGCTTCTTGGTTGGGTTCTCACGAGTTTATATTTCTTTATAGATATTTCTCACAGGATTTCTGTATGTGCACCTATGAAAATTGTCTCAATTGTCATGTTTGACCACTGTTTATCGTATAAATAACCGGCGTCTGTTCAGCGATAGCGGCAGCCTCTCGAATGGAGTGGTCAAACGTGACAACTGAGACAATTTTATCTTAAGCCACAACCTAAGTGAGCATCTATATCATTAAGAGGATTCTTTGTGAGAACTTTTAATGTCCATTGAGAAGAAAAGCATAAAAGTATAACGAGAAGGCCCACACTTTTTATGAGATTGGGAGCCTTCATAGGTGCACATACAGAAATCCTGTGAGAAATATCTACAAAGAAATATAAACTCGTGAGAACCCAACCAAGATGCATGGATCTATCTGATCTACTTCCATTCTTCGCGCCCTTTCCAAAAGGCCCCAAATATTTCCCGGATTCTACATTCGAGAAATTCGATAAGCAGTAACCTTAATAGACCAAATAATATATACAGAAACAGAGAAAGTTGAGACGGTTTCCTGACGAAGGCAACCTGCCGAAACGCGCGTAGTTCCCACCTACCGCCGACCCTCCTTTCTGTCCAAGAACCATCTGGACCATGTTTTAAATACATGATAAAGTGTTGTACTGTATAGAAAATTGTACTGCATTGTATGAACTTTTTAAATATATAATCATGTCTCATATGTGATAGATTGTTTGATGCATTGAAGATTTTATTGAAAAGAAACATTTTTGTTAGCAAAAAAACGATAAAATACCATGAAAATAAAAAGATTTTTGATAATATTCATGCACAACGTTCTATGATTGATTACTTGGTGTCCTGTTAAATTATCAGTTCTTTGAATGTTGTATACTTGTATCTAGCTTATTTTGGGGGGTAATCTATCCCCAGACGCAGCCTCATAACATGGCTTATCTTCTGCCAGTATGTGTCTAGCTCCAGGCAAGAAGCAAACATGTGTACGATGTTTGCTGCATTCAGTCCGCATTTTGGGCATTTACTTTGGTCCCCTCCTTGACCTCCCCCTTTTTGAGCCCAGCATGCGATCCTCTCAAGGGTATGATATAGCTAGAAGGGGTGATAAGCAGCTTTATTTGGGGGTATAAAAAAGCTCGACAGGCAATAGAGCTATTGAAGCTCCAATTCAGTCAGGGCGGGCTAGACCTTCCAAACTTCAAAATGTATTACAGGGCGGCATTTGTGGGGTGCTTCCGCAGTCTCCTGGACCCTGAAAACCAGGATTTTTGCCATTGCTTGCTTCTCGGGGCCGATTCTCGAATGTTCTTATACAGAATCAATGACCCTAACTATTTTAAATGAGTTCGTTTTAGACCATCAGGGACAGCGTATATATATGGCAGGGAATCCTAACTAAATGCTCCCTGTCACTCTACCATGACAAACTCTCATTATGGGGTAATCCCAAGCTCCCGGAGGTATTTCAGGAGACAGCTGCCAGACGCTGGGCGAGCTATGGGATCGACTGTCTGGGGCACCTATACGATCACAATTGCTTTCGGTCATTCCAAAGCCTACAGCTCTCGTTCAATCTCCCATGCCAGATGTTTTTCAAATATCTTCAGATCAGGGACTATTTTCTGAGACATCAAGCTTTTACAGCAGTATCGAGCTCTGAGGTATGGGAGTGTTTGCATGGACAGAACCCGAAATCCGCAATTAGCATCACGTATAAATGCATGGGCAAGTTCAGGCAGAATAGTTGTGAAAAGCTGGCAGCAAGATGGAGCAATACCTTGGGGACAAATATCACTCCCATAGTAATTAACCTGGCATTAGGAACTACAGATGGATCAATCCACTCTGTCAGCTTAAAACTGCAGCAGTTCTGTTACAGAACCTTCCTACTGGGTTTGGCTGATGACATCCCCCTAGCAGGACATTTAGGGGAGGACAAGAGCTTCACCAGGCTTGACTCCCACTTCCATTGGCCCGGAATAAAGATAGCCACAGATGCATTTTGCAGGCCCTGTCCCACCTGCCAAGCCAGTGGCAAATCAGAAAAATAGCAAAAAGCTCCCCTGGTCCCATTACCAGTCACTGGCACCCCCTTTGAAAGGGCAGAACTCAACATCATTGGGCCCCAATTCTCCTGGACCATGCCACCCCCTACCCAGAGGTCATCACTCCAGGGTCAATGACTGTACCTGTGGTGGCTAGAGCTCTGATGGGGATCTTTACCTCAGTTGGGATCCCTAAGAAGGTAGTGTCTGACAGAGGCACTAACTTCATGACTGTGTACATGAAGTCTATGTGGGATGAGTGCGGTGTAACTTACAAGTTCACCACACCCTATCACCTCCAAACCAATGGTCTTGTGGAGGGATTCAATAAGACTTTGAAGGGCATGATTATGGGCCTGCCTGAGCCTATGAGGCATAAGTGGGACTTCCTCTTAGCATGCCTTCTCTTTGCCTACAGGGAGATTCCACAGAAAGGAGTAGGTTTAGCCCCTTTGAACTCCTCTATGACCACCCTGTTAGGGGACCTCTGAGCCTTGTCAAAGAGGGGTGGGAGCAAGCTCCCAAGAAGGCCACCCCTCCCCCAGAATGGAGTCGGCTACATGCAAGCCCTCTGCAACCAGAAGCATTGCTCCTGGAAGAAGGCAAAAGCAATTCAGAGGCCAGGCAGGAGATCATGAAGCTATGACATGACCAGAAGGCCACTGTGATGGAGTTTCAGCCTGGCGAGAAAGTGTGGGTCATGGAACTAGTAGAGCCCCAGGGCTCTTCAGGGCCGCTGGACCGGCCCATACGAAATCAAGGAGCCTAAGGGGGAGACACCTACTGTGTAGACCTCAAGACCCTCAGGTTCCCTTTAAGGGTGCTTCATGTAAACCGCTTAAGTCTCACTTTGAGAGGTCCAAAGTGAGCATGCTCCTTGTGAGGGAGTGGAAGAGGAGAGTACCTCTGCCTGACCTCCACTTTGCACAGTAACATAATGGGTCAGTGAAGGGTGTCAACCTCTCTTCCACCCTGTCCCCAGAGCAGCAGAGTGACTGTCACCAGTTGCTGGGACAATTTGCCTCACTGTTCTCACTCACCCCTGGTCTCACACTTCTGTGCTTCCATCATGTTGACACTGGAGACAGTCGACCTGCGAAGAACAAAATGGTTATGTTGGAAGACAGGACGAGAGCCAGCATCAAGGAAAAAGTCTCCAAGATGTTGGCATTAGGGGTGATTGAGCCCTCTGTATTTAAAAAGCAAGACATGTACTTTTAAGTTTTACATGTCCTGGTAGTGAAAAACTCTGAAATCCGTTTTTAGGTCAAGTCTATAGCGGCAGCGCGCATGCGCTGCTCGCTTTGCGAGGCATGCAGTATTCAGTATGGAGTGGAAGCTTCGTGGAAGCTCCACCCACTCTCCACCCATTGGCTTGTGTCTTTGTCCTCCATAAATGCTGTCTTCTGATTCATTTTGAGGCTTGTTAGTCCCTCCTTATGACGGCTATGTCGTCATTTGTCACCTCCCATGGCTACTGGCCCCTTTACTTTGAGTGTTACACCGTACGTGGACTGTGAGCACTCCTTTGTGCGTCCTTCTCCCCCCGCCGGCACTCCTGTTGTCCGTGCATCCACCCTCCCGCCAATTGTTCGTGATGCAATATGCAATAGGTCTCGCGTAAATGCCAGTCCTATTGCATTGCAAATGCTTGTTTTTTTTACATCCCAGTGTTTCATCACCGAACCCATATTGACCACATACTGTGCTTTTGAATTCCAGTGTTAACGTTTTGAAATTTTTTAAATTAACTCCTCGGAATCATGTATACTTGCATCGTACTTGTCTACCAAATAATAGATTTGCGTGAGGTTATTATTCAATTTGGGCAACGTTACAAAGATGGTACGAACGCATGACAAATGTTCCTATAATAATATGTCCTTTTCAGCGAAGCCAATTCTGCGTTTGTATTTAGAAGCGAGTTTCATGCAGTGGAACCGGAGGAGGCGTCCTTACTGCCTGGTGTGTTTTTTTTCGTAATGTTTGAGAAGTGTTACAAAATGATAAGACTGGATTCCGACAGAAAGATGATGCCATGAAGTTAAACATGTAAGCATACCATTAAACAGTACGGGCCTAGATGCAGTTATATTTATTTAAAGCAGTCGACATGCAGCAGATGGCCAACGTACATTTGGGGTTCCATTTTCTTCATCAGTCTTCATCCGTTTGGTGCACACTGTGTACCATGAGATTGGTGAGGCTGTTTTTTTTTTAACTTGAGTGTCGTCTTTATTAACTTTGCAATGTATTGACAGGTCACATTTTCTTATGTATATTGTCGTTACGGCAGAGGAACTATCCCCAGTATGATCACAGTTGTATATGTCTTCCTTCAGCTCATGGTACGTTTGCTGCATGGGGCGTTTTGTGAATTATTGATGAACAGATCCGTTTTCAGAACGTGTTTTGTTTCCGTATTCGTAGCATAAGGGGTTTCCTACCGATATTTGGAATTAACCGCTTCGCCGCGATCGGAATTCCGCCCAGGTGCTGGACATTCCGATCGCTGGTGTGGTCGTGACGAGCTCAGCTCGTCATGCGCACAGCGCGACCGCGCAGCATGACGAGCTGAGCTCGTCATGAGCATCGAAGGGGTTAAAAGCGGTTTAATGTTAATTACTGGTATGTGAGAGCAGGAATAAATACGTTGTCATTCCTTTGTGTGCTTCAGTGATTTGGTTGTTTTAAAGTACATTTCTTGAACATGCCTCACAATTTCAATTTTGCTGCTACTAGCCTGCCTTAATTAATAGTCCGCCTTGGAAGTGGATCAGTCAATGTTGATAATATATCCGCATATGCCTATTTTTGGCTACTGATGTGATTGATCCGTATCAACATTATAAGACAATCACTGTTTTCCTGTCTAACATCTACTGAAATATTTTACGTTTGTTTTCTATTATATAAGATTGACATTCTTATCCTAACCATCATGCGGAATCCCTTTTATTTCCTCTGGTTTGTTATCCAACCACACAATGTGAGTCTAACATTTTTTTGTGGATTTATTAGGCACATGAAACGGCCTGTTTAATCATAAGTCTTTTTTAATATTTTAATTCAAACCCTATCAGTTTTGTACATTAAGGCATTCTAAGCTGTGAGGTCTTGGTGGAAATCGGTATCTTCATTTCAAAATGTGTAATCGGGGCTTTAAAGTTCCTCTTTTTAGGATACTTTTTCTTTCTGAACCCAAGTCTAATGTTGAAATTGAGACTTCTCTGTTGCTCCAGCAAGACACTTTTGCATCGTCCCAGTAGTCCTGCGTCTTTTATCATAATGTTCTTGATAATACAAGGAAGAAACAGCGAAACCAAACATACACACCAAGTGTGTATGTGACGCACCTCCCTCTAAGGAAGAAACAAGAGTTTCCCACACAAATATCCCATAGAAAAGTCCAATGCTTGGAGTATTACACTCCACTGGTGTGCACCACCACTGCTCCCGCTGTAAAGTTTATCACAACTGTGGGTTGCACCACCAAACTCAAGATCCAAAAAATGATTTGGTCCATCCAATGTTGTTACTATTAAATTTATTTATTCTTCTTTTGCGATAAAAAAATGCCAAGCAGCCAACGCGTTTCGTCTCGCTTAAGAGGACTTCATCAGGGCTCATTTTTTAATATGAGTTTCAAGTATTAGGCTCTGGTTTGAAGTGCAATTTTGCTGCGAAGACTGAGACGAGGATTGCTGGCGTCGCGAGATTGAAAACTCCTATGGCACAGGAGCCAATTACTATCGTTTTACCTTAGATATAGAGGTTACAGTCCGATTGCGGAGTCACAGATACGTTGAACTTCGCAGCAAAATTGCACTTCAAACCAGAGCCTAATACTTGAAACTCATATTAAATAATGAGCCCTGATGAAGTCCTCTGAAGCGGGACGAAACACGTTGGCTGCTTGGCGTTTTTTTATCGCAAAAGAAGAATAAAGAAATTTAATAGTAACAACATTGGATGGACCAAATAATTTTTGGGATCTTGAGTTTGGTGATGCAACCCACAGTTGTGATAATGTGCTTGATGTGTGGGAGATAAACTAACTGACCAGATACATGCAGCTGTTGGACACTTTTGTATACTTTTCTTGCTTGTTCCAGCCAGTGAGCAGAGGCGCTCAAAATAGTGTGCTCAAATTGGAACAGCGTTAGGAGCAGTCAATGTGTAACAACTGGAGGATGTACTTTCACATAATTTATTGCAGTTCTGTGCATGACACTAGGTGAATGGTTATTAAAGTTTGTACATCTATGAGAAAATCCTGGAGCCTCTACCCTGTTTGTGACTGTAAGGGCCGAGGTTAAGAGTCCCAATAACCTATGTACTATGATGTCACATTGCAAATCGTACATTCTCAGGAGATCGCAAACTATCTGTCTCATGAATATTAGTCGGGCCACGTCCATTAAAAGGGATGACTGCTGAGTTTTTTTAAAACATTTTTTTTATGTTTCTTGTTTAATAACACGGTGAAGTAGGCATTGGTCTACTACCTGCTCTTAGGATATCCAATATGAGTCTTCAATGGGAAGGTTGTCCACCGGGACAACTTTGCCGTGGTGGCCTCAAAGCTCTGATTCATTCCATTTGCGACATCTTTCATACCTCTTCTTATTTTTGGTTCATAAATTGTAGCTTTCAAAACATCTTTGAGTCAAATGACCTTGTGAATTTTTTTAATTGCAGGGTTTGCAGTAGCAACACTTTCAATATTAGACTCATAATCCCCAAATATACTAATACATATTTATTTTTAAAAAATGCATTTCCTTGTCAATATAGTCTAGTTCCCTAAAATAATAACGTTTGGTGTCTCCTCTGCCTCTGTTAACTTTGCACCATTATGGTGCCTCCTGCACCTCTCTGAAATCATTAACACCAGACGTCTATCCTTCATTTCCAATATCAGTGTCATTTAACCCTTCCTCAAAAGCCCAGCCGCTGCCCAAATGATCCCACATTGCCCTTTGTATGAAAAATAGCTCCAACCCAGACCATCACAAGCTTCATTAAAGTGGGTTCTGCCTTAGATGCAGCAGCTGGACAGCAACAATTCAGGTGGTGAACAGCACTGTAAGAATCAGGACAACGTCTGCTTCTTAACTGGTCTGTGGCTATTGTTACCGTTGATCAGTTGGTATTAATATAATAAAGTCCTCCTGTTCATACTGGAGCATCAGAAAAACTGTACAGGTTTAGTACAGGTTCGTCCTATTATGTAGAATTATTGGTGCAAATAAACTACTACTGTTGGACCTCAGCCCTCTATATGCAGCAGAGTATTCAATGCTTGTATGGAGCCACCAGGGCTATTCCTTGGCCGACAGAATATTCTCCTCCACCACCATGGCAGTGGTTCACAACATTACCTTAGAGTTTCACTGGCCAGTGGCATCCTGGGGTTTGTCTGAATTTTTGAACTGGGGGGGGGGGGAGGGCATCTGTCAGGGCATGGAGTGATATGGAGAGTGGAGAAAGGAACGGTCTGAAACACAGCAGGTTATTTCAGTTGGTTCAAATTGCCTTTGTGATAGAGGTTTTTGGCTTCTAATGGATATAGGAATGGAACATTGTAAGATAACTGTGTAATAACTGTTTTATATGATGTCTCTTAAAAATATTTTAGAGAAGTCTATAAAGACATGTTTGTCGCAGCCTGGCATCACACATGAAACTTATTTTCTATACCATGCAATATTGCAGCAACTGGCGCCTCTTTGCTCTCCTTGTCTTTTATAAAGAGATGGAATGTGGTGGCCTGGATGGGTATGAGGATTAGCCTGGTGAAGAGTCATTTTAAAAAGGATGAGTATGGCACCAATGTGTTGTGTGCTGCAGAGGCACTTTGTGGATGACAGAGACAGCTATAGAATATGTGAGTGCATGGTTAACTAGTGATTGTGTAGTTGTCTGGGATTCAGTTGTCAGTAAAACATTCTGAGATGTGAGTCATCCATGTTTATATGATGAAGAGGATGTCTGGGCTATTGTATGTGAATGGATCAACTATGTCTTAGGTGCGCCCCAGAGCGAGTCGTGTTCTGCATGTTAGCAAGGGGGAATATTATATGTAAGTCTGGTTTTGAGGTGCGTGAATCGTGTTCCAATGTAGATGAGATTGACTGCAGTGCTTACAGGGTGCACATTTGTGCACGGCTTGTAAGTCTTCCATCTACCAAAAACTCAACCCCACATAGATTATCCAGGAGCACATTTCAAATCCAGGCTCTGCTCGGTCATAAGAATTTGGAGGACTTCTCCCACTACCTCTCTTTCTAAGCTAGATTACTTTGCTTTAAATGTACTTTTTCCATTTTAAAGGCTCATGCGAAGAAGCTCGCTCGTTATACTTCGCAGAATCACATTTATTTCTTTGTCGAACACAATGTGCCACACATTGCGGTGTTTGTACTGTCCTATGATAACAAGGTCAACAAACTGCTGTCATCTTTGACCATAGCACTGTCAAGCTTTTTAAGATCCACCACAGAAATGTTTGCACAACTCACACCCCTTCAGAAATATGGCGCCGTCTTCTCTTTCAGTTTGCATCACTTTCAGAATTCATTGCATGGCCCTAAAGGGCTGTCATATGAACAAACTAGACTGGTTGGCTAGCAAGATGAGCATTTCTGGTGTCACTTCTAACACCGGCAGTTAAGTTTCCTGCCAGATTCGGATACAAAAATCAAATAATGCACATAGATCCAATCCTTCTGCTCATATGTGTAAATATTGTGGAATGACTGCCTTCTGCATTTATGACTTGCCTTTTCCCTTACACCTGCCATCCAAGGACTGACTCCGCTGTCCAAAAACGTCCCCGAATCTTGGTACAGGCTTCACTTTTTAGGTCTCACATAGGCAGCGCTTGCGCTGTCTCTTTGAGACATGCTGTATTCAGGATATATGCATAAAGCTCCGCCCATATTTGTAATTGGCTCCTGTCCCTGTTCTTTGTAAATGGTGGCTTTTCATTGGTCAGTAGGCTTAGTAGTCCCTCCTTAGTACCACCCTCAGTGTTGCCAGATTTTGAGACCCATTCCAAGCCCATAGACGCTCTGGTATAAGCCCAAATTCAGCCCAACACAGACCAGTGTCAGCCCAAACACCAGCCCAAAGTCGAAACTCTCCAATTTTGCAAAAGTAGTCTTCAGAAAACATTGTAAGGATGCATCTAAATTCTATTTAATATACAGATAGTGGGAGGAGGCTAACTAGATACCTGTTTTAATAAATACTCCTTTTCAAGACCAATCACCACTTTGACTTTTCATCTTGTAGTTCTGTCACCACACAGCCAAACCTGAACCTGGCATTCATGAATTGCCTCTATAAAAGCAGATTATAAACCACTTTATGTCTATGGATAGGAATTTCAATGCTATCTCAACAATGTGGCTCCAAAAAATAATACTGGAATGGTTATGCAGAATTAACACCACACAATGATCTACATATTAAGAAACATCCCCTTGTAATAAAGTAATTGCAACACAACTTGTTTGGCACTGCTTAACATTCTATGTACTTGTCTGAAGATATTCAACAACAAAAAACTCCTTCACAATGACAGTATGGCACAACAGCAAAAATAAACATTGCAGCAGACAAATCTGAAACACAGTTTTCGTGCAAAACAAGTGTACGTAAATGTGAACCAACAGTGTGAAAACTGAGGGTTGCTACAGTAAGAAGAGAGTTTCACACTTTTCCAGTTAAAATGTAAGGAGAGGCCAGCAAAGAGTCACCTACTCTGACTGATTCCCTGCCCTCCGATCTAAAGTCCTTCACTGTGACCACTTACTCTGGCACTGAAAAGTATAGAGAACATTGTTGTTTCCATTGTGTTGCAGTAAGCGCTCGACTAAAGCTCCTAGTCTTGGCAAGCAGCAGCTGAATTTGTTTGGGGTACAGATGAACGCAAGGCAGAAAGGAAAATGACCCAATTCCCCAGAAGTTTTGGCAACACCCTCAACACCAACACTCCCTCATCTCTACTGATACTGTCATACTGTCCGTGTTCCATCCTACTCCATTCCCCTTCATCATTAGCACTGTCTCACTCCCATACCACCAATGGCCTGGGCCCTCTCATGAGGCTCCTTTACCCCTATCGCCCAGCTAGGGCTTTAATTATTCATGCTCTTAACTTTAAATTATAGTAAATCGCCATGAATGATTGCTCATGTGCAGGAAGGTGTCCCTTCCTGCACATACCCAATCATTTAACAAATGATGATTTGCAACTTCTATATGTGCTGCACAGTGCAGCACACATAAGTTACAATTTGCCATTCTGAATTCGTTATGTGCAGGAAGGGGCACCTTCCTGCACATAAACAATAATTCCCTTAACGCTGGCACCCTTGCACTACGGTGCAAGGGTGCCTACGTTGGCGCTACGCAGCTGAGTTTAGAGCCAGCGCTAGGGAAAATGCAGGGATATGCTGCACCATTGGAAATACAGCGCATCCCTTCGTTTTCAGAATGGCGGAGCGTGGCATTATCAATGTTTGCTTAACGCCACACTTCGCCACTCCCTTGTTAATATGCCCCTTAGTTTGGCGCGCATGCAAATCCTGCATTGCTGATCCCTAGTGAGTTGCACTATTCCTGCTGAAACAAGGCCAATGGAGGTACCAATGGGTGAGGCGGACTAGCCTCAAGGGACTTGTGACCTCAGTGGCAGAGTCACTATTGCTCTACGGTGTGCTGCTTCGTAGGCCTACCTGCAAGACTGGAGGTGAACTTCAGTATGGATTGTAGTGGACAGACCTTCAAGGTGCTATGACACCAGGGCTTCTAAGGTCTAGCTAGGGCTTCTAAGGTCTAGTATGGGAATGTGCTTCCTCAGGAGAGTGGTCTGGTGGACTGGTCATGAAGGCTGAACCTGGTTTCCCAGTACCAAATTCGGCAGCTCTGACCACAGTGTCACATCCTTTCCCCCACTGAACACCATACTGTCCCACTGAGAGAAACTAGCACTGCCTTCAGCTACATTCCAATTGTGCCCCTCTATAAGCACCTGGATGCGACTCAATTCAAATTATGCACAAGAGTAATATGCTGCCTGAAAACAAAAGTAACAACATCCTGGAAAAAGCAAACCCTCATACAGAATGCAAGATTAAGTAAAACATGTGAAATGTAAGCAGAACAACATGATTATTACCTTAACACTTTCATACTCATTATTCAGAAATCAATGAGTGTTTTTGCCTGAAATGTTAAGCACATGACTACAGGGCCCGGAAGTGACCCATTTCAATGTCCATTGCTTAAATCCTTACAAAACATAGGTAGTATGGTTTAAAAAGACCACATTCCTGAACACAGAGCAGCAGTACACATTTTATAAATTAACTAAGGAAATGAGCTGATAAGGATCACAATAAACATTTTTCATTTCAGTCATCAACCAGGTATTGCAGAACCTCCTGGAATGGTGCCCTACCACACGCAAGGAAAACAATGCTGTTCAAAGAATGACGAGAGAAAGAAAGTAGCGCTTCAATGGCAAACTCTGTAAAGTGGCGCTACTGTGTTTGTGTGAGAATAAAACCAATCTGGCGACTTTGCGACTACTCTGTAATTCGTTATTCAGTTATTTATTTTTCCTATTTTGCACCTGTTTTTTCTCTTGGTCCCGAGGCAACTTTGGAACAGAAATATGTAAGAAAAAGATGACATTTCGTCTTTTTCTTACATATTTCCAAAAAACACAAAAGTGTTTCTTTCTTTTTTGGATCAATTTCACATGGGGACGAATGAAGGAAAGTAGAATGAAACCGAGGGTAGGAGACGTTTATTGAAACACGAGTTTCAGCAAGTGAGGAGCTGAGAGAGACAGAAAGAGAGGGAATAAAAGGAAGAGAGTGGGCAGCTGATGGGCAAAGCAGGAAAAGTGGACACTTCCTACACTAATCTCACCTTATTACACCTGCTGGGCACCAGGGGACTCCCACGCGCTACAGAAGCAGGCTGCAGGATAAGCCAACCAGCCCTGACTCCTCCTTTATCCAGCTCCAGACCACAGCACTCCGAGTATGCTGCGTGCCCGCACCAAGAGAGGCAGGCAAATGTATTCAGAAGTAAAAATAATGATGACAGGCCTGCCCCTCGCAAGTTCATTGGTCCATTCTCTCCGGGGGCAGGCCATCAACAAGAAGCAGGGCCGTCACAAGTAGCGCGTTCGCGCTATGAATGATTGACGGCCCTGATTATTACAGATTCTCTGTGGGCACCGCAGAAACCACTAATTTTGCGCACACAAGGGCAAATGTCGCCCAACTTTCTGCAACCCGCCAGTGTAGTTTTTTCCCACACAAATGGGAAAAATGTCGCCCATTTGTGTGGGAAACAGCCCAATTGGGCAACACTGACCACCCTGTCTCTTCTTTTAACCTCCCATGAGGACACCCCCTGTTACATGTGTTGTTACTCCCTAGATCTTATTTACAGCCTCAAGGCACTATTTTCTTGAAAGTTTTCAGGCAGGACACACACTTGGTCCTAACCCAGGCTGACAGTGGTTACTTCACTCAAGAGAACATCTCACATTTATATTTTCCCTTCATCAGCTCCACACAGAGTACAACCTAATCCGGAATTAATATAAGAATTCTTTTGTCACATTTCAAAGCTATTAATTGCATATATGGACATAGCTATTTGAATGTACCTGTGGTACTGTCTTGCATGCAATGCAGTATGGGTAGGGTGGACTTACCATATCTTTTTGCAGGGTGCAGTACCATATGTGGCCAAAAGAGGTCCCCGTGGACCTTTTTTGACCACATATGGTACTGCACTCTGCAACATGGCTAGGTAAAAAACATAAGCATTTATAATGCCAATAACTCCATCTTTGCAGGGTGCAGTACTATATGTAGCCAAAAGATGTCCCATGGGACCTCTTTTGGCCACATATGGTACTGCACCCTGCAAAATGGCTAGGTAAAAAAAAAAACATTGGCATTTATAATGCCAACAGCTCCAACTCCAACAAATGCGAGTCCGATTGCATTTCCAATGCAATAGGTCTCGCATTTGTTAAAGTTAGAGCTGTTGCCGTTGAAAATGACAATGTTTTTTACTTTTGCTTTTTTATATCATTGGCAATAGTGCTATGCAAATATAATAACTCCGCTGCAAATAAAAAACGAAAGTAAAAAACATTATTTTCAACGCCAACAGCTCTAACTTTAACAAATGCGAGACCGATTGCATTGCAAATGCTTGTTTCACTACTGCCCAATTTCTAACATTAAAGATTAAAGGAAGCAATGAGGTGGATTAAGTGTAAATGTAAGTTGAAGTATAGTTAATTCCTTATCCAACATAGAAATTAATATATTCTCAGAGAATCTGAAATGTATTGTTTTAACATTATACATCAGTAAATGAAAGAATAAAATAATGTTAATGTTAATGTTAACAGGATTTATAAAGCGCACGAATACCCGGAGGTGTATAATGAGCTTTTCTCATAAAATAGTTTTAAATTAACAATGATATGTTATGAAATCATACATATTTCACTTTCAATTTAGCATAATCATTTAGTCTAGGCACACAATACACACTTCAACAAAACACAAAATTGTAATTACTGTCATCTCAGTATGATCAACAACATCCATAGTGGTTTGTCAAATCTGCCTTTTAATATAAAAATGTTATACAATCAAAAAGGGCACCAAGTGACTAGAACATGTCAACATGTTTAAAACATAACATTTAGATGTATAGACCAAATTTTAAAAAAGTGAAAGGAAGTATAATCAAAAAGAAAATATGACTTTTGCAATGTAAGGTATATAATGATTCCACTTCTTGTGAAGATACAAAGTTAGTTTTATATTTTAGCACCAAATCGTCCTCCAAATACATTTGCGACACAAATGGTAGACATCAACCACATATTGGGGTATCCTCGTGTTTTACACATACATTATGCTTGGATGCAGTCTTAAGTAGTCATAAGCAACACCACATTTCCAGAGTAATGCTGCTGCTGACAGTATCAAGTCTCAGTTCTAGACTTTGACATGCACACACAAAATACGCCAGGTACCTTGATGAAACACATATACATTGGCATCACTCCATGACTAATAAGAAGTGTATTGCTATTTGTTTCAGAACCATTCCACCAATGGTCAGGCTATTGGTACTGCAGAGCTCAACAACCAGTATCTGTGCAGCACTCCAAAGTATCAACCTTTGACTTGCTAGTGCACCAGCAGTTGTTGGGATGACACGATCTAGGAAGGATTAAGGAGAAATATAAATAAGTTTGCGACTAACAATAGATTGTCTTTTGTAAATACATTCAAATTTGTGATAAGCAAACATCCACAGCTGTAAAACAGAAATTATAATATATCATGCTCATCATTATATGTAAGATATTGCAACTATTCTATTGTACATCCAAAACACATTTAAAAATCAAAAGCACTTTAAATATAATGGATAAGTGTCCATGGGGAATACAAACAAATTACGTTATTGTCACTTACTATCAGATAAAAATGTTTTCAATGAGTTTGCGCCAGTGGCTGTGCCTTGATCCTTATCGCTGCCAACTTGGTGACACATTTCACCAATGCCACCCTGAGATTCCCACTCATAATCATCATCAGGGATTTAAAGAAGATTTCTTCGCAGGGCAGTTTTGTGAAGTATACAACTGAATGTGTGTGTACACTTGCCCAGGGATCTGGATCACTCTGATTTATATTTGTGAAGCTATAATTCATCAGGATTTGGTACGTAATGTACTCCACACACATTAATGATTGCAAAACAAACATAAATGTTAAACAGTGAGCCACTGTAATTAATCAGCCAGGTATGTTGTCATCAAAATTAAATTAGTCACACAATGGTTTAGCATGGGGAAGCTATGTGGTCAACCAGGGCAATAACAGAGGTAGAAAATGAATAATATTCATGGTGCTATAAAGTATGCCATTATTCCTTTTTATGCTGATTTAATGCCATTGTAATTGTAATTTGCAATTTCATTTATATAGCACTTACTATCCCTGACCAGGCAAAGAAATGCTTTACGCCGGACAGCACGCTGCTGCAGATCCCAAGGTTAGAGGTTAGGCAAGTGTTATTGGGATTCGTTTTTGCACTAAAGCCATCCATTCCATGCATTAATTCATTTTTCTTTGTGGAAGTTTAAGGCAATGGGAGTCAGGGGTGGACATTAGTGGGGGAAAAGGGGGATATGTGAATTCATGCAGCTGTTTGGAGAGGAGATTTGGTAGTGTTAGGATGCAGGGATATCACTTTCCAACAAAAAAAAGTTCTGAAATGAGTTTTGGACAATTTGCATCATAATGATTAAGGAATGATACTATCTGAGCCAAGAATGGCCCTTGCTGGGAAAGTTACCTTGCACATTGACACGCCAATGTGGACCATGCCTTTAAACTTTTCACAGTATACTTGTCACTAAGGATGACATTAATGTTTTTTTGGGACAGGGTATTTCCTGACATTGCCAATGGATCGCCGTCTATATGAAACACAATGGCCCAAGTTACTGTTTAGAGGATTGGCTACTCCATCACAATGTGACATATAGTCCATACATATGATTAGAAGTCAAATATTATATGACACTTCTAATAAGGTGGGCAGCTTATCCGTCACACTGTCACGGAGTAACTAGTCCACATGGTAGCTAATATGGCCTAGTGTATGGTTCTTAATGATATCTCTAAGTTGTTTGGCATGTTACTTCCGCACAATGCAACAATTATCCTGTCCACGTTATTGCAAATGACATAGCATAATTACACTTGTAATAAGGTGGACGGTATGTCCATAAAATGTGTGATACAGTAGCACGTCAAACTAAATCACAGCCTCAACGTATGGTAAATAAAATTCATATTCCATGCATATAATTGTATTTACAATTTGTGATTTTACCAAAACTTGACTATTAATAGATATTTTATTTGTTTTTAATATCTTCCATTGTGTGTGTGTTGCTCGAATATGAATTTACCTTGAACAAAAGACAAGAGACATTTGGCAAAACAGGAACAGCTGGTTTAATTAAACACTTTGGCCGGAAGCACAGTTACAGAAGCGGGTCTGAGGACTATCTCAAAGTGCAACCAATCTAACAGGGTTTTATACATCTCTTTGGTTATCAAGAAGTACTTCCATCAATCCTTTTTCAGTAAAAGAATGCAGGCCTTGTCTGTGGAGTCATAAATAAGGCCCCTGATAACAAATGCAGTTCGGCCTCGACCTTGTGTGGACACAATGGGGGGCCAGTGGGTAACTTGTCCAGATGTCCTGTATGAGGGACGCATGACCACTGCATGTACTGTGTGTGCTGTGTCCTGATTGGCAGTGTGTTCCTAACTTCATGTGGGATCTGATTTTATGGTGTTTTGGGAATGTGCTCACCCATCTGGCCATTTGTGCTTTATTGGGCTCAATCTCCCTGGACCATTGTGGCGTTGCTGCGCTTATCTGGAGGATTGACCTGAGTTTCCAGTTCACACATTTTCCTTCCAGCTACATGCCACCCCACCTGTGGCCTGTCAATCAGTAACCTCAGGCCTATGTCGCAGAGCCTGCCTGACCACGTATTTCTGAGTCGGGGTTGATGGAGAGTTCATGGCGGGCAAATAATAGTGATACAATTTTGTTCTTATGTGCCAAAATATGATTACAAACATTGGCATCGATTCTGTCAAGGTTAACATAGGTCAGTACCCACAATGAGAAAATCTACTGGGCCATTGCTAGGCAAGTGAGCCAACAGGGAGTGTTACAGGGCCGTAGTGTCCACCGCCAGAAACGTTGGAAGGACATTCAGCAGTGGATCCGGCTCACCACTCTAACAAAACCTGGAAAGTCCTCCAGGCACAAAAAGTGGGTGCAGCAGTTGCTGACTCCCATGATGCAGCGCATTCTGGAAGTGTTCCAGTGACTTGGATTGGGAGCTAAAGGCCAGGGAGCAGTGACAAGGGAGTCAGTTTATTCACGGGAAAAACTATTACACTTCAATTTTCAGGCTGTAATATAACATCAACATTTTTAAAAATATATTTTACAAAAATACTGAAGCTCATTTTAAAAGTGTTATAGGATATAATAGACTTGAGCCTGAGTTTTGTGAGAACTACTGCATCACAAACATGACAAATATCCTGTCTGCCTCATTACAAGTGCCTTTGGATATAATAGACTTGTAATAAGGCAGATGGGATTTCCATCACATTTGTGATGCAGTGGCACAACTGCCAACATATTTATCAGGCCTATTTGAAATAATTAATTTATTACTCTGCAGATGGGATGTCTCTCATATTAATGATACAGTATACACTCAAAAGAATTGGAACCTCTCCTTTCATCAAGGGGTTCATGAGACTCACACTCCTGTGGTGCATGTAAAGGTTTCTGGCATTCTCTTATCTATATTAAACATGATGTGCTGCGACTACTGTACTATGAATAATATTCTGTGACATGGATAGTACCTTTTTGCTGTTTCTTCAGGCTGTATTTTGAATTGGACATCCAGGTCCTGGGCAAGTGCATGAACACATTATTATTCCAAAGGTAGCCTAGGCATTCACACACACACTCAGGTTTAGCTTGAGTTTAAGTACATATAGTCATTCATGTGTGATAGCAGATATGTACCAATGTGAATGTTGCACATTGACTCTGAGTAAAGATTAGGCTTATAACATTGCTGTCAAAAATATTTTTAAAAGTAAAAATGTACCAATATGTGCTTGATCGTGATTTTAGCATAGATAATTCTCCTTGAAAAACATGCGGAACACACATACGCTATTTTTCTAGTGCATTAACGCATATCTAACTTCTAAAGTGTTGGCCAAAATATATGTTTCAATTGGGATGGAGTGTCCCCTCTATCAACAGGTATAGATGTGACACTGTCTGAAATTGGATAACAACTGTGCATACTTAGGAAATTTTACTTTAACTAGAAATAATACATTAATAGATATTGTGCATGACTTTGAGATTTGCAGATGAGTTTTCTGCCACCTAGGCAACGGATATCCCATCCACCTTAGCACAAGTGCTATAAAATGTAATGCACTTCTATTAAGGCACACAGAATATCCATGACATTTAGGATGGAGCACTGGGTCTATCAAAATAAAAAAATCAGGCCTACTATAATGTTACATTGTGTGTCTTTATTGAGATTAGTACTTGATATTTGATATTTTATAATTTATATAGCGCCCGAATCACCCCGTCAGGGGTATCTCCGCGCTAGGACTGCTAACTTCAGCCAAGCAAACGCACATCAGAACAGATAAGTCTTTAGCAGCTTTCTGAATTGTAAGCAGTCTGGACATTGACGTAAGTAAAGGGGAAGTTTGTTAAAAAAAAGGGGGGCAAGATGAGAAAAGGCTTTGCCACCCAAGCGAGCTTTTTTGAACCGAGGGGTGCAGAGAAGTGATTTAAATCCTGACCGTAGGGACCTTAAAGGTAAGTACCTTACAAATTTGTCAAATAGATAATTAGGACCCAGGTCATAGAGAGCTTTGAAAACAGTGCAGCAGATTTTGAATTTAATCTGCTTCCGCACTGGGAGCCAATGTAGTTGTTGCAGAAGGGGTAAAGATGCCATTCTGGGAGGGGCATTTGCTACTAGGCGGGCCGCAGTATTGAGAGTATGAGAGTAGTATGTTAAAATGTATGCATTAAGGTTCTTTTTGCTATTTGTACCTTTTGCTATTAACCTCTGTAGTATAGAACTGACGTGTGCATATATCTGTTTTCAGCCTCCTCTGAAGCACCTGAAGGAGATGGTGGCCACATTTCGTAGGACCAGCTTGAAAGCCACTGGGAGTCATAAGGTGCAACCACTGACACCAAGGAACCCAGTGACAATGAGGGTGTTAAGCCTAAACAACAAAGGCTAAGCCATCTGTTCCTATGGCCACCGCCACCACTACATCAGCACCACCACGATTCCTGTCCCCTCTGTACAAAGCGAGCAGCAAATCTGTAAATAGACTGGGTCATCTTTGACCTGGTCACCTCATCCCCTGCCCCCGTCCTGTCAACACTGTTGTCAGAGGAGACACTAGAGGTTCTAAAAACCTCTCTTTGGGCAGGCGGAATTGTAGCATGCCATCCAGGGTGTCAGTCGGTAACTCTGACACGTTATTGACAAACCGGATGACATGCTTTCTACCCTGCCTGCCTCACAGATTGGTTCAGTGTCTGCTTGTGCCTCTGTTCACTACAGCGCTCCGTGCACAACAAATCCCATTCCTCCTTCTGCCCTCATTCTAAACTCTGCCACCACTACACTACCTGCCCCCATTCAAAGCCCTCACCCAAATTGACTATCGCCCCATTCAAAGCCCTGAACCCATTCCAAAGCCCACCCCAATTTCATCTTGTAGACCCAGTCCTTCCACCTCATTCCACCTGTCCTGAAAATGGTATTGCACCAAAACATTGTATCAAAAATATTGTGAGACTAAAATATTGTGATGTCAAAACTTTCATAGGTCAGATTAGATTGCAAAAGGTAAGAAATTGTTTATATTGTTTTTTGAATATAGTAGTGCATAATTGTGATGTTTATTAAGTTGAGCTACATTAGTTTTTGTGTTATAAGCTGTTATAATTTTCATATTAAGTATGTTTAAATATTTTTAGTGTGGTTTTGTATTTTCTGATTTGCTAATATATTTTAGTTTTTTTTTTAAATCTGTATATTTTTTTCTCAGCTTTTTGGGTTTTTATAAGAATAAAGTGGAACCCCTCCATACATCTGACCTCCACAGTCCAGCACTTTCCCTACTGTTGCTTTTGTTGGAATAAGAATAGTGAATCTGAACCCCCCCATAGTCCAAAACTTTCCCAATTTCTTCTTTCGTCAGAAATGGAATAGTAAATCTAACCCCCTCCAAAGCCCAATACTTTCTCTAATTTTGGCCATGTTGGACTGGAAATGGTGAATTTGACTCCTTCAAGTGATTTTTTTAAATCTAATTTTTTGCATTGTATTAATATACTTGTTTGTTTACAGTTTGGAAAAATTTTTAAGATAAATTATTTTACTTTTTATAGTATGCTTTTTAATGTTAGTGTATATTTTTCATTTTTAACATCTGGCATTTGTAATTATAATAAATAATTACTAATATGTATTAGTTATGTTTACATCATTATTTTTAATGGTATATTCCTTTTGTAATGTTATGTTTTTACATTTCAAAGTATATATTTTTATTTTATGTTTGTAAGTTGAAACTTGTATTATTTATTTTCTATGTTTAGGGTGTTTTTTCAAATGTAGTATTATTTTTAAAGTTAATATATGGTTTAAAAGTTAATACAGCGTATTACAGTTACCAATTGATTTGCCACCTATCTCATGACAAAATTGTGGCCAAGTTTCTGTACTTTGCATGCAAAGTGTGTAATTTTAGTTTATGTATCCTTGATAACTGTTGCAATATTTTTATTGCTTATATTTCTGTCTGCAATATCTAATCATGCAACTCCAGCAAAAACACCTTTGCCCAAAAACATTTTCATGCTACAAAATACTCCAATAGCACAAACCCTTACAATTCCCATCACCGCTCATCCCCCAAACCCGTGGCCTTGTCCCCTGTAAAAAACCCTGAAAACCTCACCCCATCCCAAAAAGTAGGCACTAGGACATCTATCACCCCCATGAGGAGGACACTATTACAACAATGTGGAGGGAAAATGAAGGCATGAAGCCTAAAACTCAGACTATGGGGCTGATTAGGATGGCGGTCGGAAAACCTCCCCGACCGCCATG
This sequence comes from Calotriton arnoldi, assembly GCA_963921515.1. Taxonomy (NCBI): domain Eukaryota; kingdom Metazoa; phylum Chordata; class Amphibia; order Caudata; family Salamandridae; genus Calotriton; species Calotriton arnoldi. The sequence continues at coordinate 224,967 of CAWUFW010003240.1, forward strand.
GTAGCGGGAAAAGACCGCCCGCATGGACCGCGACATAACCGCCGGTCGAATTACGATGGCCCGCGGTCAAAATCCGACCGCGGAGGTCTGATCGCGGGCTTTAACATTGCGGCAGTTGCTGCTGCACGCAGCACCGCCGCGATGTCCAAAGCAGCATGTCCTGCATTTCCCTGCACTGCGTGGCAGGCACTGCACAGTGCCTGCCACCTGGTCTGAGAAATGTAGGGGGACCATGGGTACCCCCAGTGCACCCACACCCCCAAACATTGGGGGCCCGCAACGGGCCCCCGGAAGACAATCTCCGCCTGCCTTTCCATGGCGGTTTGACCGCTGAGGAAAGGCTGGCTACCGCCGGCATCATAATCGTGCCGGCGGAGCCTGCTCTGCACCGCCACCATTATCCTGGTCCTGCTCCGTCCGCCAGGCAGGAGTGCGGATGGTAACTGGCGGAAAAGCGGCGGTCGGAATTTCCCACCGCCGCGGTCACCACCGCCATCCTAATCTGACCAGCGGTTTTCTGGCTTGCGATCGCGGGCGGATGTCCACCGCCGGACCGGCGTGCAGCACCGCCGGCCCGGCGGTGGACATCCGCCCGCCATCCTAATCAGCCCCTATGTTTGGACAATATTTTATTTTACCCAACGCTGGACTTTCATTTTTAAATAACTTAATTGAAACCAGAGGAAGAAGATTTTAACTGTACCTTTTTATTGTATATTTATATAAAGCACTACTTGAACCTTTTGTGTTTGTTGTTTACTCGTAGGCATACTTAGTTTTGTTTTTCATAATATTGCGTATGTTAACCATTTCAGCGCCCAGATGCCCCTATGAGTGACAGTGGCGCGCTATACAAATGACTGATTGATTGATTTCAAGGTCTTCTGATTTCATGTGTCTTGCATTGTGGCTGATGTGGTTCATTCCCTTACACGTGTGTTGAAGGAAGTGGGAGTGTTGATGTGAGGGTCTAGTGTGTGTGGCATTCAGAGTGGGACTGTTTGTGACTACGTTTACCTTATTATTTTGTTAATTAAATATAGGAACACTTTTTGATATAGAGCGTTAGCATTATCTTTGTCTGACCATTACTAATAAAATGTGCATTTACTTAATGACTTGAGGTATTGGTCTTCAGTCTTCCCATAGTGACAGCATTACTGTCTAAATACGATTAAATGCATCCTGGGAATCATGGTTTTATTCTTGGCTAGGGTCGTTTTTGTTAAAGGAACATGTGCGTCCAGTAATGGATGAACCTGAATGATATCTCATAGTGTGGAAACACGAGATAGAAATAATACTCAATTACTCAATTCAAAGTAATGAAAATTGGAAGTATAACCAGGGATTCGGATCATCTTTATAGACAGGTGTTAAAAATGGTAAAATTGAAGAAGTTCAGGCACACCTAATACCTCTATTGCGTAACAGTCTGGGAGGAATTCACAAAGTCTAACTGCCAGTTACACCCAGTCAAAGGACCCTAGACAGACTGCAGGCACAAAAGACTTAACGGCAGGAAAATGCCAACTTTCTGAATGTGGCATTTTCAACATTTTTATTAAAACACTGACTTTACCATTAAAGAGTATTTTTCATTACAATTTCATAGATACCAAACATGAACTGGCTACCTGGTTTCTAGGCTTGGCCCTGTCTGCAGGGTCATCCCCAGAATTGTTGCCTGGGATGCACCTGTGATCAAGTTATGGTCAGGTGTTTTACAGATGGGGTCCAGTAATAAGGAGAAGGGTTCGCCATGGGTCAGTCCAGTGGCTTAGGAGAGTATAAACAGAGGGATCCAACGGAGTTCAAAGATGCGCAGAACTGACAAGTGTCCCTCCATAACATGGCCTTTGTCCATGTTCTATCACTGAAGCAGATAAACCCATCAAGGTACTGATTAGTCTACCATGGCTTTTGGATGGAGGGGGCTTGTGTTGGGCTTGGCCCTGTCTGCAGGGTTATCCCCAGACTTTTTGCCTTTACCCTCCTGGTTTCTGAACCTATTTTTGGTGGCTTTTAGGACTCTGCACACTTTCCTTCTGCTACCAGTGCTAAAGTGTTTGCTCCTTAAAACATGGTAGAATTGGCTTATACCCAATTAACTTGTAAGTCCTTAGTAAAGTGGCACTACCTGTGCCCTCAGCCTGTGAATCAAATGCTACTAGTGGGCCTGCAGCACATATTGTGCCACCCACTTAAGAAGACCTTTAAACATGTCTCAGGTCAGCCATTGCTGCCAATGTATGCAGTTTTAAATTGCCATTTTGACCTGGCAAAATAAACCTTTTGCAAAGCCCAAACCTTCCTATATGTAAGCCACCCAAGGTAGGCTGTGGGCAGCCCAGGGGGCAGGGTGGAGTGTACTTATAAAGTGGAAAATGTACTTTTGCATTTTACATTTCTGGATAGCGAAAAACTCTTAAATTCGTTTTCACTACTGCAAGGCCCAGCTATCCTATAGGATTACATTGGAATTACTGTATTACATTTAAGAAGCTGTAATATCCAAATGGAACCAGGCAACCAGTTCATGTGTGATGACCTTGGAATTATAATGGAAAATCATAACTTATGGTGAAGCCAGATTTCAAATTACATTTTTGAAAATGCCACTTATAGAACGTTGGCATTTTCTGCCTTACCCATTTAGTGCCTGCAGTCTGTCTATGGGTCACATGTCATGTGGGTCATGTAGCTGACAGTTGGGGTTTGTGTATTCCTCCTAGATAGCCACAAACAATTCAGAGCTTACGTGTGCCTGGATGGGCCATCACTTGCAAGATGTGAGGGAGGAGCTAATAACAACCCCACTTTCTGTTGAATAGGCTATGTCCTGCCTCCACACAAAGGGCTGCACACCCCCTGTAGATAGTCTGGAGCCAGGGCCAGTAAGACAGGGCTCCTGTGCACTTCAAAAGCGTGCATCTAGAAGTTTCTCCCCACTTCAACTGGGTACAAATATTGGACCTCAGACATTAACTCGTCAGTACACTTCTGCACTTGTGGATACTCTGCCAGTAAGAAGGACTATTGTAATGATGAAAGGACTGCCACACCGCTCGACTGCTGCTCTGAAGGACTGCTGCCTTGCTGTGCTGACCTGCTACCCTCCTGCCTGTGTGACAAGTACTGGACCTGGACCCCAGGATGACTCCAAGGGATAGTTGGCTGGCCTCCTGATCAGAGGCCTCAGGGACATAACAGGCTTCCAAGAACCTTGAACTCCACATCTGGAGTCTACCCTCTGTGAGTCCTGTTCTCCCAAGTGATGCCACCCCAGTCCTGCACCCTAGGAAGTGGGCCTGAGTGTGCTCTGCCAAGCTCAGCTGGGACTAACACTATGAAACAGTTCCATACCTGCCTTCATCAGGTTGGGGACTGGATGGCTGCCAATTGTCTAAAACTTAACTCTGGTAAGACGGAGGTCTTACTTTTTGGTGCTCACACGGATTTCTGGTCACCTGATCTCTGGCCCTTGGAGCTTGGGCCATTTCCCACGCCAGTGATCAAGGTTAAGAATTTGGGAGTCATTTTTGATTCCAAACTCTCATTTGAAAACCATGTCAACCAGGTTACCTCTCTTTCTTTCTACACGTTAAAGCTTTTGAGAAAGATCCTCCCATTTATTCCAGCTGAGCTACGTAAACTGGTGGTCTCTGCACTCGTTCTGTCAAGAGCCGACTACTGTAACGGGCTTTTTATCAATCTTCAGAAAAAGTGCCTGTCTAAACTGCAGGTTGTGCAGAATGCAGCGGCTCGGCTCCTGCTGAACATCCCAAGATACAAATCTGTGTCAAAGGTGCTCAAGGATTTACATTGGCTGCCAATAAAAAGACGTTTAGAGTTTAAGGCTCTATGCATTGTTTTTAAGGCCACACAGGACATAGGACCAGGTTTTTTAAAGAGGAACTTGTTACCCTATATTCCAGTCCGTTGTCTCTGCTCATCCTCTGCCCATGATTTGATTGTTCCCAGGGTAAAAAAATGCTCCTGGGGGGGAAGAAGCTTTCTGGTTGGCGCAACTAGGTTATGGAATTCTCTCCCAATAAGATTGAAACAAGAAACACATCTGTTAGCTGTTAGGAAAGCACTAAAGACATGGTTGTTCAATCTTTAACATGTCTGCGAACCTCCGAGCTTAAATCCTGTTTCTGATGAGCAAGCGCCTTGACACCCTTGGGTGATTGTTTCGCGCTCTACAAATCTCCATTTCATTTCATTTCATTTCATTTCATCCCCATCGGAAACAATCCAAAGCGACACTAAGCCTTGATGCACAGCTGCCAGCCTCATCAGACTCGATGGTCAGCTATAACAAGCACGGAAAAGCATAGCCGCCCAGCTGGCAGCTTCGTCAGAACTGATGCAAAGTGATGCAAGGCCCGCCAAGCTAAGCCACCCATCTCCCCGACACTGATCCAAAGTGACGCAAAGTTCTGCAAAGCCTCACCACACAGCTTTGTCAGAACCAAAGCTGGACATGAAGTATTGAAAAGCAACGCCACACAGACTGCGAACCAGGATTTAAGGTACTTTGTTCAGCGGGCATAACTTGGTCCCTGTAGCCAGCCTGCATTCCATCATTGCTGGCTTGTAACTTGTGGCTTTGTCCCGGTTCAGCGGAACCAGATAACCACAGTATATTTAAAATTGCATATCTTCCGTCCTATTGACTGGATGTTTGTCATTTTGGTCTTGTTTTATTCATTAAAAATTACTCTATATTTATGATCTGGTTTGGGACCCTTTTGTGGTGTGTTTTTACTGTGTTACTGTTTGAAGTGTTGCACAAATACTTTACACATTTCCTCTAAGTTAAGCCTGACTGCTCTGTGCCAAGGTACCAGACAGTTGAACAGAGGTTATTTAAGGCTGGCTTGTGCCTCACTCGGACAAGAATTGTCATTGCTGCTTGAGCAGTATTCACACCCCAGTCAACCAACAACCCAATTTCTTTCATGGTCCTAATCACAAGTTAGCACTTATTAAATGTGATAAGGCAACCCTTGCCAGGTAGGTCGCTCCCCCGCCACACAGCTCCGCATGTGGTGTCCTGCCCGCTGCTGCTGCTGGTAAGCTCGCCCCTCTGCTTGTGGCCTCGGTGCCCGTTTTTCCTTCTGTTTCCCCTCGCTGCCCCCTTGAACTGTGTCCATTTTCCTTCTGTTTCCCCTCGCTGCCCCCATTGAACTGTGTCCATTTTCCTTCTGTTTCCCCTCGCTGCCCCCATTGAACTGTGTCCATTTTCCTTCTGTTTCCCCTCGCTGCCCCCATTGAACTGTGTCCATTTTCCTTCTGTTTCCCCTCACTGCCCCCATTGAACTGTGTCCATTTTCCTTCTGTTTCCCCTCGCTGCCCCCATTGAACTGGGTCCATTTTCCTTCTGTTTCCCTCGCTGCCCCCATTGAACTGTGCCCATTTTGCCTTCTGTACCCCTCGTTGCCTCTCTCCACTCCCGCCGCTGCGTCCCTGCGGCCCCGCCCCCTGACTGCCCATTCGCTGCCCCTGCCTCCCGCCTCCCAGCTGCTCCTCCCTCCCACCTCCCCATATATGGCGGCCGCTGCGCGGTGAGGAGAGCAACCCTTGACCTTGCCAGGTAGGTCGCTCACCCGCCACACAGCTCCGCCTGTGGTGTCCTGCCCGCTGCTGCTGCTGGTAGCTCGCCCCTCTGCTTGTGGCCTCGGTGCCCGTTTTTCCTTCTGTTTCCCCTCGCTGCCCCCATTGAACCTGTGTCCATTTTTCCTTCTGTTTCCCCTCGCTGCCCCCATTGAACTGTGTCCATTTTCCTTCTGTTTCCCCTCGCTGCCCCCATTGAACTGTGTCCATTTTCCTTCTGTTTCCCTCGCTGCCCCCATTGAACTGTGTCCATTTTCCTTCTGTTTCCCCTCGCTGCCCCCATTGAACTGTGCCCATTTTGCCTTCTATACCCCTCGTTGCCTCTCTCCACTCCCGCCGCTGCGTCCCCTGCGGCCCCGCCCCCCAGACTGCCCAATCGCTGCCCCTGCCTCCCGCCTCCCAGCTGCTCCTCCATCCCACCTCCCCATATATGGCGGCCGCTGCGCGCGCGCTGGCGCGCCGGCGCGCCTAAGGCAAGCCTGTCTGCGCCCGTCCGCGCCTGGACCGCGGCCAGCGCCAGAACCCCTGGGCCGTGCGCCCCCGCTCCAGCCTCGAGGACCGACGCCGATACGATGCCACCACACTCCACGCTCTCAACCCCGGACGGACGCACAACTGCTTCAAGGCAGCCCCGAAACGCACCCATGGTCCCTTCACCTGCCGGAACTGCAGCTACACCAGCCTCAGAGCCACCGAGGCGCCCGCCAAGAAGGACCTCAACCACCTCCGATGCATCCTACTGAACACCCGCTCCGCACGCAAACACGCCGTCGAGCTCTGGGACCTGCTAGACACATCATCACCAGACGTCGCCTTCCTGACAGAGACCTGGATGAACGACTCCTCCGCCCCCGACATCGCCATAGCCATCCCAGACGGCTATAAGATCACCCGCAGAGACCGCGTCAACGCAGTAGGAGGAGGAATCGCCATCGTCCACAAGAACACCATCAGGGTCTCGACCAGCACCGACGACACTCTCAGCACCGCCGAACACATGCACTTCCAGATCCACACGGACCCCAACACCACCCTTAGAGGCACCCTTGTCTACAGACCCCTGGGCCCGACCCCAGTTCAGCGACTCCATCGCCGACTTCATCAGCACGCACGCCCTGACCTCTACCGACTACATCCTCCTCGGAGACCTGAACTTTCACCTGGAGAACAACAACGACAGCAACTCCACCACCATGATCGACAACCTCGCCAACCTCGGTCTGAGCCAGCTCGTCACAACACCGACCCATTCCGCCAGCCACACGCTTGACCCCATCTTCTCCTCAAGCTCCCACGTCTCCTTCAGCCACACCACGGAACTCCTCTGGACCGACCACCGCTGCATCCATTTCACCTTCCAGAAACCCACCACACACCACCGCACCCAACAGATCCCACGCCGCTGCTGGAGCAAAGTCACCGAAGACCAACTACGGGCAACCCTCGCTCTCAGCCCTCCCTCCGACCCATCCAACACCGACGACGCTGCCTGCAACCTCAGACGATGGATGGACGACTGTGCCAACACCCTCGCCCCGCTGAAAAAACTCACCTACAGTGACACCACCAAAAGAGCCAGCTGGTTCACCTCGGAACTCCTAGCTTCCAAGCGTACCTGCCGGAAACTAGAGAAGAAATGGCACAGTGATAAGACACCGGACAGCCACGCAGCCCACAAAGACGCCATCCGTAACCACCACCACCTCATCAAGTCCGCCAAGAGAATCTCCTTCAAAGACCGCCTCGACAACAACGCACACAACAGCAAGGAGCTTTTCAACATCGTGAAGGAACTCTCCAACCCCAGCTCCAACACCAACGACATCCCGCCGTCGCAACCCCTGTGCGATTCCCTCGCCACCTTCTTCCACCGCAAGATCGCCGACATCCACGACAGCTTCAACACCCAGACAGCCCCAACTAAGATCGATGCACCAGACCCGCCGCACACCATCGACCACGACCCCCTGCCAGCCTGGGCCAGCGTGAACATCGATGACACCATCAAGACCATGAGCACAATACACTCCGGCTCCCCGTCAGACCCTTTCCCGCACCACATCTTCAACAAAGCCAGCAGCTCCATCGCACCCTACCTGTGCAACGTCATCAATCTCTCCTTCGAGACCGCGACCTTCCCAGAGAGCTGGAAACACGCAGAGATCAACGCCCTACTCAAAAAACCCAAGGCGGACCCGAGAGACCTCAAGAACTTCCGGCCCATCTCCTTCTTCCGTTCCCAGCCAAGGTCATCGAGAAGATCGTCAACAAACAGCTAACCTGATACCTCGAAGAAAACAGCATCCTGGACCCATCCCAATCGGGGTTCCGCAGCAACCACAGCACTGAGACTGCCCTCATCGCCGCCACCGACGACATCAGGATCCTGCTGGACAACGGTGAGACCGCAGCCCTCATCCTGCTGGACCTCTCCGCCGCCTTCGACACTGTCTGCCACCGCACTCTACGCGCATGCCTCCCGAACGCAGGGATCCGAGACAAGGCACTGGAATGGGCCACCTCCTTCCTCGCCGGCAGAACCCAGAGAGTCCGCCTCCCACCATTCCGATCCGAAGCCTCCGAGATCATCTGCGGCGTACCCCAGGGATCGTCCCTCAGCCCAACACTGTTCAACATCTACATGGCCCCGCTCGCACGCATCGCCAGACAGCACGACCTCAACATAATCTCCTTCGCCGACGACACTCAACTGATCCTCTCCCTCACCAAGGACCCCCTCGCCGCCAAATCCAACCTCCATGAAGGAATGAAGGCCGTCGCCGATTGGATGAAGATCAGCCGACTAAAACTGAACACGGAGAAGACAGAGGTCCTCATCCTCCGCTCCAACTCCTCAGCCTGGGACGACTCCTGGTGGCCAACGACGCTGGGAGCAGCCCCGACACCCACCGACCACGCACGCAACCTGGGAGTCATCCTCGACTCAACGCTCTCCATGGCCAAGCAAGTCAACGCAGTCTCCTCCTCCTGCTTCAACACCCTCCGCATGCTTCGCAAGATCTACAGGTGGATCCCGACAGATACAAGAAGAACAGTCACCCAGGCCCTCGTCAGTAGCAGACTTGACTATGGGAACGCCCTCTACGCGGGAGCCCCGGCCAAGCTCATCAAGCGACTGCAACGCATACAAAACGCCTCCGCACGCCTGATCCTCGATGTACCACGCCACAGCCACATCACCCCCCACCTGAGGAACCTGCACTGGCTCCCCGTCGACAGGAGAATCTCCTTCAAACTCCTCATCCACGCACACAAGGCACTCCACAAGACTGGCCCAGCCTACCTCAACAGACGACTCCTCTTCTACGTCCCCAACCGCCAACTCCGCTCCGCCCGACCTCTCCCTCGCCACCGTCCCTCGCATTCGAAGAACTACCACCGGCGGCAGATCCTTCTCCCACCTCACCGCCAAGACCTGGAACACCCTTCCACTAAGCCTACGACAGACCCAAGACCTGCTGACCTTCAGGAGGCTACTCAAAACCTGGTTGTTCGACCAGTAGCAGCACCCCCCCCCCTTTTTTTCTCCCCAGCGCCTTGAGACCCTCGCGGGTAAGTAGTGCGCTTTACAAATTCTGTGATTGATTTTGAACCCAATGTTATCCTATGGGCAGTGGCAGCTCCTCCACTAAGGCAGAGGAATGTCACCCTACTGCCAGGAGCTGCAAAGAAAGGAAAAAAGAAATGATAATAGCGGAATGTTATTTTTTCCTCCTGCTGCGGCAGTGCCAGAGGGGGCGGGGTGGAGCTGCAGGAGAGGAGTGGTAGAACACTCCAGTGACTGTGCGCAATGACTGTTTGGTCGACCCTCTCGAGCCGCCCAAAGCAGACATGCGCACTCCCCTGTTCTCCATGCAGGCTGCATTTCAGCCTGCATGAAGAACATGCCCATCCCTCCATCCCCTGACCAATCACAATGCTCCATTGGAGCGTTGTGATTTGCTTAGGGGTGGGAGCCTGGCTGCCTGCTTCCTGTTCCGAACTGGAGTCGGACACTTGCGAGCAGGAGAGAAGACGCGGGACCCAGCGGCAAAGTATGTTTTTTTTTAGCAGCCGGCGGAATCCCCGCCCCAAACACTACCCCACCCCCTCCCCCGCGAACCGTGCCGGCCACCTCTGTCTATGGGACACTTTGGCCTCACGGTAGTGAAAAAAGAATTTAGGAATTTTTCAATACCAGGATATGTAAATACATAAAAGTACATGTCTACCCTTTTAATTACAATGCACCCTGTCCTGTGGGCTACCTAGTGCCTAAATTAGGGGTGACATATATGGAAGAAAGGGGATTTTAAGACTTAGCACATGGGTTATATTTGCAGGTCGAACTGGCAGTATAAAACTGCAGTGAGGATGCAATGGCAGGCCTAGGACATGTGTTAAGGTGCTACTTAAGTAGGTAGCAGAATAAGTGCTGCAGGCCCACCAGTAGCATTTAATGTACAGGCCCTCAGTATCTCGTATACCACTTTACAAGGGACTTATAAGTGGATTAAATATGCTAATCAGGTTTAAAGGAGTGAGCAAAAGCATTTTAGCACTGGTCAGCAGCGGTAAAGTGCACAGAGTCCTAAGGCCAACAAAAACAAAGTCAGTAAAAAGTGGAAGGAAAAGGCAATACATTTGGGGGTGACCTTGCAGAGAGAGCCAGTCCCAACAATAACCCAATTTCTTACAAAGTCCCTCCCAAACCCCTCCTTAACATTTCCCCATACTAACCCCCTCCATTTTTTCCCACTACTCATCTGGTCTTTCCCACATTTTCTACAAAATAGCATACTTACGTGTGCAGAAGAGATTGTAAGAGAGGCTGAGGTTGAGAACACCACCCACAGGTTTGTGAATTGCAATTGTATTAAGTAAGTAGCACTACTGGAGTAGCACTTTGAGTACTTCAATATGCAGTTTGTGAACCAGATTGGTACTGTCTAAAATATATTCAATGGTAAATAGAGTAGATACCTTTGTTTTGGTCTATAATTCAATTCTACGATTAACTCCACCCAAATGGATTAATTCATATTCTTGTTTATGAAGTATGATTTACGGAGTCTCTCAGTAATGAAATTCACTGTTGATCTACGTGACAGAGTGAAGATAATCAATGTGTCCTCAGCTGGCAGATCAAATGCCCTGTGAGGAATCAGCCCCAATTCCAGAAGTAACTAAGGGGGTCATTAGGATGGCGGGCGGACTTGAGTCCGCCCGCCATCCCAGCGGTAACGGGACCGCCCGACTGTCATGCGGCGGTCCCGCACTCCTAGTATGATGCGACCGCCACCGCGGTGGTCGCATCTGGCAATTAACATTGCGGCAGGTGCTGCTGGCTGCAGCACCCGCCCAATGTCAAATAGCCATGTTGTGCATTTCCATGCACAACATGGCAGGCACCACGCGGTGCCTGCCACCTTGTGCATGGAAATGGAGGGGGTACAGTGCACAACTGCCCCCCCCCACAGTGGGGGCCCGCAACGGGCCCCCAAAGCCAGTCTCTGCCTGTCCTTTTGCGGCGGGATATCCGCCGCAAAAAGACAGGCGGAAGGCTCATCCTAATCACTACGGCGGTGCTTGCACGGCACCGCCGCAATGATGCCCTGGTTCCGGGTTCCACAAGGCGGGCGGAAAAGGACCGCCTTGCGGGACCATGGCGGACGGACTTTCATTCCGCCACGGTACCAATGTGATTCCCACCGCCATCCTAATTTGGCGGTGGGTGAATCACATTGTGATGGCGGGAGGATCGCCACCACCGGCCCGGCGATGGCGATCCTCCCGCCATCATAATGAGCTCCTAAGAGCCTGATTTAAGTTCTGACCAACAGCACTCCGTCCATCAGGCTGGCAGAAGATAATATATCCGCCATCCAGACGGACTACCGTGGATAAAATTTAAGGATGACCGCCGGCCCAGCGGCAGGTTCCATGCTGAGGCACCCAAAAAAATTAGTGATCTGCCTCCTGACTTTTGACGCTGGTACTTGTACATAGAATGTGAAGTAACTACCGTCACAGCAGTTCAGTTTATTGAACAAAATGTTTGGTGGGCAACTGCCATCTATTCTGGCGGCTATTCAAAAAACGTATTCAAAGATTTTATTTTTCAGGGACTTTGTTTGTGAAAAGAAAGATCTCTCCTAAGGTGTGTGGTTATTTATTTTTTTCTGTCCCTCACTGGCAGGTTGTTCTTGGTGGTGACAGACAGAAGAAAAAGGGCATTTCACCATCCACCCTACATGGAGTGAGCAGTGTAATGCCCTTCCTCCAATGGCTGCTACACTGTTGGGCCATCGGAGGAAGTTTTCCATTAACAAACCTAATGGGGTCTCTGTCAAAGGGATACATAAGGTGTGCCCATCTCCAAATAGGTGGGCAGAATGAGGGCTTGGCAGATAGAGTACTCAGTTGCATTTGGAATATAGTGTCCTGTCCACCAAACTGTAAATCACACCCTAAATCTGTTTCTGATGGAATGGGGTGTGGTGTGAATTTCTAAAGCTGATGGTAGCATTTCCCTGTTAATTATAACAGTGTTACCAGCCTTAATAATGGAGAGAGGGAAGTCTCAGTTCTCTCGCGCACCTCAGGAGGACTTTTGGACATTTGAGAGGGAAGGCAAAATCATGAGGCTGTGGGGAAAAACACCACTGAGCAGAAGTGACCATATGTTGAAAGGCTGTGTACGTGCATGACAGTCATTGGGCTAACCCACGCTAGTTTAACCTATACTTGGAGGGATCATATGTCAACATTTAATTGAATGGGGCTCCCAACAAGATAACCACAGTATATTTAAAATTGCATATCTTCGGTCCTATTGACTGGATGTTTGTCATTTTGGTCTTGTTTTATTCATTAAAAATTACTCTATATTTATGATCAATCAATCAATCAATCACAGAATTTGTAAAGCGCACTACTTACCCGCAAGGGTCTCAAGGCGCTGGGGGAGAAAGAAAAAAAATTAGGCGGGGGGGGGGGTGCTGCTACTGGTCGAACAACCAGGTCTTGAGTAGCCTCCTGAAGGTCAGCAGGTCTTGGGTCTGTCGTAGGCTTAGTGGAAGGGTGTTCCAGGTCTTGGCGGCGAGGTGGGAGAAGGATCTGCCGCCGGTGGTGGTTCTTCGAATGCGAGGGACAGTGGCGAGGGAGAGGTCGGCGGAGCGGAGTTGGCGGTTGGGGACGTAGAAGAGGAATCGTCTGTTGAGGTAGGCTGGGCCAGTCTTGTGGAGTGCCTTGTGTGCGTGGATAAGGAGTTTGAAGGAGATTCTCCTGTCGACGGGGAGCCAGTGCAGGTTCCTCAGGTGGGGGGTGATGTGGCTGTGGCGTGGTACATCGAGGATCAGGTGTGCGGAGGCGTTTTGTATGCGTTGCAGTCGCTTGATGAGCTTGGCCGGGGCTCCCGCGTAGAGGGCGTTCCCATAGTCGAGTCTGCTGCTGACGAGGGCCTGGGTGACTGTTCTTCTCGTGTCTGTCGGGATCCACCTGTAGATCTTGCGAAGCATGCGGAGGGTGTTGAAGCAGGAGGATGAGACTGCGTTGACTTGCTTGGCCATGGAGAGCGTTGAGTCGAGGATGACTCCCAGGTTGCGTGCGTGGTCGGTGGGTGTTGGGGCTGCTCCCAGCGTCGTTGGCCACCAGGAGTCGTCCCAGGCTGAGGGGTTGCAGCCGAGGATGAGGACCTCTGTCTTCTCCGTGTTCAGTTTTAGTTGGCTGATCTTCATCCAATCGGCGACGGCCTTCATCCCTTCATGGAGGTTGGATTTGGCGGCGAGGAGGTCCTTGGTGAGGGAGAGGATCAGTTGGGTGTTGTCGGCGTAGGAGATTATGTTGAGGTTGTGCTGTCTGGCGATGCGTGCGAGCGGGGCCATGTAGATGTTGAACAGTGTTGGGCTGAGGGACGATCCCTGGGGTACGCCGCAGATGATCTCGGAGGCTTCGGATCGGAATGGTGGGAGGCGGACTCTCTGGGTTCTGCCGGCGAGGAAGGAGGTGGCCCATTCCAGGGCCTTGTCTCGGATCCCTGCGTCATGGAGGCGTGCGCGTAGAGTGCGGTGGCAGACAGTGTTGAAGGCGGCGGAGAGGTCCAGCAGGATGAGGGCTGCGGTCTCACCGTTGTCCAGCAGGATCCTGATGTCGTCGGTGGCGGCGATGAGGGCAGTCTCAGTGCTGTGGTTGCTGAAGAACCCCGATTGGGATGGGTCCAGGATGCTGTTTTCTTCGAGGTATCGGGTTAGCTGCTTGTTGACGATCTTCTCGATGACCTTGGCTGGGAACGGAAGCAGGGAGATGGGCTGGAAGTTCTTGAGGTCTCTCGGGTCCGCCTTGGGTTTTTGAGTAGGGCGTTGATCTCTGCGTGTTTCCAGCTCTCTGGGAAGGTCGCGGTCTCGAAGGAGAGATTGATGATGTTGCACAGGTGGGGTGCGATGGAGCTTCTGGCTTTGTTGAAGATGTGGTGCGGGAAAGGGTCTGACGGGGAGCCGGAGTGTATTGTGCTCATGGTCTTGATGGTGTCCTCGATGTTCACGCTGGCCCAGGCTGGCAGGGGATCGTGGTCGATGGTGTACGGCGGGTCTGGTGCATCGATCTTAGTTGGGGCTGTCTGGGTGTTGAAGCTGTCGTGGATGTCGGCGATCTTGCGGTGGAAGAAGGTGGCGAGGGAATCGCACAGGGGTTGCGACAGTGGGATGTCGTTGGTGTTGGAGCTGGGGTTGGAGAGTTCCTTCACGATGTTGAAAAGCTCCTTGCTGTTGTGTGCGTTGTTGTCGAGGCGGTCTTTGAAGGAGATTCTCTTGGCGGACTTGATGAGGTGGTGGTGGTTACGGATGGCGTCTTTGTGGGCTGCGTGGCTGTCCGGTGTCTTATCACTGTGCCATTTCTTCTCTAGTTTGCGGCAGGTACGCTTGGAAGCTAGGAGTTCCGAGGTGAACCAGCTGGCTCTTTTGGTGGTGTCAGCGTAGGTGGGTTTTTCAGCGGGGCGAGGGTGTTGGCACAGTCGTCGATCCATCTTCTGAGGTTGCAGGCAGCGTCGTCGGTGTTGGATGGGTCGGAGGGAGGGCTGAGAGCGAGGTTGCCCGTAGTTGGTCTTCGGTGACTTTGCTCCAGCAGCGGCGTGGGATCTGTTGGGTGCGGTGGTGTGTGGTGGGTTTCTGGAAGGTGAAATGGATGCAACGGTGGTCGGTCCAGAGGAGTTCCGTGGTGTGGCTGAAGGAGACGTGGGAGCTGGAGGAGAAGATGGGGTCGAGCGTGTGGCCGGCGGAATGGGTCGGTGTTGTGACGAGCTGGCTCAGACCGAGGTTGGCGAGGTTGTCGATCAGGGTGGTGGAATTGCTGTCGTTCTTGTTCTCCAGGTGAAAATTCAGGTCTCCGAGGAGGATGTAGTCGGTAGAGGTCAGGGCGTGCGTGCTGATGAAGTCGGCGATGGAGTCGCTGAACTGGGGTCGGGCCCAGGGGGTCTGTAGACGAGGGTGCCTCTGAGGGTGGTGTTGGGGTCCGTGTGGATCTGGAAGTGCATGTGTTCGGCAGTGCTGAGAGTGTTGTCGGTGCTGGTCGAGACCCTGATGGTGTTCTTGTGGACGATGGCGATTCCTCCTCCTACTGCGTTGACGCGGTCTCTGCGGGTGATCTTACAGCCGTCTGGGATGGCTATGGCGATGTCGGGGCGGAGGAGTCGTTCATCCAGGTCTCTGTCAGGAAGGCGACGTCTGGTGATGATGTGTCGAGCAGGTCCCAGAGCTCGACGGCGTGTTTGCGTGCGGAGCGGGTGTTCAGTAGGATGCATCGGAGGTGGTTGCGGTCCTTCTTGGCGGGTGCCTCGGTGGCTCTGAGGCTGGTGTAGCTGCAGTTCCGGCAGGTGAAGGGACCATGGGTGCGTTTCGGGGCGGCCTTGAAGCAGTTGTGCGTCCGTCCGGGGTTGAGAGCGTGGAGTGTGGTGGCATCGTATCGGCGTCGGTCCTCGAGGCTGGTGCCGGGGGCGCACGGCCCAGGGGTTCTGGCGCTGGGAGCGGTCCAGGCGGACGGGCGCAGACGGGCTTGCCTTAGGCGCGCCTTCGGCGCGCCAGCGGCGCGGCCGCACAGCGGCCGCCATATATGGGGAGGTGGGAGGGAGGAGCAGCTGGGAGGCAGGGGCAGCGAATGGGCAGTCAGGGGGGCGGGGCCGCAGGGGACGCAGCGGCGGGATTGGAGAGAGGCAGCGAGGGGTACAGAAGGCAAGAAGGACACAGGGAAATGGGGGCAGCGAGGGAAACAGAAGAGAAAACGGGCACACAGCAATGGGGGCAGCGAGGGTACAGAAGGAAAAAAAGGACACAATACAGTGGGGGCAGCGAGGGAACAGAGAGAGAACGGGCACACAGCAATGAGGGCAGCGAGGGAACAGAAGGAAAAAATGGACACAATACAGTGGGGGCAGCGAGGGGAACAGAGAGAGAACGGGCACACAGCAATGGGGGCAGCGAGGGTACAGAAGGAAAAAATGGACACAATACAGTGGGGGCAGCGAGGGGAACAGAGAGAGAACGGGCACACAGCAATGGGGGCAGCGAGGGTACAGAAGGAAAAAAAGGACACAATACAGTGGGGGCAGCGAGGGAAAACAGACGAAAAACTGGCACCGAGGCCACAAGCAGAGGGCGACCTTACCAGCAGCAGCAGCGGGCAGGACACCACAGGCGGAGCTGTGTGGCGGGGGAGCGACCTACCACTTTAAATTAGCCTGCCTGCCTTTGGTTCACATTCAGCACAACATCTTCTTAGAACTTGAGAAAGTGTTAGTTCACAGTAGGCAAAACAAATATGCTACAAGCTACGTGCTATCTACGTTTGAAGGTTTGACAGTGGACGTAAGATAAACGTGTTGTCGGAGTTGATGTATTTTTCAACATGCTGGTTTAGACTGATTATATCTTGAATTATTAGAAATGTATCCAATATAGGCTAAGATTCAGTGGTCAACCCTATATTAATTCCTTGAATTGACCACTGAATTTGAGAGTCCTTCACACCAGGTTATTATGAGAAGTCCTGCCAGAGTGCCGTAGCTGCCACTCTTATGCCAAGAATCGATACAGTGATTAAAGAAACCGAGCCCGGCTGATTGTGTGCTGATCTGCTGTGAAGAGATATGTAGGGGCATATTTACGTTCCCTGGCGCATCCCTGCATATCAGCAGGGATGCGCCAGGGAAAATGCGTCACGCAAGTTTACCCTTGCGCCACGTCCGATGCGCCGCATTTACAATGCGGCGCATCGTGCGCTGAGGATAAGCAGATGCGTGACGCATCTGCCGAGCGGAAGGTTGGCGCAGTGCTGAAGTTGTGTCGCAAGCGCGACGCAACTCCAGCACTGTTCCAACCTTCCCTATCCCTAACATGGTGCGTCAATCCTTACGCCTGCTTGAAGCAGGCGTAAGGTTTCGACGCACCAGCGTCGAAAAGTGACTGCGTGAAATCTTGTAGATTTCACTGCGTCACTCTTCCGAGCGTTCCTGCGCCGGAACGCCCCCCTGCGCCGGTACGCCCACATGAAACCTGACGCAGGTTTCATGTGGCGCAGGTGTTTACTACATGACGCATCTCCCTAGATGCGTCACGTTGTAAATATAGCGCAACGCGGCGCATGGTTTGCGTCGCCGCTGCGTCACATGCGTGACGCAACGGCGGCGCAAAAGTGGCGCAAGGGGCTTGTAAATATGCCCCGTAGTGCTCTGCGCCCCAAGAAACTCAAGAGGAAAGTTAGCTATTCTATGCTCACTCTCATTGTGCAGCTCATAGAAGTAGCTTCAGGGTGGTAGTCTGCTAGGAATGTTCTAATTATGTTAAAACTGTTCATTTTACTTTCGCTGCTAGCAATATGCCAAAGTAATAATTTAATTATACTCTGGATGGTTGTTTCTCGTGTTAAGCAACAGGATGGCACTGTTGTAATAAGACACTTTTAAATATATGTCTAGTGTATTTTCTTACTGCAATGCTTGAGTGCTCTATTCTGAAGAACAAAATCAGGTTTGTGCCTGACCCCTTAGGGGGCTGTTAGTAATCCAGAAAACATGGACACCACACCACACCAACAGGTATGCTCAGTGGGCTGTGTGGGGCTACAATAACCTGGACTTTCCTGCTCAAGCGATGATGCATTGAAGTCACTCCCTGCACCCTTGGATAGGGAATCCATACCTTATAACCATGGGCCAGAGATCCCGGGTACACAAAACGCTTTCACTCCTCTCTTTTTGTGTCTGTGGCCTCTTGTCCTCGTCCAGATTATGGCAATTATTTTCTATGCTAGGGATGTGCTTTTGTCAAGTGGCTCGCGCAAGTGTCAATATGTTGAGTCTCTTCCTGTAACATACACACCACATATTCACGTGTCTGAGGCAGTGCTAGTTGGTGGAACCTGATCCGAGTATCTTTTCAAATTTCATTAAATCTTGAAACTAGGCTTCCATCGCTACAACTTATCTTCACACATAGCTTTAAGCAAGGTGCATTTCTTCTCTTTCTGCCAGAAGCATCAGAAGTTGAGTCCAGTGAGAACTTTTTCTACTTCTAATCTCATTTTCTGAGCAGGCTGGAGGGAAGAGTTTACAGAAAAGAAGGGAACTGTGGCAGATCATACCTGGCTGTCGTACTGTGTCCTGCGGTGGTGCAAGTTCCTGTGGCGTCATGGTTCAGTTGGGCTTATGTGGACTTGCCTTCGGCATGCTACTCTACTAAGAAGGGGAAGAACAAACCCTTGGCCATGTGGGGTAGAAACTCCAAATTAGAGAACTGTAATGCTGGATTCTGACTAGAAGGCATAAAAACCACTTACCTTATTGCATTTTATGTGTCCCTTTACACAGTGTCCAACACAGGAGCCTTTAACGCTCCGGCATAACTAATGCTTTTTTCTTGAGTATACACACTCATTTTAAAGACAAAACACAAATAAAAGGGGGGAAAATAAAAAGGGCATGTGCAACTGGGAGCCAGAGCCTCTATATACAAATCAGTAGATGAGCTCGTGATACTGACAACTAAATAAACCACATCTTTTTATATTGACTTTTCGACCTTGTCATTATGTTTTTGATATACATCCTTCCAGCCTGTTCTGTACTGGGTGCTTGTTTACTGGACCGGTACTGCTCGGTCTGGTTTCCATTACCTGTCGAGCCCACTGGCTTGCAATTAATGCAGAAAATGATGTAAACGAGATACAGTAAATACAAGTCTTCCCACTTAAAAACAACATTCATATTGCGAAACAAAAAAAACCTCTAAACGGGGCATTGCAAAGCCATGTCTTCAAACGAGACAAACTAAAATCAGGATGTAGTTCGCGGAAGTGGTGGCAAAAGTAAGGCATAGCAGATTAGTTTTTTAGGTCTCGCCTTGGCAGCGCATGCAGCATGCGCTGTCTCAGCGCGACCTAAAGTAATCTGTATGTTGGCTGAAACTTCGTCTAATTTGTTTTTCCGCTTGTGATTGGTTTACCTGAGGCATTGCTGTTGTTTTCGTGCTTTCTGTTGCCTGTTGATCCTCTAGTTACTTCCGTGTAGTCCCGAAGCAGCGGCGCCTAAGTACAGTTTTCGTCCGCTCCACTCGCACTTGTTTTAATTGCCTCCAGCGTGCCATCTGTTTCTCACGCTGCGTTTGTTTATTTATTTTGACAGACGCGCTCCCCGTGTTCGCGATAGAACGGCGGCATTCCTCCAGCCCAGCATGCTACTTTTCAAGCCTGGTCGTATCACCTGGCTTTGCTAATCCATCAGTAAATGACTTTCCCTCCCCCCGTCGGCTCCACGGAGACAGCTTGTTATCCCAGAAGGTTCGGCACAGCTCCGAGTCCGCATTTCACCCACTGAAAGGAATCCATCTTTGTGCCTCATAACAGCGCAGCTGCCGTAACCAGGGGGTCGCGGGAGCTTTAATCCGTCTCACATCGGCCGCCGCCACCTCGGGTGCACTTGTGAATAATGAGACCCTCTCACTGCTGAGCCATGGGGGTCCCTGAAGAACGCCCACTCGCTGGAGACCCGGAGCTAGTGACTGTGAACGAGGCCTGCACTGAGGGGGCAAAGCATAAAATGCGGCCCCCGGGGGAAGTGAAGGTCGCAGACCAGTCTTCCCCCGGGGCTATTCGCGCATGGCCGGAAGGACAAGGTGGGGGAGGGATCTAGAGGTTTGGGGAAGGGGCGGGAGTTAGGAATGTATATAAGGTGTCAGGAGAGGAGGATCCGGCCTCTTCCTGACACCTTAGCACCACCGGGGGTCTAGAGTAGAAAGCTTGTGCAGGTTAGTGGGCCTGTGGGCGGGTTTGCGAGCGGGGGTCTCGAGGTTACAATATGGGCGTACTGTGACACTTTAGGTGTCCATGGCGGGGCGGCGGGTGCACCCAGCTGGGATGGCTCCTGAGGCCAGTCCGTGTCCACGGGGGGAGGGAGTTCGGGGGTCCTGGACTTGAGGGCGCATGGGAGCTCAGCCGGCATTAAGGCACAGATTGGGAGGGCGGGGGGACGCAAGCGGGTCGTCAGAGCCGCGGGGAGAGGGGTGGGGAGAGGCCGTCAATCAGCCAGTACCTGGAAATCGGCCGTGCGCAAGCTGGGTGAATATATAGGGCCTGTTGGGGAGGGGCCCATCGTCACGCCAGGCTGTGTTTCTAGAAAACCGGCGGGGGACAAAGACTATTGTCTGCCCACAGCGTGCAGAATGACGGCGCCTACCGGTAACTGCGGAGGCGGAAAAGGAACGCTGCGGCCCACCCCGGAGTTTAGTTGGGGGGCCGGAGACGCGTTCTCGGCAGCGGGTTGCGGCCGGCAGAGGCCGCGCATTAGTATATTATGGCAGCCGGTGTCTCTCGCCCGGCTGTATCACTCGCGGGAAATCGGGTTTCTTCAGGGAGCTGACGCGGGCAAAACGGAGGCTCGCCAGGGCCCCTGCCTGCCAGCATGCTGCCGGCCACGCGTGCGCGGAGTGCCGCGATAGCTTGGGGGGGGGTGCGGCCCTCTGGTTAGAGGGCCGCTGAGCCCGCATACAGGTGGGGGGGGGCGGAATCAGGAGCCCAGGCGCAGGAGGTGGGGATTTAAGGCGCCTGCACAACGCTGACCCCGGCAGACGGCGATTAGCGGGTGCAGGCGCCCCCCCCTCAATATTGAGCCCCGGCGGGAGGAGGAGCTGCGGGCTCCACCCCAGTGAGGTGCGGCAGGCCAGGCTGGGCCAGGTTTAGGAGTTTTTCCTGCCCAGGGGGGAGGAGGGGAGCCACCCTGTGATGCCGGGTAGTTTAGGTGCTCGAGATGGGAGGCAGGGGTTCCAGGGGGGGGTTATGAGCTGCCACATGGTCCCCAGGGTAGGGGTGAGGGACTGCCAGCACGGCATGAGGCCCGGTGGTGCTAGGGACCCTCGAGGTCGGAGCGGCCTGGGGGTGGGGGGGGAACCAGGACCGGCAATGGATACCGGCAGAAAAGGGGGCATCGCCAGTGGGGCGCATGACGGCCCTGGAGCGCTGGTCAGAAGCAGTAGGGGGGTCCGCGGCGGCCTGCCCCTCCAACAAGGGATCGCGCAGCGCATAATACAGCGTGCTGAATGTAATTTGTGACGGATGATTTGGATGGGGAGATGTGACAGACTGGGGAGTGTGGCGTTGTATGAGGGATGGGAGTGTTGGATGGCGGAAGAAGTGCGAGGACAGATGCGGCTGTGGGGGTTTTGCGGGGGTGGGGGGGACTTGAGGTAACCAGACTGTGCTAGTTTTGCAGGAAGCGGGTACGGCCTCAAAAGGAGCGGTGGACATGGAGCAGAAGGGCGCAGCAGTGCCGGTCAGGGCCAGGAGGTCCCGGACGGACTCTCAGGTAAAGGAATAAGGCAGGGGTTGAGGGAGCAAGGGTAAGAGGGGACTTCAGCTGGTCGGCTGGGGTGCATGGGGGTTTGCGGCACAGGCAGGTGCAGCTGCGGCATCCTGCAGGAAAAGCGGGGGCCTGGCGATTTGGTGGGGATGGGTCCCGATGGACTATGTGGTACCACACGGAAATAAAGGTTTCGATCAAGGGGTCACGTCTTGTGGTCTGCCAGGCTGGACGGGAGTATATGATGGGCCAGGGGTCCCAGTTTTGCATGTAAGACGTCAGCGGTCTCCACGGTGGGGCCCACACCGTACGGTGTGGGGTTTCGGGGGCAGGGCAATTGCCTTGCGGAACACCAGGGTTGGCAGCTGAATGGCAGGAGGGTTGGGGGGTTTTCGCATGGCTGAGCAAGGTGGGAGGAGGGCTATAGTCCTCCCAGACTTGCCTGTGCCAGAAGGGGCCTCAATTCAATTCTCAGCCTCTCTGGAAAAGGCGGGGGTATGATAGCGTCCTTATCGGCTTTCCGAAGGATCACTTACCTGGGGCGGGGGAGTTGAGAGACATCCATTCAAATGAGGTCAAATTGGGGCACCCGGGATGAGCAGGGGAGATCATGGCAAAGGAGAGGGGTTGGGGGTGTGGGCTGGGACAGGCGGGCCTTGCCTGGTTAGTTGGAGGCCATGGGTCCATGGCGCTCGACATTTCCAGATAGGAAGCCGGTGCTACAGCACAGACAGGAGATGTTTTCAGAAGTGGGTTGGGTGCGACGACGAGTCACGAGGGCCGAGAGTCAGGCGATCTGCAATAGGTTGACTACGGCGATGGATGGCAGATTATGGGGGAGAATGGGGTCAACGACAGAGGTTGGCGGTCCAGTTGGTTGGACACCTTAAGGGCGAACTTGGTCAAGTTCATGGAAAGAGGGGGCAAGGATTTGCCTGGGGGCTGGGAAGGTATGGGGCTCATTGAGGATCAAGTTTTGCGCTTGGTGGGGTTTGTCATGGGGAGCTGTGGGGCTCCGGGGGTAATACGAACGGAGCGCAGGGGTGTTGTGGGGCAACGCAGTACTTGGGTGTGAAAGGGGCAAAAGTCAAGGAGCCCACGAGGTAGGGGACGGGATGGGCCAATGCTTGGGGGACATATGCATGGTGGGGGGGCCCGGGCTGGGAGGAACGGGCGGGCCCAAGGCAGGTTACGTGGTTATTTGACGATGGTACTTCACAGGAGTTACTCGAAGGCCATGCGGGGAGGAGGTAACTGGGTGACAGAGTGCTGATGCCCAGGCATGGCTGGGGCAGGCCTGCCGTGCCATTGAGTGGTTTTTATTTACATGCATTTATTCATAAGGTTTTATATAGCGCTAGCTTGACCCTTGGGTTTCAGAGCGCTTTACATACACGCAGGAAGGGAGAAATTGCATTACCTCGCAGGACATGAGGATGCATAAAGACGTATGCAAAGACTTAATACTAATGTATAGAGTGAAGGGGAAGAATAAGCAGGGGGTTGAAGCAGTCGGATCAACCACCATCTTTGAAGGTCAAGGTGAAAGGGGAGTCCATTCGGTTCTTGATGCCTAGGTTGATTGACTGGGTTGGTAACGTATTGTTGGAGGAGCAGGAGTTTTTCAGGTTCTTTTGGATGCAAGAGAAGGAGGGGTTGCATCGAGGGCAATAGGGAGTACGTTTCACATTCCGGGGAACATTACCAGAGAAGGATCGGCATTTGGGTTGTTTACCTGTTCAGTTTTCGGGAGAGGAAGTGAGTTGGTGCTTCTCAGAGTTTTGGATTTTCCCGTTACATGTTTGGGGTTTAGATTGTTGGGGGATTGGGCTGGGGGAGCGCGATTCTGGGGTGTGGGAGAGTGGGGCAGAGTGCATGGGTGGCCTGGGATGTTGTGGGGAGGACGTTGGTTTGTCAGGTGCAACGTTAGTGTAAGCAACACGAACTTGTGAAGCAGGGAAAGGGGGGAAGGTTGAGGATGTAAGGAGGGAGGGCCCGCACCCAGTGGTAGATTCCAGGGAACGAGGATAGCGGTATTTTCCAGCGGTCAGGTTGACCTGGGGTGTCTTGGGGGCAGGGGGGGGACCTTGGAGACGGCCTTGGAGACGGGACGTTATGGTTAAGACGGAGCGTAGGCAGGGGGCCATGGGCTGGGATGAAAGGGTTGTGTAGCAAACTTGGTGTGTTTTGCAATGGTCCATGGGCAAGGGTTTTTCGGGCAGAACAGGGTCGGGGCAGTTGAAGCATTTGTGAGGACGGTCACATGTGGTGTCAGGAGGGCCCTGGGGGGGGAGGTTGACGGGTGAGGGAGCTGGGAGTACAGAAAGGTGTTTCTGTGACCAATATAGGTATTGGAAAGGGGTTTTAGGATGGGTCTTTGGACTGCAGGGGGACTGAGGACTAAGGGAAAAGGGACGGATTTATTGCGGGACTAATCATTCTTTTTCTACTACAGGAGGTGGGAGTAGACCGGGATCCAGGGCGGTCGCCTGGATAAGGGCCATTCTCCCGGGCATTGGGCAGCAAAGGATGCGGACTAGCTGGTGTACAGACTTCACCGGGCAAGGGACACAGTCATCGGAATGTGATATGATGGGTGAAACAGTGAAATGAAATTGGGGGGCAGTTGCTGCCAGTACGGTGTGACATCGTGTCACAAGAAACAAGAAATTGCCCCGATATGAGGTTACATGTGAAAGGAAGTATTTCGGAGTATGTCAGGTCTGGCATTACACAAAGAGGCATGGAAGGAGATATGGTTCAATGAACTGGAACGTGGGACAGTTTGTTCCGTGAAGGAGTTGTGCACTGCAGAGGATGGAATCAGGGGGCTGTCGAACATGTTTCTAGGGAGATGGCCCGCAGGTAATGAGGCTGTTTTAAGGAGAGACAGGCGGTCTGGTTCAGAGATAGGACACCTTTCACGGACGGGGAGGTGTCCCGAAAATGTGACTAGTTACACGGGACAAAGGTTTAGGTGGTGGATGGTCGTTCACATGGTGCCGCGGGGTGGGAAGGCGTTAGGTGCCCGGGAACTGGAGGGACAGGTGGTCTTGCTTAGAATTGGTGCACCTTTCGAGGTCCGGGTCTGTCCCAGCAATATTGAAATTATACGGGATGCAAGTTTAGGTGGTGGATGGTCGTCCATCAGGATGCCGTGGGGTTGGCTGACGGGAGGCGAAAGGTGCACAAGAGCTGGGGGGGGTGGGGCAGGGAACCGCCCTACAGGGGGTTCCCTGGTTGGCGGTACTTTGGAGGGGTGGTGAGTCACATACGGGCGGATCCACCCCTCGAGGGGGGGAGAACAGTACACAGGTGACTGATAGCGCGGGAGGCAATGAGCAATGAAGGAAAGTCAACAGAGGATGCTTGGAGGGCAAGTGAGAATGGGGAGAGGAAGGAGGTCACCGAGTGAATGGGGAAGAGTCAAACAGGTGAGATGGTTTTGAGAAGGCTGAACGGAGAATGTGTCGGTATGGGATGGGAAAAGTATATTTCTTGCATTTATGTACTGTTAATAAAGTCTAAATGATTGCAACCTTGTCCTAATAAAATGGCCTTTTACGCTTCAAGTAACAGCGTGGAGTGTAGTTATTGCGCGATGCGGCCCCGGGAAGTGAAGGTCGCAGACCAGTCTTCCCCCGGGGCTATTCGCGCATGGCCGGAAGGACAAGGTGGGGGAGGGATCTAGAGGTTTGGGGAAGGGGCGGGAGTTAGGAATGTATATAAGGTGTCAGGAGAGGAAGATCTGGCCTCTTCCTGACACCTTAGCACCACCGGGGGGTCTAGAGTAGAAAGCTTGTCCACCCACCCACCCTACAGGTCTAGGAGGAGGGCATGGGATTGGTCTTAGCGTGCCAGTTTAGGGCAGGTTGCAGAGTGGCGTCGTGGCGGTACTTTGGAGGGGTGGTGAGTCACATACGGGCGGATCCACCCCTCAAGGGGGGGAGAACAGTACACAGGTGACTGATAGCGCGGGAGGCAATGAGCAATGAAGGAAAGTCAACAGAGGATGCTTGGAGGGCAAGTGAGAATGGGGAGAGGAAGGAGGTCACCGAGTGAATGGGGAAGAGTCAAACAGGTGAGATGGTTTTGAGAAGGCTGAACGGAGAATGTGTCGGTATGGGATGGGAAAAGTATATTTCTTGCATGTATGTACTGTTAATAAAGTCTAAATGATTGCAACCTTGTCCTAATAAAATGGCCTTTTACGCTTCAAGTAACAGCGTGGAGTGTAGTTATTGCGCGAGGACCCTTAACGCACTGCCAGGTGAGCCACTACCTCCCCAGGGCAGAACTCCATGCCAATCTCTCACACTCCCCCACCCGTGCGCTGACACCCAGCAGTAGGGCACAGCACACCCTTCACCAGGAGGACATTTTTTTGTTTAAGGAGAGCAGGCTGCCTGGAGTTCTCCTTGCCGGTAGGGCTTTTAGCGCCCCCTGGAGACTTCAGGCAGATCCTCGTTTCAGGACCGAGATCGAGATCGAAGGCCGGCGTTGACATTAAGTAGCTTTTCAGGGCGTGGCCATTTAAGTTTGAATGTGTGACTCGTCACTTTCATACTCGCATATTATACTTTACTGTTGTGGGTTTGCTGGTGCCGAATGTGTCCAATTAAAGGGCACCAGAGAGTTTCGCCCGAAGACCTCAATAGCGTTAAATCAAACAGTAGAAGAAAAGACGCGGGGGGGAGGGGTTCAGAATGTGCGTCCCATCCAGCACAACACACACGGATGGTACAGCACTCTGAAAGCGTCCGAATTCATGTCCTACCTGTCTGCGCGCTTCAGATACCATCAAGGCAAGCTTGTGTGCGTGCGTGTGTCTACGGGCGAAGGCCCTTACAGTGTTGAGTCTTTAACAGTCAGACAGCCTTAAAGCCCTGTTCAGGCAACACCTAGAATGGCTGGACATCTCAGATCTTTGCTCTGCATCAGCTAGAAGGACATTGGTTTCTTTTGTAGATGTTCATGAGAGGCCTGTCGGTGTGAGAAACGCGCTGAACAGAGTGACCCGATTCCACGCGGCGCTGGGGCTGGCAGCTGCTCTGCTCATCGTTACAACGGGTCTCGCATCATACCAACAGTTACACAAAAGAAGGAACCTACGCGTAATGTGTACATCACTACCATGTCCCTGTGTAGACTATTTCTCTCTCCCTCTGTTTCTAGAGCTGTGTTAATACAGCCCATTAGACGAGGACGCTTACATCTGCATTTGAAACACAATCTTTGCCCTCTCCCCCAATGGACAGTTTAACACGTGACTGTCTACTAGAAATAAATGCAGCAATGATCAAACGCCAGAAGGTGCCTGTTCATGCACCAAAAGCCCTTATGGCTGCTTGTGTTTTTTTTGTGCATTTTTATCTAGTGGGAACTTAGCACGAAGATATTGGAGCGCTTTACATGAGCACCAGTTGCATTACACATTTCTGTTCTCATCTCTTGTGCTGTGTTTTCCTTTAGCCTTTATCACCCCTCATTTCTTGGTAAGTTGTCGCCTCAAATGCTGAACCGGGGAGCCCCCGGTTTCTCCTAAGCCTGCTGCCACGTGTCCCCCTTCCGTGTCATAGATCCCATATGACGTCATGTCACACCTTTAGCCAGCAGTGCTTTGCATGATGGGATTTCCCCGCGCATCCCTCGTGTTGCTTTTCCCCCTTCCCATGTCCGTTGTTGCTGCTCCATCCCTCCTCCCGGCACCTCCCACTTGTGGCTTGACCCCTCGCACTTTTTTTTTTTACATATTGTGTGCAACCTAGCTAAAAAAATGCTATGATGCGGGCAGTGTTAGCCACGTCATAGTTCTTTTCCCCCTTTACTTTAAGCCATATAACACAGCAGCAAGTGCTACTGTGCACTTGGCCTAAAGTAAAAAAAAAAAACGATATGACGCGGTTAACGCTGGCTGAGTCACAGCTCCTTTTTTTTTACTTTAAGTTTAAGGCATGTTGCTCAGCAACTCGGCTTTGCCAATGCTTGTTTAGAACTACACTCTCATCCCTCTTCCTGCCTACCCACTTCTCCACCTATCTCTACATTGCGTTCATATGGGTGTGTGAACACGGAACTGCTTTCACTATTTAAAGACTAAACTATTGGCTTTATCAATGCATGTTTGATGTTGTCTATAACAATGCAGTAATTCTGAGAAGTGCATGTCTATTATGACCAGTCTATAGCTGTTTTATTTTACCGTGCTTGTTTCTCAAAACCTCCTTTTCACTTTTTAACAAAAACATGTTAGAGTCAACTTTTCAGATGAAAGGGATATTTAGAAAAAATAAGCAAACGGCCATCGAAAGGCAACACACTGTCCAATCAGCTCTGTTGTACTGCTGTTGTTTGCGAGTTGCACGACTATGAACAAGCATTTGAGATGCAATAGGTCTCGCATTCCCAAAAGTTTGAGCTATTGCCATTACAAATAATAATGCAACGCCAATAGCTCAAACTTTCAGTAATGCGAGACCTATTGCATTGTAAATGCTTGTTATTTTTTGTGAGAGTGGAGGCAAGTAATTTGCCTGCATCTTGGAGGATAACTTCACTAACAACACACGACTACGAGGAGGAAGGAAGGCGAGGTGTTAATGTATAGTAAATAAATACAAAATCGTTAATCTTTGCTTCATGTCAGCTGTATTTCATTGATATATTTATTTTAGACTGCATTGCTTCTCTGCGGTTTATAAATCCACCGAACTTCACTTGCTGAAGAGAGCATCTTTAAGAAAATGTAATCATGGTTCTATAATCTCGTAAGGTTTCGCCACCCCTATTACTGGAACAATAAGTCAAAACAGACAGCTATTTGGAAGTCCTGTGAACGATCTTACGAAGAATAAAAAAATGTATACTTTGGCATGCGTCACTTTGTAAACTTGAAATGACAGGTCGAAAATGGAAACCCTACAACAGAAGCATATATAGAGCGGTCCCGGCAGCAGCGCACAGGGCTGTTTTTTAAAACACTCCATACTCGCCGTCCTCTCTGAGGCTCTCTACTCGTGATGAATACAAGTAAGCAATTTAATCTTATATCTAAGTAATTAAATCTTAAATGTGCGTGTTCTCGTTAGTTATATATTTTCTCTGCCGTCATAATAAGAAATAAATTACCTTGATATGTTTTAAAACAGTATTAGAGTAAAACTTATGAGAGTGTTCAGTAGAGTTCAGAAACTATTCAAAAAGATGCAAAATGGAAATTTGTTTGACAGGAACAGATGTACAAATCATATCACAAATCGTAGACTTTTTTCTCACACTTTCGTGTAGTGGTGTATGAAAATTAATGTTTTGCTCATTTGATATTTA
Organism: Calotriton arnoldi; assembly: GCA_963921515.1. Lineage (NCBI taxonomy): Eukaryota > Metazoa > Chordata > Amphibia > Caudata > Salamandridae > Calotriton > Calotriton arnoldi. The sequence continues at coordinate 253,753 of CAWUFW010003240.1, forward strand.
CGGTCGCTTGTGCTCTTTCTTTTTGTTTTATGTTGTTCATATAATCACATTTTCTTTATTTATTTCTCTCTATATTTTTCTACTTCTTCCTGTGTTTCTTTCTTGCTCCCTTTCTTTCTTTCTTTCTTTCCTTTACTTCTTTCTTTCTTTCTTTCTCTTTCTTATTTTCTTTCATTCAATGTAATAAAATTCTCTTTTATTGTTTCATCCATGTCCCTTTTTTCTTTTTTCTTCAATCCCTCATTATTTTTCCCTCACTTTTTTCTTCCAACCCTTACAATAGTGAATAATTATTTCCCAGAAATGCGGTAGGTAGGGCGTATACACAAAAACAATATACATCATTCATGATCCAACCAATATGAGCTTCTCACACATTACATTTTGTTTATTGGAACACTTTAGAAGTATTCATTGCCTTGATGCCCACGTTTGGACTAGAGTTTCTTAGCTCTTAATTTAATTAATACAATGTTGTCAAATAGATATAACATTCCTAGTAGGAGAAATCAACACATTTTTTATTGACATTTAAGAAAATCTCTTTAATCTTCTCTTTTTCTTTCTTTTTGTTCAATCATTCTTTTAATGTTCTCATTAAATGTGGTAGGTGGTGGCATGAGCTACTACAAGATCAACCTACTACTAAATCATAATCTTAGAGCAATAAGAATGTATATTACATAAGATTTTGCACATTATAACATTGCAATTAGCCATCGTCAGTATGCTTGACTTTTCAATGAGGTAGTGTTTACATCTGTTGGAAAGTGGGTTATTATTAAAAAAATTTAATTTAATAAAGTTTTGTATAGCGCGAACAAGACCCAATCGGGTATCAGAGCGCTTTACATAAGCAGGTCGACAAACAAAACGGGGCGACAATAGGGGCAAAGCAAGATTAATATACAGTAACAGTAATATACAACAGTAATAACAGGAACATAGAGACAAAATAGTGAAGGATGTTGGAGCCATGCCATTCCAGAATACCATAGGTAGTCAATGGTCCAAACAGGTTGGCCGGGTCTGCACTTTAGCCCAGAGAGGTAGTCATAAGAGAGTTTTCACTTCCCTTTTGAAGGACTCTGTTCGTGGAATCAGTCTAATTTATGTAGGTAGGGAGTTCCAGATTCTCGATGCGACACCTGAGAAGGCACGATTGTAGTTTTTTTTTTTTTTTTATTTGTTAGGTTTCAACAGCAAGGTGCTGGAGCTCCTAGAGGAGCGGGTACCTCCCGAAAGGACTAGCTTATTTGGAAGGTATAGAGGAGTGTTGAAATGAAGTGCTTTGTGGGTCATGCAGGCCAGTTTTAGTTATATCCTTGCCTCAAATGGTAGCCAATTTAGAGCTTTCAAAATGTGGTTGGATTTCTTGGAGCCTGTGATGGTCCTTGCCGCAGCGTTCAGTGAGGCCCTGAGAGGGGCCAACCTGTACCTTGGTAGTCCACAGAGAGTTGCACTGCCATAATCGAGTCGGGAGATCACTAATGCTTGCACAGCAGATTTGAAGTCCTCGGGGGCAGGAAGGGTTTTAGTTTCCTAAGGATGCTCAGATGAAAGTTCGCTCCTATGGTAGCAGCTCTGATGTGCGCTTACATGTTTCAGTTTTTATCCAGCACTATTCCCAGGGATCTCGTAGAGTCTATGATATGTGGTGTGCAGTTGAGAGCGGAGAGATTATTTATACATTTCTTCACAATGAGGTCTTGCTTGGGAGGGGAGATAAGGAGGAATTCTGTTTTGAGGGCGTTCAGTTTGAGATGGTTGAGGGTTGACCAGTTTTGGGTTTTGTGCAGGGTTCCATTGAGAGTCGTGATATCGTCCGGTGATGAGATTTTCAGGTATAACTGCGTGTCATCGGCATACATGTGGTAGTGTATGTTAGATGCTATGAGGATTTCAGTAACAGGTTAAATGAAAAGGTTGAACAGGGTGGGGGAGAGAGATGACCCTTGGGGGACCCCCATAGTGCAATGACTGGTATTGGAGAGGGTTTGATTGGTTTTGACTCTTTGAGATCTGTTATGGAGAAACGAGGCAAACCATTTTAAAATTGAACCAGAGAACCTATCCTATGTCCTAAAAGGTTCAGGAGGTTATCATGTTTGACAGTGTCAAAAGCTGATGAGAGGTCAAGTAATATTAAAAGGCAGGATTCGTTTTGGTCAAGTATAGTAAGAGCGTCGTCAACTATGTGTGTGATGGCCGTTTCAGTGCTGTGACCCTGACGGAAACCTGATTGAAATTGATCCAGTAGTTGGAATTCCTCAATGTGGTTAAATAGTTGTACCTGAATGCATTTCTCAAGGAGTTTTGCCAGAGTGGGGATGTTTGTGATAGGTCGGAAGTTGTTCAGATCCTCCGGGTCGGTTGATGGTTTTTTAAGAATAGGGAGCACCAGACCGGACTTTAAGCAGTCAGGAATTTTACCTTGAAGAAGGGAAGCATTAATAATCTTGGACCAGAGAGGGACTAATGACCTTATCAGATCTTTGAAGAAAGACGAGGGTAGGGGATCATTGAAGTGATTAGAGGGTTTAAGGGCAGAGAGAATGTTGAAAATGGATGTGTCGTTGAGGGGGGCAAATTGACTCCAACAGGCATTGTTTTTAGGGGAGTGATTTGCAACCATCTGGGGCTGCAGGGGGAGGGGGTAGTTAGGTACGCGTGATAGATTGACCAGGGCCGAGCTTAGCTCCGAATCGATCTTGTTAGGCAGCAAAGTCCTCGCAATTTGGTTGAGTACTGGAGCTGAGTGTTGACTGGGTGTTAATGTTGTTGGATTGACGTTTAATCAGATCAAACAGCATTTTGGGGCAGTTTTTGGCATTGTCCAGTTGGCATCTGAAGAAGGACGCTTTCACCGTTCTGATGTGTTTGCTGTACATACTCCTTTTCAATCTCAGGAGCTTAAGGTGTTCCAGCGATGGAGAGGATCTCCATGCGCGTTCTGCAGATCTCACGTTGCGTCTGTCAGAGTTTAGACTGTCATTGAACCATGGATTGGAATCTTTGTTGGACTTTCTTTTCAGTTTTAGCGGAGCAATTACATCGAGTACTTTCAGTATAGGGTTGTTGTAGTGTTCAATGAGTTCATGAACGTCTGACATAAATAAGGAGGAGGCAGGGCCAGATTACATCGAGAAATGAGCTTGTTTACTTTTGTGTTTTGCAACGTTCTTTTCCAGTGTCTTTGTTTCTTGGGTTGGCCTTGCTTAATGTTCCAACGTTCTAAAATGAGGAAGGTGATATAGAAGTGGTCCGACCAGTCACAAGGGGGAATCGATTCCAACAGAATGGAGTTGGGGTTCGAAATGATTAGGTCCAGGATCGAACCTAAGTTGTGCGTTGGGCTGTCACAGAATTGAGTCAAATTGAGGTCCATCAGGAAGTTTTTAAGACTGTTCACCGCCTGATCATTCGGGTCATTCCAATGAAGATTGAAGTCTCCCAGGTATATCTGTGGACAATGTCATCCCACGTTGGATGAGATGGTTTCCATAATTTGTTCGACCAAAGGATGGTTGTCTCCCGGGGATGGTAAAAAATGTGTAGGTTGCATAAGGTTGTGTGTTTACTGATAATGTCTATAGAGAGATATTCGCATGAAGAGAGAGCTGCAGCGGGAGATTTCTTAGCTGAGAGACTGTTATGGAATATACAGGCAATGCCTCTCCCCGTTATCTTAGCTCTATCAAGTCTGATTATGTTGTGGCTCGGGGGTACTAGGATGTAAAGGACAGGTCCAGATGAGTCATTTAGCCAGGTTTCAGTGAGGATTATGAGGTCTAGTTCCCTATTTAAGATGAGGTCAGCGATGTCAGTAGCATGTTTCACCGCAGACCTACAGTTGAGCAGTATGCATTTTAGGTGTGATTTGGAGTCGGTTTGACAAGGCTGGGTAATGTGAATTTGCCTAAGGTTATCCGTGTTAAGGACATTTGAGTTATGTCTAGGAGCTCTATAGGGGTTTAGTGGAATCGTTTGGATGGACACCGGGAGGGCTTGAATGAGTCCAGCGCTCTAATAGGCTTTAGTGTCGTAGGTGGCAGGGGTTCAGGTATGTTTGAGTTGTCCTTTAAAGTGGAGTTGTAAGCTAGTAGGAGGGAGAGAATGGCCTGGTCAGAAAGGAGTTTCTTGCATCTAATGGGTCTGGAGGGGTCGTTAGGGGAGGGAGTGGTGTTCCAATACCGTTGCGATGAAGGCAGCCTATAACCACTCTTCAGCTCAATACATTACATTGTGTAATTGTTTTGTAACCTTGTGTAACTTGCTTCGTGCTGATACTCTGTTAAGCGCTCTGATACCTCTGGGTCTAGCCAGCGCTATATAAAACTCATCATATAAATAAATAAATAAAATAAGCTCAAAGGGCCGAATTGGGATTGTAGGGGATTGGGTGGTCCCCGGTAGGATCAGTTGTAACACATTGTCGGACAATAATTCCAGGGCCAGCTCAGAGGTGATGTTTATGCGCTTTTGTATGTCAGATTTAAGTTCCAGCAGCTCCCAATTAATTTCCTTAAGTCTAGAGGCATGACAGGGTTGAGGACCATGGGACTTGGAAAAGGAAGGTGAGGTGTTGTTCACGAGGGTGGGGGAAGGCGTGGTACACAATTGGGGGGAGATTTGGGAGGGGCCATCCCTGGAGGAAGCGTTCACACGGTGATGTCCCGATGGGCGCCAAGGGTGGGAGGGAGTATTGGAATGGGGGTGGAACTCAGGCGTCAGGGCGGTATGGTTCAGAGAGTGAAGGGGGGAGAGTCTAGATTGAGCTGTCAGCGGCATAGTTATGTCCAAGGAAGCCGGGGAAGGCAGCAGGTGATTGTTGCTAGGTAGGGAGGCAACTTGTGGGACCAGAGGAATGGGTGAGGGGGTAGATTCCCTAGAGGATCTGGGAGGATCGATGTGAGGAATGGGTGAAGGGTTAGATTCGCTAAGAAATCTGGGAGGATCGCTGTGAGTCAGGGAGTTTTTAAAGATGAAAAAGCTCTCATCGAATAATCCTAGATTACGATCAGAGGCTTGAATGAGGATAGTCCCATTATTGTAAACGTATATGGTAACAGTCGCTTTGAAAGTGGGAGACGGGGCTGCTGATAGTCTTAGGCCATGAGGGAATTTCTTACTAGCTGCGATCTTAAGAAGAGAGTAGAACGCCTTCCTCCACTAGGCTCTTCTTTTGGTATAAAAGATCAGATCGCTGGTAATGGCTCCGTTTTTTAGGCAAAAATAAGGATCAGATATAAGGGTTTCTGGATTAGATTTAAGCAATCTATGTTTGAGGGATTCAGCCGCGTTTTTAGATAGGTTGGGTGGATAGTTAATAGTACAGCTATTTTGACCTCGTCGTTCAAGCCCGGCGTCCGGCGTGCTCAGTGTGCAAGGGGCCATGTTTTAGAATGACACTCTGTAGGATGGGGTCCCAGGGAGGAAAGACTAGTGTGCAGCTTCCAAAACTACGAGTAGGCAACTTGGTGGAGCAACAACCTCCGGAATGCTAGCGAGGTTAGCAAGGCGTCTCTTATCTACCCATGAAGGCCTACTACTCCTTCGGAATGTGCTAGCGCGGTTAGCAAGGTGTCTCTTATCTATCCATGAAGGCCGACTCCTTCAGAGTATGCGGGGCTGTGAAAGCGATCCAAGCTGCTATAGGCTTAGCGTGTGAATATACCCAATAGAAGTACAGAGAATCCCTAGCAATGTAGATCGCGAAAGACCGCTAAAGTAGTAGGAGGTGATTAACATCTTTAGGTGTGTGTAGAAGCCCCAGCAGAGTAGTTCACGAAAGGACAGGGGAGATCTTAGTCGTTCTTAGATGAACGTCACGTTGGGAACCTGAAGGTCTGTGAGAGTAACCAGAGTAGAGACCATGAGAGTAATCAATGAAAAAACCAGTAGTGTGGGGGAGGATGAGGAACATCAGAGAAGTTTGCACTGTAATTTCGAGCCAAGAGTGATAAGCTGTGGCGAGAACATGGGCGGAGAACACCCTAAACCCCACCCCATTAATAGGAAGGATCCTGTGTTTTGAGGAGGCCACTGCATTATGCCATAACGTTCCAAGATGGCCGCTGCTTTAGGACACTAGGGAGCTGGGTGCATAAGCTCTGCTGGATGCCCTAGGGAAGAGAGACTAAGATGGCCGCCAATGCCTGTCTGCAATGTAGTGGTAAATATGCATCTACCACTGACAATAATGCCACTAACACAGTCTGAGGGCTCAGTACAGGTTTCAGTAAATTACTCACATGCTCAGCAGGCAGGCTTAACTTAGGAGACAGGTATGTAAAGCATTTAAAAACACCAATTCAGTAAATAATTAAGACACAGTACACAATACAAGTACTGCACCAATTTATAAAAATAGGAAATAGTTTTATCTTTAAAATGACACCAAAACAACAAAAATCCAATGAAGGGAACTGGAGATATGAATGTTTAAAGATTTAACACTATAAAGCACTTAGAAACCTATTGAGCCAAACTGGAACATCTGGTCTGCGAAGGAGCCCTACTTGTCTACCCCTCACAGTAGGCCGTGGTCAATATTTTTCCTTCAAACTTAGAAACTTTTTGGGAGCTTTTTCTCCTGGGGTCCCTCGATGCTCTTCACTAGTCCGGATTAGGTGGTGCTTTGCCGGCTTCCTTTTCAGGGAGCTCCTTGTCGAACTCTGGAAGTCCAACCTCCAGATTTTCAGCAGGACTAACCGGCAGGTCAGGCCTGATAGCAGTTGAGGGTGGCCAAATTGGCTCTCACGGTTGAGTCGGTCCCCTTAAGTTGCTCCAAACTTCTCTAAAATTCTGGAACTTCTTCCTGAAGTTCCTCTTGAGCATCCAAAGTGTCCAAAACACAATCCAAGGGTCTGGACTCTCCAAGATGGTCCTTGAAAGGTTGGGACCACAATTCCCATAATGCACCTGGACAAACCTCTTACAAATCCACTGGATGCACTCCAGGCATGGGATTCTTAGTGGTGATGGTCCAGTTGAGCTCTCTTAACCTGTAGCTTGCAGGCAGTCCACTCTTTATACCTCCTGAAGTGAGGTACATCCACAGGCACAGTCAGTTAGAATGCAGGGCCAGATAGTGCAATCAAGTTTCCAGCTTGGCAAACCTCCATCTTCTCTTAGTTTCAAGCAGCAGATCTGAGAGGCTCTGCACCTCTCATATATTTATTCAGTAGTCTCTGGGATCAAGCAGGAGACTACTTCAGTCCGATGAGATGCAAAGCAACACCCGAGAGCATGACCACTTCCTCCAAAGTGTGGCATCATCTTTTCGGGGAAAGCACTATTCCTCCAAAATTCAATATGGCTGAAATCTCAGCAGAGGAGCAAGAACTAGTTAAATTAACTTCCAGTATGGCTCCTTCCATAGCTCTCCTCCCCCTACCATCTGAAAATTCCTGCCTTAAGCCTGCGATCTGGCTGGGTCAGGAGGGGCTGGCGGGTAGATGCACCTGGCATTCCCTGCCTGTCCTATTCCCCCTTTGAAACTTCATGCTTTGTGACCCCTCCCTCCCCTGCTCTGGGATTCCTGTGTAGCAGAGTTCTGTCCACCAGATAGCCTCTCCCTGGGTAAGCCACTTATCACTTTATCAAAGCAGCCTGGCTAATCCTGGTAACTCTGACCAATCAGGGACGGGGTAGGAGGGGGAAAAGAAAGCCTTATAACTTCTTTTCTGTACAGTTTAGGATACATTCAGCAATGGCATACAGCTGGATTTATCAATACCATTCTCCTACGTCCTTGAATGATGCGTTCATAAACAATTGCAATGTTATCCTATGGGGCTTGGTATCTACAATGGGGAAAATGAATTGGGCAATTTCTCCATCACTAGGGCATATACAACATCTTTTATCAAGGACCTGCTTATAGTTTTATGACCCCCCACCCCTGGGACACCTCGGAGAGACTTTAGGGGTCCTGAATATGCAAAAATAGTGTAGATCCTCACATCCACAGTGATCCTAGCACAAAAGTCGATTATGGGAGGCACTTTACAACAATGGGGAAAGTGAAATGTGCAATCTCTCTATCGCCAGGGGATATGAAACATCTTCTATAAGGGCCCTCCTCATAACAACATGACCCCCCCCCCCCTCATCCTGGGACACCTATGGGAGACCCTGGGGGTACCTAAATGCCAAAATATTGTAGTTTATCACTGTGTAAGTGCCCCCTACCACCGAAGTCTAGTTTGGGCACAATTTACATTTAAAAGCAGTGCTGCAACACAGGGCTGCTTTTAAAATGACCTCAGGCTCTCAGAAGTGCACACATGCACGTGCAGAAAGGGTTGCTGGTCTCTAAACTGCCATGCCCTTTTATATACTATGTACTTATAGGTAGTTTTAATCCCCCTGCGCAATTATCTACAAGGGACTTATAGGGTAGTACATGCCAATTGTAAGTGTACCCTAATATATAGTGTACCCTCATGTATGTGTGTGTTTTCACTATGTTTTTAACATAGCACTGGCCCTGGGCCTGGTTGCACAGAGCCCAGGGACAGTCAGAGCCAGTTACCACCAGTACCAGTCAACTAAAAATGGGGATGCACAGGCCACACAGTATGCATTTGCAACAAAATCTCTTTATCCAATTTGCTTTTAATTTATATTTATGACTAAAAAATAGAGAGAGCACAGGAGCATCTATTCAGTTTCAGTCTCACTTTTGATCTCATGCTTAAAGCGGCAATACAAACAGTTCAAGCACACACATAATACAAAAAAACACAGATCTTTTAAAACGTATACTTTTACAATAAAGAATGTGCTACTAGCATACTTTACCCACCTATATAATGGCATTTAAAATCAACAAATATTCCTTTTACTCTCTACCCGATCAATATCTAAAAAACATTATAATCTCTCCTATTTCCTATCCATATAAATCAACTGACCTTAACCTCCTTGTTACAGGAATATTTCTTCAATCTTATTTCCAAACAGGACTAACATTATCTTTGTGCAAAATACAATCCACTAAGAAGCTAACTAAATCAATAGTATTATAAATACAAATATTTTTATCTCTTTGAGAAAGTGAGCAAGATAGACACTGGATAAGCAGTTCACCAAATATAGAAACAATTTCCTGTATTCACGAATAATCAATGATAATGCAGGAAGAATTATAATTCTACAGTCATCTTCAGACCATAGTCAAAGCAGACACTAAACTTGTCTATACTAAAACTGATCAGTTATTAGTGTGCAAAAATGCTATTACCTATATGCAAAATAATGCAAAAAAGGTGCAAGATACAAGTGCTATTATACAAAATAATGTTAAATTCCCTTTCTTATATCAAGAGTATATCTAAAACATAGCAACCTCAATATATTCATTCCAAATCCCTAATGCAGCGTGCCTTTCAGCTTGATTAGCTGCTCATAAACAACAGAAAAGAATTCCCTACTGCATAACACAAAGGTATATTGTCACATCTTAAAATGGATTGCATTAGACCCTTTGTATGCCGGATCTGAGTCAATCTAAAGGTCATTAGCAACAATGTTCTTCTACTATCAGCAAAATAAGAGCAAGTTATAAGTAAGTTCAAAAAGGTCAATGGTCCCCTTCGGCAGAAGGGACACTTATAAGACTTGGCTTATAAACAGAGACAATCAGAAATGCCATTTGGGACATTCCTAGATGTACGTGATAGACCAGTCAATGTCTCAGACCATTATTACGAGTGTCCTAGTAACTCTAGTGGAGCTGGTAACTAATGTTACCAGCTCAATGGAGGTATGATATCCCTTGCAACTCTGTGGATCGGTAGTATGTTGTGCATAGACTTCACCTTTTGAAAAAATGAGGGAAAACAAAGAGTTACTGAGACAATTGGGTGCTGAATTTCTGTTTCCTACGGCACTTCCTAATTTCTTTCTTTTTTTTTTTTTGATTTTCAAAAACCTTTATTGTAGGCTAGAGTTATTGAACACGGCATGGTGCCTACAGCCATGTTCGGGCCGGCAGTGCAATGTGGAACCAGGTATAGCAGTATAGGCAGTGTAGAAGTACACATCAAGCCGCCTACAACCACTTCGGGCCGGCCGTGTCAAATGAAACATTTTATCCAATAGCTTTTTAGAGCTGTGAGCATAATAGACAACCATAAGAAATAAACATTACCACTTAACATTGTTGACATAATAAGTTGACCATTCAGATAGCATGAACGTACTGTTAGCACCTTGAGTGACTCTACCATAGTCCCTGCTGTCCCCCTGGGTATTGTCCCCTGGCCAGAGTGAGTCTTAATATGCTTTAGTTCGCACTTACGTCGTTTGACCCATCGTCGCCAGGTCGAGGCTCGGTGGCTGTGTCCATGGTGGTGGTCTGCTCCAGAAGACATGTCTGGAGGGGAGCCCATATGTCGCGTGGACGTGAGGAAGGTGGCAAGAGGTCGGCATAAGTGTGTAATTGGTCTTGGCAATAGATAAGATCTTGCAGCCAGTCCTTAAATTTGGGAGCTCTCCCTCTACCCCACCTGCAGGCGATTCGCCTCTTAGCAAGAAGGAGCGCTAGGGAGACGTATTTCCGCACTGCAGCGACTAGTGCCGCAGTGTACCCTAGAAGCGTAATTAGGGGGTCGTCGGGAACCTGTAACCCCGTCATACAGTTGAGCGCCGTCAGCACCTCTGTCCAGTAGCACCATATGGGGGGGCAGTCCCTTGCTAAGTGTCTGAAATCCGCTCCTTCACTTCCGCAGCGGTCACAACGGTCATTGTCGCGGAGACGGAGACGCTTCAAGAGTGAAGGTGTATAATAAAGGCGGTGAATGTATTTGTAGTGGATGATGCGTAACCTGCTGCTAGCTGAAATATTTCCAGTTTGGCGGCAGCAGAAGGACCACTGGTCATCAGTAAGGGGGGAGCCCAAGTCCTCTTCCCAGCGTGCCCTAGCTATGGGGGGTCATACGCACAGTCTTTTTGAGTAGTACGGTATAGCAGCGATACCACATGTGTAGGGGTGGTTTGTTGTAGGAGGGCATTTAAGGGAGACATGATGGGGGTTTCCTGCGGGAAGCTCGGGGTGAGGGCCTTCACATCCTGTCACACCCTAACATAGAAAAAACGCTCCAGGGGGGTAGGTAGGGTGGTGCCAAAGAATTCCTCACTGGTGCAGAATGTGCCTTTGATATAGAGTTTTCCCCAGGTCTGGATGGAAAGTTTCCGGAGGAGTCGGCGGCAGCCTCCTTCCTGCGTAACAGGGAGGTCAAGCCGTCCGTGGAGGGGCAGCAGTGGGGAGTATAGGATGGTTGCGTGGAGACGGTTGGCCAGATCGCGCCAAGCGCTGGTAGTGCAGTGTATGGTGGTGGAGGCTTGGCGCCGCAGGATGACGGGCACGCTTAAGTATGCGGAGCAAGGGGTTGGGGCCATATATCCGTCTTCTATTGCCAGGTGGGGCATGTAAGGGGGGGTTATCCAGTACGCTGCGAAGTGAGCCTGGGCACAACTGAAATATAATTCCAGGTCGGGTACTTCGAAACCCCCGGCACTGAAGGGCCAAGTGAGAGTGTCCCATCGCAGCCTGGCTTGTTTCCCTCCCCACGTAAGGCGGATGAGTTGAGTTTGTAGGGTTTTAAAGAAGTGTCTGCTGGGGGCGTATGGAATATTAATGAAGAGATAAAGCAATTTGGTTAATATCACCATTTTGATAAGGGAGGTTCTCCCAGCCAGGGAGATGGGCAAGGCAATCCATCTGGTAATTTTTTCAGTGAGGAGGTCAAGCGTCCGACCATAATTGTCTGTCATCAGCTCACTCCGATTGCAAGTAATGATTATGCAGAGATATGCGATTGTATCTTTGCACCACGTGAGGGGGTAGTTGGGTGTGAACTGCGTAGTGGCGTCAGTAAGGGGGTAAATTTGAGACTTCCCCCAATTTATGTTGACCCCAGAGAGGTGACCAAAGAGAATGAGTAGTCTGAGAATGGGGTTGAGACTTTCTTCTGGATTGCGGAGGTAGAGGGTGAGGTCGTCAGCATATAAAGAGATTAGTATTTGTCTCTCTGGATATATGAGGGTGTGGTCCCGAAAGTGCTGGCGGACTTTGGCAGCCAGGGGCTCAATAGCCAGGGCAAAAAGGAGAGGTGAAAGGGGGCATCCCTGTCTAGTGCCTCTGGCTATTGTGAAGGAGGAGGATCGAGCGCCATTGACAATAATACTAGCCTGCAGGCCTGTATATAACAGGTTAATCCAAGCTAAAAAGGGGGTGGGGAATCCCATACGCTGCAGGACAAATGCAAGGTAATCCCATTCTAGGGAATCGAACGCCTTGGTGGCGTCAAGGAAGACAGCCGCCACGTTCGTGTCAGGGTCAATGTCTTGCAGGACAGCAAACAGGGTGAGCAAGTTGTGGGATGTGCCTCGGCTTGGTACAGACCCCGACTGGTCAGGGAGGACCAGGGCAGTCATGAGAGGGCTAATGTGGTTCGCGATCAGTTTCGCTAAGATTTTAGCATCGACATTTATTAGGGAGAGGGGCCTATATGAATCGCATTGCGTAATCGGTTTGCCCGGCTTTGGTAGGGATATTATTAGCACCTCTCGCATTGTTTGGGGCAAAATACCAGTTTCGCAAGCCTCCTTGAAGACATGCCGCAGTACGGGATGAGTATATGGCGATATGTTTTATAGAATTCGGCTGGGAGACCGTCTGGTCCCGGGGCCTTTCCGAATTGCAGTTGCATTATAGCGGTTATGATCTCTTCGTCCTCGTGATGCGCGAGGAGGAATTCCCTCTGAGTGTCCCCCAGCCAAGCAATCGCGGTGTCCTCAAAGAAAGGAGTGAAATCGACGGGTTGCGTCCTGTGTGAAGTGTACAGAGTTTTGTAGAAGAGCTTAAAGACGGCAACAATATCTGGGGTATTTCTGTGCAGCTGACCGTTTTCATCAACAATTTCAAGGACGGTGTTGGAGAATCTAGGTGGGCGGGTCAAAGACGCTAGCGCTTACCCGGTCTTTCTCCCTCCCCATATCGGCAAGCTTGGTGATATTTCCCCCTGAACTTACACTCCCTCTCGGCCATTTCCTGATAGTCTGTGAGAAGGACCCTCAGGCGCGCCTTCAATTCTGGGGTGGGTGTAGTCTGTATCTGTGTTTCAGTGTGTTTGAGCTCAAGCCCTAACTTACGGAGTGTGGAGCAGATGTCCTTCAGGACCCCCCCCTGCTTTTGGCAATGCAGATTCCGCACACAGTGACTTTAAAGGCCTCCCAGACCGTGGAGTATTGTGTGACCGAATTGTCGTTGTGGGGGAAGAAATCAGTGATCGCTTGTTCAAGTTCAGTCTTGAACACAGGGTCTAACAGGGCCTGCGGGGGCAAGCACCAAGACAGGTATGGCGATTCTTTGTGAGGGGGTGTAAGAGTGATGAGCACCGGTGAATGGTCGGAGTATGTGCGAGAAAGGTGAGAAGCGCACGACAACCATGAGGTTAACCCTCTGGTGAGAAGCCAGCTATCTATGCGCGACCAGGAGGAGTGGGCAGTGGAGAAACAGGACCCCTCTCTATCATGTGGGTGAAGGGCGCGCCAGGCGTCGACAAGGTCATGGTCATTGATGATGTGGTTGAGGGTGTCGTGTGCATTGGAGTAGTGGTGTGGTAGCGGGTGCGATCGGTCCAGCGTCGGGTCAAGGGTAACATTAAAATCTCCTCCCCACATTATATGTGTTGAGCCAGTATCAAGTATCTTACCCCAGAGGACCCGAAAGAATTCGGGATCGTCAGTGTTCGGTCCATAGCAGGAGACAAGTGTTATAGATTCTTCCACCGCAAAATCGCCGACATCCACGACAGCTTCAACACCACGACCGCCCCGGCAACCACCGAGACCACTGCCCCCACAACCACCAACCGCCTGCTCTCCTGGACCAACATCAACGACGAGGACACCAGCGAGATCATGAACACCATCCACTCCGGTTCACCGCTAGACCCGTGCCCTCACCACATCTTCAACAAAGCCAGTACAGCCATCGCGCCCCATCTCCGGAAAATAATCAACATCTCCTTCGAGACAGCAACCTTCCCGGAAAGCTGGAAGCACGCCGAGATCACCGCCTTACTCAAGAAACCCAAGGCAGACCCCAAGGACCTCAAGAACTTCCGACCCATCTCTCTGCTCCCCGCGAAGGTCACTGAGAAAATCGTCAACAAACAACTGACCCGCTACCTCGAGGAGAACAACATCCTGGGCCCTTCCCAGTCCGGCTTCCGCAGCAACCACAGCACCGAAACCGCCCTCATCGCCACCACCGATGACATCAGGACCCTGCTAGACAACGGAGAAACAGCAGCCCTCATCCTCCTGGACCTATCAGCCGCCTTCGACACGGTCTGCCACCACACACTACGAACACGCCTTCACGACGCCGGGATCCAAGAGAAGGCCCTGGACTGGACCACATCCTTCCTTTCCGGCAGAACACAAAGCGTCCGCCTCGCCCCCTTCCGATCCAAGGCCACCAAGATCATCTGCGGCGTACCCCAAGGCTCCTCCCTCAGCCCAACGCTGTTCAACATCTACATGGCACCCCTCGCCCACGTCGCCCGACAGCACAACCTCAACATCATCTCCTATGCCGACGACACCCAGCTGATCCTCTCCCTCACCAAAGACCCTCACACCGCCAAAGCCCACCTCCACGAAGGAATGAAGGCCGTCGCCGAATGGATGAGGACCAGCTGCCTGAAGCTGAACTCGGACAAGACGGAGGTCCTCATCCTTGGTTCCAACCCTTCAGCCTGGGACGACTCCTGGTGGCCAACATCACTGGGAACAGCCCCGCCACCCACCGACCACGTACGCAACCTAGGGGTCATCCTCGACCCCACCCTCTCCATGACTAAGCAGGTCAACGCCGTTTCCTCATCCTGCTTCAACATCCTCCGAATGCTCCGCAGGATCTTCAAGTGGATCCCCACCGAAACAAGAAAAACAGTCACCCAGGCCCTCGTCACCAGCAGGCTGGACTACGGAAACGCCCTCTACGCAGGAACGACGGCTAAGCTCCTGAGACAGCTGCAACGCATCCAGAACGCCTCTGCACGTCTTATCCTCGACATCCCCCGACGCAGCCACATCACACCCCACCTGAGAGACCTGCACTGGCTCCCTGTCAACAAGAGGATAACCTTCAAGCTCCTCACCCACGCACACAAAGCACTCCACAACTCCGGACCAGCCTACCTCAACAGACGACTCAGCTTCTACACCCCCACCCGCCAGCTCCGCTCGACCAGCCTTGCCCTCGCCACAGTCCCCCGCATCCGGAAAACGACCGCCGGCGGCAGATCCTTCTCCCACCTCGCCGCCAAGACCTGGAACACCCTCCCCACCAACCTCCGACAGACCCAAGACCTACTGGCCTTCAGAAGACTCCTCAAGACCTGGCTCTTCGATCAGTAGCAGCACCACCCCCCTCTTCCCCCAGCGCCTTGAGACCCTCGCGGGTATGTAGTGCGCTTTATAAGTGACATGATTGATTGAGCAGCCAACCTGCCCCATAGGACACTGTATCGGCCTTGCGGGTCGGCGTAAGACCCGATGGGGGTGTAGGGGAGCATGCGCTTGACCAATATGACCATACCACGGGCGTAAGAGGAATATGAGGAAAAGCACCTACAGGTCGCCCATCGGGATGCGAATGAAGCAGGGGCGGTGGGGCCTAGATGTGTCTCCTGGAGCATGGCACAATGTATATTGTGGCGATCTAGGTAAGAGAGGATGTGTCGGCGTTTGCGAGGGTCTCCCAGGCCGCATACATTCCATGTCAGGAAGTTATAATTAGGGGGACTAGGTCGGTTCTCCATGGCAGTGTATCAGAGTTGCAATGGTGGATAGTGGGTGCTTACTGCACTGGTCAATTAAGCAGGGCGTCCATATGCTTGTCAAGTCAGTAAAAAGTGGTATGAAACAAACCCTTTTCCCCCCCCTCCCCCCTCCCACAACAGCAGCCCAATCCTGCCGTGTCGTGTGTCCCTCCCTCCCTTCCCAAAGTCCTCACACTCAATTCCCCCAATTGGGGAGAGTGGAGGCAGGGTAGCTAACATTCCAAACCAGAACAGTGTAGGGGTTCCCTGGGTGGGTAGCAGGAAGAGGGCGGACCAAATACTCCTCGCTTCGGCGAGGGCGCTCCGGGGATATCATTAGAGAGTCTTATCAGCCCAGTAGGTCTGCGGTAGAAACTGCATGCGAGGGGGGCGGCCACAACAACCGCAGGAAAGGCCCGGCGGGGGCCATGCAGCAGTCCATGGTGTGGGGCACAATGTTCCAAGCTGTGGTTTCAGAGGGGTCCTTGACCATGAGGATGACTGAGTAGAGAAAGCCGCAGAGTCCCCGGGGTGGGGCAGAGCCATCACTCTATATCCGACATACCTCCTTCATCAGCGGATCGGGTGGAGGGGGAGGCACGGCCTGCGGATTCCTTGGGCAAGGTTTTAATAAAGTCGTATACATGTTGAGGGTTAGTAAAAAAATGTTGTTTCCCTTGGTGAACGACTTTGAGGCGTGCAGGGAAGAGCATAGCGTATTCAATGTTCATTTGTTGGAGTTTCTTCACTGGAAGGAACTTCCTGCGTCCCTCCTGGACGGACATAGTGAAATCCGGGTATAGTGAGACTTCTATGCCTTCAAAGAGCACCTTCTTGCGTTCCCTGGCAAACCTCAGGGCGGTGTCACAGTCTCTATAGTTAAGGAGCCTCGCAATGATGGGGCGAGGAGGGGCGCCGGGCACATGGCGAGGTGCCAGTGAGCGATGTGCTCTCTCAATGATGAGTACCGACAAAAAGGCCTTTCTTCCAAAGGCGGTAGTGAGCATGCGCTCCACATACTCCTCCATCCTGCCTGTGGCGGTGGACTCTGGCACCCCTAGGATCCACAGATTGTTGCGTCTTGAGCGTGATTCCAAGTCTTCGTTTTTTGCGGCTATGAGCTTCAGGACCTTCTCCATGTCTAGCGCTTTTTTCACAGTCGAGGTGGAGGTGTCCTCCAGGTCAGAGATGCGTTGCTCCGTTTCCTTGATGCGTTCATCGTGTTGGTCGCTCTTATGCGTAAGAGTATCTATACGGGCATTCATAGTGTCCATTTTGGCTTCTATGGAGGATAGGCTGGATTGAATAGCTAGGAGAAGAGCCTTCAAGTCGTCTGTGGACGTGGGTTGTTCAGGGGTGCCGGCATGTTCCCCCTCCATTTCAGCCTGCGTTCGCATGGATTTGCGGGCCTCGAAGGTAAGTTTGGGCTGCTTACCATCAGTCCTTCCCATTGTGACTCCGAGGTGCAGCGGGGAGGAAGCACACCTTAGCTGGACGTGGTCCAGCTAAGGTGAGTGTGTGCTAGATGAGGTCTCCAATCATGCACAGTTTATCCCAGGGGCCCAACGGCGCGCCCGTGTGGAAGATGGGAACCAGGGGCACCGCGGACGGTCGCAGGCTGACGGTCGGGCGAGGAAGGTACTATGCAGGGGTGAGATAGTATTGGAGCCGGGTCCCCCTGCGCTCCGCGGCCATGTTCTAGGCGGCAGTTAGTGCGTAGGTGGAGGGAGAGGCCAGTGACTGGGGCGGCGGGGGTGCGAGTGGTTACGGCGAGAAGATCCACGGCCGCGACGGACCTTCCGGAGTCTCGAGGCGCCAGCCAAGGATTGAAGCCAGTTCCCAGGAGAGGGTCACCACCGCCCGCCGGTACAGCCAGGAGGCAGCAGGGTCCAGCTGGCCACAGCAGTGCGGGGGGCCGCAAGTAATGAACAGACCGTGGCGGTAGTGGAAAGCCAGCTCCTCAGGTGCAGTAAAGTGCAGCCAGGCGGGATAGTCAGTTAGACTTTGGACTGGCTAGGGGCCACCTCGCCCCCAGGTACAGGCGCAGCAGACGGGTCCCACTTTTATTCCAGCGCGGGGAAGAAAGCCAGGCGGTGGTGGATCACGCCGAGACAAGCGGGTCCCGGGGACGCAGCAGTGCAGCACTTCAGAAGGCCTAGGAGGCAGCAGTGGCAGTCGGTGCAGGCCCGCGGTGCAGGGCGGGCGGGCAGCGCGGGTGGAGAGGGAGCAAGCGTTGGGGCGCGCTGGTGTGCACCTGCCGCCGCAGGCAGAGACTCACCGGACACTGGGAAGAGTATTTGCGGGGCCGCCCAGAGCGGTCAGAGCAGGCATCGGAAGCGCGTAGTGGAGGGGGGAGTAGGCCGCTCGGCGCGCGGCATTCCGCCCGGTGCTCCAGCAATCAGGTTCCTCTCAGCACGTTCCGGAGCTCCCAGCCTCACCTGCCCACGCCCCCGCAGCAGAGGCAGTCCGCACCAGGCTCCGCTCTCTCGGCGATTCCCACAGTGCCGGGAGGTGATAGCAGTCGGCTCCTACAGGCCTCCCGGGCCGGAGGCAGGTCGAGGTCGGGTGCAGGCTCCAGGTGCAGCCTTCGCGCCAGGCAGCGACGGGCTCCGCAGCCGCCGTGGAGGGGCTCTCAGGATAGGTGGTGATGGGGTCGGGTCCAGGATTCCAGGTGGGTGCAGCAAGCGGCAAGTTCTCGGCCCAGCGGCGGCAGAGTCAGAGGCGGCCGGCGCAGACGTCTGCCATCTTAGACAGTCCTGACCGGGTCCCTCCGAGGTCTCCTCCAGCAGCCACAAGGCTGTTTCTGCAGTTATTGGCGCTCCGGATAATGGCACAAAGGGTTCCGCCACCCCTGCAGCAAAGTGTACAATTTGGAGGGGCAGATAATTAGGAGGATATTAGAAGGATTGTGCCCCGAGCCGCAAGAGCCTCACGTGAGTGAGGCCATCTTGCTTGGCGCCCTCTAGCGCCCCCGGCACTTCCTAATTTTTGAGTGTCTCCTAATCCCCTGAAATCCACTCTTGGTTACTGATACCTGTTTTAGCTCAGTGGTATGAAGTACTGAAATAAAAACCTTGGCGTTCGTAATGAGAGTCAGGGACATGGCAATTTACAATTTCCTGCTGATGCAGTTTGTGGTACACCTGTTATTTTACATGACTGAACCTTGTTCTACTACTTCCTGTATTTTATATGTTCTGTTTGTGAGGGAAGAGTATGTTGATTTCTCTTGCTGTACATATTGTGTGTTTAAGGTGGGTTTGCAATTCCACTGCTTCAGCGCAGTTTGAGAACCATTCACTCCTGAGAAGCATTCAGTCCACATGGTCAACTTGTGCTTTTCTATACATGTGTGTGTGTGTTAGGGAAGCATGCACTGAATGTCCGTGCAGAACTGGACCTTCCCATGCTGCAGTGTCACTGTTGTTCTCTAGCTTTTTGAGTATTTAAAATGTTTTTCTCGTAATGTACTTTTCCTGTATGGGTAAAACATGTGCTGCACTGTATGTTGTTAAGGTTGCACTGCTGATGCCTGTACATTTTACTTTGTTTTCAGCACTGGGAAGCTTGCAACTTCTCATACTGTGCATGTTGTGTGTGTGTGTGTGTGTGTTGCTTGAAGGACACTTGAATGCCCACAGGTGGAAGCTGGTTAGTGAAATAAAGCAAAAGATCATGAATCATAAAACGTATATGACACTAGGCTAAACAAATTGTATAGATTTAATATCAAAATTATGTGGATGACAACCGACCGCTTTCAATGAATGACTTTTACCATAAAACCTCTATTTTATGTTAAGTTGCACAATCAGAACTGTTACCCAATGTGCACCAAAGCAAACGTCACAAGAAATTGACACTGCTCATTTCCCAACACGTATTCAACAGCAAAATATTAACATGTAGGTCCTTCCACATTTGAGTGAGACAAAAGACAAAAGAAATGTTAAGCATTCAACACCACATATTACAGCCCTACGAATTTGAGTGAGACGCGATGGAACACACAGTAAATGTTCAACTTAAAATAGAAATTAGAATGCGAAGAATAAGAATGCGAAGAAGAAGAATACGAAGAAGAAGAAGAAGAATAAAAAGAATAAGAAGAATATGAATAATAATAATGATAATAATAATAATAATAATAATAAGAAGAAGAAGAAGAAGAGGAGAAGAATACAATGTAGAACAATATGAAGAAGAAGAATACAAAGAAGAAGAAGAATACAAAGAAGAAGAAGAATACGAAGAAGAATACAAAGAAGAAAATGAAAAAGAATACAATGAAGAAGAATACGAAGAAGAATACAAAGAAGAAGAAAACATTTACTGAATATTTTTCTCTGCTAAGCACTGCAAATACATTGTTTTACTGTTATCCTTACTAATGCTACTCTGTTTAGTGATCTTAGATATTTAATAGGCTGATTTAGCCATACCTAGATGCATGATACTGGTCTGTAGGTATTGGTAACACACACGGAGATGTCAGTAGAAAGCACTTACCTAAATGATCCTGCTGACATAACTAAGGCACATCCATTTATTTTAAATTAAGAATAGAATACTCAAAATAAACAGTGTACATCAAAACATGCAGATGAATATGGACTGCCTACTAATGTTGGCTCTCGCAAAAACCACAGCTTGGGATTTGTACTATGTCACATGGAAAACCTCTGAAACAGAAAACATTTATGACATCTAAGGAAGAAATACAAACTTTGTGTACCTAGACAGGTGCCCAAACCAGTAATTCAACATGAATTAGTACAAACACACAGGCACTCAGAATAGTGTCCAAAATCATATCGGCACAGAATAGTGGACCCCAGTACTGAAGAGAACGGTTTCCAAAAGCACATCACATTGGTAGTTTTTTAATGTGTTTGTGTAGTGCTCAGCTATCCAATGTTTTATTGCAGATGAAAGTGTGATAGATTATCCTGCACAAATGACACCAATTTTACAGATAAAAAGATATTTTTAGTTTTCATTGTTATAACAGAAGACTAGTATTTTTCTTAAATCAGCAGGAGTTTGTTCCTCATCTCGGTGTTGCCAGCTGAAAAGCACTTTCCCCATATTGCAATGACATAATCGCTGTATTCATGTGATGATTTTAACAACTGTTGGACTTGGCCCTTTTTAGCTAAAGTTCCCTAAACATTTTGCCTTCCCCCTAGACCTTTTTTATGACATGGTGTTGCCAACTTAGATGCTTTGGGCACTTTGCCACTGCAGATCAGTGTCAAAGTGCAAGTGTTCCCTGTGTAAAGTGTAATGGTAATTGGTTGTCCATAATTGGCATGGTTGTCTTACTAGTAAAGTCCCTAGTAAAGTGCACTATGTGTGCCAGGGCTAGTAATACAAATGCTACTCGTGGGCCTGCAGCACTAATTGTGCCACCCACATAAGTAGCTCCCAAAGAGAGAACTCAGGCCTGCCACTGCAGGGCCTGCGCGCAGTTTGCTAACTGCCATGTTGTCCTGACAAGTGCACCCACTTGAAAGGCCTTACCCTTCCCTTTCCATGCACATCAGACACCCCTATAGTAGGCCCAAGGTACCCCCCTGGGCAGGGTGCAGTGTCTGTGAAAGGTAGGACATGTACTGAGGTGTGTACCATGTCCTAACAGTGAAATACTCTCCATTTCGTTTTTCACTGTTGCAAGGCCATCTTGCCCATAGGACAGAATGGGGAAGGCTGTGTAATATGTTTCCAGCCTATCTTCCCATAGGTTTAAGATGGAGAGGTGAAGTTTAGTGCGCCTGAGCTCACAATTTAATAACACATCTTTTTGTGAAGGTGGTTTTTGAATTGTGTGTTTAGAAACCACGCTTTTAGAAGTGGCTGGGTTTTTTGTTCTAACAATTCTGTGTGTCTCTGCCTGGTTGTGGATTGACTGTCTGGATTTGACTGTGATAGGATCTGGGAAATGTCTTGACCCAGGGGAGGAGTAGGTGAGACAGCCACGGTTGACCTGCATCTGGAGTGTAGGGGGAAGGAGTAGGCCCTGGAGGTGAAGAGGCCTGGGCTGCTGCCATAAAACAAAAGCTCCATCTCCTGCTGAGTGATTGAAGATCCAGACCCCCACTATCAAAGGAAGAAGGTGTCACTGGCAGGGAGACACCCAGAACTGGTTTGGCCAGGGGTCAGTGCCCCCTGAACACAAAGACTTCAAAGACATTTAGGGGTATAGCTATGAGAGCTGAAACCCCTGGACTTTAGACTGAAATCCATATTGAAAAAGGATTGAACCTACTTGGTGCTCAAGAGGAACCTCTGCCAAAGAAGAACAGCTGAAGAGACTGAAGAGAAGGACTGCCCTTGCTGTGTGTTCTGGGGCTGGCCTGCAGTTTGCTGGTTTGACTAAGGAGAGGACAAGGGACTTTGCTGTGTGCTGTGTCCCCCTGCTTGTGAAGACCTTGCTGTGTGCTGTGTCCTGAAGTAGTGTGTCTCCCAGGGCCCGAGGAGAGCTGGCTCCCTGTTGTGGAAACTGAGGAGCATAAAAGTATCCAAGTGTGTCTCAGCGATGCTGTGTGCGTGTGCTTTTTGCAGCCTGAGACCTTCGTAAGAACTGCCCTGTGATCGTGTGCACCCGGAGTCCAAGTGAGTCTCAGCGACGCTGTGTGCGTGTGCTTCGTGCAGCCTGAGACCTTCGTGAGGATTGCCCTGTGATCGTGTGTACCCGGAACTCAAGTGAGTCTCAGCGACGCTGTGTGCGTGTGCCCTGTTGCAGCCTGAGACCTTCGTGAGAAATTGCCCCGTGACTGTGTGTCCCAGAGCAGTCTTGTTCTCTGCTTCGAACGACAGCGTGGCCAGAACTGCTGTGATCGTCATTGCCATTGGCCCGGACCGGCATCCCCAGAGGAGCTGTGAGAAGTCACCGCCGCCGGCCCGAGCCTGCCTTTGCCAAGGAGAGACCTCGAACCATCACCGTCGGGGGTCCGAGTTCCACTGCCCAAGATCAACGAAGTCGCACCGGAGGCCCAAGCCGGGAGGAGAGGAGAGTGAGATCGCACCCCCCAGGTAACGCTCAGCGAGCGTGCGTGTGTCACCGCCTGCGGCGGGGTGCGGGCTACGAGAGAAACGCTCTCGGCCTTTCCCATCTTTGCAGCGCGAGCCCCCGCTCAAGCCCGTATCGCAGCCCGTACTTGCCGAGGAGTGGCAGTACCAGGGCCGGAGTGTGGAGCTGCACTTTGTTTTCCATCATAACAGTGTTGGGGGCATAGTTTGGCAGTAGCTGACCGCGAGTCAGTAAGAGTGGCATAGAGACCGTCCAGAGCACCTCAATCGGTGCCGAAGTACATTATTTTTGCATTATGAACTGCCTGATTGTTGCATTACAAAGTGCATTATTTTTGCATTACGAACTGCCTGATTGTTGCACTACGAATTGCATTATTTTTGCATTACGAACTGCCTGATTGTTGCATTACGACTTGCATTATTTTTGCATTACGAATTGCCTGATTGTTGCATTACAAATTGCATTATTTTTGCATGACAAACTGCCTTATTGTTGCATTATGAATTGCATTATTTTTACATTACGAAGTGCCTGATTCTTGCATTACGAACTGCATAGCATTGCATTAGGACTGTATTGGATCATCGAGAATTGCTCATTAATACTGCAAGAACCTACCAGTGTGTGCTGGCCTAATAACTGGCAAGGTGAAATATTACAAATACGCAGATGTTGGATTTTTATCGTGTGGTCTGATCGTATATCTTTTTTTTATAAACATATAATTGTTTTTTTATGAAACTCGTGTGGAGTCCATTTGTGGTGTTGTCCCTGTGTCACTGAGAGCGTGGTTGCAAATACTTTACACATTTGCCTTGGAGATAAGCCTGG
Organism: Calotriton arnoldi; assembly: GCA_963921515.1. Lineage (NCBI taxonomy): Eukaryota > Metazoa > Chordata > Amphibia > Caudata > Salamandridae > Calotriton > Calotriton arnoldi. The sequence continues at coordinate 277,465 of CAWUFW010003240.1, forward strand.
CTGCTCGTGCCAAGCTACTGAGGGGGTGAGCAGGGGCTATCTGAGAAGGTGTCCTTCCTTTCCCTGACTTAGAAGCAAGGGTCTCTATTTGGACTAAGGTACCTACCTCAGCCAACTAGAGACCCCCAGTTCTAACATTGGTGGTCAGCGGTTGGGGATTTGAATGTGTATTTGCAAATTCACTCACAGTGATTGGTGTACATCACTAGTTTAGCGCAGACCACGACGCAACCACATATTGTGTTTTGATTTTGGGTTCTATTTTTGAGCGACCTTTAAGCCACACATCATGTCTCATAGGAGTCAAGTAGCCAGTGAGGTTGCAGAATTTGAGTTCGACATTGAGGCATTGCTTACCTACAAAGTTGATCAATTGAGGCAATTCTGCAGAGCTTTGGGATGTCACATGAAAGGTAGCGCCAAGAAGGTGGAGCTGCAAACGGCCTTGAGGGCCTGGTGGGAAGCCAAAGAGGCTCAGAAGACAGGTGATGCTGAGGTGGATGAGGATGACCCAGGGAATGGATTTGGTCCACAGGATTTGCCGGTGGAAGGACCAGCCTCAGGGGCTGGTAGTAACCATTCAGGGAGGAGTTTTTCCCCAGAGAAGCTGGAGGAAAACCAAAGGGTCAGAGAGCATGAGTTGGAGGTTTTAAAACTTAAGGCTCAAGCAGAAGAGAAAAAGCTGCTCATTGAAAGTGAAAAGCGAGCAGAGGAGAGCAGGAAGGCTCTCGCCTTGGAAGAGACGAAGATTCTCTTAGCTCATGAGTTAAGCATGAGGGAACTGGACCTTAAGGCTAAACAGGCGGAGTCCAGTTCAATTGGTGGCAGCACACAACCAGCGCCAGCGGGTAAGGTGTACATTCCCAAAGACTTAGGGGCCGATTCCGATTCGGGCCGGAAAACGTACCGACCGATTCGGAGCCGGAATTCATTCCGACCGACACGTACCGGTGCAGCCCGACCCGCAAAGTACGATGAGAAGCGTGCAAAATCCGACCGACGCGTACGGAACACAAGCCGAACGACCGAACCGTGCGGAAAACAGCTATCCGGCTGGAAAACCACCCGAATCGAACCGACCGACACGCACCAGGAAGAATCCCGAACGAAACGTACCCGCGAACTCCTACCCGCCAAGTACGATGCAACGCGTGGAAAACACGACCGAGTCGCACGGGGCCCAAGCCGTATGACCGACACGCATACAAAACTGCGAGCCGAAGCAACCCAATACACCGCGACCGACGCGTACGCAGCACAGAAAACAGCACAAACACAGCGTGAACGAATCGGAGAAGCTCGCACGAGACAACTGCAGGGTCCGACTCGGTCAGAAGAACGTCTCCTACATGCACAAAAAGTACTAAGGAAAAAACACACAAAAAAAGGCCAAACAAGCAATTACAAAGCCAATAAATACTGGGTGGGGAAACAGGGAACAAAGACACACCCACAACTCCACCCATATAAAGGACACAAATCCCTACCATGAACCTTTGCAAATTCAAATTACCTGCCAGCACTCAACACCAACAGACAGCAACCACACACACACTCACAGCTCATCCATCACACAAGCCACACACCAGCAGCACCTCAACAAATAGCACCCTCACATACACCCAGCAAAACACACACCCTCACTTGCACACCAACACACACATCACTCACCATCACCACCCATCACCATGCCCCCAAAGAAGAATCAAAAGTTCCTAGATAGTGAATTGGAAGTCCTGGTAGATGAGATCCTCAGGGTAGAGCCACAGCTGTTTGGTACACTGGTCCAACAGACACCCATGTCGCAGAAAACCAAGATGTGGGAGAGGATTGTCGACAGGGTGAACGCACAATCACCATGTTTGCGCTCAAAGGGAGACATCCAGAACAGGTGGTATGACGTGCGCAGGAGGGTCAGGGACCTGTTGAAGAAGGACTACCTCTTGAGCCAACACACCGGCAGTGGCCCTCCTGCCAAACCAGTATACCTCAGGCCCTGGGAGGAGAAGGTGCGGGCCATCCTACCACCAGTGAGCGTATATGGACTAGAAAACATCCCAGAGCCTGGTGAGTACACAACAAATGTACACAATATTGTGCGACAATACACACACATCACTGTCGAGGGAGAGTCAAACCATGCACCCTTAGCAAATACACAGCAACCAAAACAGAATCATCCCAAAATGTGTATGTCAGTCAGATAAACACAACACATGCCATCTCATAGTGATATGTAACTGTGTCATCACATGTACAAACACAACTACAACTACAGCTAGGCAGTGGCACAAATATAACTAACAAACACATCCAGACATATAGCCACCACTACAACACCACCTCACAATGAAGCCCACTGAAAGGAAGGATTCCTGTGTATGCTGGGCAAGTCAGTGTAGCCAATAGCATCATGGGAGTCGTAGTCACAGATATTGCCCACCCTCACAATGCGCACATCAACACCACCATGAACCATGCTCACATCACAGGGAGTGGAAAACAACTGACAAGATGGCTGACACTGGCTACTGCTGTGGGGAGCACAAGGTCCTGCTGGCAACTGTGCACCAACCAACAGCAGGACACCACTGACTGACATCCTGAAAGACAACTTGCACTCCCTGCAACGGAAGCACGTTCCATGGTGGGAAATCTGCCTGGGTGGGAAGGAGGACTGACAGCACTGACCATAGTTACCAGCAGCTCCACTCACACACACCCCTAACACAAACTCCACACAACTCACCTGGGAGAATGCATTGCCTCACACTCTAATCAAATATCCCACAAAGAACCACAACCCTGGGTCATGCTGTGTGAAGCACAGGGACACACATGGGACTTGTAGCAAAACTAACCCCAGGATAACACTGTCAGCCATCTTGTCAGCACAGGCACACAACCCCACAGGGAAGCAGAGTCAAAAGGAAGGAAGCATGGGCATGCTGGGAAGGGGGTGGAGACAATAGCATGATGGGAGTGGTAGTCACAGCCCAACATCCCCCACCCACATGGCCCAGCAAGATCACACCCAAGCATGCACACCTCACAGGGAGTCAAAAGCCACATCAAAGATGTCTGATACTGGTGCTCAGTCGTGGGGAGCACAAGGCCCTGCTGGGAACTGGGCACCAACCAACAGCAGGACACCACTGTCAGCCATCTTGCCATTGCTGTCACACTCACACACAGTGAAGTACACTCAAAATGAAGGAAGTATGGGCATGCTGGGAAGGGCGGTGGAGGCAATAGCATGATGGGAGTGGTAGTCACAGCTCAACATCCCCCACCCACATGGCCCAGCAAGCTCACACTAAAGCATGCACACCTACCAGGTAGTGAAAAGCCACATCAAAGATGTCTGACACTGGTGCTATGTTGTGGGGAGCACAAGGCCCTGCTGGGAACTGGGCACCAACCAACAGCAGGACACCACTGTCAGCCATCTAGCCATTGCTGTCACACTCACACACAGTGAAGTACACTCAAAATGAAGGAAGTATGGGCATGCTGGGAAGGGCGGTGGAGGCAATAGCATGATGGGAGTGGTAGTCACAGCTCAACATCCCCCACCCGCATGGCCCAGCAAGCTCACACTAAAGCATGCACACCTACCAGGTAGTGAAAAGCCACATCAAAGATGTCTGACACTGGTGCTATGTTGTGGGGAGCACAAGGCCCTGCTGGGAACTGGGCACCAACCAACAGCAGGACACCACTGTCAGCCATCTAGCCATTGCTGTCACACTCACACACAGTGAAGTACACTCAAAATGAAGGAAGTATGGGCATGCTGGGAAGGGGGTGGAGGCAATAGCATGATGGGAGTGGTAGTCACAGATATTGTTCACCCTCACAACTGTCCCATCAACACCACCCTGAACCATGCGCACATCACAGGGAGTGGCAAAGAACTGACAAGATGGCTGACACTGGGTACTGCTGTGGGGAGCACAAGGCCCTGCTGGGAACTATGCACCAACCAACAGCAGGACACCACTGACTGACATCCTGAAAGACAACTTGCACTCCCTGCAATGGAAGCACGTTCCATGGTGGGATATCTGGCTGGGTGGGAAGGAGGACTGACAGCACTGACCATAGTTACCAGCAGCTCCACTCACACACACCCCTAACACAAACTCCACACAACTCACCTGGGAGAATGCATTGCCTCACACTCTAATCAAATATCCCACAAAGAACCACAACCCTGGGTCATGCTGTGTGAAGCACAGGGACACACATGGGACTTGTAGCAAAACTAACCCCAGGATAACACTGTCAGCCATCTTGTCAGCACAGGCACACAACCCCACAGGGAAGCAGAGTCAAAAGGAAGGAAGCATGGGCATGCTGGGTAGGGGGGTGGAGGCAATAGCATGATGGGAGTGGTAGTCACAGCCCAACATCCCTCACCCACATGGCCCAGCAAGATCACACCCAAGCATGCACACCTCACAGGGAGTCAAAAACCACATCAAAGATGTCTGACACTGGTGCTCAGTCGTGGGGAGCACAAGGCCCTGCTGGGAACTGGACACCAACCAACAGCAGGACACCACTGTCAGCCATCTTGCCATTGCTGTCACACTCACACAGAGTGAAGTACACTCAAAATGAAGGAAGTATGGGCATGCTGGGAAGGGCGGTGGAGGCAATTGCATGATGGGAGTGTTAGTCACAGCTCAACATCCCCGACCCGCATGGCCCAGCAAGCTCACACTAAAGCATGCACACCTACCAGGTAGTGAAAAGCCACATCAAAGATGTCTGACACTGGTGCTATGTTGTGGGGAGCACAAGGCCCTGCTGGGAACTGGGCACCAACAAACAGCAGGACACCACTGTCAGCCATCTTGCCATTGCTGTCACACTCACACACAGTGAAGTACAATCAAAATGAAGGAAGTATGGGCATGCTGGGAAAGGGGGTGGAGGCAATAGCATGATGGGAGTGGTAGTCACAGATATTGTTCACCCTCACAACTGTCCCATCAACACCACCCTGAACCATGCGCACATCTCAGGGAGTGGCAAAGAACTGACAAGATGGCTGACACTGGGTACTGCTGTGGGGAGCACAAGACCCTGCTGGGAACTGTGCACCAACCAACAGCAGGACACCACTGACTGATATCCTGAAAGACAACTTGCACTCCCTGCAATGGAAGCACGTTCCATGGTGGGATATCTGGCTGGGTGGGAAGGAGGACTGACAGCACTGACCATAGTTACCAGCAGCTCCACTCACACACACCCCTAACACAAACTCCACACAACTCACCTAGGAGAATGCATTGCCTCACACTCTAATCAAATATCCCACAAAGAACCACAACCCTGGGTCATGCTGTGTGAAGCACAGGGACACACATGGGACTTGTAGCAAAACTAACCCCAGGATAACACTGTCAGCCATCTTGTCAGCACAGGCACACAACCCCACAGGGAAGCAGAGTCAAAAGGAAGGAAGCATGGGCATGCTGGGAAGGGGGTGGAGGCAATAGCATGATGGGAGTGGCAGTCACAGATATTGGTCACCCCCACAACTGTCCCATCAACACCACCCTGAACCATGCGCACATCACAGGGAGTGGCAAAGAACTGACAAGATGGCTGACACTGGGTACTGCTGTGGGGAGCACAAGGCCCTGCTGGGAACTGTGCACCAACCAACAGCAGGACACCACTGACTGACATCCTGAAAGACAACTTGCACTCCCTGCAATGGAAGCACGTTCCATGGTGGGATATCTGGCTGGGTGGGAAGGAGGACTGACAGCACTGACCATAGTTACCAGCAGCTCCACTCACACACACCCCTAACACAAACTCCACACAACTCACCTGGGAGAATGCATTGCCTCACACTCTAATCAAATATCCCACAAAGAACCACAACCCTGGGTCATGCTGTGTGAAGCACAGGGACACACATGGGACTTGTAGCAAAACTAACCCCAGGATAACACTGTCAGCCATCTTGTCAGCACAGGCACACAACCCCACAGGGAAGCAGAGTCAAAAGGAAGGAAGCATGGGCATGCTGGGAAGGGGGTGGAGGCAATAGCATGATGGGAGTGGCAGTCACAGATATTGGTCACCCCCACAACTGTCCCATCAACACCACCCTGAACCATGCGCACATCACAGGGAGTGGAAAAGAACTGACAAGATGGCTGACACTGGGTACTGCGGTGGGGAGCACAAGGCCCTGCTGGGAACTGGGCACCACCAACAGCAGGACACCACTCACTGACATCCTGAGAGTCAACCTGAACCCACTGCAAGGGTGGCATGCTTCATGGTGGGATAACTGGGCTGGGGGAGAAGGAGGGCCGGATGTCAACTAAATACAACCAATGCAGACCATGTACACACCCCAACATTCAAATTGAAATGCTCAAAGTATGCAGGACAATGTGCTACACCAATATCAACCTCTGACTGTGACAACTTAGGACAATGCAATGTACAGGCCCGCATCCAGAGGTACAGTCACAACTGTCAGGTGTGTCAACCATTGATGCCTGCAGAAACATAACATACATTGTGTGTGTCTCCCAAAAACAGGTGATGATGGGGACACAGCAGCAGACGCTGAGGAGTCCCTGTCCCAGGATCCAGGGGAAACTGAGCTCACTGGTGTGGAACAGCCTCTGCCCTCCTCGGATGACGAAGACCTACCTGGCACCTCCGGAGCGAGTCATCATGCAGCACCAGCAGGACCACCAGCTGCACCCCCTGCACCCACCCCTCCAACGACTGACAACACACAAACCACCCCTGCCGACACGGACAGACCAAGGACCACCACCACCACCAGCACACGGACCCTTGCCCAACGTGGGGCTATGGACACCAACACCACCAACAACCCCCAAGGGGGCCCAGGGTCACCTGTGCGTGCCACCTCAGGTACTGCACGTGTCACCAGGGGTGGTGGGAGGGGTGGTAGACATAGGTCGCTGCTCGCAGAGGGGTCTGGACTGCATGATGACCCACAACTGGTACGCATAGCTGATGCGTACCAGACCAGCACCGGAGAGCTCAGCCAGGTAGTGGGGATCCTCAGGGACATACGACAGCAGCAGGCTGCCCATGATGCACGCTTGGACTTACACATGTCCCGCATGGAGTCCAAGTGGGACACACTGCAAGAGATGACGGCGGTGCATAGGGACATATTACAATGCCTCCGCCAGATGAGCAGCAACATGTCAACACCTCCCTGTGTGCCCACAACATCTGGTGCTGAAACAACTGCAACTGCCACAGGGAGGGAGGATGACTCTGGCGGAGAGTCCCCTGCATCGCAGCAGCCTGCACTTGAGGGTCCCCCCAAAGAAGAGGGGTCGTCCGAGGAAGGGCAACTGAGAGGCCGATGGCCATGCGCAACTCCCAGGAAGCCTAAACCTGTTCTGGATAATCACCTTTGTGCGCAAATTGTTCACCCTGTTGAATGCAACACAACTCCCCCACATGACATGGGGAGTACAAGTTGGACCAATGTATCAGATGACTGTGGACTTTACTCAGGACATTTCTGCTACCAGGACTTCCAAATCATCTAGGAACTTTGGATTACAATCACAATGTACAGCACCCACCATCCTGTGCACTATACTCACACATGTATGACAATAAACACACTAATACACCATACCTGCCTCTGTCGTGATTCCAACGTGGTTTCTGTCATGGAGATGATGACCTGCGAAATTACACTGTGCATGCTAACTGCTACAGCAAGTACAACACAGGCATGTGAGTCATGGCAACGTGACAAATATGAGGGAGACACACCACCAGGGCTACACAACATATACACACCAAGGCCACCTGACTCATCGCCTACACTGATGTTGCCAGGAAATACGGTGCAATGCACAGACACAACACCTATTCACAGTCTTTGTCAACTAGCCCACTGGTGCAGTAAGCAAATGTCAGTCAGATGTGTGACCACAGACAACGCACATCACAAAGTGAAGCACAGGTTTATTACACATTTGCAACATGTTGTAACCACTACAGATGCAAGGTAATCCCACCTGGCAGTGGGCACACAGTCAACAAGTGTAGAAGGAAGGAAGTCCATGGGTGTGGCGCACATCACCTGTAGGGACACGACAGCTACCACCCTGGAAGTTTAATCACGGTGTTGGGGGATCACAGTTGACCAAACAACTCTGAAAGTACCCTGTGAAGGACAGAAATGACACACAGTCAAAAGCACTGAAGAACAGGACAGAACTGCAATACTCATGCCCAATACATGTCACAAGATACCCACCCAGAACCAAGTTAGCATGTCAACACTGTTGGGGAGTACAGACTACCTGTAAGGACACATCGCTACACGCATACAGTCATGTAGCACATGGCCACACTCAAACAGCACCAGAGCACCACCAACACATATCATGCATACTCACATCATTGACATGACATCTCCGGATACTCACATTCAGCTGAAGAAGTTGGTGATGAGCTGTGTGCGGACATCACCATCATCATCATCATCATCATCACTGGCATCGTGGTCCAGGCCAGGATCCTCCACAGGTGGCGGATGTTGATCATCGTCATCCAGGATGAGAGGCAACTTCTTCCGCACAGCCAGGTTGTGTAGCATGCAGAAGACGATGACAATCTTGTACACCTTTGCTGGGGCATATGGGAGGGCCCGTCCTGTCTTGTCCAGGCAGCGGAAGCGGCTCTTCAGGAGACCAAATGTCCGCTCAATGACTCTCCTGGTCCGACCATGTGCCTCATTGTAGCGCATCTGGGCTGGTGTCACAGGGTTCCTGAGGGGCGTCAGCAACCAAGGCATGTTGGGGTATCCGGAGTCACCTACATATGGACAATTGCACATTAGCTGATTTGGAAAAGAGGGTGGAATACTACATCGCAGAACACACACAATGGTACAAAGTCAGTACACACCGACAAGCCAGGCACGCTGGTTCCGCATCTGTGACATCATCCTCGGGATGCGACTACTCCTCATCACGTAGGCATCGTGTGCAGAACCGGGGAAACGGGCACACACGTGTGAGATGCTCATATCAGCAAGACATACCACCAGTGCATTGACCGAATGGTAATGTTTGCGGTTCCTGTATGCCTGCTCATGTGCCTGTGGTGGTATCAAAGCCACATGTGTCCCATCAATGGAGCCAATGACATGCGGCATCCTCCCCAGGGCATAGAAGTCACTCTTCACGTCAGTGAGTTGTTGAGGTCTAGGGAAATAGATGTACTGGTTCAGGTATCTCAACATAGCCTCCAAAACATCGCGGAGCACACGGCTGAACATGGTCTGTGACATCCCACCAGCAGACGCCACAGTGTGTTGAAAGGTACCGGTGGCAAAGAAGTGTAGGGCTGCCATCACCTTCACCTTGGGGGTCAGCGCTGTGGGGTATGTCCGGCCAGGTTGCAAATGTGGGGCCAAGCGCACCGTCAATTCCTCAATCAGCGGCCTGGTGAAGCGGTACCGTCGGATGCAGTCCCGTTCCACCATGGATGCAAGGTCAGGGAATGGTCTATGGACAGCTGGTGCCCTGCAGTGCATAGGTGAAGAAAGAAAGAATGGCAGTCACCCCACATATGTGGCATTGACCATACACAATATCACATGATACATCATTATGAGACACAAGTACATGATGTGTGCAGTTCCGTAAGGACATGTATGGCACCTATATGGCCAACATCTAACATCACAGTTCAACAAGTGGCATCAACAAGTCCCATGTTGTGCCATGGGATATCATGAGGCCGTGTCACTGTTCCCATCTACTGCTGCCACGTTCCAAACACACCCCACAGTGATATGTGTGGACAGATGTGCCCCAGGCATCACAGCTCATCGACAGGTAGATTCCTAGGTACCCTGTATTGCCACATGGACACTGGCATGACATGGTGCATCATGAATACACCACAGCAAAACAACCATGACCCCCACAGGTAGTGGTCCCTGTTGCCTCGTCAGTACAGACATGGACGTCTGTGACACACACACGCACAACATCAAAGTTCATGCACAAACAACGTGGATGTGGAGACTGTCTCCAATTGTGCACATGGAATCAGAGACATTGTAAACACAACATGCACACAGACTGTGGAGGACCATCTATTGTGCCAATGGGTCACCCTGGGACGTACATACCGTCCCACATGGGACTCAGGCGGTATGTGACATGACATACACATACACCACCGTGAAATGTGACCATGCCACATGCTCAGGAATGAACAGTTGCACATCACAGTGGTCATGTGCACGACACACCAAGGATCCTGTCCCCATGAACAAGTGCACAGCCTGGGAGTGGCTGCCCCGAAGTGACACCCACAGAACAACATGTTCACCCCCATACACGGAATAGGTAATGCAGCCTTACATGCCTCAGGATACAGTGTGGACAGGCTGTGGTGTTGTAGGTGTGCCCCTCACTCCCTGGGAAGTATATGTGGCTGGCATATGTTCACTTGTGACAGGCATGGTGACATATGCCAGTGACTTGTCCAGGGACGCGTTGTACAGCAATGGACCGATCGGCGTGCCCGGCCGGCCCATTGCATTCAATGTGAGCGGGTACGCGTTGTATGCCTGGTACGCGTTGAACAGCAATGGACCGATCGGTGTGCCCGGCCGGCCCATTGCATTCAATGTGAGCGGCTACGCGTTGTATGCCTGGTACGCGTTGCACAGCAATGGACCGATCGGTGTTCCCGGCCGGCCCATTGCATCGTATGTGAGCGGGTACGCGTTGTATGCCTGGTACGCGTTGAACAGCAATGGACCGATCGGTGTGCCCAGCCGGCCCATTGCATTCAATGTGAGCGGGTACGCGTTGTATCGCGGGTACGCGTTGTACAGCAATGGACTGATCGGTGCGCACACATTGGCTGGGGCCTGGCATGGCAACGGACGCGTTTTCGAAGCTCCAACGAGTCTGATGCAGTGAATTCAGTTGGCCAGCCACAACAATGTTGCAAAATCATGGGTGTCATGAAGTTGAAGATTTGAAGGATGCTGTGGGCGTGTATTAGTGCTGCTATACCATGGATTGGTCAGATTTAGAAGATGCAAACGACTTGGACCTATCACTTTGGACACATGGGACAGTATCTGCCTCTGCAGCACACATATAATGCTGGCTGTTCCCCTGAGAGCTCACTTGCATGCACTACATGCTCCAGGACGACATCTGCCACCAACACTGCTGCTGTTTATGCATCCTCTGGCTCCTGCAATGGCACGTACTGTGGAGAGAGCCCCAGCCTTCAGCCTTGAGGAGAACCAGGCCCTGCTGGACAGCCTCCTTCCACAGTACAGCAAGCTGTATGGGAAACCAGGGGAGCAGGTGAGTGTGCTGTCCACTGCATCACTAATTGTGCATGTTGTCTGACTAGCAGGACTTTCATGGGGCACACCACTGGCTAGCATGCCAACTGAGTAGTTGTCACACCCCAAAGTGTGTAGTTACATGCACTGAACTGGTACAGTGCAGTAACAGTGCATTCCAACTAGGTTTACTTCCCATGCAATGATACCATGTAGTGACTGCTGGCAAACTGTTCATAGCCATTGTTGCACTGCCTGTGTACATCATATGCCCCTGTAATTGAGACATGTATATCCAACTGTGTGATGCACGGATATGTTGCATGTGTAGTAATGGCCTTTTCACTTTGTCATCCTCACAGGTTGATGCCCACCAGAAGCAGGAAATTTGGCTGACCATCGCCCGGAAAGTAAGATCCGTGGGGGTCTACAGGCGCAGGATCCGCAACTGCCAAAAGAGGTGGCAGGACCTTCGTGGCTGGACCCGGAGGATCGCAAGGGTCCAGCTGAAGCTGTCACCTCCTCGCAGGAGGGGCGGACACCGGACCCTGACCCCCCACATGCTCCGGATCCTGGTGGTGGTCTTCCCTGACCTGGATGTGCAGCTGAGGGACAGACAGCAGCAAGGAGGGGGTGAGTCCATGACTGCACTGTGCACTTTGTCTGACATGCTATGTGCCCTCCTCTGGCCTGGTTAAACTTCCACAGTACATCAGTCATGTGGTCCATGACCCATGTCCCTCATTTGTTACATGCCCACTTCTCCTCTGATACGCATATGTGTGGCCCTTATAGTCAGGAAACTGTGTCATTTGGGGACTGTGTCATTGCATTTTGCTTTGCTCAAGGTGGGGAACAGCATTTGTTCCTGTGACTATGTTGTGCGATTCATGGGTGGGTCAAATGCCTACACAGTGCCTAAGTTCTGACATGTGATCTGCGTGTAACTTTGATATGTGGTCCGCTTGCTGCTCTGACTCACCACATGTCCCTGGGGAATGTGGCACACACCCATGCTGCTGGTGGGAACAATATTTGGGCCTCAGGAGTATGTGTATCCAGTGTGTCACACATGCTTAGCCACCTGCCTACTGTCCAGGACTCATCCCTCTTACAGGTGGTGCTGGACAGTCATGCCTACTCCAGTGCATACAATACACTCTGTACTCCCACTCCCGTGTATCATCTGGCATGTCGTGGTCAGTGAAATGTACCCTCAGGTGTCTGCCTCTGTCTCATTGTGCTGTGTCTTCGTTGTCAGGACTACTGGTATGTTCATCGTTTGGGGCTCAGCATGCCATCTGAGATGTGACCATGATAGACGATACTTCTGTGACTTATAGGTGTCTGATCACTTGACTGTGCACACAGGTGTTTGCGACTGTGACTTTCAGGAAGCTGTATTTTCATTCACAGCACACTGTGAGGTGCTCATGTTCAGGGAGTTGTGTTTCATGTCCCCCATATGTCCAGTTGGCATGACGTGGTCAAATAGTAGTACAGATGATGTGGTTTCTGGGGGATGGACATGTGCACTTGTCAGTCACATAACTTGCATTCCCCATGCCCTCGGATTGTGACACAGTGCAGACTGTTGTTGTCTGGCTGCCATGGCCATGTGACTTGAGACAGTAATGTATGACTTTGCATGCATTCCTGTGTCATGGCATTCAACTTCCTGGGACTGATCCTGCAGGGGAGGTACATGTGCAACATGCACCCCATTGTGGCATTGACTATCCGGACATGGGTGCATCATGGTGTCTGGTGCTGGTATGCATCACATGCATTTCTAATTAGAATCTGGCCATCCCTTTATCCGGACACCTGCACTGACTCAGTGGCAAGAGATGTGATGTGTGCATGTTCACATGCTTCACCGTGTTCCCTGCAATGTCCAACAACTGTGTAGGTGGTGCATGTGTCCACACTGGGGTCTTACCATCAGACAGGCACCAGACAAATGGGTGCAAGGGCAGGAGGGGTGTGAGTCCCATGGTTGACCATCAGACTGACAATTGGCTTCCCCGAATCTGTGCGAGGACTTTAGGCAATGTTCAACTAAGGATGCCAGGGCTTGCTCTGTAATGTGCTGTACTTACTGTGGTGTGTGCGGTCAGTGCAGGTGACTGATGTTTGTCTGTTTCCCTAATTCTTTGCAGATACATCCACGGCCACAGGAGGGGACAGCTCCACGGACCAGGAGGAGCAGCGGAGCCAGACTGGGTCAGCATCGGACGAGTTGTCAGAGGGACCCAGTGGCATGGAGGGCGAGGGGAGCCACACTGAGGAGTCCTCAGCACCACCCACCTCAGCTGGGGACCACAGCAGCTCGGAGGATGACTCCCTTGTGGAGGCGGGTCTCGGCAGCCACCAAAGGCCAGCTAGTCTGTCTGGCCCTGCCACCACCACCACCACCACCACCACCGCCCTCCCATCGGCTCCCATTCCTGAGGTCCATGGAGGCTCCCGTGCTCGGGAGCGTGTCTCCTTCGTGCCAGGCACCGCAGCCCCTGCCCCTGTGTCCCCTGCTGCCCTGAGTGAGGAGTCTGTGTACCTCCTTCGGCAGCTCCATGTAGGGTAGACAGCAATGCTGAGTGTCCTCCATGCACACACCACTCTGTTGACACAGCTGGTGTCGTTCATGGAGGGCATCTCGACGGGTATGTCTGCCCTACAGAGGAGCAATAGGTCCAAGGTCCTCCCTGACGGCAGCATTGTCCCTCCTCCAACAGTCCCTCATCCCTCCCACCTCTGCCCCATCCACACTTCCTGCCCCCCTACCTGTCCAAAGCACATGCACACCTGCACAGTCATCCATACACACAGACACAAGCAGCACAGACACACCCAAGAGTAAGGCAAGACGTGCACACAAGCATCCTCAGGGGACTGATACCACAGACACAGGTGATGGGGAACACACACACACACAGGCATCCACATTCACTCCGCAGTCCTCCAAATCCTCTCCCTCCAAGACCCCTTCCCTTGCCTGCTACCACACATACACAGCAGGTCTTCCTGTGTGACCTCGGCCTCTTCCCCACCATTCCTGCTGACCCAGCACACCAGGGGAAGAGGAAGTCCATCCAGACAGAGAGGAGTGCCCCTCACCCCCGGACACCCTCCCCCAGGCGCAGGCAGACACAGGAGCCCATTCGGAAGTCCCCCCGGAGCAGGAAGAGCAAGACCCCACCACCACCACCACGCAGCTCCAGCGCCCAGTCTCTCTCCTCCATCCCCCAGGCCACCACTGCACAGGTTCCCCCGCCACACCCTGCCCCAGGTTCCCCCACACACCGATACCGCATCCCAAGACTGCTTAGGCCCTCCCCCTGCCACTTGCTCTTCCACCCCCAACCCAGACGCTCTGCCTGTTAGTGGCACTGTTGTTGTGACCGGGTCCCCCCTCTGTCCTGCCCACCTCATCTGCCCACCCTTCCACTTCCTTGGAGTCATGCACTGCAGTGGAGTCCACAACCACCACGTCTGACTCGGGCACTGCAGTGGATACCCAGTCCACTACATCAGTCAAGCCCACTGCAGTGGTTGCGGCACCCACACCAACTGACTTGTGTACCACGGTGGTGCCGGCCCCCCCTGAGTCAGACACCTCCACTGCAGTTGCCGGTGACACTCTTGCACCCACCACCCCTTCACTGCCTCACTCTGCCATCCCCTGATCCTGTCCCTGCGGTGCCTGGCCTGCCCCTGGTATGCCTTTCCAAGGGGGATGTCCCCCAACCGTACCAGTGCACGCAAGCAATGTGTGACCAGTTGTCACTTCTCACCCCGTTGGTACTGTTATTTTGGACTGGCCATTGGCCTAAGTTTCTTTTGGACTTCCGTTTTTACCCTGACATTTGCTGAATAAAGCCTCTTTTTGTTTACTTTTGGGTTTTCTTTTGATGTACATGATGTGGATGAGTAGCATCCTGCATTTGCAGTTGTAATAGTGTTCACATCAGGACGATGAAGTGTTGCAGTGATGGACTCCATGTGGTCCATGGAACATGTGTCCTGTTGTATTCTGGATCTATGGCATCCTTTGCTACAGTCTGAGGGTGTAATGTTCAGCATTTGACACAGGGATGTCCTTTTTGCATTTGTAAATGAACATCTTTGTCTTACACTGATGCACATCTGGTGGGCTTATCACTGTTCAATGTTCCTATTTCCCTGACTGTGTGCCCAGCTCCACTGGACATGCAGTTTTGCACATCAATGTCGAAGGACTCATCTGTGCATACAGTGCAACTTGCTTGACACGTGTTTGGTGTGTGTGCAGATGACTGACGTGACACCCCCGTACCCAGGCTGATGTGAGCAGAGCCTTCTGTGTGTTGTGGTTGTTGACTCACTGACGGAGTGTTCTGCTGACATGTTTGGGTCGTGCACAGACAAGGTTTGGCACAGCGGACCTTCCACAGGAGTGTTGTGCCCTCATGGCAGTGTGTAATCTGGTGACATTGCGTGGGCCTGTGTTGTGTAAGCATGTCTGTGCGTATTCCCTTCCCTTTTCCTACACAGGCTGTGTCCCTAGGGATGTTCCTGTTTGTGATGCTTGCTGAGTTGTTCTGTGTTCATCCAGCATCTTGACCTGGTTTCTCTGTGATGTGGGTGCATGGCAAACTAATGTTCATGAGGTTGTCATCCCAGGTTGTCTTTGTTGTCAATGCCTGGGATGTGGGCAAACGCAGATGGGACACATTCAGGATTCCCCTTGGCACTTGTTGTTTACACGAGTAATGTGATTTACAGTTTGTGTTAGCTTACAGTGATTGTGACACGTTGTGTGTGTGACTGCTGCCACTCCTCAGGGTCAGAGCTGCAATGTTGGTAGTTGTGTACGTGTGTTCTTCGTGTGTCACCTTGGCTTCTTCATTGGTGTGTGACTATGGCCAGGATCCCATTGATTGTGGTGGATTTCACATCATGCCCAAGTACAGCATACAGTGCTGTGTGTCAGACATTGACAAGTCTTGTTGACTGGCTATGTGTGATGGGTTTCTGCACCTTGGTTCCCACCACCACCCTTGGTATTGTCATGGGTGCATGTGCAATGTCACCAGTCCATGTGAGCTTCACTGCTGCACATTGGTGGAGATCAGGGTGTGTGGTGTTGAGTGTGTGCAAAAGTGAGTTGTTGCACGGCCAGACCCCTACCTCCATATTGGCCTTGGCTGGCAGGCTGTGCTGATTGGTTGGAGCTTGTGTAGGTGTGATGGTAGTTAGTTGCTCAGGACACATGGCTGGGTTTCACAGTGTGAACGACATCTGACATTGTCATCACAGTGGGATTATCATGCAGGCTAGTGTCAGCACAATATGGGGTCCCTGGGGGTAGTGCTGTGGTGGGTCTGTCTCTTGCTGTGTTAGTTGCAGTTCCTACATGCTTGTGTGACATGTGTAATTTGTGCTCCCTCTCATCTAACAATGCCTGATTGCCCACAGAGGGGATTTGGATCCATGAGTTACTTTTGTGTGGCACTGTATGTGCATCTGTGTAATTGGTATTCAGGCCTCATCATGTGTTGTGTGGTTGCCTGGGGACACTGGCACCCCCCTCACCTGTTGTGTTTGTTGTGCAGTGTGGGTCTGGCTGTTTGTGCATCTGCACCACTGCATTGGCATATCTTTAGTGTGCTATTGGCTGTATGTTGTTTGGTGGGTTTGACCTGCTGTCCCTGGGACTCCTAGGTCATCAGTCAGCACAATGATCATTGTTTGTGTGTCCCATTGCTGCCATGGTATGTTATTTGTTCACCTCACATCTACAGTCTCCACAGGGTATCTACATTTGTGTGCCCATTGGTGCGAATATGTGGGTCTGCATTATGATGGTCACTTCTGTCATTGTGTCATTGATGGATGTTGACAGTGTCAGCCCCCATGGGTGATGTTTGTCTGCACATGGCCAAAGGTATGTCTTATTTGCACTGCACTGTTTGCCTCACCCAATCTATGTTGCTATGGGACACAGGCACTACTTTGCCACTGATGTGTTTATTGTTCTGTGACCAAGTATCATCCATGCAGTTTGGCAGTTGCAGCTTTTTCTATGTCAACACTTACCTTTTGGTCACTGTGATGATGGGGGCTTAGACCCCATTGCCGCAATGTTCAAAAGGTGCTTCAGCTATGGACCCCACACTTACCTTTTGGTCACTGTGATGATGGGGGCTTAGACCCCGTTGCCACAATGTGCAAAATGTGCTTCAGCTATGGACCCCACACTTACCTTTTGGTCACTGTGATGATGGGGGCTTAGACCCCATTGCCACAATGTGCAAAATGTGCTTCAGCTATGGACCCCACACTTACCTTTTGGTCACTGTGATGATGGGGGCTTAGACTCCATTGCCACAATGTTCAAAAGGTGCTTCAGCTATGGAGCACACACTTACCTATTGGTCACTGTGATGATGGGGGCTTAGACCCCATTGCCACAATGTGCAAAATGTGCTTCAGCTATGGACCCCACACTTACCTTTTGGTCACTGTGATGATGGGGGCTTAGACCCCATTGCCACAATGTGCAAAATTTGCTTCAGCTATGGACCCCACACTTACCTTTTGGTCACTGTGATGATGGGGGCTTAGACCCCATTGCCACAATGTTCAAAAGGTGCTTCAGCTATGGAGCACACACTTACCTTTTGGTCACTGTGATGATGGGGGCTTAGACCCCATTGCCACAATGTGCAAAATTTGCTTCAGCTATGGACCCCACACTTACCTTTTGGTCACTGTGATGATGGGGGCTTAGACCCCATTGCCACAGTGGTCATGGTCTGCTTGTATTGTGGGGGCCACACACATTTATGTGTGACACATGTGATAGGGGGTCACATTATATGTTCAAAGTAATGTTCAGTGTTGTAGGCATTTGACACAGTCTACACACGCTTGTCATGGTGTTGGGGGGGATGTCTTTTTGTTGCATTCCTTATGTTGGTGTGTGCTTGTTGTGTCATGCATTAGCCATCCTGTGAGTGGGGGTGTTGTTGGTGGTAGGCATCCTGCCCCCCATGGGTAGAGGTGGTAGTAGTGACAGGCATCTGGCACCCCCTGAGTAGGGGTGGTAGTGGTGGTGGGCATCCAGCCCCCCATGGGTAGAGGTGGTAGTAGTGACAGGCATCCAGCCCCCCATGGGTAGAGGTGGTAGTAGTGGTAGGCATCTGGAACCCCCTGAGTAGGGGTGGTAGTGGTCGTGGGCATCCAGCCCCCCATGGGTAGAGGTGGTAGTAGTGATAGGCATCTGGCACACCCTGAGTAGGGGTGGTAGTGGTGGTGGGCATCCAGCCCCCCATGAGTAGAGGTGGTAGTAGTGACAGGCATCTGGCACCCCCTGAGTAGGGGTGGTAGTGGTGGTGGGCATCCAGCCCCCCATGGGTAGAGGTGGTAGTAGTGACAGGCATCCTGCCCCCATGGGTAGAGGTGGTAGTAGTGACAGGCATCTGGCACCCCTGAGTAGGGGTGGTAGTGGTGGTGGGCATCCAGCCCCCAGGGGTAGAGGTGGTAGTAGTGACAGGCATCTGGCACCCCCTGAGTAGGGGTGGTAGTGGTGGTGGGCATCCAGCCCCCATGGGTAGAGGTGGTAGTAGTGACAGGCATCCAGCCCCCCATGGGTAGAGGTGGTAGTAGTGGTAGGCATCTGGCACCCCCTGAGTAGGGGTGGTAGTGGTGGTGGGCATCCAGCCCCCCATGGGTAGAGGTGGTAGTAGTGACAGGCATCTGGCACCCCTGAGTAGGGGTGGTAGTGGTGGTGGGCATCCAGCCCCCAGGGGTAGAGGTGGTAGTAGTGACAGGCATCTGGCACCCCCTGAGTAGGGGTGGTAGTGGTGGTGGGCATCCAGCCCCCCAGGGGTAGAGGTGGTAGTAGTGACAGGCATCTGGAACCCCCTGAGTAGGGGTGGTAGTGGTGGTGGGCATCCAGCCCCCCATGGGTAGAGGTGGAAGTAGTGACAGGCACCTAGTACTCCCTGGGTAGGGGTGGTGGTAGTGGTAGGCATCTGGCACCCCCTGAGTAGGGGTGGTAGTGGTGATAGGCATCCAGCCCCCCATGGGTAGAGGTGGTAGTAGTGACAGGCATCCAGCCCCCCATGGGTAGAGGTGGTAGTAGTGGTACGCATCTGGCACCCCTGAGTAGGGGTGGTAGTGGTGGTTGGCATCCAGCCCCCCATGGGTAGAGGTGGTAGTAGTGGTAGGCATCTGGCACCCCCTGAGTAGGGGTGGTAGTGGTGGTGGGCATCCAGCCCCCAGGGGTAGAGGTGGTAGTAGTGACAGGCATCCAGCCCCCAGGGGTAGAGGTGGTAGTAGTGACCGGCATCTGGCACCCCCTGAGTAGGGGTGGTAGTGGTGGTGGGCATCCAGCCCCCATGGGTAGAGGTGGTAGTAGTGACAGGCATCTGGCACCCCCTGAGTAGGGGTGGTAGTGGTGGTGGGCATCCAGCCCCCCATGGGTAGAGGTGGTAGTAGTGGTAGGCATCTGGCACCCCCTGAGTAGGGGTGGTAGTGGTGGTGGGCATCCAGCCCCCCATGGGTAGAGGTGGTAGTAGTGACAGGCATCTGGCACCCCCTGAGTAGGGGTGGTAGTGGTGGTGGGCATCCAGCCCCCATGGGTAGAGGTGGTAGTAGTGGAAGGCATCTGGCACCCCTGAGTAGGGGTGGTAGTGGTGGTGGGCATCCAGGCCCCTATGTGTATATGTGGCATTGGTGATGGCCATCCCGCCCCTATGGTGCTGCTGTTGCTGGTGTAAGTAATTTCTGCATCCCTCTGTGTGTGTGTGATATGTCGGGTACGTGTAGTTTGTTTTTGTGGTTGGTGTCTGACTTACCTTCTGCGCCGTACGCGTCCGTGCCTGTTCCGGTAATAGATGTAGAATATTGGTAGGATCGGCACGATGGGATTCATGGTTGGTTCATCTCGTTCGTCTTTCTCTTTGCTTCGCCTTGTCCTCGTCGCTGGCGTGTTCGTCTCGTAGCCATGGATCGTCTTGTGGCGCGAATTGGAGCTTATGTGCGCCTCTCCCGGATGCTTTGACGTGCTGTGTGTAGCGACGGGTTCGGCGCGTACAGAAAGCGCATCGTACTTGTCCGGCCGGACGGGGCTGCATTTTGGCTTCCGTGCGACTCGATTCTGCATTTCCGGATCCGCCTCGGTCGGAGAACAGGACCTGTATTGGGTGAGTACGACTGGGTCGGGATTTGGGCAGTTGTGCGCATCGTACTTGCTCGTTCGGACGTATGTGCGAATCGGTCGGGAAACAGGCATTCGCCTGGCTTTTTTCCCGGCCGAATGGTATTAGGTGCGCCTCCGACCGGGATCGGAATCGACCCCTTAGTGCGAGATTACCAAAGCGGTGATGATATTTATGCATGGTTCACGGCATATGAGATCGCACTGAGGATGAATGAGGTGCCTGAGAAGCATTGGGGGCGGGCCTATGGAAACACTTTGAGGCTTCTGGGAGGGATGTTTTACCACCTTTAGAGAGGGCGGGAACCCTGACCTACGCCAATATGAAGGAGGCTTTATGCCTCAGGTATGGGCTCACTCCTGACAGTACCTGCAGAAATGTAGGGATTTCCAGAGATAAAATCCAGTACTCGGGTGGAGGATCTGGATGAGTACACGCGTGCACTGGATGATTGGGTGTTGGTTAGCATGGCGAATGATTACAAAGGATTGCTCAATTTGGGCTCCAGGGAGCCTCGGCTCAGTAAACATTTTTCATAGTTGCGCCAACACCTGTTAGACTGCGAGCTCTTTGATTCCCAGGAGCTTGCCCCCGAGACAGGCCCCTGGTCATGGGTCGGGGGGTCTGAAGAAACACCAAAGGGGAACCCCAACAGCAACTCAGGGATCTTCCAGTCCCGTGGGAGGGAAGAAGGACAGAGTGGCGCAGTCAGTGCCCAGGGAAGTGGGGGGCTTGCAGGCTAGCACCCTGTCTCAAAGGAGAGGGAGAGAGTGTAAGCAGTGTCCCCGGGGGTCCCCAACCCCCCCCCAGAGACTGGAGGGATCCTTAGAGGAACACCAGGGTGGAGGTCAAGAACCTACCTGCCAGCAGTGCGAGGAGGAACACCTAGCGTCAGGAGGTCGCGGGGCATCTGTAACCAGAGCTCCCGCGGTCCTGAAGTTTGTGGGTGCCATTCCTAAGTGGTAGGCACAAAAATCTAACTGGAAGGTTAAGGGGGGGAGGTGTTCCCCCGTGGGAAAACCCATGGGACAGTGCCCAGCCAGTAGGGCTAGGTCCCCTAAAAGTGACCGGGGTAACCCCACCTCTAACCTGGAGGGCCGGATAACTGGAGTCAGCATCCTGGCCGATGGGTCTTCCAGGGGTACCACTCTAGGTGGGAGTTGGCAAGGGACCAGCACCCTTAGAGGGTCCCCGACTGCCAGGAAATACCCGTGGAGCAGCATAGTTGGCCGAGGGAGTAGTGACGAAGAGAACCCCCTGGGGTCAGGAAGGCATAGAACAGGAGGGTGTCCCTGCGGTAGCGGGCCCACGTCCGTGTTCTATCGCCCCAAGCAGGGAAGTCCATCAAGGTAGTTGATTGGTCTACCCTGGCTTTAGGCTGGGAGGGGGTTGTGTTGAACTTGGCCCTTTTTAGCTAAAGTTCCCTAAACTTTATGCCTTCCCCCTAGACCTTTTTTCTGACATGGTGTTGCCAACTTAGATGCTTTGGGCACTTTGCCACTGCTGATCAGTGTCAAAGTGCAAGTGCTCCCTGTGTAAAGTGTAATGGTAATTGGTTGTCCATAATTGGCATGGTTGTCTTACTAGTAAAGTCCCTAGTAAAGTGCCCTATGTGTGCCAGGGCTATTAATACAAATGCTACTCGTGGGCCTGCAGCACTAATTGTGCCACCCACATAAGTAGCCCCCAAAGAGAGAACTCAGGACTGCCACTGCAGGGCCTGCGTGCAGTTTGCTAACTGTCATTTTGTCCTGACAAGTTCACCCACTTGCCAGGCCTTACCCTTCCCTTTCCATGCACATCAGGCACCCCTATAGTAGGCCAAAGGTACCCTCCTGGGCAGGGTGCAGTGTCTGTGAAAGGTAGGACATGTACTGAGGTGTGTACCATGTCCTAATAGTGAAATACTCTCCATTTCGTTTTTCACTTTTGCAAGGCCATCTTGCCCATAGGACAGAATGGGGAAGGCTGTGTAATATGTTTCCAGCCTATCTTCCCATTGGTTTAAGATAGAGAGGTGAAGTTTAGTGTGCCTGAGCTCATCAATTTAATAACACATCTTTTTGTGAAGGTGGATTTTGAATTGTGTGTTTAGAAACCACGCTTTTAGAAGTGGCTGGGTTTTATATTCTAACAATTCTGTGAGTCTCTGCCTGGTTGTGGATTGACTGTCTGGATTTGACTGTGATAGGATCTGGGAAATGTCTTGACCCAGGGGAGGAGTAGGTGAGACAGCCACGGTTGACCTGCATCTGGAGTGTAGGGGGAAGGAGTAGCCCCTGGAGGTGAAGAGGCCTGGGCTGCTGCCATAAAACAAAGGCTCCATCTCCTGCTGAGTGATTGAAGATCCAAACCCCCACTATCAAAGGAAGAAGGTGTCACTGGCAGGGACACACCCAGAACTGGTTTGAACAGGGGTCAGTGCCCCCTGAACACAAAGACTTGAAAGACATTTAGGGGTATAACTATGAGAGCTGAAACCCCTGGACTTTAGACTGAAATCCATATTGAAAAAGGATTGAACCTACTTGGTGCTCAAGAGGAACCTCTGCCAAAGAAGAACAGCTGAAGAGACTGAAGAGAAGGACTTCCCTTGCTGTGTGTTCTGGGGCTGTCCTGCAGTTTGCTGGTTTGACTAAGGAGAGGACAAGGGACTTTGCTGTGTGCTGTGTCCCCCTGCTTGTGAGGACTTTGCTGTGTGCTGTGTCCTGAAGTAGCGTGTCTCCAAGGGCCCGAGGAGAGCTGGCTCCCTGTTGTGGAAACTCAGGAACATAAAAGTTTCCAAGTGTGTCTCAGCGACGCTGTGTGCGTGTGCTTTTTGCAGCCTGAGACCTTCGTAAGGATTGCCCTGTGATCGTGGGCACCCAGAGTCCAAGTGTGTCTCAGCGACGCTGTGTGCGTGTGCTTTTTGCAGCCTGAGACCTTCGTAAGAACTGCCCCGTGATCGTGTGCACCTGGAGTCCAAGTGAGTCTCAGCGACGCTGTGTGTGTGCTTCGTGCAGCCTGAGACCTTCGTGAGGATTTCCCTGTGATTGTGTGCACCCGGAGCTCAAGTGAGTCTCAGCGACGCTGGGTGCGTGTGCCCTGTTGCAGCCTGAGACCTTCGTGAGAAATTGCCCCGTGACTGTGTGTCCCAGAGCAGTCTTGTTCTCTGCTTCGATCGACAGCTTGGCCAGAACTGCTGTGATCGTCATTGCCATCGGCCCGGACCGGCATCCCCAGAGGAGCTGTGAGAAGTCACCGCCGCCGGCCCGAGCCTGCCTTTGCCAAGGAGAGACCTCGAACCATCACCGTCGGGGGTCCGAGTTCTACTGCCCAAGATCAACGAAGTCGCACCGGAGGCCCAAGCCGCGAGGAGAGGAGAGTGAGATCGCACCCCCCAGGTAACACTCAGCGAGCGTACGTGTGTCGCCGCCTGGGGCGGGGTGCGGGCTACGAGAGAAACGCTCTCGGCCTTTCCCATCTTTGCAGCGCGAGCCCCGCTCAAGCCCGTATTGCGGCTCGTACTTGCCGAGGAGTGGCAGTACCGGAGCCGGAGTGTGGAGCTGCACTTTGTTTTCCATCATAACAGTGTTGGGGGCATAGTTTGGCAGTAGCTGACCGCGAGTCAGTAAGAGTGGCATAGAGACCGTCCAGAGCACCGCGATCGGTGCCGAAGTACATTATTTTTGCATTACGAACTGCCTGATTGTTGCATTACAAAGTGCATTATTTTTGCATTACGAACTACCTGATTGTTGCACTACGAATTGCATTATTTTTGCATTACGAACTGCCTGTTTGTTGCATTACGAATTGCATTATTTTTGCATGACGAACTGCTTGATTGTTGCATTACGAATTGCATTATTTTTACATTACGAAGTGCCTGATTCTTGCATTACGAACTGCATAGCATTGCATTAGGACTGCATTGGATCATCGTGAATTGCTCATTAATACTGCAAGAACCTACCAGTGCGTGCTGGCCTAATAACCGGCAAGGTGAAATATTACAAATACGCATATGTTGGATTTTTATCGTGTGGTCTCATCGTATATCTTTTTTTATAAATATATAATTGTTTTTTTATGAAACTCGTGTGGAGTCCATTTGTGGTGTTATCCCTGTGTCACTGAGAGCATGGTTGTAAATACTTTACACATTTTCCTTGGAGATAAGCCTGGCTGCTCGTGCCAAGCTACCGAGGGGGTGAGCAGGGGCTATCTGAGAAGGTGTCCTTCCTTTCTCTGACTTAAAAGCAAGGGTCTCTATTTGGACTAAGGTACCTACCTCAGCCAACTAGAAACCCCCAGTTCTAACAACAACTGTCTGTTAACTTTAGCTCAGAAAATGGGTCGTGTTTGTTAATAGCTGGGCTACCTGTGTGTTTGTGTGTTGCTTCCAATTGTTTTAGTAAGAGCATTCCATAATGAAGCAACATCTGTTCTCACAAAATAACCTACAGGAGAGAACAGTGCAGCCCTGGGAAACCTGCCTGAGCTAGCTGAATCACAAGCTGAAGGAGAACCATGCCAAGCACAGTTCTGCAAAGCGCAGATGAAGTGCCCCACTCTTGAGTCCCTATGGTGATAGGCCGAGGCTCAGACAAATGGTAATACCTCTGGTGATCACATTATACATTGGGAGAATGATCTCTAGTATAGTTAGCCTAATTTCCCTGAGCCTGGGTCAATATGTATGTTGATGGTCCCTCAGTGCTACAGGGCCTTCCTACTGGACTAACTCATGGCATTCCCCTGGCAGGACATCTGGACCAGGCCAAAACCTTTGAGAAACTTGTCACTTCTATTGGCCCTAATGAGGAACCATGAAGATGCATTCTGCAGGCCCTGTAATGCCTGACCCGCTAGTGGCAATGCAGGGGTAAAGCATAAGGCTAGGGTAGGTATTCATATTTTTGGGCCTCTGGACCTAATGACTCCCCTAGGTAATAGGGTCTTACTGGACCCTGCTACAAGGTACCCTGACAAACACATCCCTTAGATCGGTGACTGCCCCTGTGATGGCCAGGGCACTGGCAGAGATATTTACCCATGTGGGTTTCCTCAAGGAGGCTATGTCTGTCTACTTAAAGTCCATGTGGGATGAGTGTGAAGGGTAACCTACAAGTTATCTGTGCAATACCACCCCCAGACCAATAGGCTTCTTGAGAGATTCAATAAGACCCTCAAAGGCATGATCATGAGCCTGTCAAAGCCCTTGCGGCACAAGTGGGACATCCTCTTACCATGCCTGTTTTTTTAATTAAAACAATGGGAGTGGGGTTCAGTCCCTTTCAGCTTCAGTTTGGTCATCCTGTCAGAAGATTGCTCTTTCTTGTAAAGGAAGGATAGAAGCAAGCTCAAGAAATACCCCTAAGATGTAGTGAGCTACATTTGGGCTCTCAGATCCCAGGTGAAACACGTTTGGAAAGAGGCCAAGGGGAATCTGGAAGCCAGCCAGGTGATAAAGAAACACTGGTATGACTAGAAGGCCACTCTGGTGGAGTTTTAACCTAGCCAAAAGATGTGAGTGATTGAGCCTGTAGAGGCCCATGCTTTGTAGGACTAGTGGACCAGGCCCTATGAGGGAAGGACTGGAAAGGGAACCTACCTAGTAGACCAGAAGAAATTTAGGAATACCTGAAGGGTCCTGCATCTGAACCTTTTCCAGCTTCATTTTGAATGGTCTGAAGTCACTGTGATCTAGGTGACTGATGGAGGTGAGGTGGGGGTATCCTGACATCCTGTCTTCCAATGAGCAAGACTGATCAGTATAGGGTGTCATCCTCTCCCCAACACACACTGGCTCCAGAATAGGAGAGAGAATGTTTCACGTTTCTGGAAGGGTTATCTTAGCTTTTGTCACTAACCCCAGATCTCGCTTACAGCATGCCTTTCAGGACTAAGACCTACAGACTGTATGAGTGAAAGTAAGCATCAAAAATGAGGCTTCAAAAATGTTGGATTTGGGGGTGATTGAACCCTCATGTAGTCCCTGGTCAAGTCTAGTGGTTGTACTGGTACCCAAGGCTGACTCACCAGGCATCACACCAGAACTGAGGTTTCGTGTGGATTACAGGGGTTTCAATTCAGTCACCATGACTGATGCTCATCCTATCCCCAGAGTTGATGAGCTCAATAATCAGTTGGGGGCTGCCAAGATCATGAGTATATTTGATCTGACATCAGGACACGGGCATATTTCCCTAACTGAAGAGGCAGGGGACAGGTCAGCATTCTCAATCCCAGAGGGCCATTACCTGTTCCGAGTGATGCCCTTTGGGTCAAAGAATATCCCAGCCACCTTCCAGAGGCTAGTCAACCAGGACCTGGCTGCGCCATAATACTTCAGTGCAGCCTGTTTGGAGGACATTGCTGTTTTCAGACCACCTGTGCCACCTCCAAGAAGGGCTTAAGGCCCTGCATTGGGCAGGGCCCACTATCAAGGCAGGTAAGTGCCAGATCTGTTGCATACTTGGACCACCAAGTTTGTGGAGTCAATGTGCACACTCTTTTGGCCAAGATACAGAACACCCAAGAGCCAGACCCAGGTGAAAGCTTTCCTATGTCTCACTGGGAATTACAGGTGATTTGTTAGAGGCTATGGCACAATTGCTGCCCCCTTAATGCTGGGTCTGATGGCTTAGTGGCTAATGCGTCCACTGTAAGAAACTGTGTTCGACCTCATGGTCACAGATTCAAATCCTGGCTGGACCACTCAGCCTTTCATCCTTCAGAGGTCAATAAAATGAGTACCATTGAGTTGGATAACAATAAACATCTGTTATTCAGCACCAAAATACCCTTGGGTGAACGTGCGCTTTACAAATACACATGTTATATTATGTTATGTTAACTGAGCAGACTTCCAAGAAGTAGCCCAAAAAGGTGATCTAGACAGAGGTGTGCTAGAAAGCATGTGATACCCTAAAGGAAGCCATGGGGAGAGCACTTCTACTCAGGGCCCTTGACTTCTTTACAGCGTTCCTAGTTCAGGTGGATGCTACAGAGCATGGCATTGGGGCTGTGTAGTGTTAGCTAAATAATGGGGGTTTGGACCAACCTGTAGCCTTCTTCAGCAGAAAGCTACTTCTGGGAACAGAGTTGGCAGTCGCGGCTCCTGGAGGGAGTGCTGCGGGGTGGTGGGGCGGGGTGGGGGAGGGCAGGGTGGGTTGTAGTAAACTCCAGCATACGGCCGACTTGAGTGAAGTACATAAATAAATAAAACGAATTACATTGCGAGCACCGCATCGTGTAACGCGTTGCAGCGCGCGCAATGTAATTCGTTTTATTTATTTATTTATGTACTTCACTCAAGTCGGCCGCATGCCGGAATTTACTACCCCCACCCTGCCCCTCCCCGCCCCATCGCTCCGCAGCACTCCCTCCAGGAGCCGCGACTGTGAGTTGGAGTGCCATTGAAAGGGAAACCTTTGCTGTGGTCTGGGAACTGAAGAAGCTGAGGCCATACCTGTTTGGAACTCACTTCTGGGTTCAGACAGACCACAGACTCCTCAGATGGCTGATGCAAATGCGGGGTGAGATTCAAAAACTGTTGAGGTGGTCATCATGCACAGTTTTCTCAGCAATAAGTTCACTGTAAATGTTGCAGTGATATTATCAATGATGTCATGGAAGATGTGGTGTAATTAGCAGTGCATGGATAGGGTTCGTGCTATAGATACCTTAGGGCATGAGTTTTAGTTAATAGAGATAACTATAACTGCTGAATTTCTATAGTTTTGTGTGTGTAAAATCTGAATCTTACTCTAACGTCCCTGTAACCTTTGTTTTTTTCAGTAAATTTCAATGTTTTTTATGCTACGTTCTAAATATAATGTCCCTGTAACCTTTGTCTTTCTGAGTGAATTGGTATGCTTTTTTAATGCTGTTTCCTAACTATAATGACCCTGTTCCCTGGATGTATGAGTGGGGGTGTAAGTGGGAGTGTAAGTGTGTAGTGTTGTGTCAGTGGATGTGTGATTGGATGTGTTCCTCTGTACTTAAATCATTAGTAACCTCCTGGTCTGTCTCCATGCACCTTCAGAAGAGCACAGAAGACAGCCATGTTGCAGGTTTTGACATATTGTCAATGCACTGGTGTTGACATTCACCAAAAGGGACCTCAATTGAAAAGTGGCAGAACAAGAGGAAGGAGGTCAACGAGAAGTTCTCCAGGATACACACTGCAAATGCACTTCCTAGAGGCAAACCTAAATCCTGGTTGACCTAAAGCTAATTTCCATCCCACCTCCCTCGAGGAAGGCGTCCTCTCCACCATGCACTCTGACCTGCTGTGTGGTCCACAGTTGAGGGGAATGGAGAGGAAATGTTTAACACGATCCATCACAGAACCTCCCCGGACTGATCACACAACACATTAGTGTGCCGTTCTGCTCTACAACCAAGGAGTTAACCTAACCTTTGGGGTACTAACATCCATAGATCTCAAGGGATCCTTATTTCAAGGGCGCAGTAGCCCTCATCCACCTAGGTGGGATGCTTCATCATCTGGCTAGCTCCTCGGTGGGTGAGCGCTGCAATATCTAGCGGGCTCCTAGAAACTGGTACTCTTTGTTGGAGATCTTTTTTTCGCTACACTGACAAAATATTCCCATACAAAAATATTGTCACCAAAATATCAATGTCAAAAATATCGACATCATATACTATAATGGTAAGTACAAAAATATCGAAAAAAAATATTGAGGTCATTAGTAGAGTTGTATAAAATATCGATTTTTAAATATAGAAAAAATAAAATAATAAATGTTAAATATATTAAATAGTAAAAATAATTTTGAAAAATTTAAAAATATTTAATATATATTTTAACAAATATAACAAATAAACTTAATTAAAAAAATTAAATGCACATTTAATAATTAAAATATATTTACATATATCTACTTATAAAAAAGTTATTAAACTAATAATTTTAATTTATATTAAAATTTTAAAATAATATAAAAACAAATAAATATATATATACATATACCATTAACATAAAATCTTTAAAAAACAAACCATTATAATTAAATAAAAAGTGTGACAACTTAAAATTCTTTAAATGTAGCAAAACTTATTTTACACATTAAAAATATTAATAATAAAAATATTATACGTTTAAATTATAACAGCATGAAATAAATCATAAATATAACATGTAATACATATACCGGTTCCATTACAATTTATACCAAACTACGCAAACTATGAAAATTAATATGTAAAAAAGTTACTACTCCCATGCCACACAACACAAAAATAATCAAACTGGCTAAAATTTACAAATCTCACTCCAAATAAGGTGACAGTAGTAAAAGTGTTGGATTGCTGATAAGTAATATTTACTGTACCCATTCCAGCCAGTACAACAGTAGCAAAACCATTGGAATGCGGAGGGGTAAAATTTACTATTCCCACCCCAATTAGTGTAACAGTAGGGAAAGTGTTAGATAGTGGAGGGGTAACATTTACTACTCCCACTCAAGTCTGCTCAACATTAAAAACAAACAAAATACATTCAACAAAATAAAATTATTTTAAAAATAAAAGTAATAAAATAAAAATACATTTAATAAAATAAAAACATATCACAATCTTAAATACATATCACAAATACCTACAAATATTATTATAAATAAAATACTAAAATAATTTTCATACAAATAAATATTTTTAAATTTATTAACAAAAACATTCATTATTACAAACATTTAATTTAGTTACTTCCCACCCTATAACACCACAAAACTCACAACCTACTCCTAAAAAAATCTTTACACCATTAATATAAATATTCATCAACAAACTAATTTTCATTAATTACATATTCATTATTAATTAATTATAATTATTATACTTCCCAAAATAAATCCCCACAAAGCACACAAAACACTCATAACATGTAACAAAAAGTTATATACACAATTAACATCATTAATTATTACATTAATATTTACTTTTAATTTAAAAAATAATTATTAATTGCTTAAAATGTATTTACCTCCCACCCCACACACCCACAAAACACACAACCCACATCTAAAATAAAAAAAAACATTTGCAAAATTAACATAGTTATCAATTAAACAAATATCATTAATTAGACACAAATTATAATCATTACACTTAATTAACTACCCACTCTTTATCCCTATAATCCCCACAACCAGCAACCGGCACCTAAAAGTAAACTTAAAAAAATTATTTACACAATTAAAATTAATTTTCAAATAAATAACTAATAGGGCCTGATTCACAAATGTAAACTTAGACTAAAAGTCTAACTTTACTACTACTAAAGTTAGACATTTGGGGGCCGATTCCGATCTCGGCCGGTAGGGCACCGAATCGGATTCGGCTTAACCGGATCCGATTCGGAGCCCTCGTTCCCGACCGATTCGTACGTGCGTCCGGGCGAGCGAGTACGATGCGAGCGCACGCGAAATCGCCGACCGACTCATACGTGGGTCTGAACCGCTCCAACCGACTCGCACGGACACGACTCGCACCGCGCAATGGAGACGTTCCCCGACCTGTGCATGTACGGCGCGATTCGCATCGATGCGTACTCGCTGTAGGGGGCACCCTTGTTCGTCTCGCACCCGTTGAGTCAATGGGAGCCCGCGTACGTGTTGTACGACCGGCTCCCATTGACTTCAATGGGAGTCCGACCGAATCGAGTCCGATTGCATGCCTACGCATCGTACTCGTTCGGTCGGGCTGCCAGAGTCCGATTCGGTCGGAAATCTCTCCGGGTCCGGCTCGTCGGAGTGATTTCCAGCCTGAATCGGAATCGGCCCCTAGGTCTAAACTTAGACTTCAGGTATAAACTTGGGGGCCGATTCCGATCTCGGCCGGTAGGGCTCCGAATCGGATTCGGCTTTACCGGATCCGATTCGGAGGCCTTTTTTCCGACCGATTCATACAGTCGTCCCAGCGAGCAAGTACGATGCGAGCGCACGCGAAATCGCCGACCGACTCGTTCCCGGGTCCGAACCGCTCCGACCGACTCGTACGACCGAGCGAGTACGATGCATGCGTTGGACGGCCGGATCGAGTCGGAGCGTCCGGCTTGCAAAAGCACCCGGAGCCGGACTTGGGGGGTCTGTGTCAGACCCCCCTGCATGCGTAGCCGCACGAGTCGAACACAGGGGGGACCCAAGGGTCCCCCCTACACATGCATGTACGGTGCGAGTCGCACCGACGCGTACACACTGTAGGGGGTCCCCCTGTTCGCGACGTGCCCATTCAGTCAATGGGAGCCCATGTACGCGTTGTACGACCGGCTCCCATTGACTTCAATGGGAGTCCGACCGAATCGAGTCGAGCAGCATACGGCCGCATCGTACTCGCTCGGTCGGACTGGGGGAGTCCGGCTCGGTCAGAAATCTCTCCGGATCCGGCTCGGCCGGAGAGCTTTCCGACCCAGATCGGAATCGGCCCCTTAGACGTTTGTGATTCAGGCCCTCAGTAATAAACCATTAACATAATTAATTATCAATTAATTAATATTAATTATCAACGAATTAGTAATTAATATAAAATAAATTACTTCCTATCCAGTACCCCTATAACCACACAACCCGCACCTAAAAAAAACCACAATTAACATAATTAATTATCAATTAATTAATTAATATTAATTAACAATGAATATATTAAATAATTATAAATAAATTACTTCCCACCCTTTACCCCTATAACCCCACAAACCACACCTAAAAAAATTACACAATTAACATATTTAATTATCAATTAATTAATCAATATTAATAACGGCTAAATAATTATTAAAAATAAATTACTTCCCACCCTTCACCCCTTTAACCCCACAACCCGCACCTAAAAGAAATCACACAATGAACATAATGAATTATCAATTAATTAATTAACAACTAATTATTAATTAATTAAAAGATATTACTTTTCGCCCTTTACCCCTATAAATCCCACCACACACATTACATTTACAAAAAATAAATTGAAAGCTCAATTAACACAATTAAATATCAATTAAATATATATTATTAAATAAAAAATAATCAGTAATTTATTATAATTACATTACTTCCCACCCTATTCCCCTGTAACCCCAGAACTCGCTATGGAACTAAAAAACACAAAATGTATTTAAATGTAATTTAATAACTGCTAAAAATGTAACGCATATATTAAAAAACATAAACAACACTTATACAAAAAAATTACATCACATACATTTAAAATAAATACTAAAATACATAACACTAATTAAAAAACGATATTTTAAACAACTATATTTGTGCAAACGATGTTAATGACTTCTATATTTAAAAAATCGATATGACACCTTCAAATCGATATTTTTGACATCGATGATCTTGACATCGATATTTCCATGTCACGATATTTTAAACCCGAAGTTCTTGTTTGTCGATATTTGCAACTCAATATTTTGTCTAAACACTCTTTTTTCTCTCACCCTGGAATGGTTTTAGCCAGAGCTCAGGTTGCTGCTTTAACATGGGTGTTTGTAAGAGTCGTGGTGGTTTGGGTGAATGAGTGGTTAGAATTGGCTACAGGCACTCCCTTAGCAGTATTTATTCCTGGCAAGTGACCATGTCAAGATTAAAAACAAGACTGAACCAAGCAAGCATAGTGATAAGCCCTTTGTTATGTTCAGTAGGGTCAACATGAGCTCCCGCCTAATTTAAGACAGATAGAAGATCTTTTACAGTTTAGGAAAAGGCTTAAAACATGGCTTTTTCCAAAGGAGTGACTCAGATCACCTGCTAATTCCCAGCAACTGACATCTTTATAGAAACATGTGCTAACCGCAGAACTAACGTAATTCAGCGCCAGGATACCCGTGGGGTGATAGTGCGCTTTATAAGGTTGTATAACATAACATAACATGTATCACGTTGAAAAGTGAAAGAGGGGTCCAGGCATTTCATGAGGGCTGTAAAAAGACACTAACCTAACTTAGAAAGTGATTTTCTCAATAAGAAAGTTCAAAAGGAATATTCAAGGTTTCATAGTGCCTCTTGACCTGTAAAAAAGAAGAAGACAGAAAGACAATACAAATATAAAAAAGAGTATCTCATTTTCGCACAGTGTTGGCACACAAAGATCATGAACCTGCCGATAAACATACTCATGCAGCACACGCGCCAGGAATCCCCAGCGGGTCATGCTAAATGTGATTGCATATAGTCAGGAAAACTCAAGAAAACATACTAATTTAGACCTCTAATGAGTTCTCCTTAGGGAATTCTCGGAGCAGCAGCTCCTCACCAAAACTGTATGACCCAAATGAAAGTTGTTATCTTACATCAGGAGGTGTTTCGGTGGCTGCACTTTGCAGGAAAATAGTCTGGCATGCACTTACTTGTTTTATGAGGAGGCTCCATGGGAATCCTACCTTCCTTCCTAAGTCCCTGATAAGTAGCTGTGGAAAAGCACAGAGCTGTATTTCCAGGTATCTGGTGAGTCTCTGCTTGCGTCAGCACGTTGTGTGCATGCAAGAGCGGGTGGTCACCATCTTAGAATAGTGACTGCGAGCACTGCTAGTGCATTTTTAAACTGGTGAACTCCTTACTATGAGTTTTTCAAAATGTCTCAAAAAAGGTTTTTGGGACAACCAATCAGGGATTTCCATTGGAACAAGTCTATGGGGTCGATTCCGATTCGGGCCGGAAACTCTCCGACCGAGCCGGACCCGGAGAAATTTCCGACCGAATCGGACCCGTGCAGTCCGACCGAACGAGTCCGATGCATTCGTATGCCACCGGACACGAGTCGGTCGGACTCCCATTGAACTCAATGGGAGCCGGTCGTACAACGCGTACGCGGGCTCCCATTGCCTCCAATGGGTGCGAGGCGGACAAGGCGCCCCCTACAGCGAGTGCGCCGCGGAGCGCCCGCGGCGTACACGCACAGGTAGGGGGACCCATGGGTCCCCCCTTTGTGCGCCTCGCGCGGGTACGCGTACAGGGGAGTCCTACACGGACCCCCAAAGTACGGCTCCGACAGCGAGTTCGAGTCGGACGGCGCGAGTCGGTCGGAGCGGTCGAGGTGCGCATCGTACTTACCCGGCCGGAAAACGTCTCCATTGCGCGGTGCGAATCGGGTCCGAGCGAGTCGGTCGGAGCGGTACGATCCGGGTACGAGTCGGTCGGAGCGGTCGTGTCGCCCGGACGGAGTCGGTCGGCGAGTCGCATCGTACTCGCTCGGCCGGACCCGCGTACGATTCGGTCGGGAAAAAGGGCTCCGAATCGGATCCGGTAAAGCCGAATCCTATTCGGAGCCCTACCGGCCGAGATCGGAATCGACCCCAATGTATCAGATAAAAACAACCTTACCTGGCTAGCAATTTCAAACAGTTACAGGATTAACAGGATAAATGGTGAGTGGCTAGGGTATAGCTCTATATGAAGAGAACCCTGTATACATAAATCCGGATGTAAAAAAAATCATAAAAAGGAACAGCATTCCCAACAATCAAGGGAAAATAAAAGAGGAAGCTTTGCTTCCTCTCAAACATGTGACAGGGGAAGAAAGCTAGAGCTATAGTTTTTCTAGGAACATGAGAACAATGTAAATAAGGAGACCATGGTATCCAGTAAAAATACTGGATCCCAGATTTGAGATGCCTAAAACATGTTAGAAAAAAGTTTTTTAAAAAAAAGTATAAATAGGGTGGAAAATAAGCAATGATGGTAAATAGCCCAAGCAGTGAGGAAAAAAAGGTGGAAAAGGCTGTGATTTAAAAACAAAAGACAAAAGGGGGGGTCCATCATTGATGGTAGGTTCAGCTGGTCAAGGTTTTAGCGTTTTTAGAAAAGGGTCCAGGGAATCTCATCATTGATCCCATGTTTGTTCTCTCTGGTAGAGTCTCTTTTGGATATCAGGGCCTTCTTGTAATCCCTCAATTATTCTCCAGTTCACATCATCTGGGGTGTGCCTTTGTTCCATATAATGATTCACCAATTGTGTTGCTGTGCATTGATACTTTATTGTGCATTGCTTCGATGTTTATTGATCCTTACTATTTTTGGGTGTGCTGTCATTCCTACATATTGCAAGGAACATGGCGACTGGATCAGATATACACAATTCTTAGTATCACAGTTGATTGTTACTTCAATTGCCATTTCTTAGGAAAACCAAGGTCAATTTCTGTTTGTTTGGTTGTGAGGTGACAGACTTAACACACATCATAGCGGAACTGACCCGTTGCCCTAGGAAGATTCCAAATGGTGTTAATAGTGGGAGAATCAGATTTAATACCATATCTAGTGTGTACCACAGAGTCTCTTAGGTTTCTCAATCTCTTGAAGGCAAAGAGTGGTTTCTCCAATTGCATTTTGCCAGCGTTCAGAATATGCCATTTCTTCATTACTATCCTCTTCACATCATTTGATAAGGGAGTGTATTTCATTACACACGTTATCTTTTCTTCAATGTTCCTTTGGCATGTTTGCAACAGGTTCTCTCTGTTATTGTTCCTAGCCAATTTGCGTGTGAAGAACAGATGTTTTTCACCGTGGGGTCCTGAGTAACACCATAGACAACTAGAGATTTGCTCTTATTTTCGATTTGATATCACTTAGAGCCCCTCGGTAAAAAACCTCCCAGTTAATCACAGGTCCTCATCTATGATTCTATATGTCACATACATGTTCAATATTCAATCTCTATCCTCAACTGGAGATTCAATATACTATTCCACTTATGTCACTGCAGTGCGAAACAAAGCATATTTTCCACTGCCGTGAAGAAGCTATGCTCGACATTGAGCGGGTCTAGGTTGACTTTATAAACAACTCGAGGTTAATTTTTATTGTCTGTTTGAAGTCCTCCACAATCCCTGCGTGAAAAACATCCCTGTTCTTCACATCCATCCATCTATATTTCTATACTAACCATTTCTGATGAAAATATGTTTGCATAGTTTAATTGGTAAAGATTTGGCCTTTGTTGTGTGTGCTTTATCTTCAAAATGTTTAAACTAATTGGGGCATTTTTACAACAGAATGTCAGAGCGCAGTGTGATGCAACAATTCGTAATGCTTTGCTCCGACATTCTGAAAACGCAGGGATGCACCGTATTTACAATAATAAGGGTCACTCAAGTGTTTCACCCTAGTGCTGGCGCTAGATTTAGCTGCCTAGTGCCAATGCAGGCACCCTTGCACCTTAGTGCAAGGGTGCCTGCATTGCAGGGAATTATTGTTCATGTGCAGGAAGGTGCCCCTTCCGGCACATGAACAATCACTAATGGCGAATTGTAACTTCTATGTGTGCTGCAGAATGTAGAACATATAGAAGTTGCAACTCATCATTATCTAATGATTGTTTATGTGCACATGAACAATCACTGATGGCAATGTCCTCTTTCTATGAGTGCTGCAGAATGCAGCACACATAGAAACAGCAAAAACAAGGAGAAATTAATCATTTCTCCTTGTTGCACCAGTTTAAGACCAGGTTTTCTCTGGTCTTATTTTTGGAGCTGCCCCATATTTACATCAGCCTTGTAAATAGAGGGCAGTGTCAAAAAGCAATGGGTGTAGCAGCAGAACGCCCACTGCAACACCTGTTGCCCGCCCCTTTCACGCTAAGTGCTACATGAATAGGGGCATTATTTACAAGGCGGCGTTAAACCATGTTAAGTCCAAGGTGTTATCGCCACCAGAACCAAAAAAAGTGATGCTCTGGTGGCGATAACCCCTTGTAAATATGCCCCATTGTTTCTTGAATGTAATTTTTACAACGAAGTATATGTATTTTCATTATTCACATGTAAAGAAATCAGGCAATAACACTGATTTATTTTTCAGGACTTACAATGCTCACACTACTCCTTGCTTCTTTTGCATTTGTACATCTTACCCTGGAGGTATGTATGGATATTATTAACAAACACTACACATGAATAAACCCTGAATACCTTTCTTTTTGCACACACATAATATAACCAAACTCAAGTTCCTATTCCAAATGAGCATACTCATGTATAACATTAATGGGTGAATTCAGGTAAAGCTTTGTTTGCTTTTGCTTTGCAGGGAGGCCCTTTGGAATACATGTTTCCCCTATAAGGAATCAATAACATATTAAACTCTCTTTATCTATTACTAGGGGCAAGAATCTCGGGCACAACCTTACAAGGTGCAGAAACACATTTGGTAAAACCAGTGGGCAGAGCAGTCCTGAGACCAGGGAAGCCTAATATGGCAGCCAACCAAAGCCCTCCAACAGCATGGGGGAACAAGCAACACTCCTCCAAGAAAAATAACCTGCACTGGACCTCCTGCCTACCACTAACCACAGCAAGCAGCTGTGGCCCTCTGCTCACATTTACCAACTACTAATCTAGCTGAAAAGGTTGCAGAAAACTGGGAAATAATTTGGATAAAGGACTTGTGATTCCCAGTTCCCACAGTCTACTCCCAATTTTAGACTTGTAAACTCTTGAACTGATAAGTGCTTGATTTAGGTAGTGGAATACCAGCCTGGATAAGTAATTTCACTACCAGTATCATCCTGCTAAAGTCCGGCTAGCTCATAATGAGGACCAGTGCAAAATGATGGAGCTCTCATTCAATAAGCAAGTTGTCCTGACTGTAGGTTAACATATTGCAAATTCAGAGTGAAAGGGCAAAATTTTGATCTGAATATATATATATATATATATATAAATACTATTAGGCAGCGTTCAATCCAAATCATGAAAGGGCTGTG
This sequence comes from Calotriton arnoldi, assembly GCA_963921515.1. Classification (NCBI taxonomy): domain Eukaryota; kingdom Metazoa; phylum Chordata; class Amphibia; order Caudata; family Salamandridae; genus Calotriton; species Calotriton arnoldi. The sequence goes on from CAWUFW010003240.1 coordinate 315,763, forward strand.
TTTTGCATCCATTTTGCAAAGGTGGCCAGGTGATTCCAGAATCCTTCTTTGCCAAAAGCATTCACTTTTGAAACGTAATAGTGGTACAAATAATGGTAGAATCAAGAATGTAATGTTACGGTGGTGATCATTCCATTCCATTAAACTAGGGAAGGGGCGTTTTTCTGGGGTGGGAGGGCTCTGAATTTGTATAATACACAGGATTTTAAAACTATTCAATTCTATATAATTTGTAGTAATGTTAGGTTATGTCTGAAATTGGAGCCTGTCTCCATAGTTCCTTTTCGGTTGGGAAGTGGTGGTGCTGGAACATTTTTAGAGTGGGGGTGATGGCCCTTAAAATCATCTCACTGAAGTCGTAAGAGTTGTAAAAAAATCCAGAAGCTGCCTGAAGCGTAGGTATAGCACACTTAGTTCAAGTTCATACGTTAATATACAGTGATTTCACAAAAATAAGCCTTACCTTGTCAGAAAAAAAGAAGTCATCAATAAAGAATTTAAGAACAACTCTGCTGAATTGCCCTTTTGTCTGAATTATGAGATCTAATCACATGAAATGAATGTTTAAGCTGTAGCCAGGCTTATTTTTGTGAAATCACTATATATTAACTTATGAACTTGAACTAAGGGGGTCATTAGCATGCCGGGCGCATCGCCACCACCCGCATGGCGGTGGCGATTCGCCCGACATATCCTCACAAACGCATGTAAATTCCCCCCCACCATATTACTATGGCGGGGGGGACCCCAGCGGACGGAAAGAAAGGTCAGCCGGTTTTCCGCCCAGTCGATGAGTCGACCGGGCGGAAAAGCTGTTATTATGGTGGCGGTGTCTGGTAGACACCGCCATCCATATTATGATACATGCGGGGTCATGCCTTTCCGTGGCGGCAATGCCGCCACGGAAAGGCATGCAGTCTTCTACATTGGGGGCCCGTAGCGGGCCCCCAGGGATTCTGGGGGGGTGCACATGGGGGGTACCTATGGTACCCCCCTGCATTTCAATGTACAACGTGGCAGGCACCGCGCGGTGCCTGTCACGTTGTGCATTGAAAAGCACAACTTGCATTTTTGGCACCACCCGCCGCAATGTCAGAAATGCGGGATGCGCCCGCCAGTGTGGCGGGCGAATCCTAATGGCATGTGCGGGACCCTTAGTGTGCTGGACCATTGTGTGGTTTTGGAATTGAGAGATTTTGTGCATCTCTGGAGGCTTCGGGGTATTGAGTCTCCGGTCCCTAGCACCTAGCAAACTGCGAGATAAATTACTCCACTAAAAGATAGGTGCAATCTGCTTTGCCTCAATCCCCTTAAAATTTGCATTGTAGTCTGAAGCGTAGGTATATCAAATGAGTCAACCCCATTTAATAGGAGAGTGGGAGGCCTGTAGTGAGTAGGGTGTGATCAAATAAGTACATTCTACCAAGAATATCATTAAGCAAGGTTGGGAGGCGAGTTTTGTAGATATTCCTAATAGAAATGCCATCTTTGTAAAGTTAAATCAGCAGAACCCAGAAACACGTGTCTAGAGATAACAGCACTACCTGCACTAACTTTGGTGAAAAACTTACAGCAACTTTGAAGTAAGCGTACTGCATTCACCAGAATGCAATGGGATGAGCTTTGCTGAGATGAGAGGCAATGTGCTCCATCTCCCCTTGTGTTCAAAAGGCTCCCTTGAGCCAATGAGCTCCCCTGGAATAAATCTGTGTGGCTGTGGAGTGGTACTGTGACCTGTGAATAGTTGGGCAGCATTTCAGAAACCCCAGATGACTTTTCTCTGCTCTTTACTACTTCTTCTCTCTACTGATGAATGGCTAAGCCTAGAAACATGTGTCTAGAGATAACAGCGCTACCTGCACCAACTCTCGTGAAAAATGACAGCAACTTGGAAGTAAGCAGACTGCATTTACCAGAATGCAATGGGGTGTACCTTGCTGGGACGAGAGGCAGTGTGCTCCATTTCCCCTTTTGTTTAAAAAGCTCCCTTGAGCCAATGAGCTAATGAGCTCACCTGGAATGCATCTGTGTGCTTCTGGAGTGGTACTGTGACCTGTGAATACTTGGCCACATTTCAGAAACCCAGCTGACTTTTCTCTGATCTTTATTACTTCTACTCTCTATCGAGGAAGAGCTAAACCCAGAAACACAGGCCTAGAGATAACAGCACTACTTGCACCAAATTAGGTGAAAAACTACAGCAACTTTGAAGTAAGCGTACTGCATTTTCCAGAATGAAATGGGGTGAACTGTGATGTAATGTATGATTCTTTCAGTGAATTTCTGAATTTTTTAATGTAAAGTAAGATAATATTACCCTTTCTAACTATAACGTCACTTTGACTTTTGTTTTTTGCAGTGAATTCCTATTTTTTTTTAAACATGAAACAATATTTTACTAACACACTTTACTATACCTACCCCGCTGCGTGGCATGGGGTTGGATACAGGCCCTGCAACCAGTCCCTTGTGGGTGGCCAACCCCAAGCCTCGCCTTTGCCCATGTGCGGAGTAGGGTCGGGTACAGGGCTTGGCCTCTGGCCAGGCTCTGCTCCCAACCTCACTGTGGGTGGCCAACCCTGCTCTGTGCATGGCCTTTGACGGAGAGCTGCATGGGGTTGGGATCAGGGCCTCCACCTAACTGCATTGTATCCTCCCAACCCTCTATGAGTGCCCACCCCGATTGCTGAACAATCCCATTGTTGTGCAATACCCCAAGGCCCCCACTTTTTTTTTTTCACTGTGCCACCATACTTTAGTGAATTTTCAAAGGAGGCCACACTGAGCCTCATGGTAGTACCACAGTACTGTGGCATTGTGAAAGAATTCTACTAATTTGACCCACAGGGCCTAGGAGGTCAGGGTAACTCTAGCTTGCCAGTTTATTCCATATTTTTTAGGTCGAACCTGAGCCAGCGCGCAAGCGCTGCTCTGGGGATGATCTGTGGTAGTTCAGTGCGGGAGAGAAGCCCCGCCCACTTCCCCACCCATAATTTTCATTGGCTTGTGTCTTTGTCCTTCGTGAATGCTGGCTTTTGATTTTTTAATTAGCTTGTTAGTCTCTCCTTAGTACTACCATGTCGTCATTTATAACCACCCATGGCTACTGGCCCCTTTACTAGGTTGTTACACGGTACGTGTTCTCTTTACTTAAATGTGTTTCTCCTACTGCAGGCACGATGTCGTGCTTTGCTTACATTTAGCACGCTGTGGGTGCTTTAACTTTTAAAGCAGCCAAGTCAATGGCGGCCACTTCGAATCGAATGCCATAGGTCTCGCATTTAAATGCGATACCTATTTCATTCCAAATATTTTTCACTAACTCCTCAAAATTTGTCTCCATGCCTAGTGGTCCCCCTACAAGAGAGACTGAATTGTATTGGCCCAGCCAAAGGTTACGGATGCAGTGGGAGAAAGCTAAATGTGCCTTTTGACGGGGACGGGAACTCTAAATTTGCGGATAAAGGGGAAATAAACAAAATTAAGTTATAATTAAATGCACATTTGGGCGAACAGGTGGCGTGAAGAACGTGAAGGAATGTGATTTGCTCAGAATTAAAAGGTCAATAATCTTTCATACTTGGAGACTACAGACGTAGAGGTACTGGGGAGGTGGCACGCACAGGACAGCCAAGATTCAATCCCTAGCCTCTGAGGTGAAACTTCCTCCTCCAGGCTTCAAGCCTTCAGTTAATGTGTGTCTCAGCTTTTCCGGGTCACGGTGTCATTTCGGGGTTGCTGTAGGAGGTGCAGAACGGATGCATGCCTGGGGCTGCTGCTGGGTCAGGCAGCCATGCGTCGGAATATTGCCTCGCCCGAAGGCACTCAGCAGGTACGATAAAAAAAGAGGAAGGAATGGCGGAACTTGCAATAGTCACAGGCAGGAGCGTCTCTCCTAACTATGAAATGAGAGAGAATGGTTATGACCATGAACAGCAGCATAATGCTCAGTGCACACGTGCAATAAAGCTGCCTTCTCCAGGCCATCATGTGTGACACCTTTTAACATTCCTAGCATTTTAGACATCCGCACCATGCAATCCGGGACTTGTATTTTCTTTCTAAAGACAGCGGGCATGTGCTTAAAAAGTGAAAAGTGTTAGCTCAAAAACAAAGCCTGACTGAAGGCAACATACTTAACAGTTGGTCATATGATATCAGAATCTATTTTTTCTATTAGAGTTTGTTATGTTTCATATAGGTACCCTAATATAGGCCCGGGTAACATCATACCCCTTCACCTACATTACCTCCCCTACACTACACTGTAACAAGCCTTTTAGGATTGAACCTTTACCTAGTTCTAGTCCTGGGTGCAGAAGGAGGGTTTCTCCTGAACAATAGAGTCCTATAACTCCATCAATAGACTCACACAGTATGAATGAATATTCATAAGGGCTCTTATAAACCAGGCTGGGGCTACACCACCTTCCTCCCCATATCCGCGTACACGGTTCATCCCATACGTCATCCTCAAATCCAACAATGGCTAATACAAGCAACAAGGGACAAAGGAGCCCTAGATACTTTCTGTATAAATATAGCACCTCTTGCTAATGTTAGGCACAGGGAGACTTCCAGGCCGACACACTGACCAGAGACGCTGAAGCTCCTGCATGCAGACGCTCCAGCTGACAGTGGTCTGAACATCCCTTGCGGGGTGTCCAACTCGAGACCAAGAAGGGTGCCTGCATTCTCACACTTCAGGTAATGGGGTTCGACTAAACCTTAGAGGGATTCTTGGCTTCACACCTACTCACATGCTAGGTACACTTAGGTACATCTAGCTAGGCATCATAGGAGTACGCACTCTCTTTTATCAATGCATTTTAAATTCATGTATTTATTCATGCTTATTGCAAGGTGGTAGAAATGTACTATCCATTTATATTCATTGTACTGCTAATCATATATCTCTGCTACTGTCTAATGGTTGTTGCAACTCATATATTCTACACAAGAATAACAACTGTTCAATAAACCCTTATTGAAACGCCCAGGCTGTCTATTCTGTGTATCTCTGAGACTGAATAAGTAAGCACGAGTGACTGAGCGAAAAGTAGTACATTGTTTCCACGATCTTGAGGGATCAGGGTTGTCATGTTCTGAGGTTGCCAGAAACTAATCTCTCCCCGATAAGAGGAGAACCTAGTGGTACTGTGAGCTAGCTAATGCAAACAGGCTAACATTTCTCGGTGGGGGTGCTCAGAATCAGTCTGCCACCAAACCCGCAGTTTATGTTATCCAAACGCGCAGGTCCTGTATGGGCAATATAGGAACTACACGACATGGAGCCACCAACGATGGTTGGACTCTTATTTAACAGTAGAATCTGAGTAGTTCAGTTGTGCTATTCTCAGAGACCCCTACTCACAAAACGCCAGAAAAGTAGTTTGTGTTCTGTACACAATGACTACACCAGTCTTAGACCCACTACAGCAAGCACTACCCCTCTCCGACGAAGAGGTGGCTGGAATTCTCATTGCACCTAAATTCAGACGAACTATCACCCTGAAACTACTAGAATATGGTTTAGCACCTAGGGGTGGCTTAGTAGCGTTCGTGATTGAGGCACACAAATCAAACAAAACAGAGATATTTTATTCGTGGGTTACATTCCCAGCAGCAGATGCGAAAACACAGGGGCCGATTCACACAACTAATCTGAGATAAAATCCTAAACTTACTACTTTTGGTATTCACAGAAGGCATTTAGTAGTATTAAAGTTAGGACTCCTAACTTTACTACTACTAAACTGAGATAAAATCCTAAACTTACTATTTTTGGTATTCACAGAAGGCATTTAGTAGTAGTAAAGTTAGGACTCCTAACCTTACTACTACTAAATGCCTTTTGTGAATACCAAAAGTCATAAAGTTAGGATTTTGTCACAGTTTAGTAGTAGTAAAGTTAAGAGTCCTAATTTTACTACTACTAAATGCCTTCTGTGAATACCAAAAGTAGTAAGTTTAGGATTTTATCTCAGATTAGTTCTGTGAATCGGCCCCACAGACATTTCGCTACTATACAGAAGGAGATGCACCACTGGAATATGGTCCTTGCGAGGACATAGAAGTTCCACTCACGTACCAGGAACACCTATACAGGTTTAAAGGCGCCCTACCCCATATAAGACACAGAGTAAGATTAGGCCCGCTCGGAGGAGACGGGGCAACATGCCAATATTAGCGGCCTACACACCACATCCTGACATTGAAACAATGCCACAGCCAGACCTACTCTTACAACACAAAGATTTAATTAAAATCTACAGAAACCTGATGCAAAACGTCATGAGGACTTTCACAGTCCAACCAACAACAGTTACAACAAATGGTACTCAATTTCAGTGTACAGCAACTAAAATTACACCACAAACATTACACGCGGTAATGGGCAAAATGCCCACAAAACGTGATCAAATGCCATTCTGGACAGCTCAGAAAATAACTCAGCTGGAGGCAGTATTCCCGAATACTACCCCGTTTGAAAAACACAGAATGCTAACAATTTGCTTGCCCATGGGGATAACACCACAAGTAGAGAACTGCAGCTCTTGGGGTACAGTCTTTGCTGCCATACATACCAGAACACAATGGTATTCCTTTATTAGCAGTAGTACCAGACGTATTGAGACAAATACAAAATGAGTACGGAGCAGAACCTGCCCTAAACTTAGGGATGAAGTTATTAAATAACTATGACCAGGTATCAGCCATAATACTAGCTAATGTTAAAGAGGAAGCAGCTTCGGTGGCAATCCGCCAATGCCTAAGAGAGTTCAGTCCGTTAGATCAACAACACGAACTGCCCAAAATAATAGAAACTGCGTATGCAGATTTAGGCAGAGACAGTTTGGGTGGGAAAACTTTAAACCCACAATTGATGGGCAGTCCTGAAAAGGACAATTCCAAGCAGACACCTGCTTCTTCTAAAAGAAGTGGGATAATAAAAAACAACACAACTTTTCAGAAAAGAGATCTCAATCCCGAGGTAGATCTCCTCCACAGGAGCCCTCTGAAAAGAGGTATAATCTCAAGAAGAGGGATAATATTAGGAAACCTGACAGGTATCAGGATACTGATACACGTTCCTCTCGTTCCTTTCAGGGCTCGACGAAAAACTCAGAGAGAGAAGGACGGTCAGAACACAAGGAAGAGTGTACAAAATCCAGAGACAAACAGCACACTCAAGACTATACTTCCAAAAAAAAAGTCAAGCCAAAATCAAAACCATAGTTTAAGAAGAAGAAAGTTGCAGGCATAAAGATCAGACATGCCCAGAATTCTGAGGACGCAACTTCTGAACGGGGAATGGGCTCTGACGATGCTAGACAGTGCGGCAGAAGTGACAATAGCTCGCCAGAACCTGATGGAATTTCTGGTGACAGCAGACTTGAATGATTACATCACGGTGGAAACACCAGACACCTGGGTGAGCGTCCCACATAAGTTACACGAAATAACACTCCAAATGGAGGGGGACAAGCCCAGGAAAGTTAAAGGTCTCTTTTGGGAAAATCTGTCATCTGGTTATGACATCCTATTAGCAGAACAAGATTGGCCGCCAGCATTCATTATGGAGTGCCCTAGGGGAGAAAATGTAATTTTTCCATCATTCTCCGACCTCGTGCCCATACATCTTAAACATGCATATGCACAGGAGTGGGCGGTTGCCCTAGCTCCAGCACTATACAAAAATCATGCTGGTTGGGGAGAGGATTCAACCAACCACGTGATCTCATTAAAAGTTTCACCAAATGCTCAGAGGCAATACCCAATAAAGCAAGAAGCCAAAAAACAGGTCAGGGAGATCTTAGATCAACTTGAATACCAAGGGGTGATTGAAACATGCACCTCACCAATGAACAACCCTTTGTTTCCCGTATCCAAACCAGACAACTCTTATCGTCTAGTTTTAGATTACAGACATTTAAACACATGCACAAAGACATTCGCATTCCAAAACGCTCATAGTGCCGCATTAATGAATAATATTGTGCGGAAAAAGTACAAAACTACATTAGATATCTCAAATGGATTTTTCTGCCAAAATATAGCGCCGGAAAGCAGGTATTTGACTGCATTCTCAGCGTTAGGGTCCCGGCGGCAATTTTGTCATCTCCCCCAGGGGTATAAGAACAGCCCAGGGGTATTCTCAGCAAGAGTAACAGAGTTACTTCAAAGTTTTGATGAGGAAGCATTGTCCTATGTGGATGATATTTATCTGACAGACGATGACTTAAAAAAGCGCTTGACCAGGGTGAGCACCATTATTATGGGATTCGCCTCTGAGGGCTACAAATTTAATTTGAAGAAATCAAAAATAGCCCACCTCAATGTCCTGTTTTTAGGATATGAGCTCTCAAGTGAAGGAAAAAGCCTGGCAGCTAACTTTTTAGAAAAGTGTGCACTCCTTCAACCACCAAAATCATTAAAAAATCTACAGTCAATACTGGCATTCCTAAATTTTGGCAGAACATACATTTTAGATTACGCAGAAAAAGTAAAACCTTTCTACGACATGATCAAACCTGATTTTTCAGTCAGACATTGGACACAGGCTCATTCAAATATCCTACGTTCATTACAAGAAGACATGATTGCTTCCAAACACTTACAGACACGCATAAACGTACGCAACTTGGTGATCCGTGTGATAGCGGGTCAATGCGGGTACACATACTTAACCTTCAATGAAGGCGAAACAGTACCGATCGAATACAAATCGCACCTGTACACAAATGCAGAAATGCGTTTCACTTCAACAGAAAAAATACTGACAGCAGTTCAGACCGCTGTAGCAAGAGAAAGAGCCCTGGCTCAGGGGAAACGCATAATTGTCTTAACCCCAGTACTAGCTTTAGAAGCTGTTACGAAGGCTAGCATTCCAAATGCTAAAGCCTTACATCCAAGATGGATACAATGGGCTAATTCTCTTACTGCAACGGACGTTGAATGCAGATTTGATCCAAGTTTAAAAACACAAACATTTCTGCAATACGAACAAGAATATCCTCTACCAAATGAAATATTGCCTCTCGATCAGTATAAATATATTATTTACACTGACGGATCTGCTCAACCGGCCATAGGGAGTAAGCAACAATACAGCGCAGCGTGTGCTATCGTTAAAGGTTGCATGCAGGATGGAAAGTTCCATCCGAGCTGCACAAAAACGCAATCTCTAGGAGACTGCACGGCTCAGTTGGCAGAGTTAAAAGCACTGATACTGGCACTAGTAAATACGGATCATGAATTCCCCACACTAATTGTGTGTGATTTCTTTTACTGTGTACAGTCATACAATGAATACTTGTATCATTGGGAACAAAACGGGTTTAAAGATGCAAAAGGTGGCACAATTAAGCACCAAATGCTATGGAAACAGGTAGTGGAGTTGAAAAACGACCTACCAAGGGCTCACGTGATACACACACTGATTCATCAATGTTATGGCGTTCACGTTGAAGGGAATTCATTGGCTGATGAAGCCGCAAAGGGGGCTGTACGCACAGCATCCGTAGCTGCAATCACTCGCTCAAAAACGAGAATAGACTGTGAGATTATGGTGGCTGTCATTGCTTCGCGCAAAGGCAGCTCAGCATTACCAAAGAAATTTCCACTCAAGTACTCCTACAAGTCAGATGCAAACAACATTCCATATGCTCAGATTCCTGGAGTGGGGGACAGAGTAATACCAAATATGGATCGTAGGCAAGGTTTAATACTAGCAGCACACAGGGGTTTGGGCTCCGCACATACAGGCGTTACAGCGACTATTTCCTTGTTGAAACAGCGCTATTGGTGGCCCGGTCTAACAAAGCAAGCTAAAGACTATGGGGCCGATTCCGATTCAGGCCAGAAAACGTACCGACCGACTCGGTACGGGAATGTAGTCCGACCGACACGTACCGGCGCAGTCCGACCCGCGTAGTACGATGAAATGCATGTGAATCACAACCGACTCGTACGGACACAAGCCGAACGACCGAACCGCACGGAAACAAGCTATCCGGCCGGGAAACTACGCGAATCGAACCAACTGACACGCACCAGGAATGAACCCGACCGAAACGTACCCGCGAACTCCGACCCGTGCAGTACAATGCAATGCGTGTAAAACCAGACCGAGTCGCACGGAGCCCAAGCCGTACGACCGACACGCATACAAAACCCAGCCGAAGCAACCCAATACTCCGCGACCGACGCGTACGCCGCACATGAAACCCAGCAGGAACACAGCTTGAAAGACTCAGTGAAGCCCGCACGAGCCAACTGCAGCGTCCTACTCGGTCAGTAGAACGTCTCCTACATGCCTAAAAAACTCAAAGGAAATTTTTTTTTAAAAAGGGCCAAACAAGCAATGACAAAGTCAATAAATACAGGGGGAAAAAAACATGGAACAAGGACACACCCACAACTCCACCCATATAAAGGCCACAAATCCCTACCATGATCCTTTGCAAATTCAACTGACCTGCCAGCACAGAACACCATCAGACAGCAACCACAGACACACTCACAACTCATCCATCACACAAGCCACACACCATTAGCACCTCACAAATAGCTCCTTCACATACACCCTGCAAAACCTACACTCACCCACCCTCACTTGCACACTCACACACACATCAATCCCCACCACCACCCATCACCATGCCCCCAAAGAAGAATCCAAAGTTCCTAGACAGTGAATTGGAAGTCCTGGTAGATGAGATCCTCAGGGTAGAGCCACAGTTGTTTGGTACATTGGTCCAACAGACTCCCATGTCGCAGAAAACCAAGATGTGGGAGAGGATCGTCGACAGGGTGAACGCACAATCACCATGTTTGCGCACAAAGGAAGACATCCAGAACAGGTGGTATGATGTGCGCAGGAGGGTCAAGGACCTACTCAAGAAGGATTACGCCTTGAGTAATTGCACCGGCAGTGGCCCTCCTGCCAAACCAGTATACCTCAGGCCCTGGGAGGAGAAGGTGCGGGCCATCCTACCACCAGTGAGCGTATATGGACTATCAAACATCCCAGAGCCTGGTGAGTACACAACCAATATACCCAATATTGTGTGACAATACACACACATCACTGTCAAGGGGATAGACAAACCATGCACCCTTAGCAAATCCACATCAACCAAAAGATAATCATCCCAAGATGTGTATGTTAGTCAGATAAACCCAATACATGCCATCTCATAGTGATATGTAACTGTGTCATGACATGTACAAACCTAACAACAAATAGAGCAAGGCAGTGGCACAAATCTAACCAACAAACACAGTCAGATATTTTGCCACCACTAGAACACCACCTCACAGGGAAGCTCACTGAAAGGAAGGAATTCTGTGTATGCTGGTGAAGTGATTGTAGGCAATAGCATGATGGGAGTTGTAGTCACAGATATTGGTCACCCTCACAATTGGCCCATCAACACCACTCTGAACCATGCTCACATCACAGGGAGTGGAAAATAACTGACAAGATGGCTGACACTGGGTACTGCTGTGGGGAGCACAAGGCCCTGCTGGGAACTGTGCACCAACCAACAGCAGGACACCACTGACTGACATCCTGAAAGCCAACTTGCACTCCCTGCAATGGAAGCACGTTCCATGGGGGATATCTGGCTGGGTGGGAAGGAGGACTGACAGCTCTGACCATAGTTACCAGCAGCTTTTCTCACACACCCCCTTAACACAAACTCCACACAACTCACCTGGGAGAATGCAATGCCTCACACTCTAATTAAATATCCCACAAAGAACAACCACACTGCGTTATGCTGTGTGAAGCACAGAGACACTTTTGGGACTTGTAGCCAAACAAACGCCAGGACAACACTGTCAGCCATCCTGTCAGCACAGGCACACCACCCCACAGGGAAGCAGAGTCAAAAGGAAGGAAGTATGTGCATGCTGGGAAGGGGGGTGTAGGCAATAGCATGATGGGAGTGGTAGTCACAGCTCAACATCCCCCACCCACATGGCCCAGCAAGCTCACACTGAAGCATGCACACCTCGCAGGGAGTGAAAAGCCACTTTAAAGATGTCTGACAATGGTGCTCTGTTGTGGGGAGTACCAGGCCCTGCTGGGAACTGTGCACCAACCAACAGCAGGACACCACTGACTGACATCCTGAAAGCCAACTTGCACTCCCTGCAATGGAAGCACGTTCCATGGTGGGATATCTGGCTGGGTGGGAAGGAGGACTGACAGCTCTGACCATAGTTACCAGCAGCTTTTCTCACACACCCCCTTAACACAAACTCCACACAACTCACCTGGGAGAATGCATTGCCTCACACTCTAATTAAATATCCCACAAAGAACTACCACACTGTGTTATGCTGTGTGAAGCATAGGGACACTTTTGGGACTTGTAGCCAAACAAACACCAGGACAACACTGTCAGCCATCCTGTCAGCACAGGCACACTACCCCACAGGGAAGCAGAGTCAAAAGGAAGGAAGTATGGGCATGCTGGGAAGGGGGTGTAGGCAATAGCATGATGGGAGTGGTAGTCACAGCTCAACATCCCCCACCCACATGGCCCAGCAAGCTCACACTGAAGCATGCACACCTCACAGGGAGTGAAAAGCCACTTCTAAGATGTCTGACAATGGTGCTCTGTTGTGGGGAGTACCAGGCCCTGCTGGGAACTGGGCACCAACCAACAGCAGGACACCACTGACTGACATCCTGAGAGTCAACCTGCACCCACTGCAAGGGTGGCATGCTTCATGGTGGGATAATTTGGCTGGGGGGAGAAGGAGGTCCGGATGTCAACCAAATACCACCAATGCTGGTCATGCACACACCTCAACATCCACATTGAAATGCATCAGGTTGGCAGGACAATGAGCCACACCAATATCAACCTCTGACTGTGACAACTTAGGACAATGCAATGTACAGGGCCACATCCAGAGGTACAGTCACAACTGTCATGTGTTTGAACCATTGATGCCTGCAGAAATATAACATACATTGTGTGTCTCTTCCAAAAACAGGTGATGATGGGGACACAGCAGCAGATGAGGAGGAGTCCCTGTCCCAGGCTCAGGGGGACCCTGAGCTCTCTGGTGTGGAACTGCCTCTGCCCTCATCGGATGGCGAAGTCCAACCTGGCACCTCCGGTGTGAGTCATCATGCAGCACCAGCAGGACCACCATCTGCAACCCCTGCACCCATTCCTCCAACATCTGCCAACACACAGACCACCCCCGCCGACACGGACAGACCAAGGACACTGAATGACAACAGCACAGGGACCACAGCCCACCGTGAAGCAACGGACAACAACCCCAGTACCAACCCCCAAGGGGGCCTAGGGTCACCTGTGCGTGCCACGGCAGCTCCCGCACGTGTGGCCAGGGGTGGTGGGAGGGGTGGTAGGCAGAGGTTGCTGTTTGCAGAGGGGTCTGGACTGCATGATGACCCACAACTGGCACGCATTGCTGATGCGTACCAGAATAGCACCGGAGAGGTCAGCCAGGTAGTGGGGATCCTCAAGGACATTCAACAGCAGCAGGCTGCCCATCATGCCCGCTTGGACTCCCACATGTCCCGTGTGGAGACACACATGTCCCATGTGGAGACACACATGTCTCGCATGGAGTCCAAGTGGGACACATTGGAAGAACTGACAGCGGTGCAGAGGGACATATTGACATGCCTCCGCCAGATTAGCACCAACATGTCCACACCTCCCTGTGTGCCCACAACATCTGGTGCCGCAACAACTGCAACTGCCACAGGGAGGGAGGATGACTCTGGTGGAGAGTCCTCTGCACCGCAGCGGCCTGCACGTGAGGGTCCCCCAGAAAGAAGAGGGGTCGTCCGAGGAAGGACAACTGAGAGGCCGATGGCCATGTACATCCCCCAGGAACCCAACACCTGTTCTGGAAATTCCCCTTTGTGTGCAAACTGTTCACCCTGTCGAATGCAACCCAACTCTCCCACATGACATGGGGAGTTTAAGTTGGACTAATGTATCAGATGACTGTGGACTTTACTCAGGACATTTCTGCTACCAACACTTCCAACTCATCTGGGAACTTTGGATTCCAAACCCAATGTACAGCACCCACCATCCTGTGCACTATCCTCACACATGTATGTAAATAAACTCACTAATACACCATACTTGCCTCTGTTGTGATTCCAACGTTGTTTTTGTCATGGAGATGATGATCTGCTAAATGACACTGTGCATGCTAACTGCCACAGCAAGTTAAACACCGTCATGTGAGTCATGGCGACGTGACACATATGAGGGAGACACACCACTAGGTCTACACAACACATAGACACCAGGGCCATCTGACTCATCGCCTACACTGATGTTGCCAGGAAATACAGTGGAATGCACAGACACCACACCTCTTCAGAGTCTGTGTTAACTAGCCCACAGGTGCAGTAAGCAAATGTCAGTCAGATGTGTGACCACAGACAACGCACATCCCAAAGTGAAGCACAGGTTTATTACACATTTGTAACATGTGGTTTCCACTACAAATGCAAGGTAATCCCACGTGGCAGTGGCCACACAGTCAACAAGTGTAGAAGAAATAAAGTCCAGGGGTGTGTGGCACATCACCTGTAGGAAAATGACTGCTTCCACCCTGAAAGCTGAATCATGGTGTCGGGGGATCCGAGTTGACCAAACAACTCTGAAAGTACCCTGTGAAGGACAGACATGACACACAGTCAAAAGCACTGAAGAACAGGACAGAACTGCAATACTCATGCCCAATACATGTCACAAGATACCTACACAAAACCAAGTTAGCATGTCAACACTGTTGGGGAGTACAGACTACCTGTAAGGACACATCGCAGCACACATCCAGTCAAGTAGCACATGGCCACACTCAAACAGCACCAGAGCACCACCCACACATATCATGCAAACTCACATCATTGACATGACATCTCTGGATACTCACATTCAGCTGAAGAAGTTGGTGATGAGCTGTGTGCGGACATCACCCTCATCACCCTCATCATCACTGGCATCGTGGCCCAGGCCAGGATCCTCCACAGGTGGCGGATGTTGGTCATCGTCATCCAAGATGAGAGGCAACTCCTTCCGGACTGCCAGGTTGTGTAGCATGCAGCAGACGATGACAATCTTGCACACCTTTGCTGGGGCATATGGGAGGGCCCCTCCTGTCTTGTCTAGGCTGCGGAAGCGGCTCTTCAGGAGACCAAATGTCCGCTCGATCACTCTCCTGGTCCGACCATGTGCCTCATTGTAGCGCATCTGGGCTGGTGTCACAGGGTTCCTGAGGGGTGTCAGCAACCACGGCATGTTGGGGTATCCGGAGTCACCTACATACAGACAATTGCACATTAGCTGAGTTGGAAAAGAGTACTATATACTTATACTAGAGAAAAATGGTTCTGTCGGGGTATCACTTAATTAGAACAAATAGTAACAACTTACTTGTAACTCAATTCAATAATGAAATAAATACAGATATAACACACACCAAGGATTTTTGAATCAAAATTATATTAGAAGAAAATCAAATAATAAAGTCTGTCGCAATTTATAATTTCAATTGCAATATGTGACTGTAGTGCAATAGTGACATGTGGTGAATGGTGATAAATACAATCTACTATATACAAAAACAAATGTGCAAAAAATGGGGAGGGGGGAGGGAAAAAGATTTCATAAATGTCCTTGTTATTAACACATATGCTTAAATGATCCAATAACGAATGGGACTGTGATCATCAGCGTTGCGTGGACATATACAATACGCCGACGTTTCGACCCTGTATATCGCACAAAAAGTTGAAGGCGGATCTTCCTCAAGGCAGGAAAGGGGAGGAACGGTAACCCAAAAGTAGATTCCTGGGTGGCCTGTTAATGAATGAATTCTTAGTCAGGTATGGGTAGAAACTTAATTCCCAAGGAACTCCACCAGCTGGTTTGGAGCCTTAGAAGAAGCTATATTAGACTTCCACCCGTCGGTTGGAGTCGATTTAATGCCAGTCCGGTGTATTTCGTGATCTGGGAAACAAGCCTCCTTCTCTCCGCGGTTAATGTCGGGCGGAATACAACATTGCAGAACACACACAATGGTACAAAGTCAGTACACACCGACAAGCCAGGCACGCTGGTTCTGCATCTGTGATATCATCCTCAGGATGCGACTACTCCTCATCACGTAGGCATCGTGTGCCGAACTGGGGAAACGGGCACACACATGTGAGATGCTCATATCTGCAAGACATACCACCAGAGCATTGATCGAATGGTAATGTTTCCTGTTCCTGTATGCCTGCTCATGTGCCTGTGGTGGTACCAAAGCCACATGTGTCCCATCAATGGAGCCAATGACATGTGGCATCCTCCCCAGGGCATAGAAGTCACTCTTGATGTCAGTGAGTTGTTGACGTTTAGGGAAATAGATGTACTGGTTCAGGCATCTCAACATTGCCTCCAAAACATCGCGTAGCACACGGCTGAACATGGTCTGTGACATCCCACCAGCAGACGCCACAGTGTGTTGAAAGGTACCGGTGGCAAAGAAGTGTAGGGCTGCCATCACCTTCACCTTGGGGGTCAGCGCTGTAGGGTATGGCCGGCCAGGTTGCAAATGTGGGGCCAACCGCACCGCCAATTCCTCAATCAGCGCCCTGTTGAAGCGATACCGTCGGATGCAGTCACGTTCAACCATCGTTGTAAGGTCAGAGAATGGTCTATGGACAGCTGGTGCCCTGCAGTGCATAGCTAAAGAAAGAAAGATTGTCAGTCACCCCACATATGTGCCATTGACCATACTCAATATCACATGATACATCATTACGAGACACAAGTACCTGATGTGTGTGCCGTTCTGTATGGACATATATGGCACCTACATGGCCAACATCTAACATCACAGTTCAACATGTGTTGACAACAAGTTCCAGGTTGTGCTATGGGAAATCATTAGGCTGTGTCACAGTACCCATGTACTGCTGTCACGTTCCAAACACACACCACAGTGACATGTCAGGACAGATGTGCCACAGGCATCACAGCTCATTGACAGGTAGATTCCCAGGGACCCTGTATTGCCACATGGACACTGGCATGACATGGCGTAGCATGTACACGTCAGCAAAACAACCATGACTCCCACAGGTAGTGGACCCTGTTGCCTCTGCAGGACAGGCATGGACGTCTGTGACACACACACGCACAACATTAAAGTCCATGCACAAACAACGTGGATGTGGAGACTGTCTCCCATTGTGCACATGGAATCAAAGACATCGGAAACACAACATGCACACAGACTGTGGAGGGCCATCACTATTGTGGCAATGGGTCACCCTGTGACGTACATACCTTCCCACATGGGACTCAGGGGGTATGTGACATGACATACACATACACAACCTGGAAATGTGACCATGCCACATGCTCTGAAATGAACAGTTGCACATCACAGTGGTCATGTGCACAACACACAAAGGATTCTGTCCCCATGAACACGTGCACAGCCTGGGAGTGGCTGCCCCCAAGTGCCACCCAAAAAACCACATGTTGACCACCATACACAGAAAAGGTAATGCAGCCTTACATGCCTTAGGATACAGTGTGGACAGGCTGTGGTGTTGTAGGTGTGCCCCTGAGTCCCTGGCAAGTAAATGTGGCTGGCATACGTTCACCAGTGACAAGCATGGTGACATATGCGAGTGACTTGTACAGGGACGCGTCGTACAGCAATGGACCGATCCGTGTGCACGCATTGGCCATTGCATATGATGTGAGCGGATACGCGTTGTACAGCAATGGACCGATCGGTGCACACGCATTGGACATTGCATATGATGTGAGTGGATACGCGTTGTACAGCAATGGACCGATCGGTGCGCACGCATTGGCCATTGCATATGATGTGAGCGGATACGCGTTGTACAGCAATGGACCGATCGGTGCGCACGCATTGGACATTGCATATGATGTGAACGGATAAGCGTTGTTTTTCGAAAAACGCGTTGTACAGCAATGGACCGATCGGTGCGCATGCATTGGCTATGGCCTGACATGGTAACGGACGCGTTTTCAAAGCTTAAAAGAGTCGGATGCAGTGAATTCAGTTGGCCACCCACAACAATGTTGCAAAATCATGGGTGTCATGAAGTTGAACTTTTGATGGATGCTGTGGGCGTGTATAAGTGGTGCAATTCCATGGATTGGCCAGATTCAGAAGATGCAAACTACTTGGACCTATCACTTTGGACACATGGGACAGTATCTGCCTCTGCAGCACACATATAATGCTGGCTGTTCCCCTAAGAGCTCACTTGCCTGCACTACATGCTCCAGGACGACATCTGCCACTACCACTGCTGCTGTCTCTGCATCCTCTGGCTACTGCAATGGCACGTACTGTGGATAGAGCCCCAGCCTTCAGCACTGAGGAGAACCAGGCCCTGCTGGACAGCCTCCTTCCACAGTACAGCAAGCTGTATGGGAAACCAGGGGAGCAGGTGAGTGTGCTGTCCACTGCCTTACTAATTGTGCATGTTGTCTGACTAGCAAGACATACAGTGTGTACACCAGAGGCTAGCATGCTCACTGAGTAGTTGTCACCCCCCAAAGTGTGTAGTCACATGCACTGAACAGGTATAGTGCAGTAACAGTGCATTCCAACAAGGTTTTACTTCCCAGGCAATGATACCATTTAGTAACTGCAGGCAAACTGTTCATAGCCATAGTTGCACTACCTGTGTAGATCATATGCCCCTGTGATTGAGACAGGTATATTCAACTGTGTGATGCACGGAAATGTTGCATGTGTAGTAATGGCCTTTGCACTTTGTCATCCTCACAGGTTGATGCCCACCAGAAGCAGGAGATCTGGCTGACCATCGTCCGGGCAGTACGATCTGTGGGGGTCTACAGGCGCAGGATCCGCAACTGCCAGAAGAGGTGGCAGGACCTTCGTGGCTGGACCCGGAGGATCGCAAGGGTCCAGCTGAAGCTGTCGCCTCCTCGCAGGAGGGGCGGACACCGGACCCTGACCCCCACATGCTCCGGATCCTGGCGGTGGTCTTCCCTGACCTGGATGGGCAGCTGAAGGCCAGACAGCAGCAAGGAGGGGGTAAGTGCTAGCCTCAACTGTGTACTATGACTGACATGCTCTATGCACTCCTTTAGCCTGGTTCCACTTCCACAGTACAACTGTCATGTCGTCCTGAACTCATGTCCCTCACTTGTGTCATGCCCCCTCCTCATCTGATACACAGGTGTGGCCCTTACAGTCTGTGACTTAGGTCACTTGGGTACTGTGTACTTGCAGTTACCTGTGGTTCAAGTTGGGGACAGCATCAGTTACAGGAACTTTGTGGTGGGCTGCATGGGTGGTACAATTGCTCACATTGCCTGTGATCTGACATGTACTCTGGGTATGGCTTTAATATGTGTTCCAATTGCTGCTCTGACTCACCACATGTCTGGGGTATGTGCCACACACCCATGCTGCTGCAGAGACCAAGGTAGGGGCCTCAGAAGTATATACATCATGTGTGTGACACATGCATAGCCACCTGCCTAGTGTTCAGGGTAATACCATGTTGCACATGGACCAGGACTGTAATGCCTACTCCATACATCGAAGGCACTCTGTTCTCCCACTCCCGTGTGTCAGCATACATATTGGGCATTGTGAAGAGTTCAATCAGGTGTGTGCCTCTGTGTCACCGTGGTGTGGCCTTGCTATTTGGACTCCTGGAGTGTTTAACAATTTGGGGTGGCCAGCCATCTGAGTTATGACTATGGGATCTGCACATAGGTCAATGCATAGGTCTCTGATCCCTTGACTGTGCACAATGTTGTATGAAACATTGAGGTGCAGGCAGCTTTGGTTCATTCTCATCAGACGGTGAAGTGCTCATGTGTATGGATTTGTGTTTGCAGTCACTCAAATGTGTCATTTGATTGACGTGGGATCATCTCAGTCCTCATGATGTGGGTGGCCAGGGGTGCACATGTGCACCTGTCAGCTACAGGGCTTACATTTCTAAAACTCCCCTGATTGTGACACAGTACAGACTGGTATTGTGTGTATGCACTGCCCTTGTGACAGGAGACAGTTATGACTGACTTGCCAGACAGGCCTGTGCCATGACATTCCAATCGCAAAGGGTGATCCAGCAGTGGTGTGATATGTCCTGCATGCACACCATTGTTGCATTGTCTATCAGGACATGAGGACATCATTGTGTCTGGTGATGGAAGCAAAACCCGCATATCAACAGAGACTTTGCCCATCACTTTTCCTGACACGTGTACTGAGTCAGTGGCAGGAGATGGCATGTGTTTGGAGTGACACATTTCCATATATACTCTTGGATGTCCAAGAACTGTGTATGTGGTGCATGTGTGCACATATGATTAGTCGCATACAACAGGCAGCAGACAGATGGGTGCATGGACAGCTAGGATATGTGTGGCATGACTGACTGTCAGGCAGACAATGGGCTTCTTGAAATCAGTGTCAGCACTAATTGCAATGTCTAGCAAATGATGGCAGGGCTTGCTCTGTGATGTGCTGTACTTACTGTGGTGTGTGTGATCAGTACAGGTGACTAATGTTGCTCTGTTTATCCTGATTGTTTGCAGATACATCCACGGCCACAGGAGGAGACAGCTCCACGGACCAAGAGGAGCGGCAGAGCCAGACTGGGTCCACTGCATGGGAGACCGAGGGACCCAGTGGCACGGAGGGTGAAGGGAGCCACACTGAGGATACCTCAGCTATGACCACCTCGGCTGGGGAAAACAGCATCTCCAGTGAGGACTCCCTTGTAGAGGCGGGTGTCAGCAGACCAGAGGCAACGTCAAGCAAGTCTGTCCCCGCCACCACCACCATCTCCACCCTCCCATCTGCTCCCATCCCACATGTCCGTGGAGGCTCCCGTGTAGGGGAGCATGTCTCCTTCATGCCAGGCATCGCACCCCATGCCTCTGTCCCCCCTGCTGCCCTGAGTGTGGAGTCTGTGGACTTGCTGAAACAGATCCATGTAGGGCAGACATCAATTCTGAGTGTCCTCCATGCACACACGGGTCTTTTGACACAACTGGTGTCATTCATGGAGGGCATGTCATCTGGCATGTCTGCCCTACATCGGACCAATCAGTCCATGGCCTCCTCACTGACGGCAGCAGTGTCCCTCCTGCAACAGTCCCTCACCCCTCCTACCTCTGCCCCATCCACAATACCCAGCACCCTACCTGTCCCAAGCACACACACACACCGGCACGCACCAGCACAGACACAAGCAGCACACAGACACACACACCAAAATCCAGACGCACACGCACGCACAGTCAGGGGACTGATACCTCACTCACAGGGGATGGGGCCCAGACACACACACACGCATCCACGAGCACTGCGCAGTCCTCAGATACCTCTCCCTTCAAAAGCCCTTCCCTTGCCTCACCTGCAACCCCCCCCTCCCAGAAGCTCTTCCTCTGTGAGCTTGGCCTCTTCCCCACAGATACACCTGACACGAAGTCCAGGCGGAAGAGGCGACCACCACACACAGAGGGGAGTGCCCCTCACACCCGGACGACCTCCCCCAGGCACAGGCAGACAGAGGACCCCATTCGAAAGTCCCCCCGGACCAGGAAGGGCAAGACCCCACCACCACCACCACGCAGCTCCACCACACAGTCTCTCTCCTCCATCCCCCAGGCCACCACTGCACAGGTTCCACCGCCACACCCTGCCCCAGGTTCCCCCATACACTGATACCACATCCCCAAACTGCTTAGGCCCTCCCCCCCACCACTTGCTCTTCCACCCCCAAACCAGACGATCTGCCTATTTGTGCCCCCCCTCTGTCCTGCCCACCTCATCTGCCCCCCCTTCCACTCCCTTGGAGTTATGCACTGCAGTGGAGTCCACAACCACCCTGTCTGACTCAGGCACTGCAGTGGGGACCCAGTCCACTCCATCTGACCGGCCCACTGCAGTGGTTGCAGCACCCACAACATCTAAGTTGTGCCCTACAGTGGTGCCGGCCCCCACTGAGTCAGACACCTCCACTGCAGTTGACGGTGACACTCCTGCACCCACCACCCCTTCACTGCCTCCTTCTGGCATCCCCTGATCCTGTCCCTGCGGTGCCTGGCCTGCCCCTTGTATGCCCCTCCGAGGGGATGTCCCCTGTCCGTACCAGTGCAGGCAAGCAATGGGTGACAAGTTGTCACGTATCACCCTGTTGGGACTGTGTATTTGGACTGGCCATTGGCCTTAGTTTCTTTTGGACTTCAAATTTTAATTTAACATTTGCTGAATAAAGCCTCTTTTTGTTTAATTGTGGTTTTTCTTTGGATGTACATGATGTAGATGAGTATCATCATGCATTTGCAGTTATAATAGTGTTCAGATCAGGAAAATGAAGTGTTGCTGTGATGGACTCCATGTGGTCCATGGGATATGTGTCCTAATGTAGTCTGGATCTATAGCATCCTTTGCTGCAGTCTGAGGGTGTAATGTTCAGCATTTGACACATGGATGTACGTTTTGCATTTGTAAATCAACATCTTTGGCTTACACTGATGCACATCTGGTGTGCTTACCACTGTTCAATGTTTCTATTTCCCTGACTGTGTGCCCATCTCCACTGGACATGCAGTTTAGCACATCAATGTTGAAGGACTCATCTGTGTATACAGTGCAACTTGCTTGACACGTGTTTAGGGTGTATGCAGATGACTGACGTGACACTCCCGTACCCAGGCTGATGTGAGCAGAGCCTTCAGTGTGTTGTAGTTGTTGACTCACTGACCGAGTGTTCTGCTGACATGTTTGAGTCGTGCACAGACAAGGTTTGGCACAGCGGACCTTCCACAGGAGTGGAGTGCCCTCATGGCAGTGTGTAATCCCGTGACATTGGCTGGGCCCGTGCTGTGTGTTGTGTGAGCATGTCTGTGTGTGTTCCCTTCCCTTTTCCTACACAGGCTGTGTCCCTAGGGATGTTCCTGTTTGTGATGCTTGCTGAGTTGTCCTGTGTTCATCCAGCATCTTGGACCTGGTTTCTCCGGGATGTGGGTGCATGGCAAACTAATGTTCATGAGGTTGTCATCCCTAGTTGTCTTTGTTGTCAGGGCTGGGGATGTGGGCAAATGCAGATGGGACACAGTCAGGATTCCCCTTGGCACTTGTGGGTTACACAAGTCATGTAATTTACAGTTTGTGGTAGCTTTCAGTGATTGTGACACGTTGTGTGTGTGACTACTGCCACTCCTCAGGGTCAGAGCTGCAATGTTGGAAGTTGTCTATGTGTGTTCTTTGTGTGTCACCTTGGCTTCTTCATTGGTGTGTGACTGTGGCCGGGATCCCATTGATTGGGGTGGATTTCACGTCATGCCCATGTACGGCGTACTGTGCAGTGTGTCAGACATTCACGATTCTTTTTGACTGGCCATGTGTGATGGGTTTCACACCTTAGTTCCCACCACCCCCCTTGGGATTGTCATGGGTGCATGTGCAATGTCACCAGTCCATGTGAGCTTCACAGCTGCACATTGGTGGAGATCAAGGTGTGTGGTGTTAAGTGTGTGCAAATGTGAGTTGTTGCACGGCTAGACCCCTACCTCCATATTGGCCTTGGCTGACAGGCCGTGCTGATTGATTTGTGCTTGTGTAGGTGTGATGGTAGTTAGTTGCTCAGGACACATGGCTGTGGTTCACTGTGTGAATGACATCTACCTTTGTCATCACAGTGGGATTATCATGCAGGCTAGTGTCACCACAATGTGGTGTCCCTGGGAGTAGTGCTGTGGTGGGTCTGTCTCTTGCTGTGTTAGTTGCTGTTCCTACAAGCTTGTGTGACATGTGTACTTTGGGCTCCCTCTCATCTAACAATGCCTGATTGCCCACATAGGCAAATCCGATCCATGAGTTACTTTTGTGTGGCACTGTATACACATCTGTGTAATTGGGATTCAGGCCTCCTCATGTGTTGTGTGGTTGCCTGGGGACACTGGCACACCCCCATCACCTGTTGTGTTTGATATGCAGTGTGAGGCTGCCTGTTTGTGTTTGTGCATCTGCACCACTGCATTGGCATATCTTTAGTGTGCCATTGGCTGTATGTTGTTTGGTGGATTTCCCCTGCTGTCCCTGGGACTCCTAGGTCATCAGTCAGCACAATAATCATGGTTTGTATGTCCCATTGCTGCCATGGTATGGTATTTGTTCACCTCACATCTACAGTCTCCACAGGATATCTACATTTGTGTGTCCATTGGTGCAGATATGTGGGTCTGCATTATGATGGTCACTTCTGTCATTGTGTAATTGATCAATGTTGACAATGTCAGCCCCCATGGGTGATGTTTGTCTGCACATGGCCAAAGGTATTTCTTATTTGCACTGCACTGTTAGCCTCACCCAATCTATGTTGCTATGGGACACAAGCACAACTTTGCCACTGATGTGTTTGTTGTTGTGTGACCAGGAATCATCCATGCTGTTTGGCAGTTGCAGCTTTTTCCATGACAACACTTGCCTTTTGGTCACTGTGATGATGGGGCTTTAGACCCCATTGCCACAATGTTCAAAATGTGCTTTAGCTATGGACCCCACACTTACCTTTTGGTCACTGTGATGATGGGGCTTTAGACCCCATTGCCACAATGTTCAAAATGTGCTTCAGCTATGGACCCCACACTTACATTTTGGACACTGTGATGATGGGGCTTTAGACCCAATTGCCACAATGTTCAAAATGTGCTTCAGCTATGGACCCCACACTTACCTTTTGGTCACTGTGATGATGGGGCTTTAGACCCCATTGCCACAATGTTCAAAATGTGCTTCAGCTATGGACCCCACACTTACCTTTTGGTCACTGTGATGATGGGGCTTTAGACCCCATTGCCACAATGTTCAAAATGTGCTTCAGCTATGGACCCCACACTTACATTTTGGACACTGTGATGATGGGGGTTTAGACCCCATTGCCACAATGTTCAAAATGTGCTTCAGCTATGGACCCCACACTTACATTTTGGTCACTGTGATGATGGGGGTTTAGACCCCATTGCCACAGTGGTCATGGTCTGCTTGCATTGTGGAGGCCACACACATTTATGTGTGTCACATGTGATAGGGGGTCACATTGTATGTTCATTGTCATGTTCAGTGTTGTCGGCATTTGACACAGACTACACACGCTTATCATTATGTTGGGGTGATGTCTTTTTCTGACATTCCTTATGTTGGAGAATGCTGGTTGTGTTATGCATTACCCGTCCTATGAGTGGGGATGGTAGTGGTGGTAGGCATCCAGGCCCCCCTGAGTAGGGGTGGTGGTAGTGGTAGGCATCCAGGCCCCCCTGAGTAGGGGTGGTGGTAGTGGTAGGCATCCATCCCCCTATGAGTGGGGATGGTAGTTGTGTCAGGCATCCACGCCCCCATGAGTAGGGGTGGTGGTAGTGGTAGGCATCCATCCCCCTATGAGTGGGGATGGTAGTAGTGACAGGCATCCAGGCCCCCATGAGTAGGGGTGGTGGTAGTGGTAGGCATCCATCCCCCTATGAGTGGGGATGGTAGTAGTGACAGGCATCCAGGCACACATGAGTAGGGGTGGTGGTACTGGTAGGCATCCATCCCCATATGAGTGGGGATGGTAGTAGTGACAGGCATCCAGGCCCCCATGAGTAGGGGTGGTGGTAGTGGTAGGCATCCAGGCCCCCATGAGTAGGGGTGGTGGTAGTGGTAGGCATCCATCCCCCTATGAGTGGGGATGGTAGTAGTGACAGGCATCCAGGCACACATGAGTAGGGGTGGTGGTAGTGGTAGGTATCCAGGCCCCCCTAAGTAGGGGTGGTGGTAGTGGTAGGCATCCAGGTCCCCATGAGTAGGGGTGGTGGTAGTTGTAGGCATCCATCCCCCTATGAGTGGGGATGGTAGTAGTGGTAGGCATCCAGGCCCCCATGAGTAGGAGTGGTGGTAGTGGTAGGCATCCATCCCCCTATGAGTGGGGATGGTAGTAGTGACAGGCATCCATGCCCACATGAGTAGGGGTGGTGTTAGTGGTAGGCATCCAGGCCCCCATGAGTAGGGGTGATGTTAGTGGTAGGCATCCATCCCCCTATGAGTGGGGATGGTAGTAGTGACAGGCATCCAGGCCCCCATGAGTAGGGGTGGTGTTAGTGGTAGGCATCCATCCCCCTATGAGTGGGGATGGTAGTAGTGACAGGCATCCATGCCCACATGAGTAGGGGTGGTGGTAGTGGTAGGCATCCATCCCCCTATGAGTGGGGATGGTAGTAGTGACAGGCATCCAGGCCCCCCTGAGTAGGGGTGGTGGTAGTGGTAGGCATCCATCCCCCTATGGGTGTGTATGGCATTGGTGATAGCCATCCCGCCCCTATGGTTCTGCTGTTGCTAGTGTACGTCATTTCTGCATCCCTATGTGTGTGTGACATATGTCGGGTATGTGTCGTTTGTTTGTGTTGTGGGTGTTTGACTTACCGTCTGCGCCGTACGCGTCCGTACCGGTCCCGGTAATAGATGCAGAGTATTGGTAGGACCTGCGCGATGGGATTCATGGTTGGGTCGTCTCGTTCGGGTTTCTCGTGGCTTCGACTCGTACTCGTCGCTGGCTTGTTCGTCTCGTCACCGTGGATTGTCTTGTGGCGCGAATCGGAGCTTATGTACAGCTCTCCCGGATGCTCTGACGTGCCGGACGTAGCGACGGGTTCGGCGCGTACGGAAGGCGCATCGTACTAGTCCGGCCGGAAGGTGCTGTGTATTTGCTTCCGTGCGACTCGATTCGGCGTTTACGGATCCGGCTCGGGCGGGGAACAGGAGCTGGAATGGGTAAGTACGGCTCGCTCGGAATCTGTGCTGTTATGCGCATCATACTTGCTCGTTCGGACGACTGCTCGAATCGGTCGGGAAACACGCATTCGGCTTGGTTTTTTTCCGGACGAATAGTGTTAGGTGCGCTTCCGGCCGAGATCGGAATCGACCCCAATGTCTTGAAATGCGACATCTGCCAGCAGATGAAAGGCTCCACCAGAAACATGCCCGGCGCAGACACCATTACTTATATCTGACAAACCTCTCGCATGCGTGTATCTCGACCCCTGCAGCCCCTTACAATCTGATGGGGCTTACAAGTATATCATGGTTGCAGTGGATTCCTGCTCTTGATTCCTCTGGGTGTGGCCTCAGCTCTCGGCTGACGATCGAACTGTTATAAAAGATTTGCGAGTCTTTATCGGGACATACGCAGTTGGCACGTTACACTCTGAACGTGGCCTGGCGTTTAGCTCTCGGGCTTACAAAGAGGCCATGAAAAGTATGGGCGTTGCACTGCGGTACTCCTCTCTGTAACATCCTGAGGGAAATTTGGTTGTGGAGAGGAAAAACCGGGACTTAAAGCAATCTTTAACAGCTAGGGTATTAGGCAAGGGCGGTCGTTGGGTCAGTCACCTTTATGGGGTACAAAGAGCAATTAACAACCAGCCAAGAAACTTTCTAGGGGGTGTCACTCCATATGAAGTCCTATTTGGGACCAGAATGTGGGTAGCTGATCTTGAGTATGAAGGCACAGTGGCGGATGAGAAACCATTTGATATCGATGATCGTTTGGCTGTTTTACAGGATCTAAATGAATCCAGGACACAACAAAGCAACGTTGTCCAGAAACAGACCGCCACTGAGGAAGTCAAGGCAAACACGGCAAGACCTGTCTGGATCCCTAAAATCGGGGATATGGTCAGGGAGAAAATAGCGGAGAAGAAAGAATTTGGACCATCATACAGAAAGCCTGTACCTGTCCTAGCAATTTAAGGAACACAAACTGTTCTTTTGCCGCCTCTTACCGGGAAAAAGGAGAAAAGATTTGTCTCAATCGACGTAATCAAACCACACTGTTTGGCCGATACTGAACAGTAGGCCTCGTGGACTCCACAGTAGCAGACGCCCTCCTCTCGCTACAATCCAAGAAGTTCAAACAGAAAGACTCATCACGGTTGAAGAGCCACCTGTACGGAATGAAGGACTATGCAACAATGCTATGGAACTCGTTCCTCTTGAACCAGAAGTTCATCTTCAAAATGAAACTCAAAATAACAACAAGGTTGCAATCAGACCAATACAGACGTCTACGTCAACATGCCTCGACAAGAGCAAAATACGATTTCAACAAATCCCGATGCAATTCCTACAATTGATCAAACTGCTTCTGGCTACTTCATGAACTTTGATACGTTTTCTTTGGATCCAAGTGAACCGGAAACGACGCCAGCCCAAAAATCACGTAAACAGCATGCTAAAGACTTTCTGAACTTTCTTAAAAAGACTTACCTGGTATCACCTTGGATTGAACTTTGGGTAATTACTGGTATTCTATTTTTTCTTTTCTGGCTAGGCTTAGTAATAACTTTTAGCATGCTTATTAATGGACAATATCTTCAGCAAAGCTCTACAGCCTAGAAAGTTAATTTGATTTTAAAACCACATCAATCTTCACATCGTGAACAAAGAGACTTGTCATCAGTGAACATCACAGCGGTTCCTATACCTGATGGTATAGTATGGGACAAGGTTGATTTCGAAATATTCGGTCCTACTGAACTTTTAAAAATATCTCATATATTTAAAATTTCATTAAGTAATATCATTACCTCCAGTACATTTTCTGATGATTGGGACTCTGAAACTGTTAACAACATGTTGTCTGATTTAGAAAAAACTGCTGCATTTCCGAACACTGAAATGTTAGAAAGTAATTCAGACTATGACACTTTGTACTGTTACCAGCATTATGGTCATCATTTTCTGCACAACTCTATTTCACCTAGAAATGTATTTGAGTACCATCAGTGGGAACATTGCCCTACACCACCAAAGAGTAGTTCGCACACATTTGCACAGAAATTTTCATATTTTTCAGGCTTTAATACCACAGAACCGACCTCATATTATTATAAGGTAACACCAACATCAGCACTGAAAATTATGTTGACAAACACCAAACAGATTTACTCTGCTTCCTTTATTGCCCAACTGTCTGAACAGGGTTTTGACCAATGGAAGGACACAATAGACTTAAAATCAGTCTGGGGTTCTAGGGACTGGCAAGTCCAGGAAACAGAAGCGCTATTTAGAGCATGCCTCATTCCACAGCAGATGATATTTCTAAACGAAACTGTGCAACAGACATCCTGTCTTGGATTAGCTAAGATCAAGGACCTGAACACACCTCGATTTCCAACACCATCACAGATGGGAGGGTGGCAAAATTCGACTTCACAGGAAGGGGCAACAGTAGATGACATTTTACAGTACAATAGATCAGACCCTAATTGGGAAAAATGGGTGGTTTGGCCATTAGACACAAGCATATGTCATAAACGATTCTTGGGTATCACCGAAGGGTTCAATATGAATGAATGAATGAATTTGTACTTGTAAAGAGCACTGATACTCTGAGGCTTCCTGGCGCTGTACGCATACCGCTGTGGAACCCTTCCTGGCTTTTCCCTGTGAAATGTCCACTCCTGGGCACCCCCAAGGTGAAGCCAGGCATCCCAGCGCTGGTGGGGCCGTTGTGGAGATTAAGCAAGCTATTGCCCAGAGTTGCAGAGTGGGACCCATGATTAGAATAGGCACCGAGGCGAGAATTATCAGGTCCGAGGACGTTGAGCCCAAGACCCACCGAGGCGGGAATTGAACCCTGGTCCCGGGCCAGATCTCTGCATCAGGGTCTGCCGCTCTAACCATTGAGCCACACTTCTCCATAAGCTTATATCCATAAGCCAGACCCGCGTAATGTACAAAGAGAACACCCAGGGGTAGTGACATCCTACTGTGTTGGGAAGTTGTGCCTTGATTGGCTAGAAACCTCAACACTAACAGAAGTGAAACAACACTTAGCATTACTCTCAAAAGACATGGATCTTAGGGATTTTTTACAAGATCCCAAGAAACAACGTCAGAAACGTTTCATATATGCCGGTATTTATGCTGCCTATAATGAAAATTGGAAAATATCCCAACAAGAGGCCGCAGAGAGAATACGGGAAATAGACCGTATTAACTTAGAAAAATCATTGGCTGTGGTAGACAATGGGTTAACAAATTGTCCTCCAGAATATATTCTTTGGGCAACATTGTATCTTCTGCAATAGATATCCTAGAACAAGATTTGGCCATTCTACAACACGGGCAACCTCAATTACGTTCTATCATGTCATTGAGCTGGACGCTACAATCTTTGCGTGCAGACTTTGTGCCTTGGCGTTTTATAAACAGTACGTCTCTGTTTTCTGAGTTTAATTTAACAGATAAACAGGTTGAAATGGCACAAAGGGGAGCTAAATATACAATGCTGCGTATTGAAAAACTGGACCAACTACCATTTACAATAGCGGAAGCTCCATCTACTGAATGGCTAATCCATGGCCACATAACACTACCGGTCACTACTTTTCAGTTTCAATATTGCCTTGAACAAAGGCCGTCGGGCAAATATGAAAGAATGGGTAGGGAATACATTAAGGAATCCTGGGATTTGCCATATAGATTTCGATGCCGGAGTGGGGATCGAGAAGCGTTTCTAAGTGGTACTAACTGCAAGAGCGCTTTGAGCGGTTCTCTCATGTGCCGGGACATTTCATTGCGACCCTTGACCTTGCCAGGTAGGTCGCTCCCCCACCACACAGCTCCGCCTGTGCTGTCTGCCCGCTGCTCCTGTAGGTAAGATCGCCCTCCGCTTGTGGCCCCGGTGCCAGTTTTGTCTGCTTGTCTCCCCTTTCCTTTCTGTGCCCCTCGCTGCCCCACTGTTGTTGTGCCCGTGATTTGCCTGCTTTCCCCCCCGTTTTTCCTTCTGTGCCCCTCGCTGCCCCACTGTTGTTGTGCCCGTGATTTGCCTGCTTTCCCCCCGTTTTTCCTTCTGTGCCCCTCGCTGCCCCACTGTTGTTGTGCCCGTGATTTGCCTGCTTTCCCCCCGTTTTTCCTTCTGTGCCCCTCGCTGCCCCACTGTTGTTGTGCCCGTGATTTGCCTGCTTTCCCCCCGTTTTTCCTTCTGTGCCCCCGCTGCCCCACTGTTGTTGTGCCCGTGATTTGCCTGCTTTCCCCCCGTTTTCCTTCTGTGCCCCTCGCTGCCCCACTGTTGTTGTGCCCGTGATTTGCCTGCTTTCCCCCCGTTTTTCCTTCTGTGCCCCTCGCTGCCCCACTGTTGTTGTGCCCGTGATTTGCCTGCTTTCCCCCCGTTTTTTCTTCTGTGCCCCTCGCTGCCCCACTGTTGTTGTGCCCGTGATTTGCCTGCTTTCCCCCCGTTTTTCCTTCTGTGCCCCTCGCTGCCCCACTGTTGTTGTGCCCGTGATTTGCCTGCTTTCCCCCCGTTTTTCCTTCTGTGCCCCCGCTGCCCCACTGTTGTTGTGCCCGTGATTTGCCTGCTTTCCCCCCGTTTTTCCTTCTGTGCCCCTCGCTGCCCCACTGTTGTTGTGCCCGTGATTTGCCTGCTTTCCCCCCGTTTTTCCTTCTGTGCCCCTCGCTGCCCCACTGTTGTTGTGCCCGTGATTTACCTGCTCTCCCCCCGTTTTTCCTTCTGTGCCCCTCGCTGCCCCACTGTTGTTGTGCCCGTGATTTACCTGCTCTCCCCCCGTTTTTCCTTCTGTGCCCCTCGCTGCCCCACTGTTGTTGTGCCCGTGATTTACCTGCTCTCCCCCCGTTTTTCCTTCTGTGCCCCTCGCTGCCCCACTGTTGTTGTGCCCGTGATTTACCTGCTCTCCCCCCGTTTTTCCTTCTGTGCCCCTCGCTGCCTATCGCCATTCCCGCCGCTGCGTCCCCTGCGGCCCCGCCCCTGACTGCCCATTCGCTGCCCCTGCCTCCCGCCTCCCAGCTGCTCCTCCCTCCCACCTCCCCATAAATGGCGGCCGCTGCACGCGCCGCGCAGCGGACGTGCGCAGCGGGCGCGCCGCTGGCGCGCCAAAGGCGCGCCTAAGGCAAGCCCGTCTGCGCCCGTCCGCGACTGGACCGCGCCCAGCGCCAGAACCCCTGGATCCCACCGATGCAACACCACTCGACGGACCTACGACGCCGCCACACTCACCGCACTCAATGCCGGCCGGAACCCTGCCTGCTACCGAGCCTCACCGAGACGCACCCACGGACCCTTCACCTGCCAAACCTGCCGATTCACCTGCCCCCTGACGTGCACCACCTCCGCCAAGTCGAGCAACAGCAGCAACCACCTGAAATGCATCCTGCTGAACACCCGCTCCGTCCACAGGCACGCCGTGGAACTCTGGGACCTGCTCGACGCAACAGCACCGGACATCGCCTTCCTCACCGAAACCTGGATGAACGCCTCCTCAGCGCCTGACATCGCCATAGCCATCCCGGATGGATACAAGATCACCCGGAAGGACCGCGTCAACCAGACGGGAGGAGGCATCGCCATCGTACACAAGAACACCATCCGCATCTCGACTAACTCCGACGAGACCTTCACCGCCGCCGAACACCTACACTTCCAGATACACACGGACCCCAAGACCACCCTCCGAGGCACCCTCATCTACAGACCCCCGGGACCACGCACACTATTCAGCGAAGACATCGCAGACTTCATCAGCCCGCACGCCATGCCCTCCGCCGACTACATCCTCCTAGGGGACCTCAACTTCCACCTGGAGAACAACAACGACAGAAACACCACCGCCCTGCTGGACAACCTCGCCAACCTCGGACTCAAGCAACTGGTGAACACGCCCACCCACTACGCCGGCCACACGCTTGACCCCGTCTTCTCGTCCAGCAAGCACATCTCCTTCAGCCACGCCACCGGACTCCACTGGACCGACCACAGCTGCGTCCACTTCAGCTTCAGAAAGACTGCGACCCACCACCACCCGCAACAGGCTCCCCGCCGGAGCTGGAGCAAGATCACCGCCGAGCAGCTCACCGCCTCCCTCAGCCAGAACACACCCACCGACACAACGGACCCAAACGAAGCAGCCAGCAACCTCGCCAAGTGGCTGACCGCCTGCGCCGACGACCTCGCACCACTAAAAACCCTCCCAGCAGACCCGGAAGCAAGAAAACCCCTTGGTTCACCAACGAACTCAAGGAATCCAAGAAGAACTGCCGCACTCTCGAGAAAACCTGGCGACTCGACCAGACCACAGACAACAGGACCGCCCTCAAGCACGCCACCCGCAAACACCACCAGCTGATCCGTGCCACCAAGAAGTCGGCACTCAAAGAACGACTGGACAACAACGCCCATGACAGCAAGGAACTTTTCAGCATCGTCAAAGAGTTCTCCAACCCCAGCGCCGGAAACAACGACATCACCCCCTCGCAAGACCTCTGCAACTCACTCTCCGCGTTCTTCCACCGCAAGATCACCGACATACACAACAGCTTCAACGCACAAACAACGCACCCTACCGCCGAACCAATGCCCGCCACCACCACCCTCTGCAACTGGACCCCGATCAACACCGAAGACACCACCCGCACGATGAACTCCATCCACTCCGGATCACCAACCGACCCCTGCCCACACCACGTCTTCAACAAAGCCGACGCCACCATCGCACCCCATCTCCGGGACATCATCAACTCCTCCTTCCGCACCGCCACCTTCCCGGAGAGCTGGAAGCACGCCGAGCTTACCGCCCTCCTGAAGAAACCAACGGCGGACCCCACCGACCTCAAGAACTACCGCCCCATCTCGCTCCTTCCGTTTCCGGCCAAAGTCATCGAGAAGACCGTCAACAGACAGCTTGCCGCCTTCCTCGAGACAAATGGATCCCTCGACCCCTCGCAGTCCGGGTTTCGGGCCAACCACAGCACCGAGACCGCCCTTATCGCAGCCACCGACGACATCAGAACCCTAACCGACAACGGGGAAACAGCTGCCCTCATCCTCCTGGACCTCTCCGCGGCGTTCGACACCGTCTGCCACCGCACCCTAGTGAAGCGCCTCAGCAACATCGGAATCCGAGAGAAAGCACTGGAATGGATCATCTCGTTCCTCGCCGGAAGAACCCAGAGAGTCCGCCTCTCCCCGTTCAGATCCGAAGCCACCGAAGTCATCTGCGGCGTTCCACAAGGATCCTCACTCAGCCCGACCCTCTTCAACGTCTACATGAGCCCCCTCGCAGCCATCGCACGCCGACACAACCTCAACATCATCTCCTACGCCGACGACACCCAGCTGATCCTCTCCCTCACCAACGACCCACTACCGCCAGAGCCAACCTGCACGACGGGATGAGAGACGTCGCCGACTGGATGAGGAACAGCCGCCTTAAACTGAACTCAGACAAGACGGAAGTCCTCATCCTGGGCTCATCACCCTCCGCCTGGGACGACTCCTGGTGGCCCCCCGGCCCTGGGCACCGCACCCAAGCCAACGGACCACGCACGCAACCTGGGCTTCATCCTGGACTCCTCCCTATCAATGACCAAACAAGTCAACGCCGTCTCATCTTCATGCTTCAACACCCTGCGCATGCTCCGCAAGATCTTCAGATGGATCCCCACTGAAACCAGGAAGACCGTCACCCAGGCACTCGTCACCAGCCGACTGGACTATGGGAACACCCTCTACGCCGGAACCACAGCCAAACTTCAAAGAGACTCCAGCGCATCCAGAACGCCTCCGCACGACTCATCCTGGACATCCCCCGACACAGCCACATCACCGTACACCTGAAAGACCTGCACTGGCTCCCCGTCAGCAAGAGAATCACGTTCAGACTCCTCACCCACGCACACAAGGCCCTCCACGACCTGGGCCCAAAGTACCTCAACGACCGCATGTCCTTCTACACGCCCACACGCCAGCTACGATCAACCAGCCACGCCCTCGCCACCGTACCACGCATCCGCAGAACCACCGCCGGAGGAAGATCCTTCTCCTACCTGGCGGCCAAGACCTGGAACTCCTCCCCACTCACCTTCGGCGAACCCAGGACCATCTCGCCTTCAGGAAGCAGCTCAAGACCTGGCTGTTCGAGCAGTAACACCCCCTCCCCCAGCGCCTTGAGACCCTCCCGGGTGAGTAGCGCGCTCTATAAATGCCGTGATTGATTGATTGATTGCACGGAGTGTGTAATGGGTCAGTAGCAAACTTGTCCTGCCACATGAAAGGGACTCCAGCTGCCGTGATTAAACCGGTGTTCGAGCTGCTCTCGAATGGGAGTTACTTGATGCTGTACGATCAAGGTTGCTGTGGTATGCTTCCGGGCATGGCCTATCTGGTCACTGTGAACTCCAGGGTTACTTGCTGTATGCAAGTATTGTTTCCTCCAACAAGTACAGTCAGGGAGGCGCTGTTATGGCCTTCGTTGAATGTTTCTCTTATACAGTTTGATACTTTGAGCCGACTGAAAGCCATGCTTTTACAGCAAACCTTGCCCTTAACCTCCACTCGAGAGACCTTTGATCTTCAAATCGCAAGGACCTCGACTGAGATACAGGCACTTATACGTACAAACTGCCCCATTCATTTCACAGAAATGGTGGGTCGTATCTTTAATATGTCTGATACGAGTGGTATTGTACACCTATTTAAGACCATAGGGTCAGGTCTACTTAGCACCTTTCAGACAATCCTCGGAATTATCCTGAACTTTATACACTCCGTATTTGGCAGCATTTTTGGAGGTCTACCTCAACAGATGACTCAGCTTCTACACCCCCACCCGCCAGCTCCGCTCGACCAGCCTCGCCCTCGCCACAGTCCCCCGCATCCGGAAAACGACCGCCGGCGGCAGATCCTTCTCCCACCTCGCCGCCAAGACCTGGAACACCCTCCCCACCAACCTCCGACAGACCCAAGACCTACTGGCCTTCAGAAGACTCCTCAAGACCTGGCTCTTCGATCAGTAGCAGCACCACCCCCCTCTTCCCCCAGCGCCTTGAGACCCTCGCGGGTATGTAGTGCGCTTTATAAGTGACATGATTGATTGATTGATTGATACCTCTGATACTGCTAGCAATAGCGGGAATCCTGATTGTCATTCACCTGCTACACAATGGACGGCCCAATTACCAACGAGATGGCAAAAGCGCTCCTGGAGCGGAAATACCGTGAACGCATGGTACAACATCTGGGCACACCTACCCTATGGGAACAAAGCTCCTCTTGGTTCCTATCGTTTAGACTAGTCTGGATGGACTGCATCTTACCTGTTCTTCGATGCCTGTTTTGCGGTGAAGAATGCGTGTTGGACCTCTGTCTGACACTTGCGACTGACACGCCTGCGGACTTAAATACCAGGCTGGAACCCCTGAGGGCTCATGCTCAGAAACGTCCCCAGCGTATTCCCATCTTGATTGCCGCATTCCTCGAGAATCCGCAGGTGCCTTTCACAACTGGGGTGAGCTTTAGCTCCACCACTAACACCGAGGTATCGACTACAGCACCGGTTGCCTGTGCACCAGCTATTGGCAGCACTGAGTATCATCTGTGCTCCATTGACGTACTCTGCGAGGTGTTACAAGGACCGTCCCCTGCAGCAGCAAGCAGCGATGATGTTGCATCTCCCAGTCAGGACATTTAATCTGTAATTGGCTCATCGTGTGCTGGGAAAGAATTCGGATTTTCATTTTCTCAAAACTAAACTAAATTTGGAACACTTCCTACAAATTGACACTTTCTCGCTGAAAAGCATGGCCGTTTGATGCTTGTAGACATTCAACTTATATAAACGAACTCAATTAGGACTGTGGCTTAAGTGACAATTCCAAACAACTATTTTCGTAGTAAAATTTTAAAATTTTCCCTTTTTAAACTGTTTTTAAAATTATTTTAAAACAAGATTTTAACGAAGTTCATTGAAAAATGTTCTATGCACTACTATCTAGTAAAGAGAATAGTCCACTAGCATTTTTTATCATTGTTGACTGTTCGGAAGAAGAGTGGGTGTTATGTTTCATATAGGTACCCTAATATAGGCCCGGGTAACATCATACCCCTTCACCTACATTACCTCCCCTACACTACACTGTAACAAGCCTTTTAGGATTGAACCTTTACCTAGTTCTTGTCCTGGGTGCAGAAGGAGGGTTTCTTCTGAACAATAGAGTCCTATAACTTCATCAATAGACTCACACAGTATGAATGAATATTCATAAGGGTTCTTAGAAACCAGGCTGGGGCTACACCACCTTCCTCCCCATATCTGCGTACACGGTTCATCCCATACGTCATCCTCAAATCCAACAATGGCTAATACAAGCAACAAGAGACAAAGGAGCCCTAGATACTTTCTGTATAAATATAGCACCTCTTGCTAATGTTAGGCAGAGGGAACCGAGACTTCCAGGCCGACACACTGACCAGAGACGCTGAAGCTGCTGCATGCAGACGCTCCAGCTGACAGTGGTCTGAACATCCCTTGCGGGGTGTCCAACTTGAAACCAAGAAGGGCTCCTGCATTCTCACGCTTCAGGTAATGGGGTTTGACTAAACCTTAGAGGTATTCTTGGCTTCACACCTACTCACATGCTAGGTACACTTAGGTACATCTAGATAGGCATAATATGAGTACGCACTCTCTTTTATCTTTGCTTTTTATATTCATGTATTTATTCATGCTTATTGCAAGATGGTAGAACTGTACTATCCATTTATATTCATTGTACTGCTAATCATATATCTCTGCTACTGTCTAATGGTTGTTGCAACTCATATATTCTACACGAGAATAACAACTGTTCAATAAACCCTTATTGAAACGCCCAGGCTGTCTATTCTGTGTATCTCTGAGACTGAATAAGTAAGCACGAGTGACTGAGCGAAAAGTAGTACATTGTTTCCACGATCTTGAGGGATCAGGGTTGTCATGTTCTGAGGTTTCCAGAAACTAATCTCTCCCTGATAAGAGGAGACACTAGTGGCACTGTGAGCTAGCTAATGCAAACAGGCTAACATTTCTCGGTGGGGGTGCTCAGAATCATTCTGCCACCAAACCCGCAGTTTATGATACCCAAACGCGCAGGTCCTGCATGGGCAATATAGGAACTACACGACAAGTTTGTATATATTTCAGACATTTGCAGGTACTTCAGGAGTACACTATTTTGTGATCAGATTCTTTATTTTGTTTACTTCATTATAATCAGTGTACAACATCTAATTGGAGGGTTGGCATGCCTTGCTAGCAAGATAGTCCAGTGGCTCCATAAGACCATGTCTTCTGAGTATTTTTAAATCAATGGTTCTCTCTCCTGATAGCTCAGCTAATTAGACAGTAATATGTGCTAGTTTCACCATAATGGACATTTGCACACTCAATTATGATGTGTGTGCTTTAGGTTATCCTAAAGGTGTACATGAATCCAACCATTATATTTTAAAAAGCGCATAATCTGATTTAAACACGGGTCAATATATGGAAACACAAAGCAAGATGACTCAAATGACATACAAAACCCTAAATATGATTACGTACAAATTGTGGATTAGGACAAGTATGAAATACAGAGATTAGTGAGCCATTGTATGCAGATATTCTGTTTTATGAATGCATTTGCACATGGTTACAGATGTATGCATTACATAGTTGTGAAAACAACCAAGAGAGAATAATGAAGTTGAGGAGTAAGGGAATAACATTTAGAATGTGATCACACAAGTAATAAGGAAAGGGTGCAATAGCAACAATTGAAAGCTTAATATATGACCAGGTTTCCTAATGGAACTGCCTAACATGTAAGACATTTAATCAGTCTGCGCCAATATGCACAGGAGACTCTCACTAGCTGTCCCCAATGTCAGGTACATGGCCATGAGTGGACCACAGGTACATCATCCCTTGCAATATGTATGAATATACTCCCTATACCCCATCCATTCTTTGTGCGTGTGTCCAGATACTTGCCTTCCCTTCTTAGATCTGGACTACGCCACTTTAACCCAACTGTGGTGCTTAATCACTCTCTCATACTTGCACTTCTGCTTTCACCCATCCCTATCATTTTCCTTATCCAACCATTACATGACATGAGACAAATAAATCTTCAAACATTTAGTCACTATGACTGTATTTTGTCATCCTCTGAATCTTCTTCTTGTGGTTGTCGGGTCATCCTGCACCTCCACCTCCTCCACCACCAGCGAGCCATCCTTTTTTACCACACCCTTGGCAGAATTCAGGGCTTTGCTCTGTTTGTGCTCTTCAGATCCAGATCCATGTTGGGAGCGGATCACTGACAGAATATTGAATACCACAGTATCGAGTTACACAAATATCGGGACGTAAATATCGTTGTAAAAAATATCGACCTCCTATCTTCATAATGGTATGTACAAAAAAATCGAAAAAAATATATCGTTGTTAAAAATATTGAAGTACAAAATATTGTTTTTATTATGCATAAAAAATAATGTTAAATACATTAAATAATACATTTAACTTAAAAAATATTTAGATTTATCTGTACATTTTAACAATTTTAAGTAATAAATGTAATTTAAAAATAAATTAAACTTACATATATAAAATGTAATATATATACTTAAAAATAATTAATAAATAATAATTTTAATTAATTATAAAATGTTAGAAATATATTCAAAATTATAAATAAATATATATATATACATACACCTTTAACATAAAAATTATTATTAAAAAAATTATATTATAAATTAAAATATTAAAATATTTAAAAAAAAATAAACCTACATTTTACACTTTATTGAGTGCAACAGTAGGGAAAGTGTTGGATAGCGTAGGCAAAAATTACTATTCCCACTCCAGTGAGTGCAACAGTAGGAAAAGTATTGGACAGCGGAGGGGAATAATTTACTATTCCTACTCCAAGGAGTGCAATGGTAGGGAAAGTGTTGGATAGCGAAGGGGAATAATTTACTATTTCCACTCCAAAGAGTGTAACAGTAGGGAAAATGTTGGATAGCACAGGGGAATAATTTACTATTCCCACTCCAGACAGTGCAACAGTAGGGAAAGTGTTGGATAGCGGAGGGATAAAAATTACTATTCCCACTCCAGCGAGTGCAACAGTAGGGAAAGTGTTGGATAGCGAAGGGGAATAATTTACTATTCCCACTCCAAAGAGTGTAACAGTAGGGAAAATGTTGGATAGCAGAGGGGAATAATTTACTATTCCCACTCCAGAAAGTGCAACAGTAGGGAAAGTGTTGGATAGCGGAGGGATAAAAATTACTATTCCCACTCCAGTGAGTGCAACAGTAGGGAAAGTGTTGGATAGCGGAGGGGTAAAAATAACTATTCCCACTCCAGTGAGTGCAACAGTAGGGAAAGTGTTGGATAGCAGAGGGGAATAATTTACTATTCCCACTCCAGCAAGTGCAACAGTAGGGAAAGTGTTGGATAGCGGAGGGATAAAAGTTACTATTCCCACTCCAGCGAGTGCAACAGTAGGGAAAGTGTTGGATAGCGGAGGGGTAAAAATTACTATTCCCACTCCAGTGAGTGCAACAGTAGGGAAAGTGTTGGGTAGCGGAGGGGTAAAAATTACTAATCCCACTCCAGTAAGTGCAACAGTAGGGAAAGTATTGGATAGCGGAGGGGAATAATTTACTATTCCCACTCCAGCAAGTGCAACAGTAGGGAAAGTGTTGGATAGCGGAGGGATAAAAATTACTATTCCCACTCCAGCGAGTGCAACAGTAGGGAAAGTGTTGGATAGCGGAGGGGTAAAAATTACTATTCCCACTCCAGTGAGTGCAACAGTAGGGAAAGTGTTGGATAGCGGAGGGGAATAATTTACTATTCCCACTCCAATGAGTGCAACAGTAGGGAAAGTGTTGGATAGGGGAGGGGAAAAATTACTATTCCCACTCCAGCGAGTGCAACAGTAGGGAAAGTGTTGGATAGCGTAGGGGTAAAAATTACTATTCCCACTAAAGAAAATTCTAATAAAAAATAAATATATATCAACTACAATACAAAATATTTTTAAAAAACCAAAAACAAAACATATATAAAAATATAAAAATTTACAAAACATAGGGGCCCATTACGATACCCGGCGTAAATAAATCCGCCAGGCATGGAAGCGGCAAAAATCCGCCCGCACACACCGTCTGAACACCGACCACGCCATTACGATTACACAAACCGAAAACCGCCATCGGCGGAAAAATCACACAAAATACCGCCCGCCATCGTCCGAGTCGGAGTCAAACCGCCCGCCACGGACGGAAAACACGCACGACAACACAAAACCGCCCGCCCTCAAGGCCGACACACTGCACGTGAAATTACGATCGCACCGCCATGAGCGCGGGAAAACCACAAATATACCGCCCGCCAGCGCAAACAACGCCGATGAGAATCGACACGGCAGAAGCCATGGCGCCCACGTCCCTGCACAGAAACCATCCGCTCACAAAACCAATAGCACACAACATGGCCAACAAGTCCACACAGCAAGGCACGCACAAATACACAAGCACAGTACACATCCCGAAAACACCCCCCGGACAAACAAAAAATACAAAGGCCAGAACCCCAGACACAACACACCTGAAAACAACAGACCATGAGGACACACCCACATAGGTGAGTACAAAAGCAGCACTCCCACAGACCACAACCCCTTGCTACATTGCAAACCAGAGAGGAGAGGAGAGGACACAGTGACACAGCAAGGACAGCAGCACACCACAGAAACGCACACATCACTACCACCACCACCACCACCACCACCACCACCACCAAACACCGGCACCACAAACCCCCTGCACATTACACAACACACACCGCACCAGCACC
This sequence comes from Calotriton arnoldi, assembly GCA_963921515.1. Lineage (NCBI taxonomy): Eukaryota > Metazoa > Chordata > Amphibia > Caudata > Salamandridae > Calotriton > Calotriton arnoldi. The sequence goes on from CAWUFW010003240.1 coordinate 357,540, forward strand.
ACAAACACCATGGCACCACAAAGAATGCCCAAGTTCACGCCCATTGAGCTGACGGTCATGGTCGACGAGATCATCAAGGTGCACCCACAAATCTATGGGAACATGGTCCAACACACACCACTAGCCACCAGAAACAGAATGTGGAACCGGATCGTAGACCAGGTCAATGCAGTCGGGACCCTGCCCAGGAACAGAGTCGAAATTAACAAACGGTGGAATGACGTCAAGAGCCTGGTCAAGAAGAAGGAGGGCAAAAACAGAGAGCTGGCTGCCGTCACTGGCGGAGGGAATCCCACGCTCTTCAAGACCTTCAAAGCGTGGGAGGAGAAGGTGCGAGTCATCATACATCCCGAGATCCTTGCCGGATTAGCAGGGGAGTGGAGGCTGGTAAGTACAAACTAATGTATACCAGCACACCGCTATGTACTCACATGCACTACCACCATGCCACAGCTCCCAGGGACAAACACCCCCATGTCCAGCACACAATACACGACACACACATGCAACAGACACCACCACACACAGCCCAAACAGAACAACTGTAAGATGCGTGGGGACATGTGTACATTCAGCCAGCCACGTAACCACCAACAGGTCCCCAAATATGCCAGAAGCGCCACAACGAGCACCCACCACACCCATGTGTCTGCCACAGCTGCACAAACCGACAAGTAACAGGTAAGTGGCAGGAACACAAAGTGCAGTGGGTGGGACGGTGGACAGCACAAGTACAACACACACCAGGCCCCTAGTCCCACAGCACAGCAAGGAGGAGCATCCCCCACACCCCACAGCCACGTGTCAGCCACCGCAGTGCACAACGACAGCCGAAAGGCAGACATCACGGTCCACAGCAATCGGTGTCAGTGGGTGTCCAGCCACCCCCACGACCCACAACACCCCCCACCCCCACAGACCTGCAACATGGAGCACCCCCCGCTTAGAGCCATGTGGCATCCAGTACAGTGCACGCACGAACAACCTGCAGGTGGGAAACTGGACAGGGCTGGATTACTGGAGGCATGAGGACCGGTACACGACCAACACATGGGACATGTCACGTAGCAGACGAACACGCAGCACCGCCCAACGTCACGAACAAGTGAACAATGTGCACACGGACATGAACAACAGACTCACACCCCACATGACCCATCACAGACATAGCAACACCCAAGGAGCCACGTCTGCATACACAAGCCACACTGAATATAGTACCACACGGCAGCCACTGTGCAACTCATCACACACAACCGAAACACCATTGAAGTCCTGTCCATATAGCCCCTACTGCCTGTCAACCACACACCCCACAACTACGCCTATGTAAGACAAACAACACTAGACGCAACAGAGCGGAACAACAGAAATGTACACGAACACCACTGAACCCATCAAACACACAGACACACCATGCACATACAACATACCATCCATCCCATCCGTCAGCCCCAGTCTCATGAAAGGCATGTCATCCGCACAGCTGCCACACATACAGCAGTCACGCTAAGATACATGCCCATGACCAACCATGTGCCAGAAGTCAATGAAGCGCACGACACACTGTGAGCAACAACACACAACATGGGCCATACCCCCCCCCATGAGCACTGCAGTGATGCACATGGCACAGGGCAGCACGCACACCAAGGAGATGGGACAACTGCAATACGTTGGCTTTCACACACAACCATCACTCACTCATAACGATGCGTCCAATGCCATGTCCAGTAATCACAACAGACAGCAAATATGCAGGCCATGTCAAGCATGCACACACCTCAAACCATGCACTGTCATGCTGCCACAACACATGTCACGTTCGGCACCCATGGCTCACAGCATGTACCCCAAAAGCATATTCCCTCCCAAAGCGAATCTGGGGCATGGCCCCCATGTTGCCATATGCGTTCCTAAGCGTTCCATTTGAACCCCAAAAGCATATTCCCTCCCAAATGCGAATCTGGGGCATGGCCCCCATGTTGCCATATGCGTTCCTAAGCGTTCCATTTGAACCCCAAAAGCATATTCCCTCCCAAATGCGAATCTGGGGCATGGCCCCCATGTTGCCATATGCGTTCCTAAGCGTTCCATTTGAACCCCAAAGCATATTCCCACCCAAATGCGAATCTGGGGCATGGCCCCCATGTTGCCATATGCGTTCCTAAGCGTCCCATCTGAACCCCAAAAGCAAAGTACAAACCAAACCCAGGATGGGCCAGGAGCCCGCATACACCAGAGTCACAATAAGTAGGGGCACAGCAACACACCCATCGGCATGGCCAATCCGTCCCATGCCACATGTGCACAGCACACAGTCCCATTGCCAAGCACACACAACTACAAATGCTACAGCCACACACACGCCTCCGGGAAACCCATGTACGAGATTGCACGAACTGTCAATGTCAGACGACAAATACATACTTCGCCAGGTGCAACACAATAACAAATCTCATTCTCTCCACAGGTGACGAACTGCCGGATGCTGGGGATGGAGACAGCAGCCAGCACAGCCAGCCCACAAGCCCCCAACGAGGACACACGGATGTGGAGGATCTCACCTCCTCTTCGGACACGGACCACCAAGCAGGCCCATCTGGTGTGGCAGGGCCCAGCCGCTCCCCAGGACCCCTCCTACCCACCAACCCATCATCCAGGGCTGCTGAACATTCCCAGCCCCCTGCTGCCACTGTCGTTGCGGCCACACCCACGGTCATTGCGGCCACACCCACGGTCATTGCAGCCACTACCACTGCCGCAACCGCCACCATCGCCGCACCGACCACCACCGCCGCCACCACCACCACGTCTTCGCTGGCACCAGCCCCAGCGCAGGTGGTGGCCCGGCCGACTGGATCCACCCTGGGAGCCACAGCGAGGACCGTGGTGAGCAATGTGGCTAGTGGGCAGGCCGGTGGCAGCAGGACTGGTAGGAGGAGCAGGGTCAGGGAAACGCCAGCCTCCCCTGGGAGCCATGCCCTGCCTCAAATGGCCAGAGTCCTTGGGGCCTATGAAGAGGCCCAAGAACAATGGGTCAGGTCTGCTTCAGACACGCGGGAGGTGCTGGGTGTGCTGAGGTCCATGGACGCCCGTATAGGTCAACTCGTGGACCTCATGGGCCAGCTGGTGGTGGCGGTGAGGACACGGCCAGGGATAGCAGCTCCCCCTCCGCCACCACCTGCCGGGGCGCAGGGTCGAGCAGCAGTGTCCAGTTCCCCTGCGTCCACAGCCAGTGAGCACACCTCAACCACCAGCATGTCGCAAGCAGGCACCCCCTCGCAAACGTGGAAGGGGCCGTCCGAAGTGGAAACCGATCTCCCGGGAGGACTTTGCACGCTCCAAACGCAAGTGAGGCAGCCAGCCAGCCTTCCTTGACCAGCCACTGCATTGACTTGGACTACGATCCCACTCCACACAGCCATCTGGATGGCATGTGTGTGTTGGACTATGGACATAGAACCAGTGGGTACACCCTGAGCATCACGCAGCCATGACCGACAGCTCATTGTCACTGCACGCACCACTTTTGTCATCACCTTACACACAATCACATGTCACAGTTTGTAATAAATGCACCTTTTTCACTAACTGCTGTTTGTGCCCTGTGTTTTATTTGTACGGAATACAACGGCCACCTTGGGCGGAAAGGCACCTGATGCGTGGCATGGCAATGGAATCCGGAGGGCCTGTAGGGACCTAGGGGTGGGAGACAGAACAGGAGCACATTCAATGAGTGTGTCACACACCCATCACACAGTACATGTCAACAACTACAAGCAATGTACACACATCGCACAGAGCAATAGGGCACAATGCCACAGTCACCAACAGTGGCATACTACCCTGGCCATGGAGCGTTGACACACAGCACGTAGTGAACAAACGGCCACCCTGACACAGCACACACACACCTGCACAGATACAGCCACATCAGCCGTCGTACATGGACACTCACCGTCAAGTGAAGTAGCGGGCGATGAGCTGCTGCCGCACATTCCCAGCTTCCTCCTCTCCACTGTCCTCCTCACTCGAGCTGTCCTGGTCTGCGGGCTGGGGCCCTGGTTGATCTCCGTCATCCACAATGAGGGGGATCTGCTTCCGAATGGCCAGATTGTGCAGCATGCAGCACGCCACCACTATCTGGCACACCTTCTGTGGGGAGTACGCCAGTGCACCCCCGGTGCGGTCCAGGCACCTGAACCTGGACTTGAGGAGGCCAAAGGTACGCTCGACCACACGTCTGGTCCTCCCATGTGCCTCATTGTATCGATCGTCTGCTGGGGTGCGAGGATTCCTCAATGGACTGAGCAGCCATGCCCCATTCGGGTACGCAGAGTCACCTGGGTGTGAGGGACACAGAGAACCGTTGCTATTCCAACTGGACAGGGGACAGCATCGCACAACCAGCACGCTACACCACTCCACATACTCACCGACAATACAGCCACGATCCTGTTGCAGATTGGCCATCAGTCGTGGCAAGATGCTGTTGCGCATTATGTGTGCGTCATGGGCCGAGCCTGGGAACTTTGCACACACGTGGGTGATCACCATGTCCGCAAGGCACACCACTTGCACATTCAGGGAGTGCGTGTGCTTCCTGTTGCGGTACAGGTGCTCAGTGGCCTGTGGTGGAACAAGGCCAACATGTGTGCAGTCAATGGCTCCAACGACGTGTGGGATTCTGCCAAGGGCATAGAATGCACCCTTCACTGCCGCCAATTCACGAGCCCTGGGGAAGCGGATGTACCTGTTTCGGTACAGCATCATGGCTGCCAGTACATCCCTCAGCACCTTGCTGAACATGGGCTGGGACATCCCTCCTCCACTGTCCACTGTGTGCTGGAATGACCCAGTGGCGAAGAAATGCATGGCGGCCATCACCTTAGCCGTGGGGGTGACAGCAGTCGGATACACCCTGCGGGGACGGAGATGGGGTTCTAACATGGCACACAGTCGATGCAGGGTTGGCCTGTCCAGCCGAAACTTCCTAATAACCTCTGTATCGTCCATGTCCACCAGCAATTGGTATGGGCGGTCAATGTTCGGTCTCCGCCTAGGGAAATTGCAGAGGACACATGTCAAAGCAACACAACACATAGCAATTTCGCATACACATCACTGACATGACTGAGCAAGCACATGAGCCACAGCCCAGCTGTCAAGCTGGGACGGCACGACCACAATACACTTACACAGGTCTCCCAACAATGGCAATGGCTAGTGAGACATACCACTGCCATGTGCATGCACATGGGGATCTAGGCCCCAATGACTTGCGGGGCGTGCTGATGGGGACTGACTGCATATTCGTCAAGCGGCAACGCCACGGCAACATGAGTGTCTGCTGAGCATGGAACTGCTTCCGAGGCTGGATGAGTATGGCACACGACGACGACGATGTGGGCACAGGCTGAGCGGCCAAAACAAGTGGGACCTGTGGCACGAGGGGATATGAGACAGTAGTAGGTGTCAGCACTGCACCCTATGTACAGCACTGTACAGATCACACCTCCCGAAACATTGACAGGTGTCCACATTGACAGCCCCATGCCAAGACGGCTGTGTGCTTGCAGTCACACGTCACAGGTGAGAGGTTACATTGCACGTGCCAGGTGGCAGACGTACATAGTGGGAGCTGGCATGTGTGTGCATGTGTCTCCTGTTCAGGATCCACCAGATGGGCGCTGACTCTGTACTGACCATTGGACACAGCATGTTCCGTGGAAGGCTTGTGTGTGTGGGATGGTGGCACTGGATGTGCCTCCGTTGGGTGGGGGCCATGCACAGGGCGGGTACGTCGATGATTGCGCATTGTTGGTCACGGTGGGTGCACCAACTAAGATGTGTTGCCCTGTGTTCAATTCCTATGTCCGCATGATGATGGACTGTGGATGTGGGCAGACTACACATTGGTCGATGTGCTGTCTATATGCATGTGCCTTCACACCAGGCACAGCTGCCCCTGCACATGTGACCCCTGCTGGACTCGCTGCTGGGTCTGTGGAGCTGATGCACCTTCTGTGCGTGGGGCGGACAGCTCTCCTCACTTCCCTCATTGCGCATGTCATGTCTTTGCCGCAGGTGACATGGATCATGGAGGGCCCACATGTACGCGTGGGTAGGCTACACATGATTGTTCACTGGTCGCCACCCCCAGTCAGTGTTTCGAATGGGAAGGTTGTCGTGCTGGTGGTATGTTCGATGTGGCGGATGGGCGGGCCTAGGTGCGGGCTTACATTCCGGACATGGGGGGTAGTTGGATTGGCGACTAGTTGCAGTACACACGGGACACGTCTCTTCCTTTCCACATCTGGGTCATCCCTTGTACTAACTGACAGTGATACAGTCATCTTCGCCCCAGCCCTCATGTCCTCCCCTCGCCCCCCCAATATGCATGCTCACCTGCGAGGCTAGCGCTTGCACAGGTAGCCCCAAGCTCGCACCAGAGAGGGCAAGGAGTGTATGTGTGGGTCCAGTTGCACGAGTGGGCTGTCTCAGGGTATGATGTGTGGCGGGACGCCGTCCACCTGCGTGGTGCCCCAAATGGAGACCCGGCCTGCATGGACTATGCATCACAGTCTTCGCCTTCCGGATCCGCCACCTGCGACACCCAGTGGCTGTGGCTTCCCTTGCGGCCATGCCGCGTCCGTCTGTGGCTGATGGCCCACACATTCACTCTTTGGCCTCTCTGGGGAGGGCTCGGGGGTGGTGGCGCACGCGCTTGCACTTAGTCGCAATGGCATGTGGCGTGGTTGGTATGATGGGCAATGGATGGGATGGTGCGAGCCACCTCCCGTGACGTCAGTGCTGCTCGTGCTGTGGTGCGTCCCCCTACACTTCCATTTGACTTTTTGCCATGCTAGACGTTGAGGTTCTATTGCCTGCGTGATATGACCAGGAGGAGCGCAAGGAGACCTCTCACACACCATGCTCCACTGCCATCCCGTGCCCTGTATCGCCTGTGCGGATTGACTATGTTGGGGTTACACCTGGTCGACTGGGGCTGTGTGTGCCTTGTCAAGGGGCATGGCGGGCGCACAACAGGATCCAGCTTGTCCACAGAGGGTGGGCTGAGGTGCGCCTGGTACCGCTTTGTACGTGTGCCCGGCTGCTGTGCACACACGTGTTCACTCCCCCCGACAGGTGTCCTCTCACAATGCCCAGGGAAGCGGTGGTGTACTGTTCATGACCCCTCCCAACACGGCGTGCTCCAACTTGGCATGTGCGCATCTACCCGTCACACCCACCCACCTGAGCACTGCGTCCATACGACTTCACACGACACATGTGTGTCTTCCACAGTTGTGCTACTCATTTGCGTTGACATCCAGTACCAGTGGACTACATGGTCATGTCACGACTGCCGTGTACTTCACATACTCTCATCCTCTCTCATTCGTACTTGTGAAATGAGTCAGCGGAGACAGTTTTGGTTTCAAACATTATATTGAGTCTTCTGTCCTCTGTGATGCAGTATAGTGGACACTACTGGCAGCGGAATACATGTTGAGGATATACTGAGCATGATTGCAAATGGGATAGGGTGTGGGGTTACATGTGATTGGCTGTTGCATGTGGGATGTGGGCTTCAGAGTGACATCTGCTTGGCCAAGGCTGTGCTAATGTACATTTACGTATAGCTGCGGAGCTGCTGACTTTGACACAGACGGTATACATGTAGCCTACCAGACCGCTTGGCATCATGGGCACAGTCCATCTCAGTTCCATGTGACAGGTTTGCTGCGGTTGTTCCTCATGCACGCGTGCATGTGAGATGACATCAGGGCATGTGCTTGCGTGCATGCAGCGGCGTGCCACTTGTTGTTGCACTGTGGTGGTTACTGGACATGTCACAGTCACTGGGGTCGTGTTGTTGTTGTATGCACTTGACGTCCATGCAAAGGTCCTGGTATGGGATTCCCGGGGCGGGGGTGGGAGGGGTGCAGCACCCACAGACTCCAGGCGACCTATTCATGTCCACTGAGCGGTGTGTGTGTCCATGGGCGCTGGATCCATGTCGTGTCCTGGTTGTTCGTGCAGTTCCGTCCATGTGGGTGCGATACACAGAGCCCATGCCACTGCCTCCCACGATGCATGCGGTGTTCCTGGATGTGATGGGGAACAGTGTGCATGTCCCGGTCATATCCGATGTCATGGCGATGTCGTTGATGGTGTGGTTACAGTTGCCGGTCGTTTGGTATGGCTGTTGTGGTGGTGACTGGCCAGTCCGTGCGGAAGCTAAGCATGGGTGCGGGGTTGGACATCATAGGTCACTCGGGGAACCTGCGTTGTGGTCCGACGTATTTACAGGTTGTCAGGTATGCGATGCCGTCCAGCAGGGCTTCCATGTCATTGGTGGTGTACATGTTTGCCAGCCAATGTAGCGGATGGTGGCTGTCAAGGTGTTGTTCGTAAGTTGTCCCTTGGAGGACCATGATGGGGCATGCTGGGTGACATTCGATGTAGCTGTTCTCGATGATCCGTCGTGTGGAGGCACAGTGGTCCCATTTCAGTGCGGGTGCGATGTTGGCCACATACGCCATGCCCCCATAGGCAGAGCAGGCCCTGTCGTGTGCATCCAGAGGGAGGAGTAGTGGTAGCAGGTCCGCCTTCAGACATGCCGGGTTGGAGAGGCATATCTCCACGGGATGCTGGTAGGGACACCTCCGACAGTAGAAGACGGGCATGACGCAGCTGAACAATGTGATGCGGTAAGTCAGTCGGTAACTTACGTTCAGCAGGGACAGGAGATCGCATCCCAATGTATGAAACAGGTTGGTTTTGTACAGCTTGAGCTGTTCGGCGTAGTTGGGTAGGTGTGTTGCGGTTGCCATTTCGCAGCGGTGCGTTGTGGTGGCGTGCTCCGGCTGTGTGTGCAGTCTGCAATGTGCACGCTCCGAGGTTGCTGTGAGCTCTGTGTAGTCGTAGGGAGACAGGACTTGTGTTCTGTTTGCTTGTTTGGAGGACACGGGCCCTCTTCCACATGCTTCTCAGACAGTTCAAGGTCAGTGATGTGTGACTCCTTCCAATTAACTTGCATGTGGCCGACATGGGGGAGTGTTTTCTTCTTTCTTCCCCGTCCGTTGTGTGCTTCTGTGATATGCGCTATCTGCCCTGTGGTCGGTCTCCTCGGCATGCCTGTGTTGGTCTATTCTTGGACAATGGCTGTATTCACCGGCTTCTGTCGTAGGGCTGTGGTTTCGGAGTTGGAATGGAAGGTCATTCAGTGCTGTCTGCTCTCCCTTGTGTGGGCGGCAGGCTGCCTTTCCGCTCTGCGTTGGGCCTTGTGTGTGAATGTTATTCTTGGGCCACCTGTTGTCGGTCCCCGGGCTCTTTGGTGTTCCGTTTTATATGTCTTGTTCATATGTGCAGGGTGGTATGGGTGTTTCTGTGTGGTACTGGCGTTCCTCTTCCCGAAGGAGCCCTGCTTCTCCTAGTTGGTGTTGCCGCCGCTGTGTGCTACGCCATGTTTGTTACACTGGGGTGTGTCCTGCTGTTGCGTGACTTCACTGACATGTGTGCGTCGGTTGTGTGGCGTTGGGTGTTGTCCGTGAATTGGGCGTTGGGGACATGTCTGTGGCAGGCCTGTCACGTGTCATGTGCGTTCGGGGTGGGGCTGATGTGTGTGCTGCTTGGTTGTGTCCCTGTGTCTGTGTGCGACGCATGCATGGCGCTGCGGTTGGCCTCTGCGTTGTGCGCATGTGTGGCGGCGTCATCGGCGCTTTGGGGCCGTGACGGGGTGGTTGGTTCCTAGTCCCAGGTGGTGTGTACACATGTGTTCCGCGATGTTATGATTTGGCCTGTGTGTCATATGTGGATGCAATGGTGGATGTGTAGTGTACACGCGCTGGTGGGGGGTTGTCCGCTTTTCCGCCCTTGCACTGTGTGCGCTGTTTGCGTGCACTTGTTGTGTGTGTGCCTACCTGCGTCTCCGCGGTACGTTGCGTCCTTGGTGGTGCATCAGCAGAAGCATGGGAAGGGCCTGCAGTGCTGGATTCATGCTCGGGGTGCCGCTTCTTCGTTGTCCGTGCTCGGCGTCCGTGTTACCGCTTCGGTTTGTCGTACGGTGTCTCTTAGCCGTGGGAGCCGTTTGTTTGCGGCATCGTAATTTATACGCCGGGCGGGACGTGATTTCGTCGGACGGTGTGTGTCAGTTGGGCTGCGCCGCTACGTGTACGGGCGCACTTTGATGGCGGACGGTGTTGCTGGCTTGCCGGCGGTGTTTGGCCTACTTTTCGCATCGTAATTGGACGGGCGTGTGGACTGCTGCGTGCCGGCGGTAACTGGTGGTTTTTGCATCCGCCAGCACGGCGGTTGTGCTTCCGCCCGCCATCGTAATGAGCCCCATAGAAACATATTATAATGTAGAAAAAATCTCAAATTAACAGAAAAAGATTTTGTTTTAATTTAACAAAAAATTAACAAACAAATAAATATTTAGTAATAGAAATTAATTGTAATAAAAAAAATAATTATTACATAAATGTAATATTTTTTTCCTACCCTATAACACCACACATTTTACAACACACATCTAAATTTTAAAAAAAATGTACCTCCATAATTAACACAATTAATTATCAATTAAACAAATATTAATAATCACAAATCACATTTAAAAAGGTAAAAATTAATGTACTAACCAAATGTTACAGCTATTGAACCTAAATCCCCAAACAAAATAAAAAGAAACAATTACCAAAAATATTTATCAATTAATAAATTAATATTAATGATCAAGTAATGATTAATTAATTTAAACTAAATTACTTTTCACCCTTTACCCCAATAAACACCAAAACACACACCTAAAAATATTTAAACAATTTCCATAACTAATTTTACATTAATAAATTAATATCAATTAACAACAAATCATTAATTAATTAAAAAAAAATTACTTCCCACCATTTACCACTATAAACCACACAACTCACAGATCAAAATAATTACACAATTGCCATATTTAAATTTTAATTAATTAATTAGCATTAATTAACAAATAATTAATTAATTATAAATAAATTACCTCCCACCATATTCCCCCATAAATGCCACCACCAATTTCTTAAAACTTGACACAATTGACATAACTAATTAACAATTAATTAATTAATTAATAACAATTAACAAGCATCATATAAATAATTATTAATACATTAATTCACACAATTAAGCCTAATATAACATTTCATAAATATTATATTTAAAATATTAATAAATGTATTCAATTTAAATTACTTCCCACCCTACTCCCCTGTCAACCCACAACCCGCTCCTGAAAAAAGAACACAATTAACATAATTACCAATTAATAAATAATAATTAACAACCAATTAATAAATAATTAATAATTAATTAATTCCCACAATTAACAATATAAAATTTTAAATAAATAAATAAATATTGTTTAATAAAAAAATATTCATAATTGCATTATAATTAAATAACTTCCCCCTCTATTCCCCTACAAACCCACAACCCGCTCCTAAACAAATGACACAATTAACATATTTACCAATTAATTAATCAATCAAAATTAACAGCCAATTATTAATTAATTAATAATAAATTAATTCCCACAATTAACACTATAAAATCAAAATTAAATAAATACTAATAAATAAAAATGAATATTCAATTTATTATAATTAAGGGGGTCATTATGATGGCAGTCGGAAAACCTCCCCGACCGCATGGTAGCGGAATAAGACTGCCCGCAAGGCCCGCGACAGAACCACCGGTCGCATTACGATGGTCCTTGCCCGAAATCCGACCGCAGCGGTTGGATCGCGGGCTTTAACATTGCGGCGGTTGCTGCTGCACGCTGCACCACTGCGATGTCCAAAGGAGCATGTCCTGCATTTCCCTGCACTGCGTGGCAGGCACTGCACAGTGCCTGCCACATGGTACAGGGAAATGTAGGGGGGGGCCATGGGTACCCCCCCAGTGCACCCCCCCACCCCAACACAATGGGGGCCCGCAACGGGCCCCCGGAAGACAATCTCCACCGCCTTTCCATGGCGGTCTGACCGCTGAGGAAAGGCTGGCCACTGCCGGCATCATAATCATGCCGGCGGAGACAGATCGGCACCGCCACCATTATCCCGGTCCTTCTCCGTCCGCAAGGCAGGAGTGTGGATGGCAACCGGCGGAAAAGCGGCGGTCGGAATTCCCCTCCTCCGCGGTCAACACCACCATCCTAATCTGACTGGCGGTTTTCTGGCTTGCGATCGCAGGTGGATGTCCGCCGCCGGTCTGGCGGTAGCCACCGCCGGACCAGCAGTGGTCATCCGACCGCCATCCTAATAGGCCCCTAAATTACTAACCACCCTATTCCCCTATAAACCCACAACCCGCTACGGAGCTAAAACGCAAAATTTAATTAAAATAAAATTAATAACTTCTAAAAATTTAACATATCTATTAAAAAACAAATGCAATACTTACTCAAAAAAATAGAGCACATACATTTAAAATACATACTAAAATACAATAACACTAACTAAAAAAACGATATGTTTAACAACTATGGGGTCCATTAGGATGTCGGGCGGTGGCACCACCGCGGTGCTGGCGGTGCGGAAAAATGCCTATTTCCGCCCGCGAACAGCGGTACTCACGTCCGCCATATTAGAATGGCCAAACATAGACCATTTCCCGTCTGCTGCCGTGCGACGCGAACCACCATCAAAGTGCGCCCGCAAGCGCGGCGGTGGGAGCCAATGGAGACACAACACCGTGCGGAATGACGTCCGCTCCGGTCCACAAATTAGGATGCTCCAAAAAACAAGTTGCACCGCAGCGGAGAAACCGGCCAATCCTACACGGCGGAAACTCGACAGCGGAGCGCGAACCAGAGACCCGGCCCACAGCACCCGGACACGACCGCCATGGACCCAGCACTCCACGCTTTCCCGGTGCTGTACCTGATACATCACCAGCAAATCATGGCCCGTCGCGGACGCCGCCGCAGGTACGCAATTACACAACCCCACACACAACCACAAAACACAAACCATAGACTGGCACAGGGTCCCTAACCACATCAGATACCCTGGTGGGGATAGGAACACATCCCCAAGTGCACACACACATGACCCACCTGCCACCAATACACCCCTCCGCATCCAGGTCACACATCGACCGCGATCGTGCGGCAATGTCACGGCCACGTCACCGCAGCGGTGAAGACAAGGGAATACATGCGCACAATGCAGAAGGCCGGGCCAGCACCAGGCATGGGCAGGGCACAAAGACCACAGGGCCACTACTCAACACTCACACACTAGCCCCCCACTGAAGGGACATGCCATATGCCACACCTGTGCCCCCCATGCACAACAACAAGCCAGGTGACACCACACCCAGCACCACACACAAAACAAATAGGGACACAGCCACAGCAGGAGTGGCTGCACAGGAACACACAGCACAGAAGCACAGGGCCAGGGCTACACACGCACACCACAACAACACCACACCAATGGCAAGTAAACTCAGTACAAGCATCAAATGGACACATACAAGGAACAAACATCTCACTGGACACACAGCCTGCCAAGTCACACACACATACCCCACACTGACACACAGACACATACACACACCACATGCCACCAGCAATGGAGCACACAAAACAGGAAAACAAAAGTGAGGTGCACACAAATGGAAGGCCAAGGAGACAACCACCAAGCATGTGTACAGCACATGCAAGTCAAGGAACATAGAACAACAGCCCCAGCCCACCTAATCACACATTGCTTGCATAGTGATTGAAGTCAAACCACAGACAGCACAGTGCAACAACCCAAGGAAACAGCAAGGCAACACATGTAGAGGCACAAGGATGAAATGAAGGCCCTGAAGTCAAACTGTGAACAGCCACACATATGTATACAAATACTTCACAGGAATACTCCAGCAGCACAACACACAGGGCCCATTGACACACTCCATGACTGTCAAACACTTGTAGGAATCCACACACATACCCCCCTCACATCTGCAGTACACAACACCAGTGTCAAACAAACAGAAGGGTGGCAATAATGTCCAGGCAATACACAGACAAACAGTCACACTCCCTGGGGGTAGCCACAAACATCACATACACACAGGGATGCCAGAACCAATGTCTGCACAAAAACAACAGAGAAACACATAAACCAACAGACCCACACACAGAACCACAACAAGAACAGACATGCCCTGTGCAGCAAAAATGTGGAAAGGCAATGGGAGCACAGACACAACAGGAGTGCACAACCCCATCAGTCAGGAACAATGCACACACAACATACCACAACACAGACAAGAAGTGTACCATCACAGATAAACACAGCCACTGCAAACAAACAACAGATGCACAGCAAAAAAAAGAACACATAGCAAACACAGCAGGACATAAGTGGATGCATACCAGCCAATGACAAGGCAACATACCCCCACAGCACTGCATGCACAACAAGCAGTGTCTGAACAACAAGCATGCCAGCCACACACAGAAATGAGTGACACAACATGAACCCACACAACACCAATCAGCACAGCACAAAGACAACATCACACACAGGAAGTGAAGCAGTACCACAGCAAACACACATACATGATGAGCCTGGCCAGCATGCCTGCAATCCTCTGGACAGAATCCCATACTGAGCTGGCAGTGCACCACAACTTGACATGTGTACAACACAGCCAACATGAACAAACAATGACAACTGCATCACACCTCAAATCTAATACATTGCCCACACAAGTATCAGGGTCAGGAAAAACTGAAGTCCCTCACCCCTGCAAAAAATAGAGTAAGTGAGTAAAGAAATTGGCAAGGTTGAAGTGGCACACACAGCATGTGGCACAGTAAACTATATACACACAGCAAATGAACTTTATTCAGTAAGGACACTGACAAAACAGACAACAGGAACAACTGTCTTTATTCACAAAATGCACAGATAGGCAAAAAGAGTAGATAATAGCACGGCACAAAATGCAGGGCATGTCCATGAGAAGCTGCACAGGCAGGGGCCAAACAGCAAGGCCAGTGGCCAGTCCAAGGTGCAGAGCATGTCCATGAGAAGCTGCACAGGTAGGGGCAAAACAGCAAGGCCAGTGGCCAGTCCAAGGTGCAGAGCATGTCCATGAGAAGCTGCACAGGCAGGGGCAAAACAGCAAGGCCAGTGGCCAGTCCAACGTGCAGAGCATGTCCATGAGAAGCTGCACAGGCAGGGGCAAAACAGCAAGGCCAGTGGCCAGTCCAAGGTGCAGAGCATGTCCATGAGAAGCTGCACAGGCAGGGGCAAAACAGCAAGGCCAGTGGCCAGTCCAAGGTGCAGAGCATGTTCATGAGAAGCTGCACAGGCAGGGGCAAAACAGCAGTGAACAGCAAGGCCAGTGGGCAGGACAAAGTGCATAGTGAGTCCATGAGAAGCTGCACAGGCAGGGGCAAAACAGCAGTGAACAGCAAGGCCAGTGGGCAGGACAAAGTGCAGGGCATGTCCATGAGAAGCTGCACAGGCAGGGGCAAAACAGCAGTGAACAGCAAGGCCAGTGGGCAGGACAAAGTGCAGGGCATGTCCATGAGAAGCTGCACAGGCAGGGGGCACACAGCAGTGAACAGCAAGGCCAGTGGGCAGGACAAAGTGCAGGGCATGTCCATGAGAAGCTGCAAAGGCAGGGGCAAAACAGCAGTGAACAGCAAGGCCAGTGGGCAGGACAAAGTGCAGGGCATGTCCATGAGAAGCTGCACAGGCAGGGGCAAAACAGCAGTGAACAGCAAGGCCAGTGGGCAGGACAAAGTGAAGGGCATGTCCATGTGAAGCTGCACAGGCAGGGGCAAAACAGCAGTGAACAGCAAGGCCAGTGGGCAGGACAAAGTGCAGGGCATGTCCATGAGAAGCTGCACAGGCAGGGGCAAAACAGCAGTGAACAGCAAGGCCAGTGGGCAGGACAAAGTGCAGAGTGAGTCCATGAGAAGCTGCACAGGCAGGGGCAAAACAGCAGTGAACAGCAAGGCCAGTGGGCAGGACAAAGTGCAGGGCATGTCCATGAGAAGCTGCACAGGCAGGGGCAAAACAGCAGTGAACAGCAAGGCCAGTGGGCAGGACAAAGTGCAGGGCATGTCCATGTGAAGCTGCACAGGCAGGGGCAAAACAGCAGTGAACAGCAAGGCCAGTGGGCAGGACAAAGTGCAGGGCATGTCCATGAGAAGCTGCACAGGCAGGGGCAAAACAGCAGTGAACAGCAAGGCCAGTGGGCAGGACAAAGTGCAGAGTGAGTCCATGAGAAGCTGCACAGGCAGGGGCAAAACAGCAGTGAACAGCAAGGCCAGTGTGCAGGACAAAATGCAAGGCATGTCCATGAGAAGCTGCATAGGCAGGGGGCACACAGCGGTCAACGGCAAGGCCAGTGGGCAGGACAAAGTGCAGAGTGAGTCCATGAGAAGATGCACAGGGAATGTGTGCAACTGTACCCAAACCATGGTCAGCAACACTGTCTGGGGTGTCACGATGTGCAACACAGGCCATGCTGTGTGAGAGACAGGCGTGTGAGGTCTACCAACACTCAGACTTGGCTGTCAGTCGTACTGGGAGCTGGCTGTGTGTCGGGCCCAGTTGGAGCACTTGACTGGGGAGAGGGAGGCACATTTGAGGTATACCTATCAGTGTTTTGGCAAAACGGAGGGCTGCTTGGACCAGGTGGCATAGTGGCACGTGGAGGTGGAGTCATGCAGACATGAGACACAGTGTGGATGGGAGATTGTGGAGGGGTGCCTTTCCACTTCTTGGGCAGTCGCAATGGCTTCACTGTTTTGGGAACAATGGGAAGTGGCGTGGACACATCAGGCTCACTCAACACCAAGGCTGCAGCAGGTGCAGACGCTGGCCCTCCCTCTGGTGACGTGCTTGAACCTGCGCAACGCTTTGCATGGCCCTGGCTTTGCCCCTCCATCCCCTGCCTACCAGGTGGTCCCCCCACAGTGCCCTCCATTCCCTGCTTCACTGGGCTTGCTATGGGAGTCGAGGTAGTGGGTGAATCAGACTTGCAGCCCTTCTTATGCCTACCCTTGGCACTCACCACCTTCTCAGTGGGCATGGAAATTGTATGTTTGGTTTTGGGAGACGCTTTCGGGACAGGAGAGTCCTTGGCTGGGGATGTCCCTGAGGCACGTGACCCTGACGCCTGCTTCTTGGCTCTTTGTCCCCTGGTGTTGCCTGATGGGCTCTTGTCTGTGTGCACTGGGGTGGCTTTGGTCATCTGTGGGGATGGTGTCTGCGGCCTGGACCGCTTGGGCTTCTGCTGCTGCTGTGTGCTACGTGTGCCGTATCGTGACTTAGAGGTCTGTGGAGCGTGGTCACTGTCGTCCGACGTGGCCACTGGCATGGGTGTGGACAAAGGGACTGTCGCTGGACTCCCAGATTGTGCCAGTTGAAGGGCTGATGTCACTGCAGTGGACAATGACTGGACAGTCCGGTGCAGCCCACCCACGTCTGAATGTATGCCCTCAATGAATGCAACCACCTGAGCCAATTTACTGTCGTGGTCCATGAATGCATTGAGGAGAGCTGTCTGGCCTACACACAGCTGGCGCAAAAGGTCCACAGACTCAGCACTGATGGCAGCAGGGGGGACCGGGGCAGGGGCTGTGGTGCCGGGGGTGAAGGACACCCTTCCCCTCTTAGCGGTGCGAACACGGGCAGCACCAGAGGAAGTGGCTGGGAGGGTGGGCACTGCACGCTGTGTGGTGGAAGATGATGCAGAGTCCCCGTTCCCTGTGCCCGCCAACATGTCTGCGTCACCGCTGGCATCAGATGACGTAGTACTTTGCGTCTCGGGCTGTGATTCCTCCAGCAGACTCCTGTCCCCCTCCGAGGCGCTGGTCACATCAGTCTCACAGGGCTCCTCTGCAGCTGTTGTGCTGGTTTCCCCACCACTGGTGTCCGTCCCATGTTCCTCCGTGACCACGGGAGATGCTGCATGAGAGAGAGAGATGTAGGGTCAGTGCAGTGGCAGCAACATAACAAACATATGCATTACAGACAACCATTAAGATGTCTAGATCTACATGTTGCAACCCACCCTGTGCAATTACATCGCTCAAACCCACCTCTGTCATCACAACAGTGCGTGTGCACTATCAAACCGGGACAAAGTGATCAATGTGATGACCACACAGCACAACATCCTGCATGTGGCTCTGTTACAACTGCAACACAGATAGCTCATACCTGTCTCACACCACCCACAATGCCATTTAAATGCCCCATACCCGTTTCCCAGTGTTAAGTACAGGTAGGACACATGCATGACATCTGCACCCAGCACCGGCACAAGCTGACACTCACATGCCACTGCATCACACTACCAACATCACATTGCCCAGCGCTGGCACATGCTGTGCACACATGCAGCCACACACAGCCATAGTCACCCTTCCCAGTACACTCACCCCTAATTGCCTGCCGATGCTCCTTCAATCGTGCATCCAGCTCAGGGTGAGTCACGGCCAAGATGCGGCACATTAGTGGTGTCATGCTGCGACGTGCCATCCGGCCAGTGCGAGGGATCTGCCCCAGTGTCATCTCCGCAACGTTCTTTGCCAGCCGTGAGATGTCGTCCCACCTCTTGTGGCAGTGGGTGCGCCGTCGGTTTGATACTCCCAGAGCACGCACCTTGTTCGCAATGCCCCTCCACACGGCCTTACGCTGGTGCACCTTGAGCTGCAGGCATGGGAGACAAGAGGGGGCAAACATCAGTGACACAGTGTCATGTGACCAAATCACTCAGGACAGTAGCATGATACGGATTAATCACAAATCCACATATCTCACATGCAGAGACAGAAAAGCTTTTCACATGGTACATCTGCATGTGAGAATCACACGTAAATGCATGCATGTATAAGGGGGACACAATACTTGCACATCTCATGTACTAGCAGGATGCCAGCACAGAAGAGCATGTGTACTCTGCCCACATCTACTAATCATTTTTAGGTAGAGCAAGACATACGTCACAAAACAACATGTGTATGTGGCGAGACCCACTGTATCCGACAATGCGCAGGCGTCAACTAACATGCACTGTGAGTAGCCCACTGTGTCATGTATATCACATTGAGGGACATGATCTCACAAACCCACCTCCTTTCTCACAGTGCAAGTTGTGTGCAATCTACAGGGTTGACCAGGCACATTGATGTGGAGTCAAATATGAAAATGAACATGTTACACTCTGTACAGTCAGTGATGTGTTCTTGTTGGATTGGGCGGTGACTGTGCAGGCCAGGTGGGCTCACACTGAGATGGACAACAGGGAAACGCAAAGACATGCACACTAGCAATGACTGGCCTGAATCCTCCATTACCAACTTGCTGCTTCACTGTATGGCTGACAAGACAAGACATGTCCCTCAAATCTTGATGTGCAGGCAGGGAGACTTGAGGAGTAGGGTACACACCCCTTCACCCAATGGAATGCAAGTTAGACAATGCATGACACAAACCCACACTCACATGCACATGCTGCATCAGACCGACTACATGTGTGCCCCCCCTGCACTCTCACACCCACTGTGGAAGACTTACCACGACAATGGGGACACCATAGCCTTGGGTACTGTGTGAGCACCTCGTCCACCAGGACCTCAAGCTCCTCGCCGGTGAAGGGACTGGCACGGATCTTCTCTGTCCTTGACATCACTGTTGGTTAGAGACAGCAGCGGCAGCAGCAGGTGAGGGTCTCAGGCAGCAGTCCCTGGAGGCAGCAGCAGGTGAGGGTTTCAGGCAGAAGTCCCTGGAGGCAGCAGCAGGTGAGGGTCTCAGGCAGCAGTCCCTGGAGGCAGCAGCAGGTGAGGGTCTCAGGCAGCAGTCCCTGGAGGCAGCAGCAGGTGAGGGTCTCAGGCAGCAGGCTCTGTGAACAGTGGAAATTCTGGGCACTCTCCCATACATATATAGCCCCCTGGTGTCGTTCCAGTAGTCCTGGGCTGCTGCAATTGGTCTACCAGGTCAGCCTTTTACAAATGCAAAAATTGCATCGAGCTTCCGCGATCGCGGAGCCCATTGACTGTAATGGCATGGACCATGGCGGTAACACACCGCAGGGGCCAGGCGGGCGCTACCACGATATTGCATCTTTTGATTGCATCCAATGACCGGCACCACGGTGGTGTAGCCCGCCTACCGCTATTTTCAAAATTGCATCGAGCTTCCGCGGAGCCCATTGGTTGTAATGGCATGGACCATGGCGGTGACACACCGCAGGGGCCAGGCGGGCGCTACCGCGGTATTGCAACTTTTGATTGCATCCAATGACCGGCACCGCGGTGGTGTAGCACGCCTACCGCTATTTTCAGAATTGCATCGAGCTCCCGCGATCGCGGAGCCCATTGGCTGTAATGGCATGGACCATGGGGGGACACACCGCTGGTGCCAGGCGTTAGCTTCCGCAATTTGTGTGCCATAGACACACATGAGGCACCGCCATTTGGGTGGCGGAGCATGCCAACCGCCATTTGGCCATGTCTATGGGGCTATCAGTACCGCAGCTGTGCATTGGGGTGTGTTGCACACACACCGCTGGTGCCAGGCGGTACTTTCCGCAATTTGGGTGCCATAGACACACATGAGGCACCGCCATTTGGGTGGCGGAGCATGCCAACCACCATTTGGCCATGTCTATGGGGCTATCAGTACCGCAGCTGTGCATTGGGGTGTGTTGCACACACACCGCTGGTGCCAGGCGGTACTTTCCGCAATTTGGGTGCCATAGACACACATGAGGCACCGCCATTTGGGTGGCGGAGCATGCCAACCGCCATTTGGGCATCACTTGTCTCTCAGTACCGCACCTACAGTACACTACACTACACTACACTACGGGACAGTGTTGGTATGGACAATACAATGTGCACACATGTCAATGTGTTGATGTGCATTGTCAATCACAGCATTTGTTTCCACAATTGATGATGTTTGTTTTAGCATGTCCTCTCATGTTAGATCATGCACACACTCGTCATTGATGCTCAGACTGTGGTCATTGTGTTGTTGAGGTGTGCCAGGTTCAATTGATGCCTGAATGTGTGTCATGTACAGCAGCTAGGTAGGATACCGTGGGGTTGCCTTGTCACACATGTGCAGGATGTCAGACTCCCAGGCGTGCCCATGGGGAATGTGGCCATATCCCAATGTCCATTCACCTTGACCGAGGTGTTGTTTGGGGGACTTGCTGTGTTTAATCTGACAAGTGTGTGATTTGTGTAGTTGAAGGGGTCCCTACATGTCAGCTGCTCTGTGACTCTATTCATATGACATTCTTTGTTGCCGTTGTGTCAGCCATGATGTGAGATGCTGTGCACATCCCATGATGTATTGCATAACAATGTGTCCACTCTCAACTCAACTAGGAGGAGACCAAATCTGCATCGTCACTTGACAGTGCTGGCAGACATGGAGGATGAGGCGATCATCCGGAAATGCCGTCTGGATAGAGCCACCCTCAAGACCCTTTGTGATTTGTTGGAGCCCCACCTGCAGCCTCGCCAAACATATCCAACAGCTTTCACCCCAACGTATAAGGTGATGACGGCACTGCATTTTTTTGCGACTGGAGAAGTGTGGCTCAATGGTTAGAGCGGCAGACCCTGATGCAGAGATATGGCCCGGGACCAGGGTTCAATTCCCGCCTCGGCGGGTCTTGGGCTCAATTTCCTCGGACCTGATAATTCTCGCCTCGGTGCCTATTCTAATCATGGGTCCCACTCTGCAACTCTGGGCAATAGCTTGCTTAATCTCCACAACGGCCCCAACAGCGCTGGGATGCCTGGCTTCTCCCTGGGGGTGCCCAGGAGTGGACATTTCACAGGGAAAAGCCAGGAAGGGTTCCACAGCGGTATGCGTACAGCGCCTGGACACCCCTTTGGGGGTATGGGTGCGCTTTACAAGTACAAATTTCATTCATTTCATTCATTTCATTCCAGAACACGGTGGCCGAGGCAGGTGGGATGTCACAACCCATGTTCAGCATGGTGCTGCAGGATGTTCTGTCCGCCATGATGATCTACAAGGACAGATACATCCATTTCCCCAGGGGGGCAGAATTGGCAGCTGTAAAGGGAGATTTCTATCCCCTTGGACACATCCCCCATGTAGTTGGTGCCATTGATTGCACCCATGTTGGGCTAGTGCCACCACAGGTCCGTGAGCACATCTACAGGAATCGTAAACATTACCACTCCATAAATGTCCAAGTGGTATGCCTGGCAGATATGATCATCTCCCACGTGTGTGCAAAATTTCCAGGCTCGGCCCATGACTCATACATCCTGCGTAGCAGCATTGTACCCCAGCTGATGGCCAATCTGCTTCCTGAGCGTGCATGGATTGTGGGTGAGTATGCCTAGTCATTTGGCGTGCTGTGTGTGTGACCTGCTGTCCTCTGCATCTGCAACATTGCAATGTTTCTTTGTGTGTCACACATAGGTGACTCTGCATATCCCAACAGTCCTTGATTGCTGAGCCCACTGCGGAACCCCAGGACACCAGCTGATGTCCGCTACAATGATGCCCATGGGAGGACACGTCATGTGGTGGAGCGTACCTTTGGACTGCTGAAGTCACATTTCCGCTGCCTGGACAAGACCGGAGGGGCACTGATGTACTCGCCCAGGAAGGTGTGTCAGATTGTAGTGGCATGCTGCATGCTCCACAACCTAGCCATTCACAAGGAGATTCCCCTACTCCTGGATGCTGATGAGCAGCCAAGGCCCCCGCCTGCAAACCAACCCGTGTCCAGTGATGATGACAGTGGAGAGGAGGAAGGTGTTGACCTGCGTCAACAGCTCATCACCCGCTACTTCACTTGAAGGTGGGTGACAATGTACAACGTACCCATTGTCTGATGATGTTGCTGTTGTTGTGAGGGTGTAAGTGAGATTTGTGACAGCAGCCAGTTGTAGACTCAGTGTTTGCTGTCAATGTTGATGGGACAGTTCATTTCTGAACATCTACAGGATGTGTATGTTGGCACTTGTTGCCCATTGTTATGTGTGCATGTGGGTTGTTCTTGTTGTGAAGTGTTGTGTGATGTCTGTGATGCCACACCCAGACTAGTGAATGTTGTTCTGTTCTTTTTTCCTAGGTGCCTTTGACCTCTCCTTGCCTACATACACTCCGTCCCCTGGTACATTGTATTCCTGTTGAAAATTGTACATCCCGGAATAAAGACGGTGCAGGTACAACAACGTGTGTGTAAGGATTTGTTTATTTACAAAGGTGACATGTGAGGGGGTACATTGACAGTGAGGTGATTAGTGGAGCAGTGAGTTGACATTCATGGTAAATGAGATAATCGAGTGGCCACCACATAGGTGTGGTGACCCAGTCCAACAGACAGATGCCATTCACAAGGCAGTGTGGGGAAGGACAGTCCAAAAAGTCAATGCAGTGGTGCAGAGGGTTGCCATCATGGCTGGCTGCGTGACTGGCGTTTGGCAGGTGCTTTGCCAACAGACACTCCCAGGGTTTTCTTCAGACGGCCCCTTTTCCGTTTGGCAGGGGGGGCCTCTGCTATAGGGCCAGTGGGGTCTGAGGACTCACCACTCTCTGTGGCCGCAGGGGAGGATGGTGAAATGTCATCCTGCGGACCACCAGTGGGAGGGGGAGGTGTTGTTTGTGGCGCAGGCCTGTGCCTCAGTACCGCCACTAGTTGGCCCAAGAGGTCCACAATTTGTCCCATGTGGGTGTCCATGGACCTCATCAGCAGGAGGAGCTCACGTGAATCTTGTTCGGACCGGGCCGTTTGTCCCTGGGCCCGTTCATATGCCCCAAGGACTCTGTGGATGTGGTCCAGGGATTCGGTCCCAGGCTGTGTTCGGGTGTGGGTGACCCTGCCCCTCCCACCTGCTCTGCTGCCACGGACCGGTTGCCTCTCCACTGTCGGACCACACATCCTCTCCCTGCCCTCCTCAGTTGCTGGGGTGGGGTGGTCATCCTGTGGGACAGGGAGGGTGTTGCAGGCAGCACTGGTGGTTGTGGTTGTGGTGGTGGTGAAGGACGCACCGGACGTAACAGCAGGGGCCTGCAGATTGGTTGTTGTAGCTACAGGTGTGGTGGGGGGGACGATGGGGTCCTGGGACCTGTTGCGCCCTGGAACACCAGATGGCCCGGCCTCAGTCTCCTCGTCCGAAGATTCCTGGAAGTCAACATCCGAGAGTCGATGTTCCGAGGGGTGGGAGGGGGGTAGACTGGCCCTGCAGGTTGCTGGTGTCGTCCTCTGCAGTCAAATCTTGGTCACCTGTGGATCAAATGGGAAATGGTCATTGGGGTGCACCACGTAAGATTTGTGTTAGCTGTGTGTCATTCACTGTTAGTACACTACACAGTTGACTGATCATCACATTGTTTCCTATGTGCACTACTGTGCCTCCTGACATGCTGCGGTGGTACATGCATTTCTTGGCCATGGTGTGAGGTGTCAATATGTACCATGCGCCACGTGCATGATTTGTGATTACAGGGACATGTTGACATCTAGGGCCTTGCGCTAAATATGATTTTTGTGCGGACTGTATGTGGATTTTCATGACCTGTCAGCCGTCACATCTGGGCATGTCCTGGCCATTGTCATCTCCTGCATACCTTTGTCTTGTCATGTGCATATCTGGATTAGTACCACATAACATGCCTTCTTACTGTTCATATGGTCGTTGTTACTCTGGCCACATGGCACTGAACCTGTCATTCATTGCTGTGCATGATTGTTCCCAGTCTTTCCTCTATATGTGCATTGGTGTGTCACACTTTGGTTGCTGTGACAGTTTCCTTTGCTTAGCTGTGTGCACACTGTGCGTGGCAATATGATCGGTGTGCATATTTGTACATTGAGAGGACTGGTGTTGTCATATGGCACCATTCTTTTTGTGTCAAATGGCTAGGTGCACGTACTGCCTACTTGCCTGTTGTGTGTTAGCATTTGTGTTTGTTTTATGACACATCTGTGTGTGCGTGGTGGAGGCTTGCATCCTGCTCAGTGGTGGCACAAGACAGAATAATATGTCTGGCTAGCTGTTTGTTTATTTGGAGTGATCCATTATATGCCACATGCATCTGGGTGGGGTGGGGGAGTGCCCCATCCTGCTGAGGTGTGGGACAGGGGCATGGTGGGAGTAGTAGTACAGGCCTCCCTCCCACATACAGCCCTCCATGGCAAGATGGCTACCTACCTGTAAGTTTGTTTGTTGGGGATGTAATGGCTGACACATGCTTCTGGGTGGGGTGGGGGAGTGCCCCATCCTGCTGAGGTGTGGGACAGGGGGCATGGTGGGAGTAGTAGTACAGGCCTCCCTCCCACATACAGCCCTCCATGACAAGATGGCTACCTACCTGTAAGTTTGTTTGTTGGGGATGTAATGGTGACACATGCTTCTGGGTGGGGTGGGGGAGTGCCCCATCCTGCTGAGGTGTGGGACAGGGGGCATGGTGGGAGTAGTAGTACAGGCCTCCCTCCCACATACAGCCCTCCATGGCAAGATGGCTACCTACCTGTAAGTTTGTTTGTTGGGGATGTAATGGCTGACACATGCTTCTGGGTGGGGTGGGGAGTGCCCCATCCTGCTGAGGTGTGGGACAGGGGGCATGGTGGGAGTAGTAGTACAGGCCTCCCTCCCACATACAGCCCTCCATGACAAGATGGCTACCTACCTGTAAGTTTGTTTGTTGGGGATGTAATGGCTGACACATGCTTCTGGGTGGGGGAGTGCCCCATCCTGCTGAGGTGTGGGACAGGGGGCATGGTGGGAGTAGTAGTACAGGCCTCCCTCCCACATACAGCCCTCCATGGCAAGATGGCTACCTACCTGTAAGTTTGTTTGTTGGGGATGTAATGGCTGACACATGCTTCTGGGTGGGGGTGGGGGAGTGCCCCATCCTGCTGAGGTGTGGGACAGGGGGCATGGTGGGAGTAGTAGTACAGGCCTCCCTCCCACATACAGCCCTCCATGACAAGATGGCTACCTACCTGTAAGTTTGTTTGTTGGGGATGTAATGGTGACACATGCTTCTGGGTGGGGGAGTGCCCCATCCTGCTGAGGTGTGGGACAGGGGGCATGGTGGGAGTAGTAGTACAGGCCTCCCTCCCACATACAGCCCTCCATGGCAAGATGGCTACCTACCTGTAAGTTTGTTTGTTGGGGATGTAATGGCTGACACATGCTTCTGGGTGGGGTGGGGGAGTGCCCCATCCTGCTGAGGTGTGGGACAAGGGGGCATGGTGGGAGTTGCAGTGCAGGCTGCCTGTGCACATGCACCCATGGTAATGTTGCTAGGTACATTGGTGGTGTTTGGGAGGGGGTGGATGTTGGATCTGTGAGACATGTTTTAGTGAGTGTGTGGTGCAGATGAATGGAATTGTTCCTAGGAGGTGTATCTTTGTAGTTGTGCAAGGCAGTACATAGCAGTGTGGTGGTAGTCATTTGTTTGTACTTACCAGCCTCCTCTCCCCCGGGTACTCCTGTGAGACTCTCTGGATGCAGTATGGCAAGCACCTTCTCCTCCCATGGGGTGAATGGTTTTGGTGGTATGGGAGTGCCACCGCCAGTCCTGTCAGCCAGCTCACGGTTCTTGGTCCTCCTCTCTTTGACAGCCCTCTTCAAGTCATGCCACCGCTTCATGATTTCCTTTCTGGATCTTGGGATGGTCCCTACTGCATTGACCTTCTGGACTATCCTTGCCCACATTTGAGTCCTTGTGGCTAATGGTGTCTGTTGGACCAGGCTACCAAACAGTTGTGGTTCCACTCTGACTATCTCATCTACCATTACCTTCAACTCACTCTCTGTGAATTTGGGCATTTTATGTGTTGACATGGTGTGTGATGTGCAGAGGTGTTGTAGGTGCAGGGGTGTAAGTGGTGGTGGTGGTGATGTGTATGGTGTGTGATGTGCAAAGGGGTTAGGGGTGCAGGTGTGGAAGTGGTGGTGGTGCTGTGTGTGGTGTGAGTGGTGATGGTGTGCAGCTTTGCCTATCCTTTGTTCTCAGGGGTTGGGCCCTTCAGTTGTGGGTTAGTGCAGAGGATTGTGGTCAAGGAAGGGGCTGGTTTTATGCTCTGCTATGTGGGTGTGTCCACATGTGGGAGTGCTCTCAGGTGTGTTGTGTGGGTTGTCCTTGTAAATTGTTTTGGGTGTGCAATGTTGTGTCATTGGGGTGTGTTTTCAGTTTTTGGGTGGCATGGCTACTTTGGTGTGGGCACTGTGTGGCCTTAATGTGGGATTTTTGATTCGTCCGCCAAAATTGTCACGGAGCATCCACGGTGGTGGCTTTGCTGCAGCTCTTCCGCATGCTCTCCCATTCATCACTGTTAGCGATCGCGGCGGTCGGAAACAGCGGAACGTGCCGTGGGACCAGCCGGGATATCCTAATTTGCTGTGCGGTGTCTCCGCTATCCTTGCGGCGGGTTGGTGTTTTTCCGCAGCGGATCCGTCTGCCGCGGACGTGTTTTGGCCATCTCCGCATGCTACGGGCGGTTTTTGTTCCCCGCGTACCGCCGCGGTCGGTGTTTTTTGGCGGTTGATCATAATATGGCCGCCGGTTTCTCCACGGTGCCGGCGGGCGGTTGTTTTCCACTTCCATGGCGGTCGGGGTGATTTTCCGACCGCTATCCTAATGAGCCCCTATATTTTTGCAAACGATATTAATGACTTCGATATTTTTTAAAACGATATTCCTTACCTTAAACTCAATATTCTTGACCATGATATTCTTGCAGTCGATATTTCTGTATCTCGATATTCTGCACTCGATATTAGTGTAAGTCGACATTTCCAACTCGATATTCTGACTCTTTACCGTTGGGATCCTCTCTGTTCTCCAAGTACTACAAGTACTCCCACAAACAGGGTGCTTTGTTCTGTCTTCTTATGCCAGCCACTTCCACATCTCCTCTGGAGTAATGCAAAAATATGAACACTTAGGAATGACACACAGCTTTGCTGGGAACATCAACTTGTATTTCAGTTTCATGGATCTCAGCTTGTGTTTCCTTGGCCCCAGGGACTCTGTATGTCGCTGTACTTTGGGGGTCATTAGGATGGCGGACGAACTGCCATCCTGGTGTAAACAATCCCCACCAGCCTTTCCATGGCGGTGTCGCCGCCATGGAAAGGCCTGCAATGGCCAGCATCCTGATTTTGTGGACGGTGCCTGGTAGGCACCGCCACCATTCAAGGCTATCAGATCCGTCCGCCAGGCAATCTGTTAGATTGCTTTTGGCGGACCCGTCGGCCACGGTCCGAGCGCAATTCCCTCAGCCATGGTAATGTGGGGGGGGGGAAATCGCGGTACGATTGCGGAAGGACCGCCTCCGCATGGCTGGCGATGACGGGCCTTCCGCAATCGTAATCGGCCCCTTAGTGTGTGCAGCCGGGGAACACCCTAATGGTGCACCCATCGTAGACTGGATCTCCTAGGTTCCTAACATAATATGAGATGGAATCATGGTCCCAATATTGTAACTGTCTTGTACAGTGCCTCTGGTGGTGATAACAAGACTGTTTGTGCCCACTCAGCAGTAAAGTAGGCAGACAACCCCTTTGGGTTAAGGACTCTTGAAATTTTGTAACCTCCCATGAGGACACCCCCTGTTATGTTTGTTGATACTTGGTAGGCTTTAAATACAGCCTCCAAGCACTATTTTCTCAACGAGCTTAGGGGCTGATTACGATGGCGGGCGGACTTGATCCGCCCGCCATCGTAGCGGTGTTTGGAACCGTCCACCATGCATGCGGCGGTCCCGCCTACCCGATCAGGATGGGACCGCCACCTCTGCGGTCTGATTCCGCACCGTTAACATTGCAGCGGTGGCTGCTGACAGCAGCACCACCACGATGTCGAAAAGAGCATGTTGTGCATTTCACTGCACTACGTGGCAGGCACTACACTGTGCCTGCCACATGGTGTAGTGAAATGCAGGGGGGTAACCATGGGTACCCTCCAGTGCACCCACACCTCCCCCCAACACAAGGGGGGCCCGCAACGGTCCCCCAAACCCAATCCCCACCAGCCTTTCCATGGTGGCATCGCCGCCATGGAAAGGCCTCTTCAAACCCACATCCTAATATGGCCTGCTAGGCACCGCCACCATAATAGTGGCCCTGCTCCGCCTGCCAGGCAATCGGTGCGATTGCCACCAGCGGAAAAGCGGCAGAAGGACTTAGCATCCGCCGCGATACCCATCGCCATCCTAATATGGCGGTGGGTAAATCTCAATGTGATGGCGGAACGATCGCCACCGCCGGCCCGGCGGTGGCGATCGTTCCGCCATCGTAATGAGCCCCTTTGTTCTGTCTGCTCTTGCCGGCAGGACACGCTCTCTCCTAACGCATTTGCAATGCAATAGGTCTCACATTTGCGAGAGTTCAAGCTATTGGCATTGTAAATGACAATGTCTTTTATTTATTTGTTTTTAAAAAGGCATTTTCATTTACAATGCCAATAGCTCAAACTCTCGTAAATGCGAGACCTATTGCATTGCAAATGCTTGTTTTATTTGCGATGACACTGGGACCAAGTCCTCATGTCATAAAATGGTGGCTGCAACTTTTTTGTCAGGTGCAGCCAGCCACCAGTTCACTAGTCCGATATATATAACAAGAACTTAGTCCCGATGCAAATCCTCACATTTGACGGGACATGGACTCCAAGATATGTGCTTCATTCATTTAGCTTTATTGCAGACATGACGATATGACGTGTTTCGCCCACCTCAAATGAGCTTGATCTCATAATTGGACACGCCGCGAAAACACCATTTTAAACCTTTACAACACCATGTGATATTTGGTAAGTATAGTCATGGAAAACAGACTTTTACAACTGGAGTGACAAAAATTCGGATATAAATCGTGTTTTCAGCAGGATATATACTGATGATACATTTATATTTTTTTGTTGTATGACATTCAATCCAAACATTAAATCTTAAAACATATTATCAAAATCTAAGATTTAAAATGATAAAAACTAATAAAAGAGGATCTTGTAAAAATTTGCTGACGATGATTGGCTTCAAAGCATAATATATAAGCAGCAGTGCAGTAAATGTATTAGTAATATACCCATATGATTCAGTGTTACACCCTCACTCGGGAGTACTAAAGTGCATAATGCATCTGTAAGACTGGCCAGGGTGCCACAGCCTAAATCTTAGCTGGGCTGCCATATCTTCATGAGATTCAATTTTCATGAATAAAAATTCAGATCCAAGCTTAAATTAATTCATGAATGGATTGGAACAACATCTCAATTCTTGTATTGTCTGGTTATCCATAATACTCACATAGACTAGAAAAAATGTGTAACAAGTGCAAATACATTTAAAGTGTCACAGTGTATATTAAAGTGCTAAGTGCAGAAAAATAAAAACCCTATATCTTATAAGGGTTGAGGGAATAGCCGTCTTGTTTAGATGGATTTTATATAGAAAAAAATCCCCCTGGTGTTCCTCCCAACTGTGCAACAAGTGCATCACAATTAGAAAATTGAGTCTATACTTAAATTACTAACACATGTAACGATCATATTATTTAGAGGGATATAGAATAAACTATCCAAGTGGCTGTTGTTGGTATAAAGAAAGCATCAAATTATGACATAAATATATTATAAATTGAAATATAAACATGATGGAGATCATGAGCATCTGAATTTAATAGCAGGGTGACAAGGATCTAAGCAAACATAGATTTAAGAAAATTGTGAAGGTCTTCACCGTTGTTCAGCCCATTGGGTGCTCTAGAATCTAGTTCCAGTATAAACCTGGACCCCAAACGTCTAAGGGGCCTATTACGATGGCGGTCGGATGTCCACCGCCGTGCTGGCGGAGGTGCCCGCCGGTCCGGCGGTGGACATCCGACCGCAATCGCAACCCAGAAATCCGCCGGTCAAATTAGGATGGCGGTGGTGACCGCTGCGGTGGGAAATTCCGACCGCCGCTTTTCCGCCGGTTGCCATCCGCACTCCTGCCTGGCGGACGGAGCAGGACCGGGATTATGGTGGCGGTGCAGGGCAGGCTCCACCGGCAGTATTATGATGCCGGTGGTAGCCAGCCTTTCTTCAGCGGTCAGACTGCCATGGAAAGGCATGCGGTGATTGTCTTCCCGGGGCCCGTTGGGGGGTGTGGGTGCACTGGGGGGGTACCCATGGTCCCGCCCTACACTTCCCTGTACCAGGTGGCAGGCACTGTGCAGTGCCTGCCATGGAGTGCAGGGAAATGCAGGACATGCTCATTTGGACATTGCTGCGGTGCTGCGGGCAGCAGCAACCGCCGCAATGTTAAGGCCCGCGATCCGACCGACACGGTCGGATTCGAGCACGGAACATCCTAATGCGACCGGCGGTTATGTCGCGGGCCTTGCGGGTGGTCTTTTCCCGTTACCATGGCGGTCGGGGAGGTTTTCCGACCGCCATCGTAATAGGCCCCTAAGTATTCTTTCCCTGTTGCCTCCTCTTCTCAATGGAGGCACGGCCCCAATTTTGTAGTATTTGAGGCAACCTTAGATCATTGTTGTGGACTGTATGAAGTGCCTAGCTATGGGATAGGTGGGGTCAGAGTTGACTATCGCCCTCAAATGTTGTAGAATTCTTACATGCACTTGTAACTTAGTGCTACCAACATATTGTAAACCACACGTGCATGTCAATACTTAAACTGAAAATTCCGTTCTGCAGTTATAAACTCCCCTCAGCTGATTAGTTCTGGGTCCAAAAACAGAAGTATATTGGAATGTATTGCTGCCGAATTTGCATGCTCTGCAGGAACTGCATTTATAAAAACCATTTTGTAATGCCAACCAGGTGGTCTTGGACTTCAAATTGCTAGATATTATCTCTGGGCTACTTTTTAGCAGCGCACTGTTCATTGAAGGAGCCCGTCTAAAAGTCAAAGTAGGTTTGGATGGTAGCATGTCACCCAAGATCATATCTGTTCTAACTATTGGCCACCGATTATTAATAATAGCTCTTATTTGTTTATTTTGTTTGCTATAGGTGGTTATTAGACGAGTCTTGTGATCAGCATTGTCTACCCCCTATCTATTTTAGAAGTATCAGAAAGACTGCAAGCTTTTTTAGCAAATAGATTGTCTTGAGTGATCTTGGTGACTTTGTCTAAGGCTGACTGCACAATTTGATGACTGTAGCCCCTATCTGAAAATCTGCATTCAGCTTCATTCACACATCTATGGAACTCCTGATCAGTGCTGCAAATCCTACGCAATCTTAAAAATTCACCATAAGGAATACTTGATGGTGCGGATGGAAACTGGATGCGTGCAGGGTCGAGTTACCTGCAGTGCTCTTACGATGTAGAGTCGATTCTAGTGCATTATTGACTACCTGAATGTGCACATCTAGAAAGTAAATAGCAAGACTTTTCAATTGTGCATTAAATTGTAAATTAGGAACATTATCATTGATGTTGTTGGTAAACACAGTGGCACTCTTATGTGAGCCTTTCCACACAATAAATATGTCGTCAATGAATTGCATCCAACTTATGACATGAGTATCTCAATCCTTTCTGTGGACTACCCTGAGAACCTGCTCCACCCAGCGCCCCACGCGTAAACACGCGTAGCTCGGGGAGAAGCAGGCTCCCATGGCCACTCCTCTGAGTTGCTGGTAAACATCATTATTAAATAGGAAGTCATTATTATGCAGACAAAAATCAATCATTTCCAAGATCATAGCACTATGATGATATATATTTATCGCTCTCTTCTTTAGATAATACTCTACTGCTTCTAGCCCGTCTGAATGGTTGATGCTAGTATATAAGGCACTGATGTCTAGAGTGATTAAAATACAATGTCTGACCAGGGTACATTCCTCAATTTGCCCACGAAATCACTAGTATCTCCAATATAGGATGGCAATGCTGTGACCAAATCTTGTAAATAAAAGCCAACATATTGGGATACTTTTTCTAGTTGTCCACCTTTAGCTGAGATGATGGGCCTACGTTGAATGGGAGAAACTTTTTTATGAATTTTAGGAATAAAATACATAACAGGAGTTACTGAAATTCATTACTTAAAAATAGAAATTCGTCATTAGAGATGAGCTCATCTCTTTTCCATTTCATTAAGTATTGTTTGAAGGTCTCTTTCACCAATTTTAACTGATTGTGGTTGAACTTTCTGTAACATGCTGTGTTTAGATTTTTATGTGCTTCAACGAGATACTCTTCCTTCGGCCATAATACAATGTTACCACCCTCGTTGGATTTGTTAATGATCACATCACTCTGTCTTTGCAATTTCTAAATCAGTTCATGATATTTTCTGTCCTGATATCTGATTTTAGCAGCCTTTCATTGTGTCCTGGACTGCAGTGTTTTAAGTTCATCAACAACACAGTCGTAAAAAATATCAATAGCATCTCGGGGCATCACTGGGATGAATGTTTGTTGGTTTAAAAGGACTAGAATTAGCTGAAGATAAATCAATTCCAGCATTGTGCAGTAGTTCCTGTGTGCATGGCACTGTATTATCATCATTGCTATTGTTTGCAAACGTTTATAATGTGCATAAAGCAGAGATATCTGATATTTGAAGATTGGCACAGGTAGATTTGTTGCCTGGAATAGCAGGTATTGTATTTACTTTCGCTTTTTTAGTCGCAAAATACTTGGTCAATTTCAGTTTTCTGATAAATTTAAAAACATCTACACAAGTTTGAACATACTTGAAGTTGCTTTCTGGGCAAAACGAGAGGCCTAACGATAGCAACTGAATCTCTGCCTGATCTAGTTGGATATTAGACAGATTGATGACCGTATTATTGTTACTGTTTACTTTTTCTTCCAACGATTGTTTTGTTGCCTTCTGCCTTTTGTATTCGTTGTGCTTCCTCCTTGCACCCCGCCTTTGGTTGCGTCTCTTTCTAGTGTTTGCTGTGGATTCCGCAGTCTCAGGGTCTGGCGTCGGTCCTGTCTTAAAAAATCAAGGGGCATATTAGCAAGACCCACGTTAAAATATCGCCGTTTTAGCGGCAGGAAACTGCCGCTAAAGCGGCGATAATGAGCTTGCTAATATGCGTTATGGAATTCAATAGAAGCCCAGGTTAGATGTGCAGGACATCTAACCTGGGCTTCTATTGGAATTCCATACCATATTAGCAAGCCCATTATCGCCGTTTTAGCGGCAGTTTCCTGCTGCTAAAACGGCGATAATTTTAACGTGGGTCTTGCTAATATGCCCCCAAGTTCCTCCGCAAAGGTCAGTGGGCCCATATCTCCCCCTGCGTTGCCCCTCACTGAACTGGTGTCTTCAGAGTCAGTTTCACTTTGAACTGAGCTTGCATCTGATGTATATATATCTTAACAATAATTTCTTTCTTTTTGGTAAAGATATATTCAAACAGCTGAGAGGAGTCGCGATGGGAGCCTGTTTCTCCACCAGCTATGCGTGTCTTCACGTCGGCTGGTGGGAGGAACAGGTTCTTAGAAAGGTTCATCGTGAAATGTATGATCACATGTACGGTACTATCTCAGATACATAGATGATGTTTTTATACTGTGGAAAGGTAGCGAAATTGAAGCTCAACATTTTATTGAAGTGATCAATAACAACTCAATGAATCTTAATTTCACATCGCACATTGACAAATCCACAATTGAATTCCTTGATGTTAGAGCATATATTAGGGATGGGAAATTTGAAACAACTTTATTTAGAAAGCCTACATCAGGAAATGTTACGCTCCATGCAAATAGTGCCCATCCCAAGCACCTCATAGCGAGTATACCCTATGGGGAAATTTTAAGGTTGAAACGTATCTGTAGTGTAGAATCTGACTTTGCTGAATGCTTGCATGATATGATGATTAGACTGAAAGCAAGAGGATATAACGACAACATTCTAAATGCAGCCATGAAAAAGGCAGGCACTAGACCTAGAACCAGTCTGTTTAACAGCAGTAACAATGCCCCAT
Organism: Calotriton arnoldi; assembly: GCA_963921515.1. NCBI lineage: Eukaryota > Metazoa > Chordata > Amphibia > Caudata > Salamandridae > Calotriton > Calotriton arnoldi. The sequence goes on from CAWUFW010003240.1 coordinate 392,540, forward strand.
ATAATACATGCAATGATATGGTACCTCTGCATAGCGAGAATGACACTCCTAGATTAATCACTACTTATAGCAATGAGGAAAGGAAAATTAGAGCCATCATCAAAAAGAACTGGCCCATTATCCTTACTGATGGTGTGTTACGTTCTAGGGTGGCGGAAATTCCTTTGATTACGTTTAGGAGAGCTAGATCCATGGGCTCTATTCTTGATAAAACCTGCCCTGAGATAAGAAAAGCTGCTAACTGGTTGAGGCCAGCTCAGGGTTTCAGGAAGTGCTCATCATGCAGAGCCTGTAAATTCGGATGCAATAAGACCCATTATTTGACCCCATTCAGTGACAAACCAATAGCCATCACAGGTAGCTATGACTGCAGAACTGATTATGCAGTTTACGTTCTGACATGTACCTGTGGCCTCAATTACATTGGTAGTACCAAGCTACAGGTGCATGTCAGAATTTTGCAACACCTACGTGCTATCTTACACAGTGATCCCGCTTATCCAGTAGCGAGGCATTTTAAAAGAATTCACGGCAATGATGTGAACTGTCTCACCTACTATGTTATCAATGCCATCCCTAAACCACGGCGGGGGGGCAACAGGGAACGCCAATTGAGACAATTGGAGACAAAATTGATCCTGGAATTTGATAGTAAATGGCCAAATGGGTTGAATAACACTGAAGATATGCATAATTTTCTCTAGTGACTAGCAATAACACGCGTTTATTATATGACGTCATTATATTTAATAGACGGATGAGTTTCTAAAAATATTCCTAATATTCTAAAATACTTTAAACTTTATAGTGATTGCAGTATTTATGTGATGGTAGATATTCCTGGACCATGAAATAATGAAAATAATTAACAAAATAATCTTTTTTAATTATCTTATGTGCTGTAGTAACCAGTTTTTTAGAGATATACTTCAGTATAGTTTTTTTAGCAATATATTTATGTGATTTTAACGGTATTTACTATTAACATGTTTTTACTGTTATCAACATATTTGTAATTTGCACATATTACACTTATCACTTTTAGAATTATGCACTTTATATACTTGTACTGTTGGCACTATTTTGCACGTCAGATTTTTTGCTGCTAGGCATTTATGCACTTTATTCCCGTGTCCCAAAACATTATAGCAAATTGAGTTCAGCAACAATAGTAGAATAGATGGAATTCATGGAATGAATCCATTTTTTTTATTGAATGAGATTAACTAAATACACATTAAGGATTCATCCTGTGTAGCCTAAATATTTAAAATTCTTTGTTTACATGTCTTCGATTTATGACAAACTATGAGCAATAATATGTTTGTGTGATATTGTAACAACAGTTCCTTGCATAAATAGGTAATTGCTAGTATAGAGGACTCTGTATCACAGAAAGTTTGTTGTTTTTATTAATTTACGAGATTTAATGTATTGATACAGACATTATGGCATGTAAGCTTGTTTCCATGTTTTAGAAATTCATTTTTAAATGTTAAGTCTGTTTTCATTGCCTATGGTCATGTGACACGGAGCCTTGGAGGTGGGTGTGCACTTAGCAAACATTTAAAACAATCATGGCGATGTTGCTCCGCATGTGAACAAGGGCTTTTGGAGCCCGAAACGCGTCATCGTTTGTGAGGAGAAGGTCTTAATAAAACATCTTGCCTGACACTGTGGGGTCTGTTTCTCCTTCATCGCCGCTTGGAGGTTGCGGGAGTTCGAGTCCTTTGGATATATATACACTTGTGTGTTTTTTTCTGTGTTTCATCTCCCTGTGTCCCTGTGCATGCCTCCTAAGGGGCATATTCTCAAGGACTTATCGCCAAGTTAGCGGCACTTTATCGCATCCAAAGTGGTGATAAATTCATCGCACCATTCACAAGCTGGTGCTAACAGCCCACATCACCAGTATTCCTGCGATAGCAGCCGCAAAAAACATCGCCACGGATGACACCGGCAACTAACGCTAATGAGATGCAGAGTAGGCGTTCCAGTGCAAAAACCCGCGGAAACACCACTTCGCAACATTCACAACGACCAGCCAGATCGGCGATAAGAATCAAAAACATGCGATAAGGCGCGTTAGCAGCAGGGAATTAACACCAGCCACAACACTCACCGCTACCCCCCCTAGGGCCCCTCCCCCCATGGCCCCACCCAGGGCACCCCCCCAGACAAAGATATCTTGCATCTACCTCACAAATTCATGAACACAACAATTCGCCTGATGTCGCACAAGTACACCAACCAACATCCATGTGTGGTTCGAAAAAGGAAAAACATACATACATCCCAGAATTCCAAAAGTAATCAATTTATTCAAATTCCAATCAACATCAGTAATTGGAAGAGTCATGGCGGGTCTTCTCCGGACAAACCGTAAGTCACAGCCTGCAAGACAAAATTGAAGATAAGAAGAAGGTGTGTCATGCGCACAACAAAGGACAGAGAGAGAGAGAAAGAGAGAGAGAAAGAAAGGGAGAGAGAGAGAGAGTGAAAGAGGGAGAGAGAGAAAGAGAGAGAAAGGGGGAGAGAGGGAGAAGGAGAGAGAGAGAGAAACAGAGGACGAGAGAGAGAGAGAGAGACAGCGAAAGGGAGAGAGGGAGGAGAGAGAGAGTAACAGAGGAAGAGAGAGAGACAGTGAAAGGAAGAGATGGAGAGGGAGAGACAGTGAAAGAAAGAGAGGGAGAGAGAAAGAGAGAAAGATAGAGAAAGAGAGGGAGAGAGAGAGAGAGAGAAAGAGCGAGAAAGATAGAGAAAGAGAGGGAGAGAGAGACAGTGCCGACACTGCGCACCCAGGCAGCTGCACCTCAGCCCCTCCCACTGCCGAGCATGGATTGCCCAGCCCTGCGCAGCCAGGCCTCACTGCTCACCTGCTGCCACCGGTGTGTCTCCAACCACATGCCGGTTCACACTGCAGGCCACAAGGTCCCTCATCTGAAACAGAGTCCACAGCTAATGATGGCAGAGTACATATCATTGCACACAGCAACATCGCATGGCCGCCCCTGCGCACCCAGGCCGCTGCACCCCAGCCCCTCCCACCGCCCAGCACGGATTGCCCGCCCCTGTGCACCCAGGCCTCACTGCTCACCTTCCGCTACCGGCATGTCTCCAAGAGGGCACACCACGTCCCGGTGCAAGCTCTGAGCCTCGGGCCTGCGACCTTGGCAGCCTCCACATCATGCATCCCTGCAGCGCGGGCCACCAGGCGCACACTTGACTCTGGGTCTTGATTTTGCAATGTCAGAGATCATATTAGTGAACACGTCATCATCGCAGGCTGCACACACGCTCAGCTCTCTAGGTGCCACTAACTCTGTGAAACGCGAGGCAACGCCACGTGGCGGTAGGCCCGCGCTGCCCGCTGGCTCAGGCATACGTTGCGGTCCACCAGGCGCACACTTGACTCTGGGTCTTGATATAGCAATGGCAGAGACCATATCAGTGCACATGTCATCATCGCAGGCTGCACACCCGCTCAGCACTTTAGGTGCCCCTTCCTCAGTGCACAGTAAGTCACTGTCCCGTGGCGGTAGGCCCGTGCCGGCCACAGTGCAACCGGTGCCACCGACTCCGTGCAACGCAAGTCATGTACCCTATATGATTGAGCCTCATCGTAGTCCAGGCGGACGCAGCCATGCCACCTCAGGCAGTGGGGAAGAACTGGGACACGTAGCGTTGTCGTCCCCCTCTTTATACGTACGCCGAGTGGGCTGGGTCAGCGTACGCCAGGCCAGCGTAGGGGTGTGAACAATTATCCCTGGCCTCTGGGCGTGGTTCATATCTGGGCTGCACAGGAAACCAACTGATGCGTGTGTCTCTGTTGCAGTGTCTGCGCCACACGGCTCGCAATCAACAATGTTGCAATGTTGCACGGAGCCGAAGGGCGTACGCGCACAATGGGACTGTACATGGAGCGCAAGGCCGCTCGGGGTCCTGGCTCATACATGGCAACTGGTGTGTGTGTTCATCGCTTTTGGTGCACCATAAGCCCAAGGCCTAGCCTCAATTGCAGCGCGATAGCCACATCACATACCCAGGATACAAGCAGTGGTCTGACTAACATTAGGGATGAAATCCCCCTTGTCTCAATACAGAAGGCGGAAGGACATCTGCACCCCGACCTTGGAAATGCATGTGGCAGGCACCCCCTAAGAGAGATACCATGGCAGATGAAGACGACTCCCACACTACACATGGTGCCAATGAAAGATCAACGTATCCACACCCCACACAGAGAAGTCCTTGCCCGAGGTACTCCTGCATGGAACGGCCTTGACACTTATGTACAGGACAACCCATACGTACAAACTTTGCACGCTCATACGACTCATTGCTCCGAGCTGTGGCATATCATCCACATAACAGCCACAGGTTAGAAGAGTGCCGGTTCTACGAGTGCGAACAATGCAATGTCAGAACATCCCGGGCACATGCACAACCCCTGTCATGTGGAACTGTACCGTGACCGAATGCTGCATTTGTTGGGGGCACTGCCACTGGCAGTGTTGCACATCAGTTACCGTCTGAGCTTCCGTCTTGCGTACGTCATCTGCGTCCAGCCCTGGTTCCACTGCCGATCATGCATATTTGAGTGGCCCATGGATGTCTGCCTATCCAACACAACGGTAGCTGAACTGGATTATGACATGTGTGTGCGCCCCCTGTTGGACCACGACCAGGAGTGTAACCGTGATACCCATTCATGGGATGCCTTGGAATTGGGCATATGTGCTGGCAGTTGGGGATGTGAGATCGCACAATTCCTCGTGTGCAGTGACCACATCGAAGTGCTCCCCTATTGGGCTGTGTTGCGGATTGCTGAAACGGCGTGGACAGAGCACATCTGTCCGGACCAGCTAATTGATTGGCTCGCCCCCGTGTTCGTTGAAGTCGACAACGACGTACTCTTGGAACTGATTGCCCAGGAAGCTGCGCTCGCTTTCATGGATGAGTAACTACGTTCCTGCAGCCACAAAAGATTGTAACCCATGGCACAGGTCCCAACACCCTTTTGCATCTTGGGGAAATGGACACATATCCCACCATGACAGTGGACTTGTCTGCATTCGCCTGAACTCAGAATGCATATGCGTGCAGGACTGTGGGTTGACACACACCTTTGCAAGGTGAGTGGACAGCGGCGCCTGGCAACATTCCTCCACCTGAGACACCGCTGGAGGGAGAGTACAAACATGGCAATGTAGTACTACATGTGACCTTGTTGGACTCCTTCACCTGCTCACTGTCAGCAGAGCAGGCAGTCAGCGCTGTCCGGTGGTACAGGACTATGCAGATCCCATGGGCTGTGAGTGGTGTCCCCTGACACGGTGCAATGAGCATTCGCCAAACACCACATGACTTGTCCAGCTAGGCAAGGTGGGCTGAGACCGTCGGCATCCGTCATGGTTGGTGTTCATTTGTGCCTCCCCATGTCTTGCACCTCTACATGTTCCTTAGCTGCCTGTTAGTGTATGATGCATTGGTCTGCATGTTGTGGCCATTGTCTTGCCCGTACTGACACGCACATGCTAATAAAGTCTACGCAGCTTCACTAGTGTTCAACTGTGATGAGTGTTGATTTGCATGCCAAATCATGTGCCCCAATGAGCATTGTACGTACACAGGGAGGGACTGACTGACGGATTTCACTTAGGGGTGAGTCCCTATTGCCAGCACCACCTCTGTGAGCCAGACATTGTGTTTGGGAGAGTTGGTGGTCGACCTGTGCGCTTACGTGTCTTCAGCAATGTGAGTATGGTGTCCAACTTCTTGCCATGTGGACCAATGTGTTCCATCAAACCAGGCTGTGTCCACACAGTTGAGTGTGTGTAGGTATGCGAAGAGATGTTCTGTTGTCACATGTGATGTGGGACACTACTTTAGAACTCCTACCGACTCTGTCATATTTACACACAGCCCTATTTAATACATGGACGTGGGGCTACGTTGGGGGGTTGCGAGATTGTTGTTCATGATCAATGAGGCCACAGCTAGTTCACACCTCCACAGTCATGTAATTGGCCATGTGTGTCACAGTCAAACATGCGCATTGATGTCATTTCCCAGGGTGTACCTTTTTGTGCATTCAATGTCCCTACAGTCATCCATACTGTCATACTTGATTGGACATAGACATGACACATCTGTGTGATTAGGAATGTTTTATTCACATCCTGTGGAGTGTTGGAGCTGGAGCAGTACATGGCCATGCACACCCCACATTACATGGTTGCCCAGTGGAGGGCCAAACAGAGTCCTTTAGGGGATGACAAGTTAATCAGTAGAGGAAGAGTTGAGTCCGCAGCCTGTTTGCTGTGTCATTGGTAACCAGAGCAGATATGGCAGTCCATGTCGGGGTCCAGGTGGATTTCGCAGAGTGTTTCGGGTGACAGTGGAAGGTGTAGTACCAGGGCATGATGCAGAGGGCTGTACCAAGCAGGAACAGGCCATATGGCGGGGGATGAATGCTACAACCTCCTTTTTGACACAGTCATTACCGTCCACATCTTCATCCTCTGATACGTCTTCTGTGTCAGGTGTGCCAGGTGTGTGTGGTGGTGTTATGGCTGGATCACTGTGTGCCACGGACTCATCAGGGTGCGGAGGTGGTATGGCTGCATCACTGTGTGCCACTGACTCATCAGGGGGCAGAGGTGGTATGGCTGCATCACTGTGTGCCACTGACACATCAGGGTGCAGAGATGTGTGTGTCGAAGTTCCTGCAGCAGTCATCTGGGACAGGCTCTGTGGCAGCAATGGCAAGATGAGGATTTGCAGGGCATGGTATATCCCAGCTACATCTCGCTGGTATTCAGCCGTGGCAGCCATCCTTCTTGCCTGCATCCGCTCCATGTTCTCCATTGTGCTCCGCATCTGTGCCAACTCTGTGCTGTCGTCGCTGGAGCCTCTCGGCCTAGACAGTTCTTGTATCCGAGTAATGGATCCAGCGAGGTCAGCCAAGGATTGTTGTAGGGCATGTAGCGGACTGTGGGTGTCCATTAGGGACTGTAAGTGGTCCCTGATGGGACTGAGACACCCACGTATGGCATCTAGTTTGGCTGCCATGAGGTCGAAACCCAGCCGCACCTGTTCAGCCAGCCCCCTCTGGCAGTCTGACACACGGCGTTAGAATGCCATGTGTTCTTCGGTGAGGTGCTGGGAGCCAGCCGTGGTGGTGGGTGCTTCCTGCTGTGTGGTCTGTGCAGGGGGTGGTATCACCTCGATGCAGCTGGGCTGCCCTGCTCCTGGAGGTGGGGTGCGGAGGCTGTCCACGAGCCGTTGGAGGGTGTTGGAGCAGATGGCCAGGGGTTCCTCCTCCTCATCACTGAAGAGATGTCTGGTCTGCTCTGCAAGAGGAGTTGATTGTCCCTCTGCAATGTGAATGGGAGATGCAGGTTAACAGTGTGCTCCATGTATGTGCACGCATTGTACATGTTTACATACTGACTGCATGACAATATACATTGTGACTGTTTTGGAGGAGCTGGGTATTTGATGGGGGACAGTGGACATTCCGACTACGGATGTGAGGTTGTACTCGTACATTATCGTCTGACAGTTTCCTGCTATGCCTGATATGATTGGCCATTTTCTACGTACGTGCGACACCAGTTGTGTCCTCTGTTCTGTGGTGTACATGTGGCACTTTCTACCACGTTGTGGTCAATGTTGATGTGCTGTTATTGCTATGTGTGTGTGCTGCATTGTGGGAGAGTCACCCCTGCAGCTCTGATTTAGCGGCCCCTTCTCCCTTTGAGGCGGTGTGCCTTTGACTTGTGTGCTTTTACGGTGCTGAGATGTTGGCGACTTGGGTCATTTGTGCTCCTGTACGGATTTTGTACTCTTGTGCATTGTTTGACTGCAGATGTGTTGTTGACGTCAGGGGTTGTATGTGCACATGGTTGTGTCAGATTGTGACCTGCTCCTTTGGGGATGTTATCCACACTGGGCCACCTCAGTGTCGTGGCGTGCACCATGTCATGTATTTTGACTGCAGCCATGCTAGTGGTCATGCAGTGTCACTTGCATTGTCAGTGTGGCTCACAGAGCCGCTGCTTTGCTGGGTTCAGCACATGTGCATGGGTAGGTTGTGGGATTGGTGGGGAGGGGTCATTTGTGCACATGGTGCACGGGGGCCTACTTGGTGTTTCTGTGTGTGCTGCAGTGTGCCAAGGCCATCAGGGACAGGTTCCACAGTCATTGTGGGTGTGCAGTGTGCTATTCTTGATTGTGCATGTGTGCCATTGTGCCCGTCTCCCCGTCCCCCAGTCCCTGGTGGTTACTTACCCTGTTGCTGTTGGGTCAGGTCATTTCGGGCAGTGTCCGGACCCCCAACTCCTTGCACCGTCTCCGCACTGAAGACTGTGGCCACCATTTCCTCCAGCTCATCCAGCTCCTCCTGTGGCGCAGGGCTCCCACCTCCAGTGGCCGTTGCTGCCTTCAGGTTGGCAGCGAGTTTCTGCTTGGTTTGGCTTTTGACGTCATGCCAGTGCCTCTTGACCTCCTCCATTGACCTCCTCGACACTCCGACTGCATTCACGTTGTTCACGATGGACTGCCATATTTCCGTTTGTGTTGCCGATGACACAGTGGAGGTGACGTACAGTTGTTGGTAGTGTTCGGTCACCTCCGTGACGATGATCCGGTTTTCCTGCGGAGTGAACCCCGTCTTTCTCTTCTCCTTCTCTTTGCCCTTCTCCGGCCCCGGGGTTCCTGGCTGGTCGTCTGTGGGGCTTGTGGGGTTCACGTTGTCCTCTGCACTGGGTCCGGGTGCGTCCATGGTGCTACGCAGTTACATTTATTTGTCTTTTTTTTCTCTGCTTTTATAGTGCATTCTCACGCATGGCGCGTGGGAATCGCCGGCCTGTCGCTGGTTTTCGTTGATTTTTGTATCGCCATTGGGGTCATCGCAACTTTTTTCGCGTTGGGGTTTCGCATTTTTTCTGCATCGCGTTGGTTTTAACGCTGCATTTGTCACGTTATCGTGAGGCTTTCGCATGGAACCTCCGGGTTTTGAATGCTGCGTTAACAAGGTGTTATTTTCCCGCGATGGACTGCGATGTGAGAAGTTGCGTTAAGCGATTTTGGCGATAGTTAACACGCGTTCTTGGGAATATCCCCCTAAGGGTGTTGTGTCTTCTAGGTCCAGCATGCCCATTCACACCTCCTTTCAATCCATGCTCCACAACTCACATTATAAAGACATGCACTCCAATTACTGGTGCAAGTAAAGTGATTAAATGACGTCTGTTATGTTCCTCTCCAATGCCTATCGGACATCTTGTCATTGATCTTGGTGGGGATTTCTATTTCAGCTTTGTTTTTAGTCCTCACAATGCTTATCAACATAAACAAAGTGCTCTCTGCTAAAGTGCTAATGGCACCTTCTTGGAAAGGAATTTAAAACAACTTCACACACTGGATATTCCTTAATTTCACTTTCGTAAATTGTAGCTATATGTCACTTGTCATTTCAATCTTAATTATTGCACCAGTTGTTTAACTGTTTAATAGATTTTAGCCATTTCCAAATCAAAACCACATCTGTCCCAAAATAGCTTAGATACTCACACTTGCCCTCATGCCTTTATTGAAAATGTTGACTACCGGGTAATGTCTATCATTCTTCTGTATCTTCCTGAAATGTTTCAGTATTCTTTTTTTCACCTAATGAATAGTAGTTCTTACATACATCAGGTTGCTTGTTAACACATAGACTACATTTTCGGTGTTACAAGTGATCAATTTTTGATTCTTTGTGTGTTGCTACTGTAAAGAAATTCATATTCTGTTACATTCTGGCTATACGTACAAGCTTTGCATCAATTGTAGGTAAAGAAACCTTCCAGGTTTCTTTGTATTTACTATCTTGTGATGTTTGCGCTCCTCTTCAAATTCTTTTTCACTGATCTGTTACTCCTATAAGTTATCCAAGGGACTGATTTATTTTCCTATTATTCCATCACTCTTGATGACAGCCCAATTGTTTCATATCAGTTATCTGATCGTCCTCTCTTGTAAATTATCTGAAACCTCAAATTGTCTTTCATGTTTTTGCAGTCTCTTTTGTCTTGGAGAAGATTGCCCATTGCCCACCCCAGCTACTTGTTTTCAAGGTTTAATCAAGTCTCCTCTGGCTACCACGTTTCCCTACATATTTTAGCATAATGCCCTGTTCCCTGAGAAAAAGAGTCTCCAATGACACAAATCCATTTAGCTCATAGGAGCTCCACAATATGGCTGCTTAGTTTCAGGTTTTTAGGATGCCTACTATATGCATATAACGGACTACTCCCAGCTGTGGGTTTCCTAAACACTATTTTTGACAATCTTTATTTGTTGACTCCTCTCAATAGATCTAGAAATTCAATAGTTCAAGTGCTAACTACTCATGAACTGTAAATCAAATGTGTTCTTGTGAGAAAATGCCTCTTTTGGCATGATCACCCCCAATTTTATTTGGACTGATGCTGCTATTTGTTTTTTTCACTTTGTGTACTGGAATTCTGCTAACCAAGCCCCAGTGCATGTGTTTTGAACCCTAAAACATGTAGAAACTGACTATACTCCTAACTGGATATACTCCTACCTATAAACCCCTAATATAAGGCACCGCAATGTACCAAAAAACAGATAAAAGGTTTATTCTTGTACATTTTATAATATTTATTGTAATCCAATTTGTTGGTAATGTTGAATTTGTAACACATATTTTATAAAAGGTACTATAAAAAGTCACCTTTAACCTGCCTAAAGCCTCTAGAAACTCAGGGGCTGATTACGATGGTGGAACGATTGCCACTGCCGGGCCGGCGGTGATGTCCGCCGGCCCTGCGGACCGCGATTCTCCGACCGCCATATTACGATGGCGGTGGGATCCAGACCGCGGCGGAGGCAATGCCCGTCCGCTACGGAACCGCCATAGGCAATCGTTACGATTGCCTGGCGGAGCAGTCAGCATGCTCACAATGGTGGCGAAGCCAAGCAGGCTCTGTCCGCCTAATTACGATGCATGCGGAAGCCAGCCTTACCGTGGCGGGTGAACTGCCATTGAAAGGCTGGTGGGGATTGGTTTCGGGGGCCTGTTGCGGGCCCCCCCTGTGTTTGGGGGAGGTGTGGGTGCACTGGGGGGGACCCATGGTACCCCCCTGCATTTCACTGCACCATGTGGCAGGCACAATGCAGTGCCTGCTACGTAGTGCAGTGCAATGCACGACATGCTCTTTTCGACATCGCGGCTGTGCTGCTGTTGGCAGCCACCGCCGCAATGTTAACGGTGCAGAACCAGACCGCAGCAGTGGCGGTCCCATCCTAATCAGGTAGGCGGGACCGCTGCACGCATGGCGGATGGTCCCAAACACCGCTACGATGTGGGCGGACCAAGTCCGCCCGCCATCGTAATCAGCCCCTCAGTTCCCTGAGCGCCCAACTGTCACTCTGAAGCTGAATATGTGTGAACTGGCTCCCAGAGTTGAGACAAAGGCCTTGGGTGTGGGGAGAGGTTGGCCTTCCTTGACAGGATGTTCGGGGGCTATGGCCAATCCCTTGATTCACTTCAAATTATTCCTATTCCGTCACCGGCAGATGCAGCTCACAACTGGGCCTGCCTCTATTTTGTCTTCTTAGCCAGATAGGCTCCAATCCCAGTGGGAGAGGAGCTGCCCCTAGGACTGGTTTTGAGTTGCCACAGTGGAAGGGTCGCTCATTTGACTTGCCACACCTCTAGGGTGGGTGCAGAAGCTCTGCACAGGGGAAGACATGTTTGCAATGTTGGATTGAGGCATAGAGGGGCACTCTGGGATTGTTTGCAGTAGGGTACACAAGAACTACTGCAATCATGGGTAATGTTACCCCTGGGAACTTGTCCCTGTTTGTTAGGAATTGTTCAACCCATAGTGTAGTGCCAGGAATACATGTGGGACTCTTGAGCACCCTCTTCAGAACATTACTGGACCTGTGTAAGTCAGAATAAGGACTGCACCTGCTGCTGAGACCTGTGAGGGGAACCCTAAGAGCAGGACTTGTTCCCACCTGTACCCAGGGCACAGAAGTATGCTCCAAGGGGCATTTGGTCAACCTCCTTTGAGCTATAGAGACACAAAAGCTGCAAGAAACCCACTTATCTGAAAAAGAGCAGCTGACTAGTTTCGATTTGACCTGCTATGGACTCTGCTGGTAGCTTCTATTGAAGTGAGTCCTGCCTCTCAAGTATTGTTCCTGAGGTTCCGCAACCCTTGCTGATGTCAGTGTGTCCTCCTTCTGCTTAAACCTAAAAACCCGGGACTGAGAAGAAACCTTTTGCTTAGAGAGCAGTCGTGGGGCCAACCTGCCAGCTCTTGTTCACAGGGGGCTTTGCCAGTGGGCCTGACTTTGCCATACCTCCCAATATGTTCTGCAGCAGCAAATCCGATTCTGTGAGTTTTTGACAAAACAATATTCATATTGTATCAGTATATGCAGTTATTGATGCTCAGGATACATTAACTGTTGTCACTTAGGAATCTATTCTTTAAATAGGCAAGCTAATACCGATTTATTATTGACATTTTGATTAACTTGAATGACATCAGCAGTGTAATACTTTAACAGCAACAACCCACTTGGGTAACAAAGTAGCCCACGAGTTGCACACAAGTTGTGCAAAATTAGGTTGAAAAAGTAATAGAATAGTTACCCGCAGCTATGTAAACTATGAAACAAACTAGCACACTCATTAGATGATGTCATCAGTGATGACATCAGTGATGCCATCAATGCTGTCATTTGAGATGGCATTTGAAATCTAATCAGTGATGTCATAAATTATGGCAAAAAATATGCCATGAGTAATGTGATATGCAATGTCATAAGCAGTGCATGCTCTGCTAACTAAAACTGGTGAATTTCTGTGTTTTTGTAGTTCAAAACGTAAATGTTGTCACTGACATATTCACCTAACTATAACGCCACTTTAACCTTTGTTTTTTTAGTAATGTTTTTTATTTAAAGTTTGTTTTTATCATATGTAAAGCCGACCACCCTCCCACTGCACATGCCCCCTCCCTGAGCCATTTAGCCCCAGGGACCCCATCCCCTTGGTCCAAATATAATTAAAAAAGGGGAGTGCGGCTGCGCAGGAGCAGTGATGTCATAATTTATGTCATTTGAGATATCACTAGTGGTGTTATCAGTGATGTCACTGACCATACCATGAGTGATGTAATATGTGAGGTCATTAGTAGTGCATTGCAGTGGCATAAGTCATAGTTAGCTCAGATATCTATAACGGCTGAATTTCTTAAGTTTTGTACGAGTGAAGTGTGAGCCTAACTATATCAGCCCTGTAACCTTTGTTTTTTCCAGTGAATTTCGAAGGTTTTTTAAATTATATTTCCTAACTATAACGTCCCTGTAACCTTATTTTGTTCAGTGAATTTGGACCTTTTTTTTATATTTTATTTCCTAACTGTTGCCTGTAACCTTTGAGAATGGGTGTGTGAGAGGCTGCATAGGTAGGTTAGTGGGTGTGTGGGTCTCTGAGCGGGTGAGTGAGTGGATGTGTGAATGTCTGAGTGGGTCTGTGAGTGGTTGTGTGAGTCTCAGAGTAAGTCTGTGAGTGGGTCTTTTAGTGAATGTGTGAGTCTCTGAGTGGGTCTGTGACTGGTAACTAGGAGTGGGAGGTAAACTCCACTCAATTCAATTCAATTCAATATAAGCTTTATTCGGCATGTACAAACACCATAAAAGCAACTGCAACATTAAAATACATTAATAACAACAATTGTTTAAAAAAGTTTTAGCATCAAATAATATAAAAACCTGTCCTTGTTAAGTACATATTAATTTTTTTTCCACGGACAATGCTTTTTCTTACAATTATAATCATAAAAGCACGAGCAAAAAACCCCATGTTATACATTAAAAATCAAATCAAATCGTATTCCGATACCTGATGACTGTTTTTAAAAAGGACGAAATAGCCATAATAATATGGTCATTTTCCAGCATTTGTAGTCTTAAAAAGCCGCTCTACATTGTCTAAAATCCCAGCTTCTGAGGATAGGCAATAAAAACTTTTCCTTGGTAAAACATAGTATTTACAGAATAAAGTGCAATGCATAGTTGATTGTAAAGAACAATCATCACATGGACATATGAGAGAGCAATTTGACCAGTCATTTATTACAGGGAAGGTAATCAATCTAAAAAATGTCCCACATCGAAAACGTGCCAAGAGCATACGAGAAAAGCTGCTCTGTTCTATTATCAAGTATGGTTGGAGGCCTATCCACTCCGTCGATGGAGTTTGCAGAGTTTTGCTACTACGCGCTCCGCTTAGAACCTGGAGTTTGTCAAAAACTGCCAACCCGCTGGCGGAGAGGAGTTTACCGGTGCGCTCACCTATAGTCTCAGCAATCCTGCTGTGGAGACTTACTTTTGGCAATAATAGGGGTTCTTGGCCGCCAACTACTCTCAGCAGCCAAGGAGACTTCATCCCCCAACCAGTAGTGCGCCAGGAGGCCCTTTTGCAGAGTGGTTGAGAAGGTGGGTGGGGCCTCGGATGAGGTCTCAGCAATCCCGCTGTGGAGAACTTACTTTGCAACAATAGGGGTTCTTGGCCCACAATGACCCTTAGCAGCCAAGGGGACTTCATTCTCTAACCAGTAGTGCACCAGGAGGCCCATTTCCAGAGTGGTTGAGAAAGGGGGTGAGGCCTCTGATGAGGTCTCTGCAATTCTCAGTACGCTTGTTTTTGACCTTTATTTTGCCTTTTTCTGCTTGCTTCTATTTTGCCTCTTTCTGCTCATTTCTGACCTTTATTCACTCTCTTTCTGCTCGTTTCTCACCTTCATTCTGCCTCTCGCTGCTTGTTTCTGACTTTTATTTTGCCTCTTTCTGCTCATTTCTTTAATCATCAGGGACCCACTGGAGGAAGTTTCAGTGAAGCTGCTAGCAATAACGGGAAAAGCTCAGAGTAGGAAAAGCTAATTTCCAGGAAGAAGAAGTTGTTGTCAATGGGGAGCCTGCCGCCTTCAAGCACAGTGAAGATTTTTACCTTCAGATTTAGGGCCTTATTACGAGTACAGCGGTCCTACAACTGCCATACTCATGGTGGCGGTCTGACCACCGCCACCACTGCGGGTCAGCCCACAGTATTACGAGAGTGGTGGTCAGACAGCCACAGGACCGCTGCATCCACCGGGATCCATGATCGCGCGGTAAGGGACAGGAGTATGCTTCGGCACCACCAAGCATATTCAGAGTTGCCTGAAGTTGAATGGCAGTAAGACAGAGGTGATGGTCATAGGGAAAGCCCCTTCCATTTGGTGCTCGGCCTGGTGGCTCCAAAGGCTGGGACCCATGTCAACTCCCAAAACAGAAGTAAAAGATCTAGGAGTGTGGCTCGATCCGAAACTTTCCTTTGAAACCCACACAAGGAAGGTTGCAGGGAGATGCTTTGGTATCATTAAAATGCTGAGGAAAACCTTGGACATCCTCCCAGCCTCAGTGAGGAAAACCCTAGTTCACACTCTTGTGACCTCGCAACTGGACTACGGTAATATCCTTTATTTGGGAGCATCAAAAGGAAGTTTGCAGCGGCTGCAACGCATTCAGAATGCGGCAGCACGCCTAGCCCTTAATCTACCCAAGCGAGCTTCAGCGACGAAAGCCCTTGACATCCTTCACTGGCTCCCGGTTACTAAGAGAATTCTTTTCAAAGCCCTGTGCTTTTGTCACCGGAGTCTATAGGGGAAAGGACCCAGCTACCTGCACCCACTACAATCCTACTCGTCAGTTGAGATCGACAGGAGCCCATCTGCTCAAAGACCCAAAAATCACAAGGGCAAGGATGGGTGCGTGCTCATTTGGCTACTTGGCAGCCAAAAATTGGAACACACTTCCGCCTTCGCTGCGCGCAGAAGAATCTGAAAGTGTCTTCCATAGAGGCCTGAAAACCTGGCTCTACTAGACAGTAGCCTTGCCCTGCCTGATTTTGCATGTAGGTGTTTCTGTAGCGCGGGGACACACCAGTTGGAGTAGCAAGGCACTTTATAAATGTCTTTATTATTATTACTCTTATTCCACTGCCCATTTCATGGCGGTGAGCCCACCATGAAAAGGGTAGCAGGAATTCAATTAGGGGGGCGCTAAAAGGGCCCCTGGCTGCTTCTGGGCCTGGGGATGCATGCAGGGGGCGCACATGGTGTGCCCCCTGGAAATACAACCCATTTCTGTACGGTGTGACATGCATGACATGGTGCATGCCACACCCGTTCAGGACGTGGTGCAGGTGCTGTCACTGCAGTGATCTGCTCTTAAGGCTCTCCTATGAGCCTAACACCAGCACCACTTGCCTGACCTGGATTAAGCTCATAATCCAGCGGGTGGGCACTCCACGGGCATGGCGGTCCTCCTGCAAGCGTAGCAGTGGGATCGCCAAACTTGTAATAAGGCCCTTAGGCAACTTATGAAAGTCAAAAACCTCCAGCGGAATGAAGCTGCAAGCCATAGCTGAAGAGGGCTGCAAGGGCCACATACTGTGACTGAGAAGGCCCACTGAACAGGATTTGCTGCTGCGGAGAAGAACGTAGGGGAGCTACTGCGAAGTCAGGCTGAACCTAATCGTACCTTGGGCGGATCGGTTGGCAGGTGGGTCCCAGTCTTCTGTTGGTTCTTCTGGCACTTTTTGGTGAATAATGTTCTAAGTCCCAATTTTTAGGGTAAGGCAGAAGCAGCAGCTCTAGCAACACATCCAAGGCTTCGGGACATGGGGGGGGGGCACAAACTTGTGGGTCAATAATATTCACTACAGCAGAGGCCATGTGCATGGTCAAGGTCTATGGAGTTTGCTATGTCCCTGTAGCTCTCACAAGAAGCCAGCCAACTAACCCTTGAAGTCACTCTGGTAGTTGTCAGGTCAAAATTCTTTATTTCATATACACAGATTCTTATAGAAATATTACACACATTTCCCAGTTGATAAAAATAAAAAAATGTAATAGTCTAAAACAACAAAACATGGTTCAATCATTCAACCACACATACTTACAAATTATACTAGTACAACCGTATGAATATTAAAATTTCTCCATACCAAGACTCAATACAATCCACAGTCCAAAATCTCACATGTATTTAAAACATTTTAGAAAGGATAATAGGAATTTAACCAATACAAACAAGTCAATTTACCCGAATTGGCATTTATGAAGTGCAATGTGAATAGCAACTTATCAAAACCTCAGGGATCTCTCTTAATCATGCTTCTATTGGGGAGAAATTTCCCATCTCTAAACATACTCCTATTTGGAGATCCTCTTATTGCACTGAACACCTCCTTACTAAGGAGAAACACACCCATGCCAGCCCAGATCTTAAGCTCTAAGAAGACGGTAGTCTTTATGATTTTACACAAATATTGCCCAACGGCAATAGCTACATCCTAGAATCTGAGGCCATGAATCGAATCTAGACCCATTTCCCTCGTTTGAATCCCATATTTTTAAAATACAGATCAGATCATCTTTTTCCTTTTCTCGATGAAGAATACACAATCCATCAGTAGGTGTTTCACTGAATATTTCCTACCTCTCTTACAGGGGCACTGACCATTATTTTTTATCAACTTCTGCTTTTAATCCCTTGATACACTACCCAGGGTCAGTTCCCACTCTCAAACGCAAGACTTCATTACGTAATTATATATTATAACTATATTATGTAGGTATGGGACCTGATCCATGGCTCCTGTGAGGTTAAGAAAGGAATAACTGAATACTTAATTTTAAGGTAGTGCAAATCCTCTCTCCAACTACTTTCTAAAGCACTTTGCCTAAGTGTACTCTTTATCTGGCTGATTCCAACTACTTCCCCTCCCTAGGTGCACATCTGTGGAACCTCCAAACGCTTTAACATCATTGTCACCGGGTTCCTTTTACCAGAGAAAATATACGTTATTTCTGGTAAGATTTGCACCAACAATTTGTCGCAGGGACCCCATCTTTAAGAGAAAAATTGAAGCACAGCACTCTGGCATCCGCCAGCGCACTCCAGGCTTCAGTTCTCAGCTCCCTCCTTACAGCTTGGATCATAGTGTTTTTGGGGAGATGAAGAAGCAATTTTAGGGAATTACCTTCCAGACCTTCCCTTTAGACCCACCTGTCCAAAGCCAACACTTCTGCTCTGTAGCGGGCCTGTGGAATTAACTTACCCTGTATAAATTTACTTAGCGGCTCAAAGGTATAGCTACCAAAATTGCAGTCAAACCTTTTAACTCTAGTCACTACTGTCGATAGAACAAGTCTCCGGGAAGCCATTTGTTTGTCCCACCTCAAATCATCCTAAAAGGTTAGGACCAGATACTTGTACTCTCTAACCTGCTCGAATCGCACATTACCTCAGAACCACACACATTTCTTTTTCCTCCTAGCAAGGAAGATTGTTTTTTTTCTTGTCAACATATCTTATTAATTTGTTTTCAAGACAATAAGCATTTAGGGCTTTAAGGTTCCATTGCAGCCCTAGTGGCATGAGATTCATCACCACCAGATTGTCCACATACATAAGGCTACTAATCTGCCTACCTCCAACCTTTGGAGAATAGCTATGCATATCGCATAATATCTGGGTGAGGTCTGCAAGAAACAGACTAAACAGCAAGGGTGCGTTTTAGCACCCCAGTCGCAAGCCGTTCTCAACCAGAATTTTCCGAGTCAGGCTTCCAAGCCAATCAAGTTCAATCTGGACCCAGTTACAGGCACTGCTGTAGTTTATGCCAAAGCGCATCTCTGTCCACCCTGATGAAAGCCGCTCTGAAGTCAACGAAGCAGCAGCAAAGGCCACCTACTGACTCCATTGACTTCCTTTTGACTCCCCAAAGCGTGAAACAGTGGTCCATCGTAGAATGTATCTGGCTAAAGCCTTCTTGATCCCATGAGTCAATCTGGTATCAAAAACCCAGGCTGCTAGATATTTTAACAAAGTTTGGGCATATAGTTTGGACGGGATATCTAAAAGAGAAATCAGGCGATAATTAGCAGGCTGGTCCATTTTGCCCTTTTTATGAATGGCCTTCACTATAGCTCCTTTCCAAGACTTTGGGAAGGAACAAGTCAATGTTACCCAATGAAAGAACCCTCTCAAAATGAATCCCTATTTCCTTGGGTCTTTTTTTGAATATCACAGATAGGAGGCCATCTGGGCTATCTGCCCTAGAGGCTTCCATGTTGCAAATTATTTCCAGCAGGATTACTGCCGTCTGCTCTTTAGCAATTGTTTCAGTAACTGCTTCATAACTGGCCTGCACCACTTAAATATTCTCAGCTCTCCCACCTCTTTATAAAAAGGAGATAAAAAAAAACAATCTTCGTCACTTATTTGGGCCTCAAGAGAAGATGATGACTCTGGTAGTCCTAGATTCAGGGAGATAGTCTCCTCTCTTTCAAGCAGCAAGACAGGCCTCAAGCAGCACAGCAGTCCTCCTGTATCAGCAGGGCAGTCCTCTGGAGAACAAGGCAGGCCTCAAGATGCAGAGCAGTCCTCTGGAGTACAATGCAGTTCTTTTGAAGTCTTCCACAGGTCCAGGAGTGTACAGAAGAGGTGGTTCAGGAGGTCCAATATTTATACCTGGGTCCAGCCTTTGAAGTGGGGGTTACATCCTAGCTACCACCACATCTGGTTCTAGAAAGTTCTTCAACTTCCCTTGCCAAGGCTCCAAGTAGTCTGGGGTGACAAAAGACCAGTGCCAGGTTCCTTTGTGTAGGTGTAGGGTGCAACACTTTGAAATGTAAATGAGGCTAGGAATAGTTCTGTCTCAACCATCCTGGCAGGATGGCCCGTCCTACCAACACCAAGTTCTCCTTTGTCCCACTGTCTAGGAGAAATACACAAAGGCCAACAGCTAAGCTATTGACAGGCATGTGGCCCAGAGCACAGGCAACATGCACCAAAGGATTAGGACAAGACATTTTCAACTTTCTAAAAGTGGCATTTTCAGAACTGTGACTTAATATCTGACTTTACAAATAAAGAGAATTTTAAATTACAATTCATTTGAGTCCCAACTTGATTTTCCTATCTGTTTCCAATCAAAGTTTAACACTAATTAAATGTAATAAGGTAACACAATGTTATCCAATGGAAGAGATAGACTTTATACTAGTGAAAATGAAATTTAGGAGTTTTTCACTATCACAACATGTAAAAGTAAAAAACACATGTCCTACTTTTTAAATACACTGCAGCCTGCCCTATGGGCTGCTTAGGGCCTCCCTTTGGGGTAACCTATATGTATTAAAAAGGAAGGTTCAGGCCTGGTAAAAGGTTTCTTTGGCAGGTCAAATTGGCAGTTTAAAACTACACTACAGGTTGTAATGGTGAGCCTGAGACATTTTTTCAAGTCCTAATTAAGTGCGTGGCAGAATGTGTGCTGCAGCCCGCCGGTATCATTCAATTTACAGTCCCTGGGTACATGTAATACCATATACTAGAGACATATAATTATATTAAATATGTCAATCAGGTGTAAGCCAACTGTATCATGTTTTAGCGAGCGAACACGCACTTTAGTCCTTTGTAAGCAGTGATAAAGTGCACAGAGTCCTAATGCCAACAAAAATTAATTCAGAAAACGGGAAAGGTGAAGGCAAATATTGGGGGAAGACCACACCAAGAATGACAGGTCTAACAGGCATAATCAGGTGATCTCTTGTCTGCCTAATTGCTCTGTACACAACTGATTATCTGTGGAGTACCCACTTTCATCCATGTGTAAAACCTCTGGGGGAGTTACTATCTAATTTGGCTTTTACATTTTGTCCTACAGCCATCTAAGGCTGGATCCAGATTGTGAGATCAAGATTCTAAAAAACTCTATAAGTTCCTAGGCAGTCTGAGGCCATTTATGACTGGGTGCTTGCTAACTTCTTAAATATGAATGGAGGCAGAAAAGAGGTGCTTACCATTAGTGGTGAGGCCTCTAGCATGTGTCTGGGTTTAAGGACTCAGGCATAAAGTGCAAAGGCTACCTGCGCAGGATGGTTGGAGGAGGAGGATTAGTGCTTGGCCTTCAACACTATAGAATGTCTGCATACAATAGTGAATGCTAGAGCATCAGTTAAGGCTGTGTGCATGAAGGGCTGGAGAAGAAGGGCAGAGTTAATGAGAAGGAGGAATTGGCAAGGGGTATCTGGTGGCAGAGGGTAAAATCTAAGCTATATTTGAATGTGTAAAGCACATTGAATATAGGAGCCCAGTTTAATAGAATCTGTACCTCTTTTTATTAAAAAAATAAATCCCATTATCTTTGATGTGAAAATTAAAGCGTACGTGACATACTATACAGGTCAAATCTACTCAGGAAAATGGACCTCCTGTGCTATCTTGGCTTGACAGATGCAATGTGGCGCCAATTGTGGATTTTTATGTCAGTTCTGGTGCTAACAAACAATGATCAATGTTTGAAAAGCATCCTCAGTCCAATATAATGACTCTGAACATAATACTTTTGAAACCTTTTTAACCCTAACTGAAGGACCCCAGAGAGAGACTCAAGACCTGGCTTTTGACTAACCCCAGCAACCCAGCACCTGGATATCCTCTGTGTGATAAGCTGCGCTTTACAAGAACTGATTGATTGATTGAAACAGTTACAACTTTTATATTTTTCAGCACAGTCATGGTGTCTAGGATTTTACAGTTGTACACAGGGGACTTTCAAAAGCCCTTAATATCAACAAATCTGGGAACAATTTTATGAGACAAGTCAGACACTGGTGTGTAACAGAACTCAAGTACAGAGGTACAGGTATAGCCTGATTTGACTGCCACCACAGAGATTGGCATTAGCAAAAGGAACAGAGATTGAGGTTGTATGCTCTAGGCTCTGGGGGGTCCTCACCTATTAAACAGTTCCACATTCACTAATCCAGACACATGCCTGGGGTATCTCAATAGGGGAAAGGAGTGTTGGCTGTTGTACAACATGGTTTTAAAAAAAAAAAGTGCTATGACACTGTCAACTCTGGCTGCGTCATGGAGCTTTTTTAATTGACTTTGTCAATCTGCACAGCAGCGCGCGCTGCTATGCAACATGTTTTAAAAACATTATGAAGGCCGATATATCTTGCGTAGGTGAGACCTACTAGCTTTGCCAATGCTTGCTACATCTGTAGTTGGCAGAGTTAAAAAGAACATTAGCCCCACCTGCAGGTGTGTAAGGAAAAAGCAGCCATTCTTCTAAGCTGTATAGCCAAGACTTTTTTTGTCATATTTTTTAACGACATCACAGCTTGTGTGCCTAAGGATAATGTGGTATACCAATCTGTAGCTTCATGTGGCCTCTTACATTGAACCATACCATACACTTCCATAATTCCAATATAATTGGTATACTCTGCAGGGTGTTAGGTTTGAAAATCCCATTCCTGCTATGCACTCGTATCATGCTACAATAGGTTAGCAGTGTGTGGCTAGATAGATGCCATTTGTATTCACGTTATGCAACCCACTGAGTTATCCCTGCAACGTGCAAGCTTTAGTTAGCAAGTGTGACTCCATTTTGTATTTTGTAATCCCTATTAGGCTGTGTCTGAGCTAGGCCTCATTATTCGTATTGCTTGCCTCAGCAGAATACTGTATTTAGGGGTCTATTAGGATGGCGGGCGGACTTCAGTCTGCCCCCCACCCTAGCGGAGCTGGGACCGGCCGCCAGTGGTGCGCCAATTAGGATGCGACCACCACCATGGCGGTCGCATCCCACATATTCAACATTGTGGCGGGCGGTGCTGTGAGCAGCACCCACCACAATGTAGAATATGCATGTTGTGCATTGGCATGCACAACGTGACAGGCACCGCGCGGTGCCTGCCACCTTGTGTATGCCAATGTAGGGGGGTACCATGGGTACCCCCCAAGTGCAGCCCCCCCACCCCCCCGGGGGCCCACAACGGGCCCCCAAAATGATTCCTGCATGCCTTTCCATGGCGGATTCTCCGCCATGGAAAGGCATACCACCGCCCACATCATAATATGGATGGCGGTGCCTGCAAGGCACCGCCACCATATTATAGGCCTTTTCCGCCCAGTAGGCAATTGTGACGATTGCCTACAGGCGGAAAAGCGGCAGACGGAAAGACCCCCCGCCATGCTAATGCGGCGGGGGGTAAAAGGCCGTCCGGCGGGGTGTTTTGGCGGGTAAATCGCCATGCTGATAGGCCCCTTAGTTATTATTTTTCTTTCCTGTTCAAGGCTGCTTCCCGACTTACTAATGAATAGGCCATTCTGCCCTCACATGCCTATCCGAATGTGTAGCTCTGCTCCCACGTTAGGAGATGCTGAGACTCAGCGTGGTAACCTTGAGTTGCCGATAGCATGTACCCATCTGGCAGGTGGTAGCCCATCCTTCTGTACCTTCTTTGTTCATGTTCGGCCCAGGCCGGTAACTTTCCACTGTGGGCGTGGTTGGGGGGTTCTTGGAGGAATGATCATGCATCGCAGGCCGTTGGGGAGCCAGTCCCTTGGCAGACATCTTAGGGTGCAGGTCAGATTGGACTCCTCTGCAGAGTATTGCTAATAAATACTTGTTTGTATTCTCTACTGTCTGACCGACTCTTTATTACTTGGGAAGGCATAGCAGGTGGTTGTAAGTAACCCGGGTGGCCCCTAAGGGCCACTTCCTTCAGTTGGTGCCCGAACAGGGACCCCGCAAGGTGATCCAGCTCGCCCGCAATCGGGTTGCAGGGTCGGGGTTGCGTCTGGTCGGTCGGGCGGATCGGGGTACCCCACACGATTGAGCTTGGTTCTCGCAGCTGCCCCGCCCCTCTGATCGGGCGACTCCTCTTCTAGTGGTCACCGGCCGGGGTCCTGAGAAGGCGAAACCTTGGAGTTGACCGTTTGGTCCGAAGAGACGGCAGTGGGGAATAACTTGACTCGACCTGTGTGCACCAGGTGAGTGATTTGATTCTTGGAAAAATGGCGCCATTCTTGAACGGCACAAGCCTACTGGCTGTGTCCTGGTACGGTCTCCGGACTGTCTTGCTTGAACGTCATTAGCCGACGGGCTGTGCCTTGGTACAGTCTCTGGACTGTCTTGCTTGAATGACATGAGCCGACGGGCTGTGTCTTGGTACAGTCTTCGGGCTGTCTTGGTTTGAACTTGGTGGGTTTGCGGACCCTTTCAAAGACACAGAGTGTTTATGAACAGCCTACCGGGCCAACTGGTAATTTGGCCCATTCTTGAAACGGTCTGGGACTGTTTGTGAACAATCTGCCAGGCCAACTGGAAATTTGGCCAATGATTGAAAAGGTCTGGGGCTAGAGCCTGTCTTCTTGAACTTGGTACAGTCTCCAGACTATAGGGAGTGGTCTTCGGACCGTTTTGGTTTAGTGTTTGAAATCTTTATTTTTTTCTTTTATTATTTTATTTGTTGTTATTATATTTGTCCGTTGGGGACAGCGCATGTGTCTTAGATTAAGATGCCTTGTCTAAGTAAATTGGGGTGTTTGGGATGTCGGTGTTGTTCTACTGAGGCTCGATTGGAAGAGAGCCAGCTTGCACCTCCGGAGGGTACACCGAATTTTGATGTATACATCAAGCACGGCATTAGCCCTATTATGTTTAGCACATTGTGGAATAAATAAACGAGGGACAATGCTGAGTTACAATGGCCACTTACTGGCTCGTTTGATGAGCAAAAATTGAATTTCTTGCAGGACAAATTGTTCGCCAAAAAGAGCAGGCAGTCGATGTTTGATTCTCTAAGAGTATGGCAGAAGGAAGCAAAGCAACGGCGTATGAGGGCAGAGAAAGAGGCCCGGAAGACACAGACGCAAACTATAACGCAGAAAGCAGTGGCCTATGAAAGGGAAAAAATAGAAAAAGGCATAGAATGTGCAGATAGAAAGTTCCGGTTGCAGACTGATAAATGCTATAGTACTAGGGAGGAAGGTGATGTTTTCGTTGAAGAGCTATTGGATTCTCGCCCTCCTCCACCTTGTGCTCCTGAGCAGATATACCCAAGGGTTCCAACATATCAGTCTTCGGCCCCCGGTGCCGCTCTTTCTAGTATTTCTGCCTCTAGTCAAACTGCTTCGGCCCAACCTGCCTGCTTCCTCTCTGCTCACGCCAGTAATGGGGGCGGGAGCCGTTAGCTCTCCTGTTCCGTCTACTGACTCTGTATCTACTGCTACACCCCCTTTCACTCCTACAACACTGTCTCCTTACATGATGATGCCTGTCTCCTCATCTGCTCTTTCTCCCTTAAGTACGACACCCCGAGCACTGCAGTATGGCGAGACCCCTATACGAAGGATACATGAAGGGAATTGGGCGGCAGCACGAGACTTTGTGCACAAAGTGTTGAAGCGTTCTGCTGTGCATGATGAGGAGAAGCAAATGGTGGCGATTCAGGTGGCTCAGTGGGCTCGGAGCCCGATCTATAGTGTGGAAGATGTGTGTAGTGTGATGAAAGATTATGAGCCCTTCATACAGCAGCATGCTCTTAAGCACATGTCGGCCACGCTAATAGGACTGTGGGAGCAGTGTTTCCAGGGTGTTGCACCGCAGATCATCTATGACATACGGGACAGGGTATATGCTACAGGTACGACATTGGTGGGTTATCGGGGCAGATTGCTCCAAAAGGTTCCGACGATAGTGACCCAGTGCCCCATGAGGGAAGTCCATCCCATTTATCATCCTGAAATACCAGAACTGCGCGACTCCACGAATACTGTAATTAGGCCACGAGTTGATGCTCGGTTTCAGGAACAGTGGATCTATACTCCTTGGAAGAGGAGTGAGGTCATATCCCTTAAAAGTCAGTTGCCAGACCCTCGGAAAAACCAGACTGCGTATTATAAAGAGTTGACAGAGGTGGCCTCCTCCATGGTGATGACGTTAGCAGATATTGAGTTGTTCTTTGGCTTGTTGGTACCGGTGGATATATGGAGGCAAGTGCATACACAGGATCATGTGGTGGAATTGGGAGGAACATGGGACCAGATCAGGGCGTGGGATAAGGACCGCAAGCCCGGTGACAAGCCGAAGGCGGAGATATTGGCTTTACCGGGTCGCATTATCACCTATATGCATTCCCTTATCCCGCCGAGATGGTGGATTGTGACAAGTTGACTGCATGTCGTCAGAAGAAGGACGAGAGTGTGTCTGATTTCTTTACTAGGTTTGAGGGAGTGTTTCTAGACTTTAGTGGTCAGGACCTGTCATTGGAAGGTGGTGTCCGGTTGTTTGTCAGCAGGTTTGTTAACAATTTGCTTCCTGAGATTGCGACTAGGTTGCAGGCTTCAGAAAGCACTTGGAGCACCTCTTCCCCATCAGTAATATTGAGTATGGCACAGTACTACGAGCATAAAGAGAATGAAGAGAAGGAGAAAGTGGAGAAAAAGTCAAAAGAATTGAAAACAAGGGTATTGATGCAGCAAGTTGCGAGGGGTAACGGAAGGGGAAGAGGTTCGGGCCCGGCCCAGCGGCTACCCAGGTCTAACAGGGGCGGTACATCGGTTGCACCCATTGGGCTCAACCAATGTGCATATTGCAAGCAGGAGGGGCATTGGCGGAATGAGTGTCCGGAGTTAGTCCAGAAAGACAAGGCCCTGAGAGGTCAGGGTTTTAGAGGACGCGGAAGAGGAGGAGGAGGCCGGGGGAGACGCGATCAGAGAATACATCGTCTAATAGACAGAGCAGGAACTATTTTGATGACCCTCGAGGGCGGCAGTACTATCATGATGACTATGACATGAACGACGTGACGGGGATGTCTCACAGCTAGGATAGCCAGGGACAGGGCAAGGGACCAGTTCCGGTGCCTGTAGATCAGCGCGGACCGTATGTCACTTCAGATTTACACGGTACGACCGAGAAATTCTTAGTTGATACAGAGGCTATGAATAGCTCTGTTTCCCATTCACTGGTCCTGGGGGCGGCTCTGTCTGGCCAAAACAATGTCTCGGTGGGTTTCTCAGGCGTGCCGGTTGTCAGCCCCATTTCCAAACCTCTTGCTTTGACTATTGGCCCCTTCACAGTTGATTCACCATTTCTATTAACGTCACATTGTGGGGAGAATTTGTTAGGGTTGGATTTGTTAAAAAGGTTGCACGCGACAATGTTTGGTTCCCCAGATGGTGTTTACAAGAATATTGGACCGCAAGTGGTCCGTGCCAAACAATGCCTCTCAAAGGATGCCCCCCTCCCCGCTGAGTTTAAAGATGTGCCACGTACACTGTGGGCTACAGGAGACACGGATGTGGGGTTACTCCAGATCCCACTGGTCTCTATACAGATCAAAGACAATGCTGTATTGCCACGTATTCCCCAGTACAAGATATCCCAGGCAGGAGAAAAGGCTTTGTTGCAAATAATACAGGATTTGATTAAGTCTGGAGTGGTTGAGGAGACAGCGGCGAATGTGTGTAATAGCCCTATTCTTCCTTTTCTTAAAAAGGCACCCTTGGATTCTTCTGATGCTCACCCTGACGTTTACCGCTGCGTAACTGACCTTAGAGAGGTGAACAAAATAGTGGTTCCCCAGTATCCCGTAGTCCCAGACATTATCACGATTTTGACAATGATTCCCCCGTCAGCAAAATTATTTTCTGTGATCGATTTGAGGAATGCTTTCTTCAGCATTCCAATCCATGCAGATAGCAGATATCTGTTTGGTTTTGCAATAGCCGGAAGGAGCTTTAGGTTCTGTCATGCTCCACAAGGCTATACAGAGAGTCCTAGTATCTATAGCCAAGCTTTGAAAGCTCAATTGGACTCTTTGGAACTTCCCCCAGGTAATGTGCTGTTGCAGTACGTTGACGACCTCCTTGTGGCTTCGGACACTGAAGATGGTTGTAAAGAGGCCACAGTTAAATTGCTGTTACATTTGGCACACCATGGGCACAAGGTGTCACTTTCGAAATTTCAATATTGTCGACAGGAGGTCACCTGTTTAGGTCACCTACTGTCGAAGGAGGGTCACAGACTAACACCTGAACGCATAGCTGCTATTACTAATATGCCTGTTCTTAAGACCCAACGAGAGGTACGCACCTTCATTGGTATAACTTCGTATTGTCGGCACTGGATCCCTAACTATTCCTTACCAAGGAAACCCCTCCTTTACCTGACCACCAAAGAAGTGCATGAACCCTTGCCTTGGACATCTGCATGCCAGCAGGCTTTCGAGCAATTAAAGGTTGCGCTTTGCTCTGCTCCTGTGCTTGGTACTCCTGATTACCAGAAGCCTTTTGTGCTCTATGTACATGAGGCGGACGGTCGCACGCTTTCTGTTCTAACACAGGGTTTTTGTGGTAATAAGCAGAGACCCTGCGCGTATTTCTCTGCTATTCTTGATAACGTCGCCTGAGCTCCCCCGAGCTGCCTGAGGGCTGCCGAGGCGGTGGCAGTTTATATCAGGCAATTGGCAGGGCTCATCCTTGATACTGATCTCACAGTAATGGTACCTCATGCTGTGGATACGCTATTGAATAAGACAAAGACACAGCACCTTCCTAGTGCGCGTCTGACTGGATATGAATGGACCTTGTTTGCTCCGCACATTAAAATTAACGATGTGCCACTCTGAACCCAGCCACGTTACTACCCCTCCCTTCGGAAGAAAAGGACAATGATGTCCATGATTGTTTATTTCGGACTGAGGAAGAAACGAAGGGACGGGTAGACCTGACTGATGTTCCCTTATCTGACCCCCAAGGGGAACTATATGTTGATGGCTCTTGTTTCAATCTACCAGATGGCACCACCACTGCAGCTTATGCAATCACAACGTTACACACTGTAGTTGAGACATCCCGAATCCCGTACCAATCGGCCCAGGCTGCAGAGTTGGTTGCCCTCCTTAGGGCTTGCGAGTTGAGTGAGGGACTGACTGTCAATGTCTACACCAACAGCCAGTACGCCTTTGGGGTGGCCCATAATTTCGGGCACCTCTGGGCGGAGAGAGGGTTCTTGACCTTGCATGGGTTGCGAATACAACATGGTCCATTGATACATAGACTGTTGTCAGCACTGACACTTCCTGATAAGTTGGCAATAATAAAATGTAGCGCTCACAAAGCAGTAACAGACGATGTTGGAAGGGGAAATGCTTTTGCAGATCAGACAGCTAAGGAGACAGCTAGATCGAAGATGAAAAAGATGTTCGTGGCATGTCCCGCTAGGTGGGTACCAGACAATGGAATGTTCGAGGACACATTAGACAATGTCAGGGAAATACAGAGTGAGGTGACAGTAGATGAACTGGCAGTATGGGAGGAGAGGACAGGGCGTTTGGACGAGGATGGGTGTTGGACTGACTTGTCTTGGAAACAGAGGTGGTTGCTGCCCAACGCCTATGTGCTCCATGTTATTACCATGGCCCACGGCCCAGCACACATTAGTGCCAAAGGAATATGTAAGCTACTGGACCCAGTATGGCAAAATGATAATATCCCTAAGGTAGCTACACACTTAGTGAAACACTGCATCATTTGTCTGAAACATAATCCTGGGAAAGGTACTCCTACACCCGCAGGTAATTTTGCACCGCCTTCCTTCCCTTTCGAGGTTCTCCAGATGGACTTCATCGAAATGGAACAAGTTAACAATTTGAAGTATGTGCTGGTAGTGATATGTGCATTCAGTAAATGGATTGAGGCTTATCCCACTAAGGAGAATACGGCTATGGCGACGGCGAAGGCACTCTTAAAAGAGTTCTTCCCGCGCTATGGATTGCCACGTGTGATCTGGAGTGACAACGGAAGTCACTTCAATTCAAAAGTCATTGAATTGGTGTGTAAAGGCTTGCATATTAGACAGAAGTTTCATGCAGCAAACGACCCCCAGTCAGCAGGCTTGGTTGAGAAGTACAATGGCACTCTCAAATTAATGTTAGCGAAGATTCAAGAAAGCACAGGATTGCGATGGCCCGATGCTCTACCTATGGCTTTGTTGTCTACCAGAGCGACAGCGCATTCTAGAACAGGGTTGTCCCCATACGAGGTGGTCTTTGGGCGCCCTGCCAACGTCTGGGACGTCCCAAGACCCAAGCGCTTTTCCGAGATAGAGTACCCCTACTTGTGGACTATCTGTATGAGCTAACTAAAGATCTTCGTTCTGTCCACCAACAGATTCACGCCACGCTGCGACCAGTACCAGAGGGGCCCGGGCATCAGCTACAGCCTGGAGATTTCGTATTCGTAAAGAATTTTCAGCGAAAGAGCTGCCTGGAGCCTCGGTGGAAGGGGCCACTTTTGGTCCTGCTCGCCACCCGCACCGCAGTAAATCTTGGAGGCCGGAAGCACTGGGTACATGGATCGCACATCAAGAGGATCCCTCTCCCACTTCCGCATGACCAGTGGGTCCTCGATGGCTTTGCTGCCCAGGAAGGGGAGCGAGTGCCCCGTTTCATTCCCTTTTCTGACGTCCGACTGAGGTGGGCGCAGACGGACGAAGAAAGCGACGAGGCCTTACTTGAGGCAGTCCCCCAGAGATAAGGGCCGCCCCGGATGCTCCAGCTTCTGGTGCACAGACACCTGAGTCTCAATGCCCTGCTGAGCCTGAATTTCTCCCCCTTTTTGTTGATGAAGAAGTGCCTGGGGTTGCCAGGTACAACCTGCGGCCCCGACGGAAGGACAGTGCACCAGTAGGGCAGTCCAGGAGTTAGGGAAGGACTTGAGCTTAGGGCGTAGGTGCTGTGCCTAAGGTGCCTGCTTTAGATTAGAGTGAGCTACATTGGTGCACTGTCCTGGACACTGGACAGGATCGTTGAGGGTACTTGCCCAGGAGGGAGGGTGCCCTATCCTGAAAGAAGAGGTTTTGTTTTCTAGCAAGGGCTGCGATCGCACAGCTCCCCCGTGGGAGTGCTTCATAGCACCATTGTTGATGAACAATAGGAGTCTACCAGTGAGGCTCTGAAGGACACTGGGTGATTTGTACCCCTCTGGTCGGTTGTATTTTTGTGGCTCCAACTCCTAAAGTTTCTTTCTACGTACCCATTTGGCCGTACAGTCATGAGGGAGGAACAGCCTCTGGTGGCCCACCATTACAGTAGAATAGTCCTGTGTGGTCTAGTTGGTCTACTGGGAGTAGGGTGATTGTGGTAGTGGTCCTTCTCATCGTAACGATAACACTATTGGGGGGGTGTGGTATTTAAAAGAACAGCATCCTGTGCACACATTGATAAGGACTACACCGGCTCCATCTGAGCATTCATTTGTTACACTGGCCCCGCATAAAGAGAGACATAGACAGACCTATGTCGAGAACGTGTTTCTGCAGATGCTTCATCAGGAACACAGTACCACTAATGCCATGAATTGCTGGGTGTGTGGGTTACTTCCCTCAGTTATGCATAAGAACGATCTACTGGTGTCCTTGCCCCTGTCATACTTGGGTAGCTGTGAGGCATGGTTCCAATTGCTTTCTATGCTGTACATGCACTATCATGCTGATGCGATGAATATGGTACAGTCTGATTACGAAGCAGTGTTGGCAGTATATAGTGATACACCAAGGACATACACCTGGGGCAGATGGAAAGGAGGGTACCCTACATCCAGAAGCTTGTATGAATATTTTTGAGGATAATAAGAATGTCACTTGGTTACAAAACGAAATGCTGGATTTTCAAGGATTTAATGTTACTGAATATTTTAAATGTTTCCAGGAACGAAATATAACTGAAGACAAAGCCATGCCCGTCCCTGTGATCAATACAGCAGCTAGTTTCTGTGTTGAAGGTACCGGGGACATTCCAGTAGGTCAGAGCAGTTGTAACTATACATACCGATTGAACACTACTAGTAGCCCACCTTTGCTCACACCTCCAAATGTATACTTTGTTTGTGGGGAACAGGCTTATACATGGCTTCCCAGGGGATGGTCTGGCCGGAGTTATGTCTCTTTTCTTTTTCCCCCTGTTTATATTGCACCATCTAATTATCACAAGGATCATAGGCTACAACGTAGGGATCTACATTTCCATCGAGCCAAGAGAGTTGTCATTCCAGAAGATATAGATCAAACAGATACTTCCCTACAGCAATTTACTGACATCATGAAGGGCATTCTGCCGTTCTGGGGCCCCATGTTCAATAGCCGTAATATCCGTCGCCTTGCTAGAGTAGTTGAGGGAGTTATTAACACTACTGCAGGTATACTGAATAATATTACAGTCAAGCTTCAGGCTACAGGACTTGTTGCTCTTCAAAACCGGATGGTTTTAGATGTCATCCTTGCTGATAGGGGCAGAGCCTGCCGCGTCATCGGCAGCAGTTGTTGTGTTTACATTCCTCATAACGCCCCTAATGTATACTCCGCCATACATAAATTACAAAGACTTGCTTCAGATATCCATCAGGATAATGGATCATGGTCCCTCACAGGGTGGTTCTGGGGTCTGCTGACATCGTGGGGTTGGAAGATACTACTGGTCCTTCATAGTTATCGCAGGTGTCATCTTCACATGTTGCCTATGTATTAATTGTCTTCCAGCATGTTGCACCTATTGCATGAGCAAGCTCACCCCTACCCCTAAATTGCCAGGACGTGATATTAAGGTCTCTACTATGATGATGCAGGATATCCAGGAAATCATGCTTATCGACGAAGGTATTTTTGAATACTAAGTAGATTTTGATTCTCATGTGCTGTTTTATTCTTCCTTGTAATGTGAGTGACTATGCATGTTCTTCCTTCCCACTTAGAATTGTAAAGACCCTACCGGATAGCCTCAATAAAGCATTTAGCCACCCATGCTAAAAGGAGGGTCTGTTAGGTTTGAAAATCCCATTCCTGCTATACACTCGTATCATGCTACATTAGGTTAGCAGTGTGTGGCTAAATAGATGCCATTTGTATTCACGTTATGCAACCCACTGAGTTATCCCTGCAACGTGCAAGCTTTAGTTAGCAAGTGTGACTCCATTTTGTATTTCGTAATCCCTATTAGGCTGTGTCTGAGCTAGGCCTCATTATTCGTATTGCTTGCCTCAGCAGAACACTGTATTTAGTTATTATTTTTCTTTCCTGTTCAAGGCTGCTTCCTGACTTACAAATGAATAGGCCATTCTGCCCTCGCATGCCTATCCGAATGTGTAGCTCTGCTCCCACGTTAGGAGACGCTGAGACTCAGCGCGGTAACCTTGAGTTGCCGATAGCATGTACCCATCTGGCAGGTGGTAGCCCATCCTTCTGTACCTTCTTTGTTCATGTTCGGCCCAGGCCGGTAACTTTCTACTGTGGGTGTGGTTGGGGGGTTCTTGGAGGAATGATCATGCATCTCAGGCCGTTGGGGAGCCAGTCCCTCGGCAGACATCTTAGGGTGCAGGTCAGATTGGACTCCTCTGCAGAGTATTGCTAATAAATGCTTGTTTGTATTCTCTACCGTCTGACCGACTCTTCATTACTTGGGAAGGGATAGCAGGTGGTTGTAAGTAACCCGGGTGGCCCCTAAGGGCCACTTCCTTCAAGGGACTCAGTTTAACAGTAGATAAATAAAGTTGTAGATTTATATAGCGTGGCTTATCACCTGTAAGGATATCAACGCGCTGGCCATGGGCACGGGGAGATTAAGTGATTTGCCCAGAATCACAGGATGTTGAGCCGATGCCAAGACTTGAACCCGGATGCCCAGTTCCAGAGTCGACATATCTGGCCACTGCACCACATCCTCTCCTCATTGAACCTAAATTTGATACTCCAACCCTATTCTGCTTGATTTTTTTCTATAGATTAGATTTGTTCAATGCTTTGGAATAGAAAATTGATGTTTGTTCTGCAGTAGATTGAGATGTAGGCCTTATCGTAGCTCTGAAAGTTTGGCATTTATAAATCAGTCTCGAATGATACAGAAATTAAAGAAGTAAATGAAGGTAGGCAGTAGTAATCATGAAAACGTAGGAGAAGAGAGTGTATAGAAGAGACCAAATAGCTATTGCTAGATGATAGTATATAGATGAGGCAGAAGAAAAAAAATGGATAGCAAAAGAATGTAGCAAGAAACAATACAACCATACCAGTGGATGTATCAATATTTTTTAGCATTAAATTAATTTTTTCTCTACTTTCTCAATATGGTGATGATTTTTCTGAATCTACCAATAAAATCATTTTTACTCACATTGAGGATACTACAGATGGTTTGAGGCAATTACAGCAAACTGATTTTGCCTTCAACAAAGGTATTCTGTTTTCACTAATATAAAATGTTTATACGACTTGATATCCCACAAGGAGGAGATGGAAATAATGGAGTGGACCTCACAACAACAATCAGATTTAAATGCCAACAAAACATCCTTGGTTGATATATATAATATTATGGTATAGCTCATTTACATTTGAAAGGAAGTTCCCCTGTCCAGCCAAAGGTTTGAAAATGGCCTCAAATTTTGAAAATATCTGTACATGTCATTTTGAAACACAACATATACTGAATCAACATAGATTCCAATGAATCTAATCCAGTGGATGAATTTTGTTCACATTTGAAACAAAGTCACAAATTCAATTTTAATTAACATTGTCCATTAATTTGGCCTATATCCTTTGTGTCACCTGACAAAATGCTCATGGCCCTATGTTTGGCATTTATGGTTGATCACTGGGGTGATGAAAAAGCAGAAATTCAGCCATTCAGATCAAGATGTGTTTTTGCAGTACCTATGTGTTATCTCACAAATTTGTTGTCAACTGTGGCCTCCTTAACCATTGATCCACTGCACAAATGTCTGCCTATAAAAAATTATTTATGTAGACTGCATCCTGTAATCTCAAAAGCTCAGTATTAGGGATAATGCAATAAAACGGAAACTTAAAGAGCAAAATGATCTGGGGATGTTGGGAGCGAAGGTTTATGAGTAAAAAAATCAAACAACCATATGTGATGGGTTAGTTGCACTTTATGGGAAACAATGTTAAGCTATTTTGGACTATTAGAGATTACACTATAGAGGTAGAAATATATAATATTGGAAGCCCATTGCACAATCGTAAAACGAATGTTCCAACAAATAATAGGTTGCATAAGTAAATGGAGGCAGATTCCAAGTTCATCTCTAAAATAATATTAAAAGAGCTTCAGGAGTGGATTGAGAAATTTAAGCTTCATCAGAAAAACAGTAATTTGTGTTTCACAAAAAATCATCTACACTTGTAAAAGTAATCTCACTCATTCCTTAGCCTTGCAGATGTTCAACTGGCATAACTCAAATATTTTGAATCGTTGTTTGTCATTTGAAAATTATCACTAGAAAAGTTTTATTGGAGCACCCCATGGAGTAGAGCTAATCCTCTACTCTAAATCTTGATATCGCTCCGTACCGGCTCCGTACTAACAGTTGGTCTATTAACAAACCTAGCTAAGAGAGTAGTTTTCCAGTCAAAAGCCTTTCAGCAACAGTTAAAAAAGATTGTCTCCAAGCCGCGATCCTGTCATGCTTGTGTATCGCAATTTCTTTTCCATATATATGGAGTTTTGCATGCCTTCAAAATTTAAAGGTAGCTTTCAAGAGCTTAACCTATACAGATGATTTGGTACTATTTGAAAAAACACCTATTGGATCACAAGGACTAATAATTAAGGCTGATGTATCTAATCAATGACATTTTCTCCATATTTCTAACAAAAGCAAAAAAGGATGGTAAGTGTAGGCAACTTTCGACATATTAGATGGTTCCCAGGAAGACTTACATTTAGAAAATAGATATATTTGCATAGGTGTCAAATTTGGTAGTATACTGAATTAAGCACACAATGGACCAGTTCATACAAGACTTACACATTTTTAATGCTAGTTTTGAAAGGCACTCATTGAACGTGTAAATGCTAAAAAGAAATTGAAAATGAATACCTACTTTCAAGGTGACAGTACAGAATGTGAAACTATTGTTATATCAACATGGATGTCACAGAATATAATCGGGCTTGCAAGTTTGCTATGCGGGGGATGATTATATGAACAATCGAAGTAAAGTTGTAAAATAGCAAAAAAAAATCATAGTGGACTTAAAGTGATCTCTAGAGACGTAGTTAAAGAAACACAGACATGGGCAATATTGAGCTGTATGATTGTTCGATTTAAAGTGACACTATTAAAAGACATGTTTTCATTGGTAGGCATTATAATGTGTTTTACCTTTGAGGAGAATTGACAACATTATATCAATGACAACTGTACTTTACAAATCCAGTTCAACTATCAAATATTTGTTTTATTCTCTAATTTAAGGCTGAAGAACTGAAGCACACTCAAATTGTAAGTGTTTTATGTGGGCTTTCCTATTTGATTTTAAGTGTTTGACATTTTGAATTCTGATGCACTCAACTATGATTTTTAATAACTATTGTCATGCTTCTTGAAAGAGAAATGTAGTCTGGTGCATATAGTAAAATACATTCATGAAATTGAAAAACACACATTATAACATAAGTGTAACACTTCTCTGTTAATTTATACTCAGGTCTTTGAAATAAAAAACTGTTCCGCGATCAGAACAAATCAGCCAGTGAACCAACAAGAAATTGTTACAGCTCACAATTACTTCAGGAAGCTGACTGATCCACCTGCAGCCAACATGCTAAAAATGGTAAGCAGATCATTTGGTGTCCAATAGTCGTATACTATGGTTCAGTTAGTCAGTTTTAATCTGGGAGATTCACTGTGAACAATTACTGCTCATTAAAAATTACAGTTTTTTTATTGAAAAGTATTTTCACATACACTTGCAAGTGATAATCCTCAACCGAGTGCAAATTTGTTTAAAGTCATCTTAACCACGATGAGAGTGTTTATACCTGAATGACACACAATTTAAGGGTAACAAGGGTCAATTCCTGAAGCACATTTCTAATCTGTGTTGCACGGCATTGTAAATATCACATATACATTTCCTGCACTGCCCTTGTTAGAGGAGAAGACTGCCTGCATGATTTGTTTATGTTTGCACACATCAAAGTCATGTTTAGGAACATTGGCCAAAAAAGAAAAGAATATAATAAAAGAACGTCTCACCCATTATATCATATTATATATATGGGTTACCTGCAACCTTAATTTAGCGAAGCCCATTACAAGGGGATACATTTTTCTCATTTAAAATTGAGATTGTGTATTATATTCACTTGTGCTACGCAGGGTTTAAAGATGCAGTTCTCGTGAGACTTGTTTGATCTCCAATATCTTGCTGCTGTAGCAACCATGGCAAAGTGGAAGTCACTACTGCTTGCTGTAGCCAGCGAGATGGAAGACACATAACCTGGAGTGAGCAGCTTGCTCAGTGAGGCCAGAACTGCAGGCCTCTCCAAAGGAGTTCCTACACTGGAAACTTCCCAGCAAGTGAGTGAAGTAGATATTGAGGCTGCGTTTTGGGCTTGTGAGGGGCCACCTCCAGCCAAAACCCTGAGACTGTAAGCAAATAATGAGCCTATGGAAGGCACTGATGATGAGGAAGTAAAAGGGTGCTTTGAGCAGGGCTCTGAACTTAGTGAGCTCTGAGAGCTCTTGAAAGATAAATTGGGTTTTGCCGTGCTTGCTGCTGAAAAGGAGGATCTTCCCAATACCAGCACTTGGAGCCTGGGTCTATATATCACATGACACATGAGTGGAGAGAAGTCGTTAAACAAACGTTCTCGAAATGTATCCTCTGGAAAATTTCATGAAATTCCCTGGGTCTGTTAAAGTTGACAATCTAATTGCAGGAATGTCTTCACACGGCACAGTCATTTCAGAGGAAGCCCTGCCTACTGACTCAGTGGATAAGAGAGTAGAAGTGACTGTTAAGAGAGCCTATGCAACAGCTACTTTTTCAGTTCAGGCTAATGCTTATGCCACCTATGTTGTTCAGTCTCTTCTAAAATATTTTCAAACTCTTGTGGATTAGATGCAGGAAGTTATAGACTATTCCTCAACCTTTGCAATGGTGGAACGACCAGTCTTCTTCTTGTCTGATGTATGCTTCAACAACCTTTGTGTTTCAGCAGCCACTAGAGGGGCAGCAACTGCCACAGGTAGTAACATCTCAATGTTTTCCTGGAAAACTGATGGAGCCGCAAAATCCATCCTGAGGAATCTGCACTTTATTGGTT
Source organism: Calotriton arnoldi (assembly GCA_963921515.1). Lineage (NCBI taxonomy): Eukaryota > Metazoa > Chordata > Amphibia > Caudata > Salamandridae > Calotriton > Calotriton arnoldi. The sequence goes on from CAWUFW010003240.1 coordinate 430,618, forward strand.
CAAAGATCTTTTGTCAGCAACTTGGAGACACAGTGAAGAGATCAGTGGGGAACTAGAACTTAATGGCTCCTGTACGGTCATTTTCTAAAGGCTGGGATTTTGGTTACAAAGCCTTTGGTTCAGGAACTTGCAAATCTAAAAACCAACACTTTCAAGGCGGGGGGCCCAGTTGCGACAAGTCTGGGTTCCAACCTGCCTCTTCTAACTCTCCTCCACCTCTCCAAAAGCAAAAGTATGTCAGTTGGGGGACGCATATAGCATTTCCATAAGGTGTATCAAAGACACAGTTCAGACAGGAGGTACTTTCAACAGGCTACAGGATAGCCTTCAATAAACTTCCTTATCATAATTTCCACCAAACTCCTCCCAAATCCTGTCCATCAGAAAGCTCCTCTAGACAGATTAAACATTTTACTGGAAAAGGCTATGATAATTCAGTTGCCGCAGGAGGAGAGGTTTCAAGGATTGTACTCCATACTGTTCTTCGTACAAAAACCATCTGGAGAGTTTCACCCTGTATTGGATCTGAAAGACATCATTTGATTCATTTCCCACAAGGCCCTCAAAATGATTTCTTTGCAGATCATTCTTCTAATCAGAAGGGGTGACTACTTGGCTTCCCTGGATATGATGGATATCTACCTTTTAATACCGATCCCTCTGAGTTGTCAGACGTATCTATGTTTTGAAGTCCTAGGGAGTCATTATCAATTCCAAGTCCTTCTTTTCTGGTTATACTGTGCTCTAAGATTTTTTACCAAAGACTTACCACCTTTGATGGGGTATCTTGCATGCTGGAGGTATTCAGGTAATCCCTTACCTGAATAATTGGCTGAGATGATTCTTTTTCAAAGGCAGAGCAAGATGTTCTAAAAAATGTAAACTTCTCTAAGGCCGTGGATTTCTACTCAATCTCAGGAAGTCTCACCTCTCCTCTTGTCAGGGGCTTTAATTTATCGAGGGTCTCTTTCATACAAAACTAGGTAGAAGCAAGATAGGTTGGGGAGCAATCCTCAACAGAATCACAGCTCTGGTTCTCCTTTCCTAGAAGATATGCCTTACGTTGGAGGGAATCTGCATTTGCTCTCCGCAGTACATCTTCCAGGGAAGGGGCCTGGTGACCTAATCAGTTGGAAATTTTTCTTCTCAGTATCCATTTTCATATGTCCTCTCCTCTTTCAAAATATTACAAAAAAGTACTGCCCGCTTTGGCTGGATCTTTTTGCCAGAGTGGACAATGCTCTCTTAGCAAAGTTTTGCAGTCTAATTCCTTGCAGTCAGGCAAATACAATTAATGCCTTATCAGTTTGCTGCCCACCAGGGCTACTGTTTTGTTTTTCTCCATTACAGTTAATTCACAGAGTGTTGAGGAAAATTCAAGAGGATCATTCAGAGGTCATCTTGGTGGTTCCAGGGTGGGTCAGGAAACCGTGTCATATGCCCCTATTTCAGATGTCAGTTCTGCCCCACTGGTAATTCCCTATTTATCCTTCCCCTCTGAAACTTAATCATCTATCCCCAGAAAAACTCAAGAGTCTAACTCTAGGGGTTTGATTCTTGAGAGGATGTGTCTTATAAATCAAGGCTGTTCAGTTGAGGAGGCTGAAAACCATTAGCAGTTGAGAAGACCTTCCACTTTGAAAGCCTATAGCCTCCATTAGTACAGTTTTGAATCTTTGTGCAAAGACAAAGGTTTTTCCCCAGCCTCTTGTGATCCCAGTAAAATTCTTGATTTTCTGGGAAACAGTTTTTTCCCAGGCCTGGCAGTATGTATCATTATATGTCAGTGGGCGGCCATTCAAGCTTTTAGATGTGATGGGGTTCAGTTTACTCTCTGGCTGCTTGTTTTAAAGAGTTTTTTTTCCTTCAAAGGCTGGTGGTTCATTCCCCTGTCCATTCCTGGCAAATTCCAATGGTTCTGCAGACTTTAGAGGTTCCACACTTCGAACCTTTGATAACGGCAGATCTAAAAATTCTTTCAGCCAATGTGATTTTCTTGGTGTCTATTTGTTCTGGGAGACAGGATGGGAAGATCGGAACTCTGTTATCCACTACTCCATTTTTAAAAATTTTCCCAGATAAAGTTGTTCTTAGGTAAGGACATCTTTTTCTGCCTAAAATTCCCTCCTTACTCCATCCCACAGAGGACATTGTCTTACCAGTCTTCTTTCAAACCTGTCCTTCTGGTGATGAAGTACAATTACACACCCTGGATGTTCAGCAGACATTATCCATTTATTGAAATAGGATTGCTTCCTTTGGTAAAGTTGATTCCTTTTTTGTAAACTTTAGTCTGTTGGGTAGGGGTCTGTGTCCTTCTTACCTCACTCTTTCTAGATAGATGGATCAAACCGATGAATTGGAGGTCAAAAGTGTCCTAGTCAGGTATATGGGTGGTCTAGGAGAGGAATTGCTGCATTCCGGTCAGTGATTGGACCCATTGGAATTATAGGCATTTTAGTTTCAGCAAAAAAATCCCCATTTGAAGGTCTGAAGAAAAATGAGGATGTACCAGAAATGCTGATTTTCTCAGTAGTTCCCCATTTGTTAGTAGACCCTCAGAGGCCAACTCATAATGGGACGGAAATTCCCCAACCCGGAGTTCAGTAACTCTACTGGTAGAACAACTCTGGCCTATTTTCCATGCCACTCATAATAAGGGCCTACGTCAGTTTGCTAAGTTATTCTGGTAGTGCATATTCAATAACCTCCCCAAATAGGCATAATTTATAACTGCCTTAAGGAATAGTTCTTAGTTTGTGATATTCAGGGCAAAAAATACATCTACAACTATTTTCATGTCCATAAAGTTTTGTATTTCACGAATGCACACAAAATATGCCAGATTAGGATTTGGAATTGTTCACATTCTTAAAATAATTTTAGAAATCTTTTATTCTTTCACTTAATATTTTTCCTTAACATGCAAAGTTTATTCCTCCACACCTCATTTGAAAATTGGGGTGATTGGTGCGTCTTTTAGTTGTAACTTAAGAGTGCAGATAGGTTTGAGAAAAATATATAAATATTTGGTACTATCAAAAAACTTACACAGACTATGGGGTCGATTCCGATCTCGGTCGGTAGGGCTCCGAATCGGATTCGGCTTTACCGGATCCGAGTCGGAGGCTTTGTTTCCGACCGATTTGTACATTCGTCCGAGCGAGCAAGTACGATGCGATTGAACGCAAAATCGCCGACCGACTCGTTTCCGGGTCCGAACCGCTCCGTCCGACTCGTTCGCACTCGATTCGTGGCACGCAATGGAGACGTTTTACGACCGAGCCAGTATGATATACGATCCGGACAGCCGGATCGAGTCGGAGCCTCCGACACGAAAAAGCTCTCTGACACGGACTTCGGGGGTCCGTGCCGGACCCCCCTTCACCCGTAGCCGTACGAGTCGGACACAGGGGGGATCCATGGGTCCCCCCTATACATGCGTGTACGGTGCGGATGGCACCAACGCGTACCCACTACAGGGGGTCCCCTTGTGCGCAACGTACCCATTGAGTCAATGGGAGCCCATGTACACGTCGTACGACCGGCTCCCATTGACTTCAATGGGAGTCCGACCGAACCGAGTCCGGCAGCATACGGCCGCATCGCACTCGTTCGGTCGGACTGCAGGGGTCCGGCTCGGTCAGAAAACAATCCGGATCGGTCGGAGTGCTTTCCGACCCAGATCGGAATTGGCCCCAATGTGTGGAATGCATTTGTATGAAATGTCCCCAATCATTGCACTCCAAGGGACACACAACTTAAAAGGAAAGTTTAGAATTCTTAAATTACCTGAATGTTAGTTAAGATATTTTAATTCACTAACTTTCATATGACCTCTGGCCTTCCCGCCCCCCGAAGATAGACAATTGCCGAGCTCTACACCCTCGACCCTGGACACCGCAACAAACTCGGCAATTGCGCCAACCAATGCGCCGTGGTAGGACCTTTCACCTGCACCCACTGCCAATTCACCTGGTACTGCACACACACCAGCCCCACCCCAAGCACCACCCGAACATAAACACTAACTTGCATGCTCCCTTCTCAACACACGCTCACTATGCAGGCATTCCACTGAATTATTGGACCTCATTGCCACCCTCTGACCCAACATCGTCTTGCTCAGTGAGACCTGGCTCAACCCCACATCTGCCCCAGATATTGCCACAGCTACCCCGATGGATATAAAATCACTCACCAGGACCACACCAACAAGCTGGGAGGAGGAACAGCCATCATCCAGAAATAGACGATAAAGCGTACCACCATCACCATCACCGACAACACCAACACCCCAATGGAACATCTCAACTTCAAGCTCCACATGTACAACAAGATAACCATCAGAGGGCATTCCACCAAGTAGTTGCTGTAGACATACAAAGGTGGTTTCAGGGTTATGAGGCAGCCATACACATGAATGGGGTCCCTGAGGAGAATTCAGGAGCAGGATTGTGGCCACTTTTCCCTGAAGAAGCAAGGGATGCTCTGATAGCTTTGGGTAAGGGGTATCACCTCACCTATGCTGGCATGAAGGATGCCCTTCTCACGAAGTATGGTCTTACTCCTGAAAAGTACAGGGATCAGTTCAGGTCCAGTAAGAAGTCTGATGCCAACACTTGGTTGGAATGTGTGGATGTGTTCTGCAGGTCGCTGGATGGTTGGGTAAAGGGCAGTAGTGTAACAGATTTTCAGGGGCTCTACAACTTGATTGCATGGGAGCACTTGTCTAGTCTATGTTTTGCAGATCTGCGCCAGCACCTAGTGGATAGTAAGCTAACTGACCCCAGGAAGCTTGCTATGGAAGCGGACCGCTGGGTGAGTACCAGGGTCCACAAGAAAGCGTTTGGGGGAGACTCAGCCAAAGGTGGGCAGGGTCCCCAGCAGAAAGGTGGGGGGACAAGGGTAAAGCACAGGAGTTCTCTAAAGGGCCCCAAACTAGTACCCAGGGTAAAGGTTCCCAGCCCCCGGTGATAAGAAGAAAGGGGTCTCTACAGGAAGCCTGTTGAGACCGGCCCCCGTAAGTGTTATGCATGTGACCAGGTAGGTCACTTTAAGGGGGACCCCAAGTGCCCGAAGGGGACACAGCCACCCACTGGTGGACAGTCCAAAGTGTTGGCTAGTGTAGCGCTTGGGGAGGAGGGGTGCCCACAGGAGGGTGGGGATCCCGCAGAAATTACCCTTGTCTCACTAGGGGACAGTGAGATGGTCCCAGGAAACCAGGTGCCCCCTAACACAAAGAAATATAGCACCTGGGTGACCATCAATGGGAACAGGGTAGAGGCTCTCAGAGATACTGGAGCCAGTGTGACCTCAGTCCGGTGTCACCTGGTCTCTGAGAAGCAGGTAGTCCCAGGGGCATTCCACCAAGTAGTTGCTGTAGACAACTCTGAGCGCCAGTGTATGGGGGCGCAGGTTCCCTTTGAATGCGGGGGGGTCTCAGGTCCCTTGAGGGTGGTTGTGAGCCCTACCATGCCTGTAGATTGTCTGCTAGGTAACGACCTGGAGCAGTCCTTATGGAAGGAGGTTGAGCTCAGGTCTCACTTGGAGATGCTTGGGTTGCCAGAGTGGGCATGCGTGTCTACTCGGTCAATGGCAGCCAGGAAGGGTAGTCAAGAGGACTTGGAGCCTGAAACAGTGGCCCAAGTCCCTGCCAAGAGAAAGGGCCGGGGGCGCGGGAAACCGGCCCCTGATGTTCCCACGGACCGGGAGGAGGCGGACCTCGAGCGGGACGCCCCGGTGCCTACAGGGGAGCAGGTAGCCGAACTGGGAGACATCTCTGAGCTGACCCATTGGCAGCAAGAAGGGGGTCCCACCAGGGAGGAGTTCTGCAGGGAGCAGAATGAGTGCCCTACTCTGGAGGGTCTGCGGCGGCAGGCTGCAGACCAGGCAGCTGGTAATCAGTCTGGGTCACATCTGATCTACTGGGAGAGTGGTCTCCTATACAGTGAGCCTAAGGTTGCTGAGCCTGGGTCAGCCCGTGTGCTGGTGGTACCCCAGCGCTTCAGGACCTTCCTACTGGGTCTGGCTCATGACGTGCCTTTGGCAGTACATTTGGGGCAGGACAAGACCTTTGACAGGCTTGTCACCCACTTCTTTTGGCCCCAAATGCGAAGGCAGTCAGATGCACACTGTAGGTCTTGCCAAACTTGCCAGGCAAGTGGTAAGAGTGGGAGGAAGGTCAAAGCTCCTCTCCAACCTTTTCCTGTTGTTGGAACACCCTTTGAAAGGGTAGGGATGGATATTGTGGGGCCACTGGATCCCAAGACAGCCATGGGCAACAGGTACATCCTGGTCTTGGTGGACCATGCCACCCGGTACCCGGAGGCAATCCCTCTCAGGACAACGACGGCGCCAGTGGTGGGCCGGGCGTTAATGGGGATCTTTTCCCGTGTGGGATTCCCCAGAGAGGTGGTTTCTGATAGGGGGACCAATTTCATATCCAAGTATATGACATCCCTGTGGAAGGAGTGTGGTGTAACCTACAAGTTCACCACTCCTTACCACCCACAAGGAAACGGTCTGGTGGAGAGATTCAACCAGACCTTGAAAGGCATGATCAAGGGTCTAACAGAACCCATGAGGCGTAAGTGGGACGTCCTCTTGCCATGCCTACTCTTTGCATACAGGGAGGTGCCTCAGAAGTCTCTTGGGTACAGCCCCTTTGAGCTCCTGTATGGCCACCCTGTCAGAGGACCTCTGAGTTTGGTAAAGGAAGGCTGGGAGGCAGCTCCCAGGAAAACTCACCAGGATGTGTTTAGCGACATGCTGGCCTTTCGAAACCAAACTGCCCGCTTCCGAAAACTCGCTCAGGCGAACCTAGAAGCAAGCCAGGAAGAAATGAAGAGATGGTATGACCAGAATGCCACTCTGGTCGAATTTCAACCTGGGCAAAAAGTGTGGGTCATGGTCCCAGTGGTACCTTGTGCCTTGCAGGACAAGTGGACTGGGCCATATGAGGTAAAGGAGCGCAAAAGTGACGTCACCTACCTGGTGGATTTGCAAGCTCCAAGGAACCCTTTGAGGGTCCTTCACGTGAACCGCCTCAAGCCCCACTTCGAGAGGTCCGAAGTGAGTATGCTCTTGGCGACAGATGATGGGGTGGAAGAGGAGAGTGAGCCTCTCCCTGACCTCCTGTCTACCAAGGAGCATGATGGGTCAGTAGAAGGTGTGATCCTCTCCCCTACTCTGACTCAGGAGCAGCAGGGGGACTGTCACCAGTTGTTGGGACAGTTCGCCCCACTGTTCTCTCTGACCCCCGGTGTTACTCACTGGTGTACCCATGACGTGGACACTGGTGACAGCCCCCTGTGAAGCACAAGATTTACAGGTTGACTGACCGGGTCAGAGCCAGCATCAAGGAGGAGGTCCCTAAGATGTTGGCGTTAGGGGTGATTGAGCCCTCCCACAGTCCTTGGGCCAGCCCAGTGGTCTTGGTCCCAAAGGCTGCGGCGCCCGGTGCCACTCCAGAACTCCAGTTTTGTGTGGACTACCGTGGGCTCAATGCCGTCACCAGGACTGACGCGCACCATATCCCCAGAGCTAATGAGCTCATTGATCGGTTGGGAGCTGCCCGGTTCCTCAGCACGTTTGATTTGACGTCTGGGTACTGGCAGATTGCCTTAACCGATGGGGCCAAGGAGAGATCAGCATTCTCAACCCCAGAAGGTCATTACCAATTCTGGGTGATGCCCTTTGGGTTGAAGAATGCCCCTGCCACCTTTCAGAGGTTGGTCAATCAGGTGTTGGCTGGGCTGGAGGATTTCAGTGCCGCCTACCTGGATGACATTGCTGTGTTCAGTTCCAGCTGGGAAGAACATTTACAGCACCTTGAGAAAGTGTTGAGGGCTCTGCAAGGTGCAGGCCTCACGATCAAGGCCAGTAAGTGCCAGATCGGGCAGGGTTCTGTGGTGTACTTGGGACACCAGGTAGGAAGCGGCCAGGTGGCGCCCCTACAACCCAAGATTGACACCATTCTGGCTTGGGAGCCCCCAAGACCCAGACAGAGGTGAGAGCCTTCTTAGGTCTCACCGGCTACTGTAGGAGATTTGTTAAGGGCTATGGCACCATTGTTGCCCCCTTAACAGAGCTGACCTCTAAGAGGCAGCCCATGAAAGTGATCTGGACTGAGTCCTGCCAGAAAGCTTTTGATGCCCTGAAGGCAGCCATGTGCACGGCGCCCGTGCTCAAGGCACCTGACTTCTCCAAGGAATTCGTCGTGCAGACTGACGCTTCAGAGCATGGTGTGGGAGCGATGCTATCACAACCGAACGAAGAGGGCCTGGATCAGCCTGTAGTCTTCCTTAGCAGGAGACTACTTCCCAGGGAACAGAGGTGGAGTGCCATAGAAAGGGAAGCTTTTGCTGTGGTCTGGGCACTGAAGAAGTTGAGACCATACCTGTTTGGGACTCACTTCCGGGTTCAGACAGACCACAGGCCCCTCAGATGGTTGATGCAAATGAGGGGTGAGAATCCTAAACTGCTGAGGTGGTCCATCTCCCTACAGGGAATGGACTTTACGGTGGAACACCGTCCTGGTACAGAACACGCCAACGCAGATGGTCTGTCCAGGTTCTTCCGCCTTAGTGAAGAGAACTCCAATGGGGTTGGGTAGTTCTCCCTACTTTCAGTTGGAGGGGACATGTGTTAGACTTGGCATCTTTTGGCGTGTTTCCCCTGACTTTTTGCTTTCTGACCTCCCGGTTTTGACTCTGTTTTTGCTGGTGTAATGATTCTGCGCACTCTCCGCACTGCTGTCCAGTGGGAAAGTGCAAGTGCTCCTGTATAAAATGTGTTATGGATTGGCGTTTCCATGATTGGCCTATTTGGTTTATGTGTCAGTCCCTTGTAAAGTGCACTGCCAGTGCCAGGGCCTATAGACCAAATGCTGTTGGTGGGCTGCAGCACTGGATTGTGCCACCCACGCAAACAGCCCGTAAAGTGTAACTCGGGCCTGCCATTGCAGAGCCTGTGCGCAGCCTGGGGCTGCCATGTCGACTTGGCAAGTGCGCACACTTGCAAGTCCCTAAACCTTCCCTTTTCTACATGTTAGTCACCCCTAAGGTAGGCCCAAGGTACCCCTGTGGGCAGGGTGCGTTGTATGCGAAAGGTAGGACATGCCCTGGTGTGTGTGGCTTGTCCTGATAGTGAATTACAGCCTAGTTCGTTTTTCACTATTGCAAGGCTACCTGTTCCCCCTAGGCCAGAACGGGCAGTTTTGATTATTACAGCTTATAATCCTAACTGACCCCGGGAACATGGGAGAAATTCGAGTTTAGTATGCCTGGACTCAGAATGATAAAATGCATCTTTTAGTGAAGTTGGTTTTAACATTCTGTGTTTGAAAATACCACTTTTAGAAAGTGGGTATTTTCTTGTCTAACCATCCAAGCCTGCCTCTGCGAGGTTGTGTATTCCTTGTCTGGAGTGTGAGTGACAGGAGCTGGGGGATGCCAGGAGACAGGGTGAGTCAGCACAGGGCTGAATAGCAAGATCTACATGTAGATGGGTGGGAGGAGTTGCACCTGGGCCCTGAATAGGACAGTGCCTTCCCTCCACAATGCTGGCTCCACCTCCTGTGGTGCGTCTGATGTCCCTGGCCTACTCTCTGAAAGAAGGGACGGAGACTTGTCAACAAAGTGCTCCAGAACTGGTTTGGACTAGGCAAAGGCCTCTCGGCCTTCAGAGAACAAAAGAATTTGGGATATAAATATTGGGGCCCTGACCCCATGAATTTAGATCTTGCTGGAAGCAAGGAACCTGCCAAGACGAAGAGCTGGAAGAGCTGCCAGGAGGAGTACTGCCCCTTTGCTGTGTTGTTGCTTTGTTGGGTTGGCCTGCAGCTGCTGCTTCTGCCTTGGGCAGGGAAAGGACTGAACTTTCTACAAACTTGTGCTGAGTATCTCCAAGGGCCTGAAACCGAGCTGGCCTCCTGTTAAGAAGTCTCAGGGACTACAAAGACTTCACAAGCCTCTGGGTACCGCTTCTGGAACGCTGTTTCAGTTGCCACAGAGGAAGGGAACTGCAACCGACTCCGTCAACCGAATCCATCTCTGGCCGGTGACCTGTTTGCACCGCAGACCGCATCGCCCCGCTTCGCATCGCAACCCTGGTCTCACCGTGGGTGACGTCCGACGCCGCCAACACCGAGCCGCTGCTTGCATTGTGACCTGTGGGCACCGCAGTTCGCATCGCATCGCTTCACTGAACCAGCCGGACCCGACCGACGCGGTCGCTGCAACTGGCTCAAGAGTCGTGACTGCACCGCATTTGGGGCACCGCTCGCACGTCTGCGACGCACCGCTCCGACTCGCACCGCTGTCCGACGCCAGCTCCCGCACTCCGGCTTGGTTGCCTGCATCGCAACCTGTCAGCACCGCATCGAGCATCGTCTCACCCTGCATCGCACGCCTTGGACTCACCGACTCCGTCTACATGACGCTCATCGAGCCGCTGCCTGCACCGCATCAAGGGACACCGCACCTTGCATCGCTCCGTCTTGCACTGCAACCGCGACGAACGCCGACCCGCTCGTACACTCCGTACCAGCCTCAACGAGAAAGGTACTGTGACCGAGTCTGTTCACGACTCTGCTGGCCCGTATCGACGCGGTCGGCTGGAACTGTTAGACTCTGGGGTTTTCAGCATCGCGGTAGGCTCGGACGGAGCTACCGACTCGTACGAACTTTGTTTTTGAACTATTCCTGCAAAGAAGAAGTTACCTTATCAAGCATTCGTTTTTAAAGTATAGTATTGTGGATTTTTGTCGTAATTGGTCTTGTCTTGAGTATATAAAATATTGGTTATTTTTCTAAACTGGTGTGGTGTCCGTTTGTAGTGCTTACACTGTATTACTGTTGGTTATGTGCAAATGCTTTACACACTGCCTCTGAATTAAGCCTGACTGCTCGTGCCAAGCTACCACGAGGGTGAGCAGGGGTTACTTCACGAGTGTAACACACTTACCCTGACTAGGAAGAAGGGTCCCTACTTGGACAAAGGTGCAAGCCCTTGCCAACTAGAGATCCCATTTCTAACAGCGTGTCAGCAAGAACACCTCCGACAGGGAAGCCTTCAAGATGTCCCTCAACCTTTACCACCGCTTGCTGAGGGCAACAAAGAAGACAGCCCTTGCTGCATGCATCAAAACTAGCGTCAACAACACCAAGGAGCTTTCCAACATTAAGGAATTCTCCAACCCGGCTGCCAGTGAAAACAACATCATACCCTCACAGTAGTTGTGCGACAACATCACCCACTTCTTCCACAAGAAGATCGCAACCATATACAGAAACTTTGAATCTTAACCCACGCCTATGGACATCCTCGACAGATACACCACCACCGTAACTGACATGAACCATACACTGACCCCTTGGAACATCCTCTCCACCCAAGAAACCACCTCCACCATGAAATCCATCCACTCAGGAGCTCCTACAGATCCATGGTCTCACCGCATCTTCAACCTTGGAAACCAAAGGATCAGCCAGGAACTCACCACTCTACTCAACACCTCTATCACCAATGCGACATGCCTGGAAACACGCCTAAGTCAGACTACTACTCAAAAAACACTCTGCAGACTCCAGCGAATTCAAAAACTACCGACCAATCTCCCTTCTCCCATTCCCAGCGAAGGTACTCGAAAAGATCATCAATAATCCATTCATGACACACCTGGAGCAGAACCAGCTACTTGAAACCTCCCAATTTGACTTCCCAGCACTCACAGCACCAAAACTGCCCTGATCGCAGCCACAGACGACATCCTCATTCTCCTAAACTGAGGAGAAACAGCAGCTTTGATCCTCCTTGACCTCTTGGCAGCCTTTGAAACTGTATCCCACCACACACACTGATCGAAAGACTCCACCACATCGGCATCTAATGGGATGCACTCAGATGGATCATCTTCTTCCTCACTGGAAGAACCCAAAAGATCCACTTCCCACCTTTCACCTCTGAGTCCAAGGAGATCACCTGCGGTGTTCCCCAGGCCTCATCCTTCAGCCCCATGCTCTTCTACTTATATATGACCCGGTTGGTCAACATCATCAGATCCCACAATCTCAACATAATTTCCTACGCAGATGATACCCAACTCATCCTCTCACTCACCGATGACCCCACCACCACCACAACCAACTTCCACAGATGCATGAAAAACGTTGCAGACTAGATGAAGAACAACTGCCTGTAGCTGTACAGAAGTATTGATCTTTGGCAACAGCAACAACACATGGAATGACTCCTGGTGGCCTAGGACCTGCACCCACTCCGTTCAACCACAGCAGAAACCTCGGAATCATCATTGACAACAAGCTCACCTTTAAATTACAGATCAAATTCATCTCCTCTGCTTGCTTCCACACTCTGCGTATGCTATGTAAGATTTTCAAGTGGCTACCCCTACACACGAGACGTACTGTGCCACAGGCCCTCATCACCAGTCGACTGGACTACGGCAATGCTCTCTACATATGAATCGGCGCACACCTCTTACAGAGACTTCAGACCATACAGAACACTGCAGTCAGACTCATCCTCGGCCTACCTTGACGAACACACATCACACCCACCTCAGGCAACTCCACTGGCTCCCCGTATAAAAGAAATGCCAATTCAAGCTGCTGACCCACGCACACAATACTCTACACATCCAAGGACCTGCCTACATTAACCACCTCCTGAACTTCCACCAACTCTCGAGAAGGCTACGCTTCACCTCCCTTTCACTTGTCCATACTCCTCACATCTACCGAAGAAAAAGTGGAGGATGCTCCTTCTCCCACATTGCCGCAAAGACCTGGAACAGCCTCCCCACGCACCTCCGGACCATCACCTCACTTCTGGAATTCCGAATGGCCCTCAAGACCTGGCTGTTCGCATAAGCTTCCAGAACCTGCAAGCGCATGGATACCCTATTGGGTGATAAAGCCCAAATATATATAAATCCTGAATGATCGATTGATTGAAGTGTATTCTAAGTCAGATTATTTTGTAAATCAGGACTCATGGCTCCTCTCAATGCTATCCTTCTATTTAAAGCATATTTTTGGTAAAATGTGTTTTTATTATTTTCAAACACATCAATTTCATGTTCAGGAACATTGGATAAAAAAAGAAAAAAGTATATTAAAATAGTATCTCATCTACTTTAAATTATTTAGCAACCCAAGAGAAAAGACTTTAGAATGGGTGATGGGCAAAGGACAAAATACAGTGCATGGCAACACCACAGAGGCAAAACATTGAAGTAGTACCATTGTATAACTGTATAAGGGCAATCAGTACGATGAAAAAACACCATTCTTCTCTGCTTTGTCCACCACAGGAGATGAGTAGGTGACTGTCCACTGCAATTCCGAAGCAGAGAGCAAGAGTACCAATAACTCTTGCTCCCCCTTTGTACTGGCATTAAATAACAAGAACTGCTCTCTGAGGGTTCTGCTACTTATGAATATTTGAATTACATCCAACCAAAGACACTGTAGGCTCAGGTATGGGGCAATTATCTTACTTTTTAGAGCCAAAGCTAAAAAGAAATCATCTCTGATAATAAATACTACTAAGAAATCTTGAGTAAAAGCATAACAACACCTCACCCACCTACTTCATCTTTGGCCTCGCTCTTCATGTAAACTCAGATGAATTTGACTGTGCTGGTCTCCTTACAGATGCAAAACTCTTTAGAACTTCTTTTGTTCGATTCAAACACTACCATGGCATAGCTAGTTTTACCTGCAGATTGAGTCGTTGTTTTAAATGTACCAGCCTAATACCTCAAAGGCTGAAAAAGAGGTGTGTGGGAGACACTAAAGAAATATTGCCTTAAGGTGGACTAACCCTACTCTATTGTGTAACAAGGTTAAAAACATGAAGGTTGAATTAAGGGGTTACATGAATATGCTGTAAACACATTCCTGGCATGTTTTTGCATAATCTGAGGCTGTGGTTTCATCAGGACAATAGTCCCCAATACCTACCTACCCGATAACTGCCTAAGAGTCAGTGTGTTCATTCACTACATGTGCCTGTGAAAGGTGTGCACAGATTATGTCACCCATCAGTATGGTACAGCTGATAGTCAATCAATCACTCAATCAATCAGAAGTTTGTATAGCACAGCTACTCACCCGTGAGGGTCTCAAGGCCCTACTGTCTTGGGATTCACAAGTGTATTGGACCCTTGTGAGTGTTTTGCTTCCTATAGGAAAGGGCCTTACCCAGCCCTGCTCCGCAATACGCACTAAAAGGTGGTAGGATGTGAAAAGTGAATGGCGTACCTACTCTACATACATTATTCACCATATTGTTTGGATTATACTCTAGCTTCTTCGACCTATTAATAAATACACAGAATTGTACTTACCCCAGCATGCAATGTTGGGGGCTTTGATACTCCTCTGTAGATATGTAAATTGACAAAGCCCTGAAATTGTGTTGACAAGATCTTCAGGTATTTAATCCTGGTTACTAATAATGATTTACCCTTTAATTCCTCATCAAGCAATGGGATGATGGTCTTGCAGCTCGTGCACAAGAATTTGCAGATACTTGTACCTGCAACCACAGCCTTCCATCATTTCGAGTAGCAAATGGTAAGTGTGTTTTATTACTATTTGTCTTGACAAATTGCACATGCAATTGCAATAGATTTTTTACCTTACACTTAGTGGGGCTTAATTATGAGAGGCTTGCGCCGCCGTTGCGTCACTTTTTTTGACGCTCTGGCAGCGTAAGCCTCTCAATCATATCTATGAGGTGACGCAAAATCCACTTTGCGTGGCTTTGCATGGCCTCAAAAATATGGAGTAAGACAAAGCAGCGCAAGTCACTTCCTTGCCCTACTCTGTATCATGGAGCCGTTCACCCTGTCACCTTATCTTTCCACCCCAAGAATGTGTTGGCTTCCCTCCATGCCTGTAGTGTCGTTTGTGTATATGTAGGTAGTTCAGTGCTCAATCTCCGGTGATACAGTGCCGAGAGGTATCCTTCCTTCCCCATATAGTGATAGTCAGCTCTGTACGCTGGTTCCTCTCTCCTCGCAAATACCCACTCATTAATGATCATGAGTTGCGCTGCCCAGTAATATTTTTTAATATCTGGAATTGCCAGTCCTCCCTCATAGACGCTGCACTGTAGCTTTTGTAAGGCTATCCTAGCCTGTTCGCCGTCCCACAATAGCAGCCTGAGATCTGCGTCAATCTGTTTAAAGAAACCAGGGGGTATTTTGCAGCGCATACAGGAATCTGGGCAGTGCCATCATTTTGAATAGGGCTGCGCGTCCCATCACCGTCAGTGGCAGCTTTCTCCAGTGTTGCACGTCCCTGCGCAGTCTCTCCAATTGGGGGTGAAGGTTATCCTCAATGAATTTATTATCTCCCTTTGATATTATAAGTCCCAGATACTTAAATGTGTCTCAAATCGCTAGGGAGCTTGCACTGCTCGGCAAGATCGGGATCGTCCCAGCTAACACTTATAGAAGGGATTTATGCCAATTGATTTCATAGCCTGAATAGGTTCTGAATAGATGGAATAGGTGAATAATTTGGTTTATCGATGACCTGGTTTGGGTGACATATAACAATATATCATCCGCATACAGGGAAATATTTTCCACCCATTGTCCACCCCCATTTATTCCCCTGATTAATGGGTCTATTCTGACCCACGCCGCCAAAGGTTCCAATGCCAGCGCAAAGAGCATGGGCGAGAGCAGGCATCCCTGGCTCGTACCTTTATCGAGTTACAACGTCCTTGATATCACCCCATTTACCTTGACTCTCGCTAATGGATTCGCGTGTAGGAGTTGTACCCATGCTCAGACCCTGGCCCAAGTCCAAATCTTTCCAGCACTGCCTGTAGGTATGGCCATTCTATATTGTCGAACGCCATCCACGCATCTAGGGACAGTAGTGCAGTATCCTGGTCCGGGTTGGTCTTGGTCATGTGTATCACTCCATATAGCCTCTGCAGGTTGAGCCTGGTACTCCTATGTGGCATGAACCCGGACTAATCCGGGTGTAGCACAGTGGCGATAACCATACTCAATCTATTTGCCAGCACCTTTGCTAGCACCTTGGCTTCAACATTAAGCAATGATATTGGTCGGTATGATCCACAATCTTCCGGTGTTTTCCCGGATTTCGGAATCACCACCACTGCCGCTAACCTCTGGTCCATTGGCAGTTCTCCTTGTTTAAGAGCTTCCTTAAACATATTTAACATATGTGGGGCCACTTTCGATGCCACCCCTTTATAAAGCTCCACAGGTATGTGTGGTAGCTGGAATCTTATGATGTAGCTGTGATGCGGTAGAACAGCATCACAGCTAAGATTCCAATATTGACCAGTATTCTCTGTACTGCTGAAGGCTGTAGACGTTATTTCTACTCTTCAATAAACTTCATCAAGAAGCTGAATCTGAAGCTGAGTGGATTACTACAAATTTTGGCGACGAGTTCGTCCTGCGCAGAGGGCGGGAGATACTACAGCCTTCACCTCTGGAACGCCGCTAATTAATTAATTAGCGTTATTGAAGTATTTTCCTTGTCGTTTTTTTTGGCAACATCTGCATCAAACTGTAAGTTACATGTGGTGAATTTAGTGCCAGCGCTCTTATATCTAGGATTTTTATTTTGGCCCTGTATTTAGCTAAAAGTGGTTTCTTGCTTGCCCTATTTGTTAATAAGGCATTAAGCGCGAGCACCGCGTTTAAACAACCACGCAAGTGTTTTTTTGTCTTGCGCTGTTCGCCGCCTAGTAACAGAGCGTGAGCACTGTGTTTGTTGATGCAAGTGCCTTTTCCTTGCGCTGTTCGCCATCTAGTGGCAAAGCGCAAGCACCGCGCTTGTTGATGTGAGTTTGTTTTCTGCCAAGTGAAGCTATGCGCTGCATTACGTGCTGTTCCTTACCTTCTGAGTGAGGGTTTTCTCCAGACCGGATGGCTTCGATTCTTCTGCTAGATCCTGCAATAAGTATTAAGGATAGAGTGAAGCCCATAAAGGAGAGCTTCATCTTGTTACTCCCACTAT
Source organism: Calotriton arnoldi (assembly GCA_963921515.1). NCBI lineage: Eukaryota > Metazoa > Chordata > Amphibia > Caudata > Salamandridae > Calotriton > Calotriton arnoldi. The sequence goes on from CAWUFW010003240.1 coordinate 447,660, forward strand.
GTTAAAGGATTAAGGAAAACTGTAGAAGGACAATGAATTAAGAAAGTTGAAGAAGGACTCTTAACTTTCCTTCTCTATATTGAAAAAGAAAAAGGGACTCACAGCTTTTCCTGCATTGAAACAAACAAGAGACTAGAGCTGGAATTCCTGATTTATGTTAGTAGTTATTTTAATTAATTGTTTTAATTGGTTATTTTAATCAGTTATTTTAATTAATTATTTTGAATTGTTATTTCAGCTTATTGTATTAGATTGTTATATTATTCTCTTATTTTAGTTTGTTAAATAAACTTTATTGCAGGTATGACAGAGCAAAGTATGTCTGCACCTCCAAGTTTTTACCAGTTCCAGGGGAACCATCTATTCCCTGGAGCGATGGAAAAATATTTTTTTTTACTTACCTCTTAGCTATTGGAGGAGACAAATATGGTCCCTTGAGGAAACAAGCCATACTTTTACATCATCTTGGAGTAGAAAAGGAGAATATATGATGATTTGCCTGAAATATCGTTAGGCATGGGAAATGGTCAACCAATGAATCTCTACGATATGTCTTTACAGATGTTAGAGAAACATTTTACCCCTAAAGTGAATGTTGTTTTTGAAAGACATACATTTTTTTGTAGAGTACAGAACCAAGATGAGGATATAATGACATATGTAGCTTCTTTGCGTGGGTTAGCAGTTACGTGTGAATTTCAGGGTCTATTTGACTCTTTGATAAGGGACCAAATTGTGAGATGTACAAATAATAAAAAGGTGAAAGAAAAGTTACTCTCGAAGGATCCTACTTTGGAAAAAGCTATTCAGATTGCTCGTAGTATGGAAAACACTGCTGTATGGATGAAAGAAATTGACAATGGAAAAGGTCTGAGTGGAAGTGCAGTAATAACAATGGGAAAAGAAGTACCTGCTGAAGTAAAGGAGGTTAAAAGAGAAATTGTTAAGAAGCCAGTTGATAAAAACAGTGAATATGTGCCTGTAAAAGTTGGAGAGAGACGACCCATAATTTGTTATAGATGTGGGTGTCCAGGGCATGTAAGTTCTAGTTTTGCATGTGGAGCGAGAAATTCTACATGTAGGTCGTGTGGAAAAAAAAGGACATTTGGCAAAAGCCTGTAGATCGAAAGGGAGTGCACAAAACCAGCAAATTACCAGCGTCAAAGAAATTGAAGATAAAAGTGAGGATCGTGAGGAGATATTCTTGTCTGTAGATGATGCAGAATTGGTTTCATCTCAAGTTATTGAATCTGAGGAAAAGTTCAATCTTGATTCAGTTATGACTATACATGGAAATGATTTAAATTTGAAGAAAGAGAGTACAGAGAAACTGGAAAAACCTCATTGTGAAATCACTTTAGATAAAGGGACGGCGAAATTATTGGCTGATTCTGGTAGCTTATTTACCTTAATTTCTAAAGAGACTTTCGAAAAGAACTTGGGTGGACAGATCAACAATTTATTACAAGCAGATGTGAAGGCAGTTGGATATGGTGGGACCAAAATTAAAATTTTGGGAGTGCAATGGATGAACATTATCTGCAATAAGAATGGTGTTCATGGAAGAGTTTATATCACGCATGAAGGATCCGATCTTTTGGGCTGGCGGCATCAGAAGGACTTGAACATTATACTTAATCCTAATGCTGCAGAACCGGTTATGGTTGTTGAGCCAGTAATTGGGTATATATCATCTAAAGTTGATGTGGAGGATGAGTGGGGAAAAGTATTTATGAAAAAGTATTCTCATGTTTTTACCGATGGTTTAGGTGTGTTAAAAGGATTTTCTCATCAAATAATCCTCAAGAAAAAGGCCAAGCCTATTGTACATAGGGTTCGGACAGTACCGTATATGATGAGGGAACCACTTCAAGGAGAATTAGACAAGTTGTTAAAGGCCAATGTCATTGAACCTATAGAGTCATCTGAATGGTTATCTCCGATTGTCGTTGCTCCTAAGGATGGTAACAAAATTTGTTTATGTATAGATTTGAGAGATTTAAATAAGAATATATGGGTAGATAGACAACCTTTACCAAATATTGGAGAAATGTTAAGCATGATGGGGGGAGGCAGTGTTTTCAGTGTTCTGGACATGTCCTCAGCTTACCATCAGGTAAACCTACACCCTGACTCACGTCCTTTGACTTCTTTCGTAACACCTTTAGGAGCATTTCGATATTGTAGGATGCCTTTTGCTTTGGCGTCTGCCTCTGCCGTTTTTCAACAAATCATGCAAAACATTTTTAAAGGAATGGGAAGGGTGTTATCCTTTCAGGACGATATCATGGTTGTGGGGAGGTCGTTTGAAGAACATGATGGATTAATGGAAGAAGTTTTGCAAAGAATTGCTAAGCATGGATTGACTATCAAAATGGAAAAATGTCAATTAAGACTAAGAGAAGTCAATTATTTAGGTCATCAGATATCCGCTAGTGGTATTAGACCAAAAAGTAGCATTGTAAAGGCTATAAGAGATGCTCCCTGTCCAATTAACAAAGAACAGTTAAAATCATTCTTAGGACTTGCTGAATATTGTTCTAAATTTGTACCAAACTTTGCAGATCTTGTAGAACCCATGAGACTTCTTCTTAAAAAGGGAAGTGTATTTGAATGGGATTCTAAATGTGAAGATGCGTTTGTTAATCTAAAAAAATGTCTTTCCTGTGCTCCATCTTTGGGACATTTTGAATCTAATAGAAAATCCATGTTGATCACTGACGCAAGTAATGTTGGGCTTGGGGCAGTTCTAATGCAGATGTCTGAAGAAGGTGAGAGAAATATTGGTTTTGCTTTCACGCAGGTTACAAGGAGCAGAAAGGTCTTACTCAACCATAGAAAAAGAAGCATTAGCTTGTTGTTGGGGAATGGCACATTTTAGGTATTACTTGTGGGGTTTGCCTTTTGTTGTGAAGACTGATCACAAGCCACTTGTACATATTTTTAAAGGTGGTCATGGTCTAGATGGAAGCGTAACCCCTCGTATTTCAAGGTGGGTTTTATCTGTGCTAGATTACAATTTTGTTGTGGAGTATGTTCGTGGTAAAAAAAATGTTATTGCGGATTGTCTCTCTAGGATGCCTGTGGATGATAATTCATGTATGGAAATTATGGTTAGTGTGGATGATGAGTTTGCAGTTGGACAGGAAGAATGGAAAGAAGCAGTACAAAATGATATGGAGTATAAGGTGTTGATGGAGCTCATTATGAGTTGTTGGAAGGATTTTGATGGTTGTGAGGAAGTGGCAAAGCAATTTGTGACAGTGAAAGATGAGCTTAGTGTGCAAGGTGATAACATTTTAAGAAGGAGTCGTATAGTTCCCCCTTGTTTGTTGAGATCGAGATTGTTAAGAATTGTCCATGAGGGACATTTGGGAAGGAGTTTAACAAAGAGAAGGTTGAGGCCGGAAATGGACAGGAATGTAGAAGATTTAGTGCGAGATTGTCATGCATGCAGTAATAGTGACAAAGTGAAAGTGGTCAGAGAACCTCCTTTGAGGTGTGTGGATTTGCCTATGAGGCCATGGGATAAATTGGCATTGGATGTGTTAGGTCCGATCGACGAATTGGGTACCAGTAATCGTTTTTTAGCTGTGTTGGTGGACTACCATAGTAAATGGTTTACATGCAAATCCATGGGTCAAGTCACTACTGCTAATGTGATAAGATTTCTTGAGGAAGTATTTCTTGAAGAGGGTGTCCCTAGAGTTCTGGTGACTGATAACGGTGTTCAGTTGGTTTCTTCTGAAATGGGAAATTTTCTTGCTAGACTTGGAATCAGACATGACAAGGTGCCTTTGTTTCGTCCACAGGCAAATGGACTTGTTGAGAGGGTAAATCATATTGTGATGGAGTGTATTCAGCTTTCTCTGGCAAATGGTTTATCATGGAAAGAGGAGTTACGGAAGATGATGTGGGCTCACAGAAACACACCTCATTCTGTGACGGGGGTTTCTCCTTTTATAGCATTGAAGGGAAGAGAGCCTGGTACTAAGGAATCTCCGATGTGGCTCCATGAGAAGAATCAAGTGTGGGATGATAGAGAAGAAATGAAGACAAGGGTTTCTGATTGTCAGTGGCGTAACAAAATTCACTTTGACAGTAGGAAAAATGTTAAGGAGTTGGACATTGATAAGGGTGATTGGGTAGTTGTGAGGAAAGCTGGTTTTGTGAAGAAGGGTGAGAGTAAGTTTTCACAACCCCATAAAGTCGTTCTAGTCATGGGATCAGTGGCTCAACTGGACGATGGTTAGAAATGGAGCTTTGGGGATTTGTGTAAAATATCCCATTCCAGTAGTGTATAATTATATTGTAATGCATCTTATTCTTAGAGTGTATTATTATTATTATTATTATTATTATTATTATTATTATTATTATTATTATTATTATTATTATTATTATTATTATGTTTTAGTTTGTTGCTTTATCTAGTATTAATGTACTATTATTGTGTTTTGTTGTTCCCTGCAAGTTAACAAATTCTCTCTTCTTTAGGATAATATTGGGGGGGAGATATGTGGTAGCTGGAATCTTATGATGTAGCTGTGATGCGGTAGAACAGCATCACAGCTAAGATTCCAATATTGACCAGTATTCCTTGTACTGCTGAAGGCTGTAGACGTTACTTCTACTCTTCAATAAACTTCATCAAGAAGCTGAATCTGAAGCTGAGTGGATTACTAGAGTATGCCATTAGGGCCGGCTGCTCTCCCTGATTGTAAGTCTTGTAACGCCCTTACTATATCCTCTGTCGTGAATTCCTTATCCAACGCTTTGCTATCCTCCCTAGATAGGCATGTAACCGGAATATCTCTAAGCAGTTCCACACAGTCATCCCTTGTTCTGGTGGACGTGGGTTTGTATAGGGCCTCATAATAATCTGCAAACATGGCGGCAATTTCATCGCCTGTCTTTTAAATCTTTGCTTGTGGGATATTTATCGCTAGAACCCAACTCCGTTCCTTATCCCCTTTTTCCAACCAGGCCAGTAGTTTGTTTGCTTTCTCACCCATTTCATACAGCTGCCTTTGGGTTGCTCTCGCATATATTTTGGCAGCCTCTTCTACTATATCGCTCATTTCTTTTTTTTTTACTTGTAATTGCTGCCTAGCCTGTGCCGCAGATTCACTAGTGCCCACTGCCAATCTTTCCAATTGTGTAATGGTTTTTTCCAGCGCAGCGTACTGGAGTGCTTGTTCCTTCTTTTTCCCTCCCACTATGTCCTGAACGTGTCCCCTAATTACCGTCTTATACACCTCCCATAGCATATAGGCCGAGTATACTCTTCCTGAGTTTTCCCGAAAGTATTGATCCGTACGCTCCACTATTTTGCCCTGGACCTGCTTATCTCGGAAAAGCCATGGGTCCAGTTTAGGGGGTAGAGTGTAGTTTCTAGTGGGTCATTTCAGTAGTGTTGCCACCGGGGAATGATCAAAAATTCCCCTTGCTTTGTGTTCTGTTCCTGTGAACCAGTATGCATTTATGTCCTGTGTCAGCAAGTAATCTAGCCGTGAGTACCCCCCGTGTGGAGCCGAGTGAAATGTGTACTGCCTGTCTTCTGGGTTATGTAGCCTCCATAGGTCCACCAAACCCAGTGCACTGACAAAGTCTCGCAATGGGTTGGACGCCTTCTCTCTATTCGCGGTTGTTATTCTGTCCATCTCTGGAACTAACGTTGCATTCATGTCACCCTCCAGTATTAACACCCAATCTGGGAGGTCTACCAACATTGCGCCCAGGTCTTTCAGCGTGTCGGTGCGCAGTCTCGGTGGTATATAAACTGAGCAAATATTGAAGACCCTACCTTCCCATCGTCCCGTGACTGCTACGAATCTACCCAGTTGGTCACACCAAATTCGTTCCATTAAAAAGGGGAGCGCCGTCCGGATCAGGATCCCAACTCCTCTCGACCCTGAAGTGAATCCTGCATGTGCCACTAATTTGTATCCAAATCTATCAAGAGCCTTACATGTATTGCCCTTGAGGTGCGTTTCCTGAATCAGTACTACGTCAGGGTTGTGTCTGCGGAGATATTGCAAGACTACTGTACGTTTTATCTTATGAGCCAGGCCATTAACATTCCAAGTTAAGATCCGAATGTGTGTATTCATTTGGGTGGGTGCCTGTATCCCACCTACGTTGTGTCTCTTGTCACCCATTGGAGCATATTTGATCCCACAGGACACATCTTTCCTGCCTAATGTGTACAGAGGATCTTTCATTCCATTCCTGTCCTTTTGGTGTGCTATGGTCCAGCCCCAATTCCTGACAGGTAAGTAACTTGAATAACATTCTAACTGTGCCAGCTCTCTGGTGGCCATTGAAACTGTGTTAACTTCCCATCCCCCCTCCCTGCTGCCCTGCACTATTTCCGGTCACACTGGGAAGTTATAGTTAAGTCAGCATTTCCATTGAAAATACATTGTTTAGTTGACTGATAACCTTGGCCTTGTTTGACGAACCTCCATGAAACATTTAAAAAAGGAGCTACTTTTTAACTAGTTTGTGATAAGAAAGTTTTGGGGTGATGTATCAAGTGGGGGGGGAGAAAAAAGGGCGATCCCAAAATGCAGCACCCCCTGCATTTTTTATAGATATTTTGAGAAGCACTACCGCAAAAACTACTGAACGGAATTACACAAAATTTGGCAGGAAGCTAGATCTTGGTTCGCAGATTGTGCTTTTTGTGATTTGGTGTAAATCCATTCAGAAGTTTTGAGAAATTAAGTTAAAAAAATATTTGTATATCTGAATGGTTGGGTCCCCGAGAATCTCTTGAGAGTCTTGCGGGAGCGGCAATTTGAAAATAGAGCATTTTGATTGGCCCAGAGAGCTTATTTTCCTTTAGGCCACATCACTCCCGTGGTGAGCAAGTGCTCTGAATGGCTGCCAGTAACATCAGAAAAACTTTGCGGACAGTCATTACAGGGCTCAGGAACCTAGTCCCCTGTCCTGTTCTTTAAAAAAAAAAAAAAGATATAAGGTGGCAGTGTAGAGTCAGCCTGTACCTCTAGGCCCAGACCCAGAAGGACTGCCCCACCCTCCCGGTACCAAAATTGAAAAAAACCGAGCAATTTTTGCCGCGATCCTGCAGTGTCAAAACAAAAGATAGCGGCCCGGGCTCATACCCAAGCCATTTTTGGTCTCATCCCCCAGGGGCCAAACTTAGTATTTCAGAGGAGGGGGCATGTGGTCCCCCTCCCGAGCCATATTTGTCCACGTGGACCCCATCCCAAGGGGCCCTCAGTATATATTAAGAGGCGGGGGCCAGCTGCCCTCCCCTGATCCTTTAATGGCCCCAGGGAGCCGATCCCCCAGGGCTGACTCACCTGCTGTGTCCCAGGGAGCCCACCCCTGGGACACAGTAGGTTCCCTGCCTGCACCGGCGCAGGGAGGGGAACTTGGGTTTGCTCCCACCTGGCGGGACCATTTTTTAATTTCCTGCCAAACGGGAGCAAACACAAAGTCTAATTCTAGTGGGCAGGAGCTTTAGAAATGCTCCTACCAGCAGGGAGCAGATTTAGAACCTATTTCGCTGCCCGCACTGATGGGGGCAGAGAAACAGATCAATAGATTGCTCCCGCCAGAGGGAACAGCATTAATATCTGCTCCCTGTGGTCTGGTGCAATGCCAGCTCCTGCACCATGTAGGAAGCCAGTTGGGGCCACATGGCCCTGGGGCTCCCCCGGCGCCCTCCAACATGTGTTTGGTGGGTGCCCTGGGTGGCACCAGGGCGTCCGCCTTTAATTGATGCAGGACCCAGGGGATGGGGTCCCTGGGGCCGATTATAGCTCAGGAAGGGGGGCTGCGCATCCCCTCCCCTTTGAAATAAGGGACAGAGCCATGAGATGGGGTCTGCAGGGTCGTATAAGCTCGGGAGAGGGGAGCCATGCAACCCCCTTCCCTTTTAATATTTACATATATACAGTCATGGAGATTGGGTCTGAGAAGGCTTGAGGAGGAGAGCCACACAGCCCCCCTTCCCTTCAAAGAAAACCCATGGCCCCGCTGGATGTGGTCCCCGGGGTATAATAAGGCTTTAGGAGAGGGGCTACTCATCCTCCTCCCTTTATTTATTACTCTGCCCTAGGGGATAAGGTCCCCCAGGCCTAGTAAGGCTCGGGGAAGGAGCTGAAGCCCCCTCCCCCTTTTTATTAAATTTGGCCCTGGAGATTGGGGTCCCCTGGGCCCAAAAAAGGCTGAGGGAGAGGGGCTGCATGCCCCCTTCCATTTTTTATTGGTTTTGCCCCCAGGGGATGGAGTCCCCCAGGTCTAGTAAGGCTCGGGGAGGAGGGCTGTCCAGTTCCCCCTCCCCTTTTGAACAAAAAATGTCACCGGTGTATCGGGTCCCAGGGGCCTATGAAGGCTCAGGAGTGGGTCCCCTCCCCTTTTTTAATATATTCAACACCAGAGGATGGTGTCCCCAGGGCCAATGCGAGCCCTCCCCTTGAATTTTGGCCCGTGGGGTGGGGCCCCTAGGGCCCGAAAAAGCTTGGGGAGGGGGGCAGGGTGCCCCCCTCCTATTTTCTATTGTATTTGGCCCCAGGAGGATGGGGTCACGACGCACCATGCACGAGCAAAGGCCATGTTTGGAGTGGGGTTGGCTGTCTCTGGGTAGCTGCCTGTAGGGAGTTGGACGTAGGTCCTGGCTGCAAGCCAGGCCCTGCTGCAAACCCCACACTGCGTGAGATGAAAGGCTGTGCACAGTGTGGGGTTGGCTGCCTATGGGGGTGTGCTGCAGGCTAGACCACGTGGCCAGCCTCCCCGTGGCACACAACCAAAGGCTGTGTACTGCAGGAGGTGGTCTTTACGTATGGTAAATAAATATTACTTTATGTTAATTATGTGTTACAAAAAGATCTGTTATTATTTACCAAAAACTTAGAAATTCACTAAAAAAACCAAGTTCAAACTAACATTATAGTTAGGTGAGTATGTCAAGCAACGTCAACATTTTGAACAAAAAAAACACAGATATGTATCAGTTATAGCTTGCAGAGCTTACTATAACATGCGCCACCGCAATGCACAGCTTATGACCTCACATATTACATCACTCATGACATGTTCTATGACATTATTTACATCACTGATGACATCGCAAAATTATGATTTGTTTTATGAAACCCCAACGCCCGGGCTGGGCCAGGGCCCGGGAGTGTGACCCATGGTTTTCTTTTTGAGGAGGCGGAGTAAAATATTAAGGGTGGGGATGCACGGCCCCCTTCCTGAGCCTAGTTAAGCCCCAGGGACGAAATATAAATATATGGTAATACATTTATATATATTTATATATATCACTGACAAAACCAAAGGTTAAATTAGCTTAATCAATCAATCAGCATTTGTATAGTGCAGCACTCTTACCACCAGGGGTATCTGGACACTGAGGTGGCCGTGTATCCATTGAAAATCCAGGTCTTGAGTTTCTTTCTGAAGTGCACCAGAGATGGTGTTGTTCGGGGGTGGAGCAGTAGGTCATTCCAGGTCTTGGCGGTGATTTAGGAGAAGGAGTGCTCCCACTGCGGCTGCGACATATGCAGGGGAGTGCGCGTCGTCAAGTGAGGAGGAGTGCAGGTGTCTTGTGGGAAGATGGAAGCTCAGTCGATGGTTGATGTAGGATGGTCCTTGATCATCTAGGGCTTTGTAGATGTGCACGAGGATTTTGAACTGGCCTCTCTTCTGAATAGGGATCCAGTGGAGGTTTCTGAGTTGGGGGGTGATGTCGGTCCATTTGAGGAGCGCCAGGATGAGTCTGGCTGCAGCGTTCTGTATGGTCTGGAGTCTTCTGAGGAGCTGGGTGGGGATGCCAGAATAGAGAGCATTATAGTTAGGTAAAAATGTCTGTTAAGGAAACACTGAAATTAACCAATTCTAGTTATACTTTATAGTTCAGCACTCTCTAAATTGTACAAAATAAAGCAAAAGTACAGAAATCCAAGTAACTATTTCGAAATAACTTATCCCATATTTTTTATACTTCTCTCCAACGATGGCATACTAGAATAAGAGATGGTTCACAACTTAGGGGCCGATTCCGATTCGGGCCGGAAATCTCTCCGACCGAGCCGGATCCGGAGAGATATCCGACCGAATCGGACCCATGCAGCCCGACCGAACGAGTACGATGTGCACGTATGCCATCGGACTCGAGTAGGTCGGACTCCCATTGAAGTCAATGGGAGCCTGTCGTACAATGCGTACGCGGGCTCCCATTGACTCAATGGGTGCGATGCGGACAAGGGCGCCCCCTACAGCGTGTACGCGGCGAAGCGATTCGCGCCGTTCACGCACTGGTAAGGGGGACCCATGGGTCCCCCCTGTGTGCGACTCGCGCGGCTACGCATACAGGGGGGTCCGACACGGACCCCCAAAGTACGGCTCCGACAGCTCTTTCGAGCCGGAGTGCGCGGCTCGGTCGGACTGCTCGCGGCGCGCATCGTACTTACCCGGCCGGGGAACGTCTCCATTGCGCTGTGCGAGTCGTGTCCGTGCGAGTCGGTCGGTGCGGTTAGAGCCGGGATCGAGTCGGTCGGAGCGGTCGGGACGACCGGACGAGTCGGTCGGCGATTTAGCATCGTACTCGCTCGTCTGGACGCGCGTACGGATCGGTCGGGAAATAGGGCTCCGAATCGGATCCGGTTAAGCCGAATCCGATTCGGAGCCCTACCGGCCGAGATCGGAATCGGCCCCGTAGTTTACGGTAAGTCCTTTGTTTATAATTCCATTTATTAAACAAGCTTGCTTGTAGTCAAAACAGTCAACAATGACAAAAGCTGACATGTTTTATTCCTTTCACTACTTCAGGGCTGCAATTGAATACACCTGTTTAATGTATGTAAAAACAATTTATATGCAGATTAGATTCATCACAAGAGATTTAAGCAATAAACCACGTAAAATCAATTTAGCCTCACTGAACACCATAAATATATGACTAAACTTTTTCCATTGATCTGGTATCTTGCATTTGTCATTTCCACACCGGACCATCATAACAAACAACCGAACAATGAAGTGGCGGAGCGTGTCATTAGCCTCCTGGGCTTAACAACACGCTCCGCCACTTCGGAAACGCAAGGCTGCACCATATTTACAAGAATGTGGTGCAGCCTTGCATTTCCCCCTGTGATGGTGCTAAGTTTAACAACTTAGCACCAATGCAGGCACCCTTGCACCAGAGTGCAAGGGTGTCTATGCGCAGGGGAGGATTGGTTATGTGCAGGAAGCATGAAAGTTACAAAATGGCATTTTTTAAAAGGCTTGTTTATATACAGGAAGGGACACCTTCCTGTACATAAACAAACCATGGCATTTTGCTTATTCCATGTGTTCTGCACAAGGCAGCACACATGGAAAAAGCAAAACGAGGAGAAATAATGCATTTCTCCTTGTTTTGCCAACTTAAGACCAGGATTTTCCTGGTCTTCATTTTGGCGCTGCCTCCTATGTATGCCACCCTTGTACATAGGGGCAGCGCCAAATACAATGGGTGTTGCGGTGGAACACCCACCGCATGCCCCTTTCACGCTAACCATAGCGTGAAAGGGTGCCTTATGTACAAGGCAGCGTTAAGCCACGTTGAGTGTACATGAGGCAAGGCCCTTATCGCCACGTGAACGTCACAAAAAGTGACGTTCCCGTGGCGATAGGGGCTTGTACATATGCCACTAAGTATATCGGAACACTAGTTGCCCATCATGTTCCATGTAGTGACAAGATTTTCATGAAAAATACCTTTTCATTTTAAGACATGCCTCTTTACCCCTTATGTACAAAGTAGTGAGTGCATCCTGCTCATGCTCCTAAAATCAAATTTTGTCTGTTTCAGACAAAACCATATATTTATGTGACCATCCGGAATCCTAGTTACTTCGTTTTTAAAACAATGAGCTATACATATCAGGCGTTGTTGTTGCACTCTTACATGTACTAAGGACAGCATACTTACAATAAAGCATCCTCATAACCCATCAATTATTTGAATACAAACCTTCGAAACCACAAAAAGTCTCATAAACGTATCCAAGAAATCTGCTCTTTACATTCTTCACAGTGCCCCCAATGGTAAGGAGAAAAACAAGACATTATAAAGTGAAATTAGCATTTTATTCTATTTACATCACAATAAAAGGTCCATTTATTAATTATAAAAAAAGGAACAACGTCAATCTGAACAAAAATAGAAATTCAGGATTGGTGAAAACCAATGTCACATATGCAAACCAACAAATGTGACCGTCTCAAACAAGCCAATTGTGACTCCTGATGAATTAAATATAACAAATACCATGTTCTCAACATTAGCCACAAGCGCTACTTTGAAATCCCATCTTTTGTTAGCTTTTGGTCAATATACAAAGATCAATAGATGTGGTCACCTCTCACACATTTAGATGAGTAGGAGAACTAATTGTAACTGGTGAGGTAACAACGGCGTTAACCTCAAGCGCCATCTTGCAATTCAGCTTTTTGCTATATTCTATTCAACAGATCAAGACAGACATCTTTGAGATCTTTTACTTATAAAGCGCCATATTGGCCATTTAACCATGTATTGTCCCACAATTGTATTCATAAAGAGCAAAGCATGGGAAGGGCACAGATTTTAAATTCTAATCCGAGGAGATGCAAAACTCCCTACAGAAAACACTCCAAGTGCATTTCTGCAATAAAGTTAGATGCAAGCGGATCACATTGGCATGGGCTGCCAGTGCATCATTTTGTTTATAGCACACATACCGCTTGAAGTGCATGATATAATGTGATCCAAAAGAAATCACTGAGCTGCATAGTTCAGAGTTATTTTACACAGGCCTGCAATCCTTACCTATCATGTCTGTCAAGGCGGTCATATCAAGTGGCGTACTCGCTGTGTTTTCACTTGTGCGCCATCCTAAAGTCCATTTTAGGCCTAGCTTAGTCAGCATATGTGCTGTCTCTTCCAGACACGTTGTTTACAGTTAGTGGGCTACAGCTTGCCCATAATCTTACCATTGGCTAGTTTTACCGTAGGTTGTGCTTGCTTCTTTTCTCTTTGGCATGGCATGTTTGCATCATATCGTCTCTCCTTCCCTGGAGCAAGGACTAAATACTTGTGGCCTTCCTCTGCTCCCGTTTTTTTAGCTACTTTTTTCTTTGTTTTTAAGCACTCCACATGAGTGCTTGCATTTTCAGACACTCCCATATCCCCGTTCGTCCTGCTTATTTTCCCTCCCAACCATCTTCCCTTGTCATTACTTCTGTCAACTTACCCTGTTTCATCTTAACCCCCACCTGCCCCATCCAAAATCCCTCCATCCGCCCTTGTGTCTGTTTCTTCTCCCGCATCTGCATGTCCCTGCTTCTTTTGTCTTATTACCTTTCCCTGCCCTTTGCTTTGCTTGGGTGTTCTTGTCTCAGTCTCTTGGTCTGATGTTTTTGATGTGTGCACAGGTCTGACAACTCCCCACAGGCAGTCCTTTTGTGTGTGTCTGTTTTCAGATCTCTTCCAAGCAGTACCACCCGCAGGAGGGGAGCAGTGGTCCCTGGCAAGAGAGAGAGAGATAGGTCATCTGCACCACACAGATTTTTTCTTTGTTTCCATATTTAGCATATTTAGTCAGCTTTTAGCACCTCCATAGTACATCCCCCATCTGTTGCATCACCACACAGTCACTCTACCCGCGCCCACCATCTTATTATGGTCTGTGTCTCCTTCATTGTCTTGACCAGAAAAACACGTCTTTAACCAGACGCTCCTCTCCCTCTCAGAGATCCTTTCCTTGGACAAAATTCACATTTAGCATTTACATGAAATATAGGTGTTGTTTAGTTGGCACAGCTGCTGTTACATCTACTTATGTGTGTCTAATGGTACCTAAGTGGTCAACTGGAAAGCTGACCAGGGCTCTCTGTTGATTTTTTCCTTTTTTGTTTCTTGCATTCCATATCATGCAATGATTTCCAAACCCCCAAAAAATGACATTTTGTTTTTTCAGGTGCTCCCTTTTCCCTTGCAATAAAGCCTTTCTGGCATTCTCTTTTGTCCATTTGTGGCTGCTCCAGTAATTCCCCTTGCAATAAAGCTTTTCTGGTGTTCTCTTTTGTCCATTTGTGGATGCTCCAGAAACCAGTCACTTTCAGTGGCTTTATACGGTCTGGGCAAAAATGTCCCCTCATTAGTGCCAGATTCACAACCAAACACAGTAATAAGCAACTGACAGATAACCAGTCAAGCTTTGCAAAGGGACAAACAGGAACTCATGATCCCACATTTTTAGTAGTGTTTGATCCATTTTAGCTATAAACTGTAGCCAAGTTGAACCTACATTTGTCCTTACCACAAAAAATAAACATGATACCCCAAGCACAGTCTTGACACATTATTATTAATTTTGCCAAATTATTTAAACTTACATTTGGAGCAATCCCCACAGTAATGGGAGGCGATTTTTCGTAGTGACCTGGAACTTTAAAACAAATACACATATCCTTGACTCACTCTGGAAAAAAGGCATTGCTCTTTTAATCTGTCTGGTTTTGTTTTGTCTTTGTTTCTCAAGATTGCTTATTGAAATTATACAAAAAATTGTGACAGGGTTGGCCCTAATCATAATCAACCTCTACACCACCAATGTTTTTTTCTGGGGGTTTTTCGTATTAGGACTCTGTGCACTGTTACCCAGTGCTAAAGTGCTTCTGCTCACTCCCTTAAACATGGTACAAATGTCTTACCCCTGATTGTCATCTTTAATTCATTTACAAGTGCCTAGTATATGGTACTACATTTACTCAGGTCATGTAAAATAAATGCAACTAGGGTGCCTGTAGCACTCATTGTGGCACCCACTTGAGTAGCACTTTAAAACATGCGATTGCAGCCTGTAGTGCAGTTTTAAAATTGCCAATTCGACCTGGCAAAATAATACTTTTGCCAGCCCTAAACCTTACTTTTAATGCATATATGTTACTCTAAAGCCGGGCGTAAAAATCCCATAGGGCAGAATGCATTGTATTTGAAAAGTAGGACAAGTGGTTTTAACTTTAACAAGTCCTGGCAGTGAAAATATCATACATTAATTTTCCATTACTGTAAGGCCTATCTCTCCCATTGGATAACATTGGGTTACCTTATTACATTTACAAAGTGTTATATTTTAATTGGGAGCAGTTAGAAATTTCATGTCATATTTGGACTCAATTTAAAATACTCTTTAATGGTAAAATTGGATTTTAAGTTACAATTTGGAAGTTGCCACTGTGAGAGAGTGGACATTTTCTTGCCCTAACCATTAGGTGTCTACTGCCAGTGATCTGGGTCACATGACTATGAATAGTTTAGCTGTTGGGCCTTGAGTGTTCCTCACAGACAGTGAGACACAAGGGGATTAAGTGTTAGCAGGATGAGCCATCCTGCCAGGATTCTTGGGAGCAGAGATTTTTCCTGCCCTGCTTACATTTCAAAGGGCTTGCATCTAGCACACACAAAGGAACTTGAGACCAGTCTTTTGTAATCCTAGACTTCTTGTAGACTTGGCAGTGAGAAGGGATGCCTCGATTGTAGTACACTTCAAGGTAAGTTGCGTGTCAGCAGTGTATTAATACATTTTGATTGTATTCTACTGTTCACATCACCGTAAGGTATGTTTAAAAAGTTCTGGAATTTGCTAACAAAAATCAAACTTAAAATAAAGTTAGGATTACAAAATAAAACAAAAAAATCCTGAAATTGGCAAATGCATTCTACAACCAATTAAATTGAGACTGCAGAATTAGAAACGCTTACTAAATAACAAAGCCCAACATTGAGGGAAATATTTATCATAGGATTTGCATTGCCCTTGTTAGACCTGACATCCTTAGGGTGGTCTCCCACTGGGCTTTTTGCCTTTTGCCTCAACGTTTTGCTGATTCTTTTTGTTGGCCTTATGACTCTGAGCACTTTACCACTGCTAACCAGTCCTAAAGTGCATGGACTTTTCCCCTAAACATGATGCCATTGGAGTATACCTGATTGGTGTATTTGTTGTACTGGTAAGTTCCTTGTAAAGTGGCATACAATATGCCCAGGACCTGTACTTCAAATGCTACTAGTGGGCTGCAACACTGATTGTGCCACCCACAGAAGTAGCTTTTCAAACCTGACTCAGGCCTTCCACTGAAGTGCCTGTGTGTGTAGTCTACTGCCACTACGGCTTGGCATTCAAAACTATGTGCCAAACCTTAAACTCCCCATTATTTACATATCTTACCTCTAAGGTAGTCTGTAAAAAACCCTAAGGGCAGAGAGATATGTGCGTAAAAGGTAGGAAATGCACTTTTATGTTTTGCATGTCCTAATAGTGATTAACAGCCTATTTCATTATTCACTACTGTGAGGCCTACCCCTCTCATAGGCTAGCATTGGGAATTCCTTAATACATTTTTAAGCTGTAATTCCTGATCAGAGAGGAGTAGCTTTTTCATAATTCATATGTTTGGAATGGTAATGATAAATCCTCCTTACTGGTGAAGTTTGTTTTAGTAATTTTTTTTAGAAATGCCACTTGTTGTTGGTAAGCATTTTTAGAAGGTGGGTATTTCTCTACATTTACTGCTCTATGTGCCTGACAACCTGTCTGTAAAACATGTTTGGGGTGGGTGACAGCTACACTTTGTGTATTCCCTCTAGACAGCCACAAACACAAGAAGGTGAGGCTCATCTGCATTATGAGGACTCATCTGCATTCTGATGGGTCTTCCTGGGCAGGGAGGAATGGGAGGGACTCAGCGGCGGCTGGCACAGATCGGGGATGGGAGCCTAGGGTGGGGGAGCTGTGAGTAAAAAATAACAAAGCTTACCTCCTTACCTCCTCGCCGCGTCTCGCCGCTCTCTCTATCGTCGTCTGTGGAACAGAGCACCCAGGAAGCACCCAGCGTTGCAATTTGTGAGCACCCAGGCTCCCCTGAGCCAATCACAGGGCTCCAATGCAGCATTGTGATTGGTCTGAGCGCCGTAGTTCGGTTCTCAGTCGGGTAATGGGGGCCTGGGCATGTTCTCCACCCAGGCTGTAATGCAGCCTGGGTGGAGAACATGCAAAGTGCACATGAATGTTTGGCTGGCACTAGAGGGCCGGCCAAACATTCATGCACACTTTAGGGAGTGCAAACCACTCCTCCTCTCCCATGCCCTGTCAGCAGAGCTGCCCCGCACGTCCCACCCACAAAGCTTCCGCAACAAGGAAAAAATAAAATGATAATAACTTAGAGTTATTATCTATTTATTTTTCCTTTAGTGACACTGCTTTAAAGCAGTGGGGCGATGCTCGCCTCCACTGGAGGGTCTGACACTTACACTTCAATAGGTAGTGTCCTGTCACACACAATGCATTGCTTTACCCACCACAGATAGCCTGGCAGACAGGACTGGGTTGAAAGGGATCCTTGTGCACTTCAGAGAGCTGCTTTCAAATCACCCCATACATCAAAGGCACTTTTGAGTATGAATACTGGGTCTCTGACCACCTGCAGTCAGACAATTATGGTTCTGGAACTGAACCTGCTTTGATACTTAAAGGACTCAACTAGACTGCTTTTCTGGAAGGACTGCTTTTCTGCTTGTTGCCCTCCTGCCTAGTGCTCCTAAACTCTGCTGAAGGACAGCTGGACTCTGCCTTCCCTCCAAGTGATCTCCAAGGGCTTTCTGTTGTCTGAAGTCTCAGGGGCACAAAAGACTTCCTACATTTCTGCTGGTGATGCTGGACTTTGCTTTCAGTGAATCCTACTCTTGGCTGAGGTGCCCTCTCCAAGTTCTGGACCTCAGGCGTGGGCACTGCGCCAGTCAGAACTGATGCGGCAGCCTTCGACTCAGAGGTTGTTCGACAACAGTGGTACTACAGCCTGCATGGCCCAATGAGGACACTCTGCGTGACTCAACGCTGCTGCTTTGCTTTCATTCCAGTGAAGCTCGATGACGATGCAGCGACCCTACTGCGAGGAAAAGATCACACATCGTGCCCTCAGTGTCGACTCTTTGTTCCATCCAAGGATCTTTCTCAGCGGGTCCTGTGTGTGTCATGTAACCGGCCTGCCCTCCATCACGTTCGGCCTGAAATTTGGATTTGCACTGGTCCTATGTGACCTCAAGTAACCTTTCGATCACTAGTGACTTCTAAGCACTATTTTTGCATTTAATCTTTAAAAATTCATACCTCGACTTTCTACTGATTGAATTTTTGTCGTTTTGGTTTTATTTTGCTCAGATAAATATTCTCTATTTTTCTAAACCTTAGTGGTATCTTTTTGTGGTGTATTCATTGTTTTCCTGTGTGTGTGTGTGTGTGTGTGTGTTGCAGAAATACTTTACACATTGCCTCTTTAGATAAGCCTGACTGCTCTGTGCCAACCTACCAGCGGGTGATGTTTTAGTGTGTATCTAGCTTACCCTGACTAGAGTGGTAGTTCCTGCCTGGACTGGGTGCATACCTCAGCCAGCCAGAAATCCCAGTTCTAATACCCTGCTCCACGCAAGGCCTACAATGAGATTTATCAAGCTATGCAAGGTCACCCTGTATGGCTTAGTAAATCTAGTGAAAAGTAAGGCAGCTCAAGTTTCTGCCTTGTGTTACACTGCATGGGTGGAGTGTGGGAATTCCCACGTATCCAGCCATGTTTTCTGATGAATTCCCAGATTTTCCAAGAGTGGTAGACCTAGAAATTCATCTGAATTGTACGCCTCCCAACCAGAGGCGTAACAAAGAGAAATATCTTTATTTCTCCTCATTGTTTCCTCTTTCTATGTGTGCTGCATTCTGCAACACACTTAGAAAGAGGAAAATGCCTCTGAGGATATTTTTTGTGCAGGAAGATGCTCCTTCCTGCACAACAACAATCCTGCCTACTATGCAGGCCCCCTTGCAACATCATGTAAGTGTGCCTGTGTTGGTTCTCGGCAGCACATTGTGCGCCAGTGCTAGAACATGACAGGAATGTGGCGTACAATGTTAAGTAGGACACAGAACAGCTCAGCAAGGTGACTTGTTGCACTGCACTACGTGATTTGTTAATAAATTTGCCCTGGATTGTCCATCAGGCAATGTTGGGCTGCATGAAAAGGTATGCGCTGTGTTGTGTGAAGTACGGGAAAAAGTGCATCATTAGATTTACTAGGAGTCATCTTCTTACGATCTTAGGGGCATATTATCAACGGCCAGCGATAATTATCGCTGGCCGTGCTTAGCGATAGATTTCTTATCGCTGGCTATCTCCGGAAATTATCGCCCTGGTAGCGCGTTATTAACAACACGCTTCTCCAGGGCGATAAAATTCCAGAGATAGCGAGGTTATCGCCGTTTTGCAGGGAACATCGCTGGTTTTCCAGCGATGTTCCCTGCAAACGGCGATAGCTTCTGCTGATACGACCCTGTGGTCGTATCAGCACAATCCACCCCTATGTTAGGGATGGCTAAGTCGGGATAATAGCAGACGTTAGATTTTGGCGAAAACGGCCGTTTTCGCCAAAATCTAACGTCTGCTATCATCCTGTGGGCTGCCTTGTAAATATCGCGATGTGCACATCGGCGATATTTACAACGTAGCCCATCTGGGGTACGCCCAGTAACGCCCACCTTGCATCTCATTGGAGATGCAGGATGGGCGTTGGGGGAAAGGGCGATAGTGCAGGGATTCACGCGATAGCGTGACCTTGCTGATTAGGCAATAGAATTATCGCCGCTTTCCGTCCGAAAACGGACGCTAAAGCGGCGATAATTGACTATCGCCTGGTTGTTAATATGCCCCTTAATTAGGGGAGATTGCAATAAATCTGTCTGCTCCACTTGACGTTCAACCTCGCACTGTGGTTTAATGGCAAGCCAGTGGTTCTAAGCAAGGGCTTTTACAGCTCCCAGTACAAATTTCAATACATATATAATACCACAGGGATTAGACATAGAAAACATGTGTTTTACTGAAAGCATATGTTACACATTAGCGTATAAGGTGATGTACTACTTGATTGTTCCTGAATACCTTTGGTTTTTGTTCTGGCCCACCAAAGATATGAATGCTTGTATAAATTAACAGGGGGTTTGTGCAAAGAGGTTGGGACATTGGGTAAAACTCTTAACGTAAGTGTCAATTTTCAGCACAAAATAGCTTTTGCATGTCAAAGTTGATCCTTTGCTGCTGGTTGCTCTACTTTGGATCACTTTTGGGTGTTTTTTATTGTGCAAGAGTTAACGCAAATCTTAAGTAAGTTTGTGCCAGAACATTTACTTTCTTTGTTTCTATTCTAATTGGAAACCCGCTTCTTTGTGAGCTCATGTAGAGAGTACATAATGCCATTCATGTATTTACTTCCTTTTTTTTTTTGTGCAATTCACAATGGAATTTTACGAGTAGTATCTTTGCAACTTCAGAGTCTCACAATTGGGGCAGAGACTCTGCACATGAAGAGATAGGGGGCCTGATTCACAAAGGTAAACGTACACATTTGTGTAAGTTCACGTTTCTTTTGGTATTCACAAACTACGAGTTAATAGTAAGTTTACGACTGCAGAGACTCCGCAGTCGGGGGGAGAACTCCGCACATAAAGAGATAGGACAGATCTATCTTTTTATGTGTAGAGTTCTCTGCCCCGACTGCGGAGTCTCTGCATCTGTAAACCTACTTTTAACTGGTAGTTTGTGAGTAGCGAAAAAAACATAGGGGCAGATTTACAAGCCCCTTGCGCCACTTTTGCGTCACTTTTCCCATGTTAAAAGTGACGCAAAAGTGGCGCAAGGGGCTTGTAAATCTGCCCCATAAAGTGTAAGTTCACCTTTCTGAATCAGGACCAGGCAGTCATAAGCATAGTACTCTTATAATTGCTTCTTGAATTGCAGAAAACCATAAATTTACACAAACGTGTAAGATCATCTTTGTGACTCAAGCACAAGGTGTACTGTATCCAACTTGGATCGTCAGCTCAGTAATGTGCAGCTCATTTTATTTCAGGTTATCCCTCTGGTGAAAATATACTGTTGTCCCCATATTGCCTGTCATGGACGAATGCAGTTAAAGTATGGGAAAATGAGTCTCAAGATTTCACATTCGGTTACGGTCCAAAGGCTAGAGGACTTGTAGTTGGACATTACACGCAGGTAAAAGCAATTAGATGATACCATATTCATTGTCTTATTGTGTTTGCAAAAGAGTTATTTTATCCATGATCAGTGATATTATTGTTTGAATTCCCATCAACTTCCCTAAAGACTCGCTATTGTGCCCTCTACTCTTCTCATTGTACACTTCCATCCCCCACCTGTATGTTTATTACATATTATTTTCATTAATCTCTTTTACAGCTCATTGCCACACTCATATCTCAACGGCCTCTTTCAGACAAGATATTGGATGTCTTTATTTCCATTTAAAAAAAATCATAGCTTGATCTACCTCCTTTAACCCATCAATCCTGAATCTTTCTCTCTTCCCTTCTCTCACCTTTCATGAGAGATCAGAATCCTATTTCACGCAAAACACACCTGCACCACTTCTTTGCTTAGCTACTTCACTTAGACTTTGGGTAGTGAAAATCAGAACAATATTCAGCTACCTCCAATTCCGTAAGTCCAGGTCTATTTTAAACAATCTAATGAGCATACTTGTCTACTAAGATTGCCTATTTGTGGGTCTCCCAAAGTATTCCCTCACCACTCGACAAAGGAATCAATATTTCTTCCATATTTCTGGCCACCAGCCCTCCTCATTCCACTGACAAGAGAGCTTTCAGTTTTCCACCAGCAGCAATGCTTAAAACATGATATTTTTCATAGTTTTGAAGGTGATTCATGGATACTACTTCACTACCTGGTTTGAACTCTCTCTGACATTCCTGACCAATGCTGTCTGTACCTAGTTTTGTGAGGAAAAGCTAGCAGAGATTTGTGAGATTAAGTTATCATGTGAAATTTCAGAATACCTTTGGTGAGCAGTAACGTAGCTAGATACTTTGCTCCCCGTGGCGGTCCCTGCCTATGACACCCGGCGGCCACATGGAAGAGCGGGGAGGCGGGGTGCTGGCGTGTCAATTCCTGCGATTGTCGCCGTGCTGCAAATGCATGTAAGAGCAGGGAGGCCGCCGCCCCAAAACTCGTGCCCTCTGCCCCCTCCTTGCTACGCCACTGTTGGTGAGACATGAAGAACATTCTACAGGGTGTCAGATGAGGCTCAAGGATGCAGGCTGCTGGATGGTAATGTCCCCTACATGGTAAACTGAGATGCAGCCCTGCACTGCGGGCTGGT
The DNA here is from genome assembly GCA_963921515.1 of Calotriton arnoldi. Lineage (NCBI taxonomy): Eukaryota > Metazoa > Chordata > Amphibia > Caudata > Salamandridae > Calotriton > Calotriton arnoldi. The sequence goes on from CAWUFW010003240.1 coordinate 469,909, forward strand.
GTCTGGATGACAGCTGGTCTTCTGGAGGTGATGAATATTAGCTGAAGCATGCATTTCTTGGTGGAGGATCTGACGGTCTGCTGAGCACTTAGACACCTGTCTGCCTCTCAGAGAGTTTAGGAGACCTTGCCATGCAAGAGAGACTCTCCATGTGGAGAAGCTCTATGTTTGTTGCATGAGGAGCACGCTAACTGCCAGAGGGAGTGATGCAAGAAGTCAGTTCATGTCAGTTTCGCGGTGTAGTACCCATTGTAAACAGCAGCATTGTGTCATCTACATTCATGCCATGGGCTGAAAAACTGGTGCTGCTGCCAGATGTTGGGAAAACAGAAACTGCCATTACCACCAATGCGAAAACACTGACCCAGGCTGGGTGGCTACTATTGCTGAAGACACACACCCACTGGAACATCCAGTCGGTGACTGTAAATGCAAAGTCCGAGGAAGCTTCTGCATCTTGCATGGGAGGATGTAACTGCTGAAGATGACTGACTGCCATGCAGGCCTGCAAGTTGATCCCCTACCGGTAGCACCTCTGTTCATTGAGGCGGCAGCTAAGGTCCCGAATCAGCACAGCCGCTGCTGCAAGAGCAGGTTCACAGAATGCACCTGCCAGCAAAACAGGAGCCACACCTTCATTAAGCAGATAAAACTGGACTAGCCAAGAGAAGACTGAGAGTCTGATTAATTAGAGATACATCTGTCATAAGAACCGTAGACTTTGTGTAGTATCTTGGTTATTATGCTTTACATGTCATCCACTGCTCCACCAGTGGAACACTCTTGAGATGATGTAACATAAAATGTTGGTGTATGAATTACAGTTGGAGAAGGGCTGAGCGCCTTGCTGGCTGCTCCTGGTGGGGCTGATTACTGCTGAATACTACTGCATTACTGATCTTGTAACCAACTTGAATAAATCCTCCTGAAACATCACAACAAGCCTGGAGTGATCACTACAATTTTATGGCGACGAGGATGGGATACGAACCCACGCGTGCAAAGCACAAATGTTTTCACACTACAATTTTATGGCGACGAGTTAAACCAAAGAACCTGCGTCTGCTACCTCCGACGCCTTCAATTTCAAGTCTGGAGTATCTACTATCTCCCAAAGTATTCCCTCACCACTCGACAAAGGAATCAATATTTCTTCCATATTTCTGGCCACCAGCCCTCCTCATTCCACTGACAAGAGAGATTTCAGTTTTCCACCAGCAGCAATGCTTAAAACATGATATTTTTCATAGTTTTGAAGGTGATTCATGGATACTACTTCACTACCTGGTTTGAACTCTCTCTGACATTCCTGACCAATGCTGTCTGTACCTAGTTTTGTGAGGAAAAGCTAGCAGAGATTTGTGAGATTAAGTTATCATGTGAAATTTCAGAATACCTTTGGTGAGCAGTAACGTAGCTAGATACTTTGCTCCCCGTGGCGGTCCCTGCCTATGACACCCGGCGGCCACATGGAAGAGCGGGGAGGCGGGGTGCTGGCGTGTCAATTCCTGCGATTGTCGCCGTGCTGCAAATGCATGTAAGAGCAGGGGAGGCCGCCGCCCCCAAAACTCGTGCCCTCTGCCCCCTCCTTGCTACGCCACTGTTGGTGAGACATGAAGAACATTCTACAGGGTGTCAGATGAGGCTCAAGGATGCAGGCTGCTGGATGGTAATGTCCCCTACATGGTAAACTGAGATGCAGCCCTGCACTGCGGGCTGGTGTCTGGATGACAGCTGGTCTTCTGGAGGTGATGAATATTAGCTGAAGCATGCATTTCTTGGTGGAGGATCTGACGGTCTGCTGAGCACTTAGACACCTGTCTGCCTCTCAGAGAGTTTAGGAGACCTTGCCATGCAAGAGAGACTCTCCATGTGGAGAAGCTCTATGTTTGTTGCATGAGGAGCACGCTAACTGCCAGAGGGAGTGATGCAAGAAGTCAGTTCATGTCAGTTTCGCGGTGTAGTACCCATTGTAAACAGCAGCATTGTGTCATCTACATTCATGCCATGGGCTGAAAAACTGGTGCTGCTGCCAGATGTTGGGAAAACAGAAACTGCCATTACCACCAATGCGAAAACACTGACCCAGGCTGGGTGGCTACTATTGCTGAAGACACACACCCACTGGAACATCCAGTCGGTGACTGTAAATGCAAAGTCCGAGGAAGCTTCTGCATCTTGCATGGGAGGATGTAACTGCTGAAGATGACTGACTGCCATGCAGGCCTGCAAGTTGATCCCCTACCGGTAGCACCTCTGTTCATTGAGGCGGCAGCTAAGGTCCCGAATCAGCACAGCCGCTGCTGCAAGAGCAGGTTCACATAATGCACCTGCCAGCAAAACAGGAGCCACACCTTCATTAAGCAGATAAAACTGGACTAGCCAAGAGAAGACTGAGAGTCTGATTAATTAGAGATACATCTGTCATAAGAACTGTAGACTTTGTGTAGTATCTTGGTTATTATGCTTTACATGTCATCCACTGCTCCACCAGTGGAACACTCTTGAGATGATGTAACATAAAATGTTGGTGTATGAATTACAGTTGGAGAAGGGCTGAGCGCCTTGCTGGCTGCTCCTGGTGGGGCTGATTACTGCTGAATACTACTGCATTACTGATCTTGTAACCAACTTGAATAAATCCTCCTGAAACATCACAACAAGCCTGGAGTGATCACTACAATTTTATTGCGACGAGGATGGGATACGAACCCACGCGTGCAAAGCACAAATGTTTTCACACTACAATTTTATGGCGCCGAGTTAAACCAAAGAACCTGCGTCTGCTACCTCTGACGCCTTCAATTTCAAGTCTGGAGTATCTACTATCTCCCAAAGTATTCCCTCACCACTCGACAAAGGAATCAATATTTCTTCCATATTTCTGGCCACCAGCCCTCCTCATTCCACTGACAAGAGAGCTTTCAGTTTTCCACCAGCAGCAATGCTTAAAACATGATATTTTTCATAGTTTTGAAGGTGATTCATGGATACTACTTCACTACCTGGTTTGAACTCTCTCTGACATTCCTGACCAATGCTGTCTGTACCTAGTTTTGTGAGGAAAAGCTAGCAGAGATTTGTGAGATTAAGTTATCCTGTGAAATTTCAGAATACCTTTAGTGAGCAGTAACGTAGCTAGATACTTTGCTCCCTGTGGCGGTCCCTGCCTATGACACCCGGCGGCCACATGGAAGAGCGGGGAGGCGGGGTGCTGGCGTGTCAATTCCTGCGATTGTCGCCGTGCTGCAAATGCATGTAAGAGCAGGGGAGGCCGCCGCCCCCAAAACTCGTGCCCTCTGCCCCCTCCTTGCTACGCCACTGTTGGTGAGACATGAAGAACATTCTACAGGGTGTCAGATGAGGCTCAAGGATGCAGGCTGCTGGATGGTAATGTCCCCTACATGGTAAACTGAGATGCAGCCCTGCACTGCGGGCTGGTGTCTGGATGACAGCTGGTCTTCTGGAGGTGATGAATATTAGCTGAAGCATGCATTTCTTGGTGGAGGATCTGACGGTCTGCTGAGCACTTAGACACCTGTCTGCCTCTCAGAGAGTTTAGGAGACCTTGCCATGCAAGAGAGACTCTCCATGTGGAGAAGCTCTATGTTTGTTGCATGAGGAGCACGCTAACTGCCAGAGGGAGTGATGCAAGAAGTCAGTTCATGTCAGTTTCGCGGTGTAGTACCCATTGTAAACAGCAGCATTGTGTCATCTACATTCATGCCATGGGCTGAAAAACTGGTGCTGCTGCCAGATGTTGGGAAAACAGAAACTGCCATTACCACCAATGCGAAAACACTGACCCAGGCTGGGTGGCTACTATTGCTGAAGACACACACCCACTGGAACATCCAGTCGGTGACTGTAAATGCAAAGTCCGAGGAAGCTTCTGCATCTTGCATGGGAGGATGTAACTGCTGAAGATGACTGACTGCCATGCAGGCCTGCAAGTTGATCCCCTACCGGTAGCACCTCTGTTCATTGAGGCGGCAGCTAAGGTCCCGAATCAGCACAGCCGCTGCTGCAAGAGCAGGTTCGTAGAATGCACCTGCCAGCAAAACAGGAGCCACACCTTCATTAAGCAGATAAAACTGGACTAGCCAAGAGAAGACTGAGAGTCTGATTAATTAGAGATACATCTGTCATAAGAACCGTAGACTTTGTGTAGTATCTTGGTTATTATGCTTTACATGTCATCCACTGCTCCACCAGTGGAACACTCTTGAGATGATGTAACATAAAATGTTGGTGTATGAATTACAGTTGGAGAAGGGCTGAGCGCCTTGCTGGCTGCTCCTGGTGGGGCTGATTACTGCTGAATACTACTGCATTACTGATCTTGTAACCAACTTGAATAAATCCTCCTGAAACATCACAACAAGCCTGGAGTGATCACTACAATTTTATAGCGACGAGGATGGGATACGAACCCACGCGTGCAAAGCACAAATGTTTTCACACTACAATTTTATGGCGACGAGTTAAACCAAAGAACCTGGGTCTGCTACCTCCGACGCCTTCAATTTCAAGTCTGGAGTATCTACTCTCAAGTTCAAGCAACTCCACTGTCTACAGCTGCACTTAATTATCTACTGGCAACACCTCAGCCCCACCAGTGACCTCCCACCGGTCGTCCTCAACGCTAAAGTGCCAGTTCAAGTTTCTACGCAGCTCAAGTTTCTGCCTGCTGTTCCCACAGCATCTCAAAGGTCTGTATTCCTACAGTCTATTTCAACTGCATCACCTGGTCTAAAGTCATCAAAGCTGGCTGTGTCTGTTGAGCTTTCAGTGAGGGGAAGCCTGCCAATTGTGTCTGCCAACGCCTGCGTCTGGTGCTGTAAGTCTGCCATCACTACTGGCTGGTGAAGAAGTGTGTTTTCAAATGTTTGTGCCAGTCAAGGTGTCTCAACTCTGGCGTTGTATTTGGAAAGGTACATGTTTGGGAAAAATGGATGGTCCCTCTCGTGTTGACTTTGACGGCGTAAATTTTGTTTGTATTGCCACATGGATGAGTTTAGCCACGTTTACCGATTTCCCCACGTAATGACAATTTTGCTGGTGAGTCATTTCTTGACTATTATTATTACTCTTTATTGAGGGACATTGCCAGTTTAACCGCTCCGTTGTTCTTTGAAAACTCAAGAGCGCCAGCGTGCGCACTCACCTGCATCTTGCTGCCTGCCACGATTTCTCTGTGACGTCTGTCTTCTTCGAGGGGTTGTCAGATTCAGTCCAATGTTGGGGAGCACATATGCACCTGGAGCCACACGGCACGACTTGATTTGCGTTCCACCATTTTGTGGTTGGCGAAGTTACATAACATTTTGCTGCCCTTCTCCATCTTAACATTTTGCTGCCTTTCTCTCGTTTTGCCAACCAGGTCTCCATGATGTACTCAATAAAGTTTTTTTTTTCTCGTTGGGAGAACTCTGGAGCAATGGGAATGTCGGGTTGCAAGGACTCTTCGTCTGCAGCTCATCACCGGTTGATTTCTTCAACGTTCAAGGTACTTTTCTTCCTTCGTGTCACCGAGTGTTCTCTGCAGCATTTGAATTTTCACTCTCCAGGTTTAAGACGGACAGAACCATCGTCGAGAGGTTTGTCGGAGCGTTAGTCTCTTAACACCACCTGTTGTGACTTAACTCTCTTCGTGGTGGGGGGCGCTAGAGGGCGCAAGGCAAGATGGCCGCACCTGTGTGAGGCTCTGCCCGGCTGAGCCCTAATCCGCCAATTATCCGCCTGACATACTCATAATCCTGCGGCATGAAGGGGCGCTTCCTGTTGCTGAACTCCCCCTGCATCGGCTGAGGGGATTTTATTGCCTTTGCCGCCCGCAGGTGCGGGTTCCTGGCCACTCTAATCGGCAGCCCTCCGGCTTCAACATGGCGGCGCCGGCGGGGCCCTGAGCGCGGTGACCTCCTTGTCCTTCCACGGAGTCGGCGGCGGCACGCTCGGTGCTAGCGACGCTGAGGGCGCGGATGGTGGATCCCTGGTGATTCCTGGTGATCGCTGGACGGGTGGGTGCTGCCGCGGGCCCCTGGAAGCGGAGGGCCCTGTCAAAGTGTGGCGGCGTGCGGCCCTGACGGACCTGAGCAGACGGCAGCGGAGGACGGCCCTTGTGCCCCTGGTGCTGGAGGCGGTGAGTGGGGCGCGATCTGCGCTGGGCCCGTGCTGGTGGAGGCGGGCGCGGGCCTGGTGCGGTTTGCGGCCTGGGCGCTGCTGCCGGGTACTGGGGTGCGTGGGTGGTCGTGGAGGAGCCGCTTTACTGTGTGGCTGCATGGTTCTGTGGGCCCGCGGACCTCCGTCGGGGTCGTGCTGATGGTTCAACGGGAGTGATCTGCCTATTAGACATCTGCTTGCTGCCTGTGCATCGGTGAATTCAAGGCGACGAGTGCTGCAGATACTTACCTCTCCCGACTGGTGAAGCTCTCATCGGAATGCTGGTGTGTGTCCCCCTGTCTCCCCTTGAGTGGTGACACCTTCTACAAGCTGCGCGTTGCCTGCTGCCTCGACTGGGTCCCCCTGAGGCCCCACTGACTATCCTCTCACTTGGGACTTGGCCCCTGCTTCTTGATTCGCGATTTGTCTCTGGGCGCTCCTCACTGTTTGGGCCTAATGGACTGTAGGCGCTTGTGATCTCGCTGTGGTGTTGCGGGTAGCCCTTCGCCCAAGGAGCTCCTTGCGGGCTGGAGCTGTGGGGCCCCCGGTTGTCCTGGTGTCGCCATACCGCTTGCACAGTGCTCACAGTTGGTCCTCTCCAATGGCCGGGGTAGGCGGGTGCATGTAGCCAGGCGAGACACCTTGTACCTCCACTTCACGCACTCCTGCTTCTCGGAGCAGGGTCATATGCTCGGGGGCCCTTGCATCCTCCCATCTCCTTTTCAGAGCTCTGCCGCCTCTGCCTGTGGTGAATATGGGTCGCACTGACAAGTATCAACCTCGCCTCACGTTTGAGGCGCGCAAGTCCTCTAAGTCTTCGCAAAAGGCGGCGTCGGACTCCGAAGCTGATGCCCAGGATGGTGGATCTTCTACCCTCGAGACCACGCTCCTTGCCATGCAGCGTAGCCTCCAGTCCATAGAGGGTTCAATGGCATCAGTGAATCAGCGTCTAGATCACATGTCGTCCCAATTTGAAAAACAAAACGCACGGATGGGGGAGGTTGAACAAAGAGTGTCTGCTGCGGAGGATGGCCTAAGCGACATTGCAGGTAAAACCTTGAACATGGAAAAGGTTCTTGCCCTTATTCAATCCAAGAATGAAGATTTGGAAGCTCGTTCCAGACGGAACAACCTTCGAATCACGGGGCTGCCAGAGTCCACGAATGTGGGTAAAATGGAGACCTTCATTGAGACTTTGATAATGGATATTTTTGGCGCTGGACAATTGTCCCCCATGTTTATTATCGAGCGGGCTCACCGCTCCCTCGCAGCTCGCCCGCCCCTGGTGCCCCGCCGCGTCCTGTCATCGCAAGGGTTCTCAACTACAGGGACCGCGACGCCATCTTGCGTATGGCAAGGGATAAGGGAACAATTGACCACCAGGGGAACACACTCTCCTTTTTCCCTGATTTTACTGTTGCGGTGCAGGCGGCGAGGCGAGAGTTTGGGGCTGTAAAAAGTTTCTGCAATCCGAAGGGGTCCCTTACGCTATGCTCTATCCCGCCCGCTTAAAAATAGGACCGGACGGGGACCACAAGATTTTCACCAATCCTAGGGCTGCGTTGGATCATGCCAAACACTTGAAGAGACGGCGCCATGAATCTCCCACGTTATCTGGGACTGAGGACCAGTAATTTTGATGTATAACTTGCATGTTTGGGCAATCCTTCTCATGCTCTGTAGAAGCGTAATGTTTTTTTTTGTGCAATGTATGACTGCCCACTTCTCTATGCAGGTGGGCGCTCTTTGATTCCCTGTCTATGCCTATTGCCTATCAGCCTATTGCAATGTACGGTGCGCCTCTAGTTCAGGCACAGTAGCACTTGGCTCGGCCACCTCCTACTCGTTAGGGGGTTAGTAGTTCTCTGACGCCCCCAATGGGTGAACCCCATGTGTACTTTGCTCTCTCTGTTCTATGTTTGGGATGGGTAATAATGGGTTGGGATGGCTTTGGCGAGTTGGGGACGCTGAAGTGGGAGGGGGTTTTGGGTTCTGGGGACTGGTGGGGGTTTTTGGCACTTACAATTTCTGGATGGGATGTAGCATCGCTCCAATTGTATGTTTGAATATGTATGGTCTATGGTTCCAACTATCAGGTATCTCACGTAGTGCAGGTCCAAATGAGTGGTAAAGTGCGGTTCCTCAGTTGGAATGTCCGAGGTTTGAATACCCCCAAAAAGATTCGCTCTGTCTTTGCTTATCTTGACAGACTTGATGTGCAAGTCGCCTACCTACAGGAAACACATCTCACAACCGTGTCCGAGAAGAAGGTGGGGGGCAGATGGGCGGCGGTACGCGTATCCTCCTCCTACTCTAACTATGCACGGGGGGCCATGATTTTGGTTAAACGTGGGGTTCCCTTCTCCGTTATCCGCACCGAAACAGACGACGTGGGCCGGTTGGTCCTGGTGCATGGGCGGCTGGGTGGCGCTGAAGTTTTTGCTGGTGAATGTGTACGGACCGAACGTTGATGACCCAGCCTTTTTCTCTGATGTTTGGCGCCGTATCACGGGCTTTCCAGAGGTGGAGATTGTGTGGGGCGGTGATTTTAATGTTTGTCTGGATGCCTCGCTTGATCGTAAGGGGAGTTGGGGGTCTAGGCCTCGACAGGCCTCCGAAATGCTCCTGGGACTGATGGATGCAGGATGCTTGAGCGATGTGTGGCGATTGCGGCATCCTGATGCGCGTGAGAGCACGTTCGTTTCTACTGTTCATGGGACTTGGTCTCGCCTGGATTATTGGTTAACTACTAAAGCGGTTTGTAACTGGACAACTGATATCCAACATATGGCCCGGACACTCTCTGATCACTCCCCTGTACTCCTAGAGGTGCAGGTCCCTGCATGTGCAAAACCTCCGTTTGCTTGGCGGCTGCAACCATCCTCTTTAACTGATTCTGTCTTCCGGCATACGATTGGGGAAGCCATCCATGATTTTTTCAGGGAAAACGAGGGGTTCGTTGACAGCGCCGGGGTCCTCTGGGAGGCTTTTAAAGTCACTATTAGGGGGTTTGCATGGGTGCGCAGGCAGGCGTCCTTAGAGATCTCCGTCGTCGGATTAACAAACTAGCTGGTGAGATTTCCCAGTTGGAACGAGCCTACGACGCGGACCCATCCCCGGCGACGTTGTCCGCAATTAGGGAGTTGGTCACTGACCACAACAATACAGTTGATCAGGAGTTGCTCCATAGGTCCAGGCGCAGCAAAGCCCGCTACTATGGTGAGGGGGGCAGGCCTAGCCGTTCACTCGCTTGGAAGCTGGCTGCACCCCGTAGACAGGAGCATATCACTGAAATACTTAATGAGGCAGGGGAGGCGCAGTATACAACTGCAGATATTAGCGAGACTATACTTAAATTTTATGCTGCCCTCTATGACAATACCACTGAAGTACGGCAGGAAGATTTGCATTCTTACCTAGACGACGTGGCCCTGGGATGGCTGTCTTCTGGCCATAGGGAGTATATTACGCAGCCCTTTGATGTGGAGGACGTGAAGCTCGCCATTATGTCCCTCCCCACATGCAAATCGGCTGGCCTCGATGGACTCCCCAGTGAGTTCTATAAGCTCTTCGCCGATGCTTTGGCTCCTCGACTGCTGGCGGTCTATGCAGAGGCGTACGAAACCGGTTGCCTCCCACCCTCCCTTCGGGAGACTCTCCTGGTTATGCTATTGAAACCAGACAAGGCGTCCAACCGCTGTGATTCCTACAGGCCCCTTTCAATCATCAATATTGACACCAAGATCTTGGCTAAAATGATTGCTCTTCGGATACAGCCGCTGGTTCCCCTACTGGTGCTCCCAGACCAATCTGGCTTTGTCCCTGCTCGCTCCACCACTCACAACCTACGCACGCTTTTTACTACTCTCCACTACTTCGACTCCGACTTCCAGGCGGTAGCTGTGTTGCTCGATGCCGCGAAGGCTTTCGATTCCCTTCACTGGGAGTATATGTTCGAAGTCCTTACTAGAATGGGCTTCCCTCCCTTTTTCCTTAAATGGATCAGAATACTATATAATGGGCCGGCGGCTAGGGTCCGTGTCAATGGATGGGTGTCCTCTACCTTTCCCATTCGCAGAGGTACCAGGCAGGGCTGTCCTCTCTCACCAATGCTTTTTGCTCTGGCCTTGGAGCCTCTTGCGTGTAAGCTACGCCAGCTTCACGCAGCGGCTGCTTTACGTTTCCGGCAGCGTCCGCTCATTGTCTCCCTATATGCGGATGACATGCTGTTGTATGTCCACGAACCTGCAACCTACCTGCATGGGATACTACGTGAGTATGTCAGATTCGAGGGCTTCTCGGGACTGGGGATCAACTGGGCCAAGTCCACAGTGATATCTCTGACGACAGGCACTCGTGAATTCGAGCTGGATTTCCCACTGGCCTGGACACAGGACCCGGTTAAATACCTAGGTGTTTGGTTACACAGGGACCCTGCGCTCGTTATCTCGATGAACTATGGCCGTACTATTTCGCAATTAACAAACAAAGCTGAAGTCTGGGCCCGGCTGCCTTTATCGCTTGCTGACCGCATAGCGGTGACGAAAATGACCATTTTGCCCAAGCTGCTATATCTCTTCGTAAATATTCCCATTCGTCTGAATATCTCCATCTTTAAGGCGCTGCAGTCGGTTTTGCTGTCCTTTGTCTGGGGGGTAAAAACCCCGTTGTAGCTGGGATACACTTGCACAACCTTTTGAACGGGGAGGCTTCGAAGCTCCGGATATGCGCCTCTACTATTTATGCGCACAGGCGCATTTTGCGCACTACTGGTTCTTTCCCCAAAGGTTTTTGCCTCACACAGCGGTAGAAGCCGATGCCATATTTCCTTTGCCACTAGTCGCAGCAGTGCTTAAGGGTGGCTGCGGGGGTCCTAGAGCTGAGATCAATCCGGTGTTATGTACGGCATGGGCCTGGCAGGCTCTCGCTAAGAGGGCGCAGTTACCCTACCTTTATGCCCCACAGCTACCACTGGCGGCACACCCGGGCATTACTGCGACACAGGAAAGCTTGGCTCTGCATACTCTGAAGTCTGCCGGCGTACTGAAACTGGGTGATCTGTATAAACAGGGGTCTTTTCGGACATTACCTGATGTGCAGGCTGGCCGAGCCCAGGATATGATGTTAAACTTTACGTACGTCAGGGTGCGACAAGCTGTCAGGGCAGTCTATCCCGATTACCCAGATGAACCACGTCCGCTGCGGGCACTGCAGGCGGTGCTCGCTGGCTAGGAACGCAAGGGATTGATCACTAAATTGTATGCCGCATCACAACGTGAGATGGAGCCAGGGGAGCACCCCTCTTATCTCAAATGGAATATTGCATTGGGCTATACTCTGCCACCTGACCATTGGCAATCTTGCTGTAAACTAACTGGACGTCTTACTGCTAACTGTAATCTTCGTATAATTCATTTTAAATTCTTGCACCAAGTATATTATACCCCTGTGCAATTATGGAAATTTGGCTTGCGTGAAACATCCTGTTGTGTTCGGTGTGGGCAAGTGGATGCTGATTTTCTACATCTTGCCTGGCAGTGTGCAGGGGTGGCAGCCTTTTGGACCAAGGTGGCAACTGTGCTGACGGCTGTAGTGCTTGAACGTGTGCGGTGTGCCCCGGAGGTGTGTCTGCTAGGAGATGTGATATCATTAAAACCGAGCAACCGGCGGCTGGTTGCAATAGCCACCCTTATGGCAAAGCGAGCGGTGGCACAATGTTGGGGTGCCAAGACTCTCCCTACGGTGAGCAGGTGGATCCGGGACTTGACCTACTGTAGGGAACAATTGGAGATATACGCTGAGGACCTGCCCGAGTCCTCCCGTCCCAAAGACTTTTGGGCCCCGCTGACAACGTATTTGTTGAGCCAACCTGATCTGTGATTGTACGCTGCTGCTATTACGTTGGGGTCTATGGTCATGACGCTGTAGAATGGGACTTCTCGTTGTCTCTCTCAATATTGTGTGGTTTCTTTTATTCTTTGGAACCGATGTCAATATGCATTTCATTACCCACGATATTTAGTTTACAAGATGCTATATCCTTGTAAGTGCCGGGGGGGAGGTGGGTTGGGTGGGTGGGGCGGGCTGTTTGCTCCTTGAGCTATTGTTCAATTCAGTTGTATTGCTGATATTTTCTATCACTTGAAAAATTGCACGTGTCGATCCTTGCATTTCAGGATATTGCGGCTCCCGAATGGAGCATCTATATTGTAAGTGCAAGCTCTTAATAAATAAATTAAAAAAAAAAAAAAAAAACTCTCTTCGTGGTGGCACAAAGCATGTTTGTAGGTTTCTCGAGTGCAGCGTGGGATTTTTCAAGACTCTGGAATCTTGTTCTTCAGACGTCTTTTGGTTTTCGCTCTGAGTTTCGCTGCCATCTAGTGGCTAAATGTGTTTGTAGACTTTCATTTTCTTTACAGGATGTCTGAGTTCACACATGGAATACAGCTTCTGGATTCAAGTCTTTTGTTTTTAGCTTAACTTTTGTTTTATTTACAGGTTACCACGTGATGTATAAGTCTAATCTACAAATGTTTTCACACGTGTATGCTAAATTTATTTTATCTTTACCCTTCATAGGGTGTTGTGAGGGTTTCTGTTACGTCACGGAGTACACTACATTGTTATCTCTTTGCAAGGTGTCTGTACCCTTACAGTTAAGCTTTCTGACTGGTGCACTAGTTTCCCACCTCCTTACGAGGTGCGTTCCATGGGATGTCGCCTCTGGTTGTGCACCTTACAAATATTTTTACCCTCACACAGTGCACAATGTTTTTACATTGTCTAGGTTTACATCTTACCCTTCATAGGGTGTCTAAGGTTCTTACCTTCACACTGTGCACAATCTTTACCTCAACACGAGGTGCCTTGCTGGGGTTTTTTGTCCAGTCACTACAGTGCACAGGGGTTTTAGTCCCGTCATTACTGTGCACATTGTTGCTACCTCCACACGAGGTGTCTCACAGGGTTTTAGTCCCGTCTTTACAGTGCACATTGTTTTTACCTCTACACGAGGTGTCTCGCAAGGGTTTTAGTCCTGCTACTCTAGTGCACAACGCTGACCTCTTCACGAGGTATTTGTCTCTTTTGTTTCAGTGCACACCTATCTAGGTTCACACGTTGTGTGGTTTCTGTCTCGCATCTACAATGCACAAACTCTTGACCTCTCCGGAGGTATGTTTGTTGGGTCTCCCCTTCATCTTGTGCATAACACTGTACCTCCATTCGAGGTGCGTCCTTACACGGACATGACATTACACATGTCATTACATTACATATACCTTCACTACAGTGCATGTTCTTACCTTATTTAAGGTGTCTAGTGTGGGTTGTTTGTTTTATTCTACAGTGCACAATAGTTTGATTTTCTCTTGTTGTTACCTATGCACGTTCATACTGTTACCCACATGGGTGTATAGTTTTGGTTCTTACCCAGTAACTATAGTGCATTGGTTCATGTTAGACTGGGCGTTTGTGTCTCATCTCTGTTTTCCTTTTCTTGCTCAACACTGTAGCCCAGTACTTTTCTATTTTATTTTAACTCAAATGTTCATTTCATTATGGAGAAGAATGATTTTTATATTGTATTTCTCTTCTTCTCTGTCATCTTCTATTCTCCTGATGTGGATTGCTCTCTTGCATACATACCTGGCCAGTTGGTGTACAGAGAGTACTCATTGATGGTTTCTCTTTCTTTTCTTCATTTCTTTTTCTCATTTATAGAAAGAAAGGAGGATGAGGTTATGTCTATCTGTTTCTTTTATATTTGTGGGTGCTTTCTTTCTCTCTACCTCTGTTTTGTTTCTCTCTAGTCCTTTCTTCTCTATTTTGTTCTTCTAGCTTCTACATCTGATTCTATTTTCCTTTCTTCTATTTTCTTTGTGGAAGAAAGGAGGATATGTAGTATCTTGGTTATTATGCTTTACATGTCATCCACTGCTCCACCAGTGGAACACTCTTGAGATGATGTAACATAGAATGTTGGTGTATGAATTACAGTTGGAGAAGGGCTGAGCGCCTTGCTGGCTGCTCCTGGTGGGGCTGATTACTGCTGAATACTACTGCATTACTGATCTTGTAACCAAGTTGAATAAATCCTCCTGAAACATCACAACAAGCCTGGAGTGATCACTACAATTTGCCATGGAACTTTAATGGCATGAACTATTAAAGTGATCTATACTTTAGACAGTGGAGTTAGCTAGAGTGAACTTCATCAGTGTCTGATCAATGCATATGTCTATAGTGCCTATGAAGGACAATACATAATAGAACTCCTAGAGAAGGGACAGTGTATGTAGGGGTGCGGCACTCAGAGATGGTAGATGAGTTTATCACCCTGTAACTGCTTCCATATTTCAACTCTGTAGCATTTCATTTTGCTGTAAGATTAAAGTACTTTCTTTTTTCCTGATATAAGCACCGGTCTGTTGATTGACTGTTGGATTTTGAGTTCTTGTTCCCTACACTTCCTACCTGAGAAGCCTTTGACTTTTCCTCTCTACTCTGAGAGACAGGTTCAGTAGCATGTCCGGGGAGCAGTTTGCAGAGCCATAGCAGGATGGACCCAAGAACACCAATGGTAAACAACCAAAAATCCCTATGATTATCCTGCCCTGTGGCCCACACGAACGGGTCTGACACAGGCCAAAAGAGTTTTTCCAACAGCAAGGTGAGATCAGACCAGCACTGGATAGCTGTTCTTAAGTTTGTGGAGCAGGATCAATTGATTCTAAGTTGTCTTCTGTATTATGTCAAGTCAAGTTAAGATTTGTTTTGATGTTGAATCCTAAAGATGTAATGCTTTTTGCAAGTAATGGTGTAAAAACACCAGTGTTCATTTCATCTAGCTGTTCCACAACCTCATGTTGCCAACTGTTGTTAGTGATTAGTACCAGTGTTTGTGACCAGAACATGGTCCGATCTAGCTTGGTATTGGTCTCTTTTCAGTCATGAATTGATGCGAAGGTGCAGTGGGCAGGAGAGCCTATTTTGATTGACATGGAAATGTCTAAAACATTACTCCATCCAAGGCAGGACAAACTCCACTTCCAGGATGGGAAGGTGGAGCATTCATGCCAACATAAGTGATTCAGATGGGAGACTCCTGATTTTTAAAGCCAAACACAGCTTTATTTTAGTGGTCTCCCATCTAAAATGGCCTCTGTTTCAATATAAGTCAATGGGGAAAATAAATTCCCTCGATTCTATTTTCAAAATCTCCCACATGCGTGCTCTAAAATGTTTGCACATATGCTGGATGTATCACACCCACCTTTTTGGGGCAAAGCAGAGGGATATCTCAATGGGTTTAATATTTTCCCTGAAGAGATAAAAATGTAAATCATGGTTGCACAGCTGGCTCAATTTCCCACGTGCAGATTTTTACACTAGTTGATTCACATAAACTGAGCACTGCCAGTACCTATTTAATGCTCAATATCTGCCAGTATATAGGTTTGACCGGTGTCCTAAATAGTGAAAGAGCAGGTTCAGTGCTATTTATAGATTTTGACATTGGTAAATTGTTGCTTGTCATGGCGGGTGTGAAGGCATGTGCTGCTTTTACCTGGAATTGCAGATGCATTTATTGACATATCTAAAGTAAACTTCATGACATAACACAGTAATGTAGACAATCGATGCAAGACAACAGCCACAGTACAACACGGCAACATTACATTGAAATATTGCAGCAAAAAAAGTGCGCTCAAAAACAACAGAGCACATCACCACCACAACAAAATGGTATGCAACAAATATGCACTAACATTCTTGTCCCACATTGCCTTTTCCATAAATCTACTGTCATAATAGGATAGAAAAGGCTGTGTGCACCAAATGCTGCATTAACTCACTATGAAGGACATGAAACAGAGTCGCCAGTCAAAAATGTATTGTTTTCCAACCCTTACTATCTAATGTGTTATATGTAACATGCATCACCACGTTTTGTCGCTATTCACCGTTTCTAAGTGTAGATTTAAACCTAAGTTTATATGTCTCCACCTCTTCAGTTCATGGGGTTGAGACATCTAAGACTAACTGTATAAATTATGTACTGTCATGACTAGTAGCTTTTCACATATAGGCTCAGATATCAGCCATTGGAGAGGATATCTTCCTATGGTAAGGTATAGGGAAAGATAATAAGGATCATAAATCTTAAAGAATTACACATATTTCAATTATAAACAGAAATTAATTAACAATATTTTAATAATCTTGAATCAATAAAATACAATATGACATCACATTAACGAGTCACATTAGGTGTTCAATAAATAAATATTTTAAGTTAATTTAAAAATACTATTTTAATAGAAAAACTCACACGTATTTTAATATTTAATTATTGTTTATTAAATGCAATTTATAGATAAGCCCCTTTCAATTAGAAGTATTTCCCTTTTTCCAGCCACTACCACTGTCCCTCTCAAATTTATTACCAAGATGTATACCTATGTGTGGTGATATCTCCTCACACATGGGGAAAATCTCTGCGCAGAAAAGAATTGAGTGGCAAAGGCAGGCGGAGGTCTCTGCACATAGGTTTTTGAATTGCATTTTTTGGTAGGTGAGTAGTACTACTGTAGTACTACTCAACATACTACAAAATGCAGTTTGTGAATCAGCCCCTTTTTCAGTGGCCGTCAATAATTAATGTGCAATGCTTAGTGTTGTCACTGCCCCATGCTTGTACTCAGAGAACCCTTGCATGTTAATTTCTGATAGAGACTTCTAGCAGCAGATCCCTCACCTTTTCAATACTCCTGAGACGTCAGACTGGATCTGTAAGATTTTTCAGCAGTACGTCAGCATGCCCATATGTGGTGCCATTTGGCTCCACACCAACATCTTTACACTACTGAAATGATGTGCGGTTCGTATTTAGGTGCCACCCCTGCGCACTGACATCAGTTCCTTTTGTTCCACGCTACCAGATGTTGATCCGGAGCTCCTCATATCTCTGAGACTTACTCGATTTTATCAAAATTTCTCAGTGAGCAGGGGATTTCACCCCCTAAAACAATCATGGTTGTAAGCCCAGTAGCGACTTGCAAACAAATATGTGTGACAGATCCCCATCAGGTGTGCCTGTGGTACGTGGGGTTGAGCCACAACTTCAAGGACTATGGAGACTGCTTGGCAATGAATCCAAAGGTCATCAGGGAACACAAGGGAGGAACTCTATGTTGTCAAGCACAAGAAACCTCCTAGTCAGGACCGCTCCAAGTTACACTCCGTGTCCAAGGTTAATTTTTGATCCCTCTCTTGTTCAAGCACTCCATGGAGCCGCTCCAGAGGTTGGTCTTTGTCTTTCCATTAAATCATTCAATCAATGAATCAATCTGGATTTGTATAGCATGGCTTATCTCCCGTGAAGGTATCCAGGGGCTAGAGGAGCTGCTGCCGGGCAGAGGGGTCTACTGATAGAGAGAGGATGAGCTGGGTATCGTCAACGTAGGATATGATGATCAGTCCGTATGCTCTGATGACGTTGGCCAAGGGGTCATGTAGATGTTGAGGGATGACCATTGAGGGATACCGCAGATGGTGTTCTTGGGTTCCGAGGTGAAGGTAAGAAAGCATATTCTCTGGGTTCTTCCGATGAGGAATTAGGTGATCCACTTGAGGGCATCTCCTTGGATTCCAATCTTGTGAAGCCTTCTGATCAGGGTGTGCTGCTGTTTTTCCTTAGTCAAGAAGGATCTGATGTCATCTGTGGCTGCAATAAGGGCAGGTTCGGTGCTGTTGTTGGTGCGGAATCCAACCGCATTGAGGACGCTAATTTTCTCACCTTGCCGCCAAAGCCTGGAACACCCCCTCTCTCCACCTCTGCACCTCACCCTCGCTCAACCATTTCAGGAAGGGACTCAAGACCAGGCTCTTCTACTGAGACCTGCAGCACAGCACCAGGATACCTCCCAGGGTGATAAATTGCGCTATACAAATACTATTTTTGATAGTTATTTGATTGGGAGTACTCTAGCAGATTGTTGTTCGCCAGGTATTCTGTAAGTTGGCAGTTGATGGCCTTCTCAAGACTTTTGCGGAAAAAAACAGCAGGGCGATGGGGTGGTAGCTCTTGGGTTTGTTGGGGTCAGCAGATGGTTTCTTGAGTAGGGGCTTGACTTCTGCGTGTTTCCATTCTTCAGGGAAGGTGGCTGTGGTGATGGATGTGTTGAGGATGGCAGTGAGCTCGCTACTGATTGTATTGCTTCAGAAGTTGAAGATGTGGTGGTGGCATGGGTCCATGGGTGCTCCTGAGTGGACGGAGTTCATGATGTCTGCGGTGTCTTGCGTGGTGAGTTTGTCCCAGGTGGTAAGTAGTTGGTTGTGTTCCTTGTTCCTGGGGGCGAGTGGGTTACGGTTGAAGTTTCTGTAGATGGCATAGATATTGTCGTGAGAGAAGTCCGCCATGGAGTTACATGGTTCCTGTGAAGGGGTGATGGCCTTTTCGGTGGCTGCGAAGCTGGAAAATTCTCTGACAATGTTGGGGAGCTACTTACTGTGGTTTGTGCTTGCTTTGATGCAGTCAGCCAGGATGCTTCTTTTTGTCTTTTTCAGGAGTTGGTGGTATAGGTTCAGAGCTGTTTTGAATGTTGCTCGTCCGTGGGCTTCATGCTGGGACGCCATTTCCTTTCGAGTTGTTTGCAGGTGGCCTCATGGTTCTTAGTTCTGTAGTGTACCAGTTGGCTTCCTTGGCAGAACTCTTGGGTTTGGTGGGTTTGCTGGGGGGCGATTCTGTCAGCTCAGTTTGTGATCCATGCAGAGAAGCAGTCTGTGATCCATACAGAGAAGTTTTTGATTGCCTGTTCTAGGTTGGTTGTTGTGAAAGGGCAAAAGGTGTTGATGGTGTCAGTCCATTGGCTCTCTGAGATGTTTTTCTAGCTATGGTGTGAGGTGCTGGGTGGCTTGTGGTCTGTGCTGGGGGTGCTGCGATGATGCAGTTTATGATGGTGTGGTCGTTCCAGGTGAGCTCAGTGACATGGCTGTGCTTGATTCTGTCACTGACCATGAAGATGGGGTCAAGTGTGTGTCCTGAGAGGTGCATGGGGTTGGTGACCAGTTGGGTGAGGCTGATTTTGCTCATGTTCTATAGGGTATTGGAGGATTTGGTGTTGTTGGGGTTGTTGAGGTGAAAATTGAGGTAGCTGAGGAAGATATAGTTTTCAGAGTAGATGGCGAGTGGAGCGATGAAGTCAGGAATGGCATTGCAGAAACTTGCACACAGTCCTGGAGGTCTGTAGGCAAGGGTATCACTGATGGTGGTTTTGCCGTTGGTTCGGAGTTGGAAATTGAGGTGTTCCATGATCAGGGTGATGTCGTCTGTGGTGGTGGTACTGTGGATGATGGTGATTCCCCCTCCGTGCTTGTTGATGTGGTCTCAGTGTACAAACTTGTTGCCATCTGGTGTGGCTGTGGCGATGTCGAGTGCAGATGGGGGGTTGAGCCAGGTCCCTGTGAGGAAGATGACGTCAGGCGTGAAGGAGGTAATGGTGTCACAGATTTCAGTTGCGTGCTTGCCAAGGGATCGTGCATTGAGCAGGAGGCAGTGGAGCTGGAATGGTGTGGGGTGAGGTGGTGGTGGTTTCCTAGCATGCTGGAGCATTGTTGTTGCAGGAGAAGAGGCAGTGCCAACAGGAAAAAGGTCCTAACATGGAGGGGGAGGAGGTGCAGCAGCAGTTTTGTTGCGGAGTCCTGGGTCCAGGGGCTTGTAGCCCGGAAGGCAGTGAATCTTCGGTGGTGGCAAGACCAGGGTTCCAGGCACAGACGGGTGCAGATGGGCTTGCCTTTGGCCACTGCGGCCTCTATAAGTAGTCCTGGGACTACTTATGGAAGGGCTTTCGGGGATGAAAGGAGCAGGAAAAATGCTGGGGGTTGGTGCAGAAAACAACAGTAGTGGCTGAAACCTACTGAAGATGAAGCAGAAGGTTACCAGCAATTAGGCAGACTGAGACAAGTACAGAAGAACAAGTACCTCAGCAGGGAGGAGCTGCCACACTGACCATGCGGTTGAGGGGCTGGTTAATGGAGCCACGCTGCGGCCTCCATGAGTAGTCCTGGGAGATGGGAGGGGCTGTTGGGAGGCAGAAGGGAAAGGAGCGGGAAAAACGGCAGTGATTGTCGCAGAAAACAGAAAACAACAGCAATGGCTGAAACCAGCTGCAAATGAAGCAGAAGTTTAACAGCAATTAGGCAGACTGAGGCAAATCTAAAAGAACGACCACCTCAGCAGAGGGGAGCTGCCGCGCTGACGGTAATGAGACAGAATATCGAGGGTAAAAAATTCAACCCACCATAACATCGGGGTAAAAATATCATGGAATGGAAATATCGAGTGCAAGAATATCGTTGTCCCGAATATCGATTTGAAGGTAAGTAATATCGATTTTAAAATGACAGAAGTTAATTAATATCGTTAGCAAAAATATAGTTGTTTAAAATATCGTTTTTTCAATTAGTATTATGTATTTCAGTACATATTTTAAATGTATGTGATGTATTTTTTCTATATGTATTATTTATGTTTTTTAATATATGTGTCAAATTTGTAGCAGTGATTAATTTTATTTTAATTAACTCTTGTGTGTTTTAGTTTCATAGCGGGTTGGGGTTTACTTTATAGGGGAATAGGGTGGGAAGAAATAAATTAACAAATATTTTTAATTTATTCATATTTATTCAACTGAGATTTTATAATGTTAATTATGTTTTTAAATTTTTGAGTACATTTTAGGTGCGGGTTGTGGGGTTTATAGGGGTAAATGGTGGGAAGTAATTTATTTCAATTGATTAATATTTAGTTGTTAATTAACATTAAATAATTAACTGACAATTAATTATGTAATTGTGTAATTAATTTTAGGTGCGGGTTGTGGGTTTAATAGGGGTAACGGGTTGGAAGTAATTTAGTTTTAATTAATTAATAATTAGATGTTAATTAACATTAATTAATTGACAATTAATTATGGTAATAGTGTAATTAAAGCACTCGAGCTGGCCAGAGACCTTACGTCTCTTCAACTTCTCCAAAAATCAAACATGCTACCCATACTAAAGGACACCTTCTCGACCCGGTGTTCTCCAATCTAGATGACCTTAAAGGGACCGACATCACCCCACTCCCATGGTCGGATCACTTTTTGGTAACCCTTTCTTGGTCACCTCAGACTATTAGACCCAGGACTCAATCTACTTGGGCCCTCGGTCGTCCATGGAACAAGCTCCCCTTGAAAAAATGGTCCCAGGAACTGGAAAGGACTAAACCTATTCTGAATCCAGACCCAACCAAAGCCAACGATGATTTTTGTAGTTGGATTGAGGAGTCACTTAACTCCGTCTTTCCAAAGACTAGGATAAAAAGTCCGTTGGGCCCCACAACTCTCCTTGGTTTTCTCCTGAATTGCGCACCCTAAAGCAGCGCTGTAAGGTTAAGGAAAGACAGTGGAGGAAAGATTTCCTACCTGGAAAAAGCTGGACTATAGGGCAGCTATCATCGCCTATAAAGCAGAACTAAGAAGAGCACAGGCCTCCTATTATGAGGGTAGGATTCTATCTGCTGCCAATTCGCCCAAAGAGACTTTTTCCATCATCAAAAAATTACTCAAAGCCCCCGCACCACGAACGGCCCCTGACCCTTCTGGGCAACGGTGTAACAAACTAGCTGAGTATTTCACCACCAAGGTTCAGCATATCTTGGACTCCCTCCCATGTAAGGAGGATGAAGGCAACCCCTTGTGTGGACAGACTAACTCTTACTCTGGCCCCCCTGAACATATGCTTGAGGCCTTTCCCCTTCTGTCCCGGGAAACGTTTCTCACCTTGTTGTCATTGGTAAAGAGCGGTTCCCCTAATGATCCAGCCCCTCTTAATATTCTGAAACAGGTCACCTCTATTATAGCCCCCAATATGACAAATCTGATCAATGCTTCATTGTCTACGGGAACAGTCCCCATTAAATGGAAAGGAGCCATGGTAAAAGCCCTACTTAAGAAGCCCAATTTGGATCCAGCAGACCTGGGCAACTATAGTTCCATATCCCTCCTGCCTGCAATAAGTAAGATAGCCGAAAAATATGTTAATCAGATCCTCTCCAGATTTCTTGAAACACACAACTTGCTCCACTCTTCTCAAACAGGGTTTCGACCACGCCAGAGTACTGAAACGGCACTCTTAGCAGTGGTAGAGGAAAGCAAGAAAATTCTTGACTCAGGAGGTGCTGCAGCCATACTACTCCTAGACCTGAGCGCCGCATTTGACACAGTGAACCATTTGATCCTGATCCGGCGTCTCAAGAGTATAGGAGTGGATGGCATGGTACTTCAATGGCTATCCTCCTTTTTGGAGGGTAGACCCTTCCAGGTATTTGAAGAGAATACTGCATCTAAACCCACCCCCCTGTTGAGTGGGGTACCACAGGGCTCGTCCCTTAGCCCCACGCTTTTTAATGTGTATATGGCCCCTCTGGCAGCCATTGTAGCCCCTTATGGAATCCGGATGGTAACCTATGCCGATGACATGCAACTGGTGGTGGGGCTCAACCAAGCTGACCAAAAAACTCATGCCCTCTATACCTGTCTAGAGGACATCTCAAGATGGATGGATGCATCCCAGCTTAAGCTCAATGGAGGAAAAACTGAGATTATGCTAATGGGCAATACTACGAGTTTTAAGTGTAGCTCCTTTTGGCCTCCCTGCATGGGTCCAGCTCCGGACCCAAAGTCAGAAATTAAGAGCCTGGGTATATGGTTGGACCAAGACATGAGCTTTAGGACGCAGGCTAGGAAGACGTCAGGCCTCTGCTATGGCCTACTTAGAATGGCCCGAAAAGTTCTGCCCCTCCTCCAACCTCAGGCCAAAAGAGTACTGGTCCAATCACTCATACTCTCTAGATTGGACTATGGGAATGTTTTGTATTTAGGCGCCCCCATTTCAGTAGTCGCCAAACTTCAATCGGTTCAAAACAGCGCCGCCAGACTACTAACTGAAACTAATAACAGACAATCCGCAAAACCCGCTCTTCGTTCCCTCCACTGGCTCCCAGTACAGGAACGCATTAGATTTAAAGCCCTATGTCTGGCACACAAGTCTATGCAGGGGATAGGGCCGCCTATTAATTCAACTATGATTTGCCCTTATAAAGTAAGCAGGAATCTCCGGTCAAATAACCTGTATTTAGCAGAGATTCCGAGGATCAAGAGGTCCAGAAGTGGTGGTCGGCTGTTTTCTTATAACGCCTCCAAACTCTGGAACGCCTTGCCCCTACACCTTCGCACAGTCTCCAACCATCTGGCTTTTCGTAAACAATTAAAGACAGCACTGTTTCCTTAGTTCTCTGTTCTCCTCTGTGTCAGTTTCATAGCGCTGGGACGCTTAAGGGTAGCCATGCGCTCTATAAATGTCTTTCCATTCCATTCCATTCCATTGTGTAATTAATTTTAGGTGCGGGTTGTGGGTTTAATAGGGGTAACGGGTTGGAAGTAATTTATTTTTAATTAATTAATAATTAGATGTTAATTAACATTAATTAATTGACAATTAATTATGGTAATAGTGTAATTAAATTTTGGTGCGGGTTGTGGGGTTTATAGGGGTAAAGGGTGGGAAGTAGTTTATGTTTAATTAATTAATAATTAGTTGATCATTAAGCTTAAATGATTAATTGGTTTTTATGCATGATGGTTTTACTTTTATAGGGGTAAAGGGTGGGGAGTCCATTAATTTTACTTGCTTTACAATTAGTTGTTAAATACTATTAGTTTTTTAATTAAAAATAAGATTTAATTGTGTAAATAATTTTTTTACAGTTTAAGGGTGCTCAGACATAATATCAAGGTTTTTTTGACCTACAGAAATATCGAGTTGTAAATATCGGAGGGACAGAATATCGACATCAAGAATATCGGTGACCAGAATATCGACCTGAAGGTAAGAAATATCGTTTTTGTTAATATCGAAGTTAGTAATATCGTTTGCAAAAATATCGTTGTTAATAATATCGATGTTTATATTAGTGTTATGTATTTTAGTATGTATTTTATATGTATGTGCTCCACATTTTGTTATGTTTTGTATTTTTTTTAAATATATGTATTAAATTTTTAGAAGTTAGTAGTGGCTTTTGGGTTTATAGGGGACTAGCATGGGAAGTAATTTAACTATAGTAAATTAAATAATAATTTTTAGAAATTATGAATTATTTGTAATTACATTTTACGTTTTTGTTCCGTAGCGGGTTGTGGGTTTATAGGGGAATAGGGTGGGAAGTAATTTAATTATAATAAAGTAATTATAAATTTTTATTTTTTGGTATTGATAATTAATTTATTGTTAATTAATTGTTAATTGTTAATTAATTTTTATTAATTGTTTAATTGATAATTATATTAATTGTGTCAATTTAGTTTAGGAGCAGGTTGTGGGTTTATAGGGGAATAGGGAGGGAAGTAATTTATTATAATTAAGCAATTATTCATTTTTATTTATTGGCATTGATAATTAATTTATTGTTAATTAATTAATAATTGGTAATTCATTTTTATTAATTGATTAATTGATAATTATATTAATTGTGTTCATTTTTTCGGAGCGGGTTGTGTGTTTATAGGGGAATAGGGTGGGAAGTAACTTCATTATAAAAAAATATTTATTAATTTATATTTTTGGGTATTGATAATGAATTTGTTTATTAATTATGAATTGGTAATTAATTTTTATTATTTGATAAATATATTAATTTAGTTTAGGAGCGGGTTGTGTGTTTATAGGGGAATAGGATGTGAAGTAATTTATTATAATTAAGTAATTATTAATTTTTATTTATTGGTATTGATAATTAATGTATTGTTAATTAATTAATAATTGGTAATTAATTTTTATTAATTGATTAATTGTTTATTATATTAATTGTGCTAATTTATTTTAGGAGCCGGTTGTGGGTTTATAGGGGAATAGGGTGGGAAGTAATTTAATGTTAGAGTAATTATTAATTCGTTATTTAATTAAAATAATTATTTAATTGATAAGCATGTTAATTTTAACCCTCTGCTATCCAACACTTTCCCTACAGTTATACTCTCTGGAGTGGGAATAGTAATTTTTACCCCTACGGTATCCAACACTTTCCCTACTTTTGCACTCTCTGGAGTTGGAATAGTAATTTCTACCCCTATGCTATCCAACACTTTCCCTACTGTTGCACTCTCTGGAGTGGTAATAGTAATTTTTACCCCTACGCTATTCAACACTTTCCCTACTGTTGCACTCACTGGAGTGGGAATAGTAATTTTTACCCCTACGCTATCCAACACTTTCCCTACTGTTGCACTCTCTGGAGTTGGAATAGTAATTTTATTCCCTCCGCTATCCAATATTTTCTCTACTGTTTTAGTTAATGTAGTGTATAATTTATTTAAAAAGATTATAAATATTGTAATTTTTTAATTTGTTATATATATTTTATATTTTTATTTATATTATTATTGTATGTGTATATATGTATTTATAATTTATAAAATGTTTTTAAACAATTTATAAGTTATTAAAATAATTATTTATGAATATTATTAAGTAAGTATATATATTATATTTTATATGTATATGTTTAATTTATTTTTACATTATATGTATTAGTTATCATTTTTAAACATTTTAAAATACTTTTAACTATGTTTCTTTTAATTATATGTATTATTTACTTTATTTTACATTTTTTTTAACATTAAAA
Organism: Calotriton arnoldi; assembly: GCA_963921515.1. Lineage (NCBI taxonomy): Eukaryota > Metazoa > Chordata > Amphibia > Caudata > Salamandridae > Calotriton > Calotriton arnoldi. The sequence goes on from CAWUFW010003240.1 coordinate 495,803, forward strand.
AAACCGATATTTTTAACAATGATATTTTTGACAACAATATTTTTTTTCCGATATTTTTGTAGTTACCATAATGTAGATAGGATGTCAATATTCTTGACTTCGATATTTTTGTCACGATATTCTTGTACCTCCATATTGTGGTAGTTGATATTTTGTCAGTGATTCAGTTTAAGTTTAGCTGTGGGTTCTTGGGATTATAGGGGTAAAGTGTCATAAGTTTAGTAATTTTTAGGAGTTTTAATTTGTTTTTTAAATAATATTTCTGTAATTGTTATTGTAAATTATGGAAGAACATTTTTTATAAATTTAGATGTGGGTTGTGAATAGTGTGGTGTTATAGGGTAGGAAATCAAAAAACTAAGGGGCCGATTCCGATCTGGGTCGGAAAGCACTCCGACCGATCCGGATCCGGATTGTTTTCCGACCGAGCCGGATCCCTGCAGTCCGACCGAACGAGTACGATGTGGCCGTATGCTGCCGGACTCGGTTCGGTCGGACTCCCATTGAAGTCAATGGGAGCCTGTCGTACGACGTGTACATGGGCTCCCATTGACTCAATGGGTACGTTGCGCACAAGGGGACCCCCTGTAGTGGGTACGCGTTGGTGCCATCCACACCGTACACGCATGTATAGGGGGGACCCATGGGTCCCCCCTGTGTCCGACTCGTACGGCTACGGGTGAAGGGGGGTCCGGCACGGACCCCCGAAGTCCGCGTCCAAGAGCTTTTTCGTGTGGGAGGCTCCGACTCGATCCTGCTGTCCGGATCGTGCATCGTACTGGCTCGGTCGTAAAACGTCTCCATTGCGCGCCACGAATCGAGTGCGAACGAGTCGGACGGAGCGGTTTGACCCGGAAACGAGTCGGTCGGCGATTTCGCGTTCAATCGCATCGTACTTGCTCGCTCGGACGAATGTACGAATCGGTCGGAAACAAAGCCTCCGACTCGGATCCGGTGAAGCCGAATCCGATTCGGAGCCCTACCGACCGATATCGGAATCGACCCCTAAGGGGTCTATTACGATGGCGGACGGACTGTGTCCTCCCGCCACCTCAACGGCAAACGGGACCGCCCGCAAGAGGTGCGGCGGTCCCGCAATGGCAATTAGGATTTCACCGCCACGGTGGCGGTGGCATCCCGCATATATTGCATTGCGGCTGGCGGTGCTGTAAGCAGCACCCGCCACAATGCAATATATGCATGTTGTGCATTGGCATGCACAACGTGACAGGCACCGCGCGGTGCCTGCCACCTTGTGCATGCCAATGAAGGGGGGTACCAAGTGCAGGCATCCACCCCCCCCCGGGGGCCCGCAAGGCATTCTCCGCATGCCTTTCCATGGCGGAGTCTCCGCCATGGAAAGGCATGTCACCTCAGGCATGCTAATATGGATGGCCACCATGTTGTCTGCCTTTTCCGCCCGACCGGTAATATGGCAGGGGGTGAAAAAGGATATTTGGCGGGCGGATCGCCGGCCCCGCGGTGGCAATCCGCCAGATATCCTAAAAGGCCACTAAATTTATGTAATATATAGGGGCCGATTCCGATTCGGGTCGGAAAACATACCGACCGACTCGGTACGGGAATATAGTCCGACCGACACGTACCGGCGCTGCCCGACCTGCATAGTACGATGAAATGCATGTGAATCACGACCGACTCGTACGGAACACAAGCCGAACGACCAAACCGCACGGAAACAAGCTATCCGGCCGGGAAACCGCGAATCGAACCGACCGACACACACCAGGAATGAACCCGAACGAAACGTACCCGCGAACTCCGACCCGCGCAGTACGAAGCAATGCGTGGAAAACCAGACCGAGTCGAACGGAGCCCAAGCCGTACGACCGACACGCATACAAAACCCAGCCGAAGCAACCCAATTCTCCGCGACCGACGCGTACGCCGCACATGAAACCTGGCAGAAACACAGCGTGAACGACTCGGAGAAGCTCGCATGAGACAACTGCAGCGTCCTACTCGGTCAGAAGAACGTCTCCTACATGCACAAAAAAAAATACAAAGGAAAAAATACAAAAAAAAGGGCCAAACAAGCAATTACAAAGCCAATAAATACTGGGGTGGAAAACATGGAACAAAGACACACCCACAACTCCACCCATATAAAGGCCACAAATCCCTACCATGATCCTTTGCAAATTCAACTGACCTGCCAGCACAGAACACCATCAGACAGCAACCACAGACACACTCACAGCTCATCCATCACACAAGTCACACACCATTAGCACCTCAACAAATAGCACCCTCACATACACCCAGCAAAACCTACACTCACACACCCTCACTTGCACACACACACACGTCAATCAACACCACCACCCATCACCATGCCCCCAAAGAAAAATCCAAAGTTCCGAGAGAGTGAATTGGAAGTCCTGGTAGATGAGATCCTCAGGGTAGAGCCACAGTTGTTTGGTACATTGGTCCAACAGACCCCCATGTCACAGAAAACCAAGATGTGGGAGAGGATCGTCGACAGGGTGAACGCACAATCACCATGTTTGCGCACAAAGGAAGACATCCAGAACAGGTGGTATGATGTGCGCAGGAGGGTCAGGGACCTACTAAAGAAGGATTACATCTTGAGTCAGCGCACCGGCAGTGGCCCTCCTGCCAAACCACTATACCTCAGGCCCTGGGAGGAGAAGGTGCGGGCCATCCTACCACCAGTGAGCATATATGGACTATCAAACATCCCAGAGCCTGGTGAGTACACAACAAATATACACAATATTGTGTGACAATATACATACATCACTGTCAAGGGGATAGTCAAACCATGCACCCTTAGCAAATCCACAGCAACCAAAAGATAATCACCCCAAGATGTGTCTGTCAGTCAGATAAACACAATACATGCCATCTCATAGTGATATGTAACTGTGTCACTCATGACATGTACAAACCTAACAACAAATACAGCAAGGCAGTGGCACAAATGTAACCAACAAACACAGTCAGATATTTTGCCACCACTAGAACACCACCTCACAGGGAAGCTCACTGAAAGGAAGGAATTCTGTGTATGCTGGTGAAGTCAGTGTAGCCAATAGCATGATGGGAGTTGTAGTCACAGATATTGGTCACCCTCACAATTGGCCCATCAACACCACCCTGAACCATGCTCACATCACAGGGAGTGGAAAAGAAATTACAAGATGGCTGACACTGGGTACTGCTGTGGGGAGCACAAGGCCCTGCTGGGAACTGTGCAACAACAAACAGCAGGACACCACTGTCAGCCATCTTGCCATTGCTGTCACACTCACACACAGTGAAGTCCACTCAAAAGGAAGGAAGTATGGGCATGCTGGGAAGGGGGTGTAGGCAATAGCATGATGGGAGTTGTAGTCACAGATATTGGTCACCCTCACAATTGGCCCATCAACACCACCCTGAACCATGCTCACATCACAGGGAGTGGAAAAGAAATGACAAGATGGATGACACTGGGTACTGCTGTGGGGAGCACAAGGCCCTGCTGGGAACTGTGCACCAACAAACAGCAGGACACCACTGTCAGCCATCTTGCCATTGCTGTCACACTCACACACAGTGAAGTCCACTCAAAAGGAAGGAAGTATGGGCATGCTGGGAAGGGGGGTGTAAGCAATAGCATGATGGGAGTTGTAGTCACAGATATTGGTCACCCTCACAATTGGCCCATCAACACCACCCTGAACCATGCTCACATCACAGGGAGTGGAAAAGAAATGACAAGATGGATGACACTGGGTACTGCTGTGGGGAGCACAAGGCCCTGCTGGGAACTGTGCAACAACCAACAGCAGGACACCACTGACTGCCATCTTGAAAGCCAACTTGCACTCCCTGCAATGGAAGCACGTTCCATGGTGGGATATCTGGCTGGGTGGGAAGGAGGACTGACAGCTCTGACCATAGTCACCAGCAGCTTTTCTCACACCCCCCCTTAACACAAACTCCACACAACTCACCTGGGAGAATGCAATGCCTCACACTCTAATTAAATATTCCACAAAGAACAACCACACTGGGTTATGGCGTGTGAAGCACAGGGACACTTTTGAAACTTGTAGCCAAACAAACGCCAGGACAACACTGTCAGCCATCCTGTCAGCACAGGCACACTACCCCACAGGGAAGCAGAGTCAAAAGGAAGGAAGTATGGGCATGCTGGGAAGGGGGGTGCAGGCAATAGCATGATGGGAGTGGTAGTCACAGCTCAACATCCTCCACCCGCATGGCCCAGCAAGCTCACACTGAAGCATGCACACCTCACAGGGAGTGAAAAGCCACTTCAAAGATGTCTGACACTGGCCTCAGCTGTGGGGAGCACAAGGCCCTGCTGGGAACTGGGCACCAACAAACAACAGGACCACACTGTCAGCCATCTTGCCATTGCTGTCACACTCACACACAGTGAAGTCCACTCAAAAGGAAGGAAGTATGGGCATGCTGGGAAGGGGGGTGCAGGCAATAGCATGATGGGAGTGGTAGTCACAGCTCAACATCCCCCATCCGCATGGCCCAGCAAGCTCACACTGAAGCATGCACACCTCACAGGGAGTGAAAAGCCACTTCAAAGATGTCTGACACCTGCCTCAGCTGTGGGGAGCACAAGGCCCTGCTGGGAACTGTGCACCAACAAACAGCAGGACACCACTGTCAGCCATCTTTCCATTGCTGTCACACTCACACACAGTGAAGTCCACTCAAAAGGAAGGAAGTATGGGCATGCTGGGAAGGGGGGTGTAGGCAATAGCATGATGGGAGTTGTAGTCACAGATATTGGTCACCCTCAAAATTGGCCCATCAACACCACTCTGAACCATGCTCACATCACAGGGAGTGGAAAAGAACTGACAAGATGGCTGAAACTGGGTACTGCTGTGGGAGCACAAGGCCCTGCTGGGAACTGTGCAACAACCAACAGCAGGACACCACTGACTGCCATCTTGAAAGCCAACTTGCACTCACTGCAATGGAAGCACATTTCATGGTGGGATATCTGGCTGGGTGGGAAGGAGGACTGACAGCTCTGACCGTAGTCACCAGAAGCTTTTCTTACACCCCCCCCTTAACACAAACTCCACACAACTCACCTGGGAGAATGCAATGCCTCACACTCTAATTAAATATTCTACAAAGAACAACCACACTGGGTTATGCCGTGTGAAACACAGGGACACTTTTGGGACTTGTAGCCAAACAAACGCCAGGACAACACTGTCAGCCATCCTGTCAGCACAGGCACACTACCCAACAGGGAAGCAGAGTCAAAAGGAAGTAAGTATGGGCATGTTGGGAAGGGGGGTGTAGGCAATAGCATGATGGGAGTGGTAGTCACAGCTCAACATCCCCCACCCGCATGGCCCAGCAAGCTCACACTGAAGCATGCACACCTCACAGGGAGTGAAAAGCCACTTCAAAGATGTCTGACACTGGCCTCAGATGTGTGGAGCACAAGGCCCTGCTGGGAACTGTGCAGCAACCAACAGCAGGACACCACTGACTGACATCCTGAGAGTCAACCTGCACCCACTGCAAGTGTGGCATGCTTCATGGTGGGACAACTGGGGTGGGGGGAGAAGGAGGTCCGGATGTCAGCCAAATACCACCAATGCTGGTCATGCACACACCTCAACATCCACATAGAAATGCATCAGGTTGGCAGGACAATGAGCCACACCAATATCAACCTCTGACTGTGACAACTTAGGACAATGCAATGTACAGGCCCGCATCCAGAGGTACAGTCACAACTGTCATGTGTTTGAACCAGTGATGCCTGCAGAAACATAACATACATTGTGTGTCTCTTCCAAAAACAGGTGATGATGGGGACACAGCAGCAGATGAGGAGGAGTCCCTGTCCCAGGCTCTGGGGGACCCTGAGCTCTTTGGTGTGGAACAGCCTCTGCCCTCCTCGGATGGCGAAGACCAACCTGGCACCTCCGGTGGGAGTCATCATGCAGCACCAGCAGGACCACCATCTGCACCCCTGCACCCATTCCTCCAACATCTGCCAACACACAGACCACCCCCGCCGACACAGACAGACCAAGGACACTCAATGATAACAGCACAGGGACCACAGCCCACCGTGAAGCAACGGACAACAACCCCAGTACCAACCCCCAAGGGGGCCGAGGGTCACCTGTGCGTGCCACGGCAGCTCCCGCATGTGTGTCCAGGGGTGGTGGTAGGGGTGGTAGGCAGAGGTCGCTGTTTGCAGAGGGGTCTGGACTGCATGATGACCCACAACTGGCACGCATTGCTGAGGCGTACCAGAATAGCACCGGAGAGGTCAGCCAGGTAGTGGGGATCCTCAAGGACATTCAACAGCAGCAGGCTGCCCATCATGCCCGCTTGGACTCCCACATGTCCCGTGTGGAGACACACATGTCCCGTGTGGAGACACACATGTCTGGCATGGAGTCCAAGTGGGACACATTGTAAGAACTGACAGCGGTGCAGAGGGACATATTGACATGCCTCCGCCAGATTAGCACCAACATGTCCACACCTCCCAGTGTGCCCACAACATCTGGTGCCCCAACAACTGCAACTGCCACAGGGAGGGAGGATGACTCTGGTGGAGAGTCCTCTGCACCGCAGCGGCCTGCATGTGAGGGTCCCCCCAGAAAGAAGAGGGGTCGTCCGAGGAAGGACAACTGAGAGGCCGATGGCCAGGTACATCCCCCAGGAACCCAACACCTGTTCTGGAAATTCTCCTTTGTGTGCAAACTGTTCACCCTGTCGAATGCAACACAACTCTCCCACGTGACATGGGGAGTTTAAGTTGGACTAATGTATCAGATGACTGTGGACTTTACTCAGGACATTTCTGCTACCAACTTCCAACTCATCTGGGAACTTTGGATTCCAATACCAATGTACAGCACCCACCATCCTGTGCACTATCCTCACACATGTATGTAATAAACTCACTAATACACCATACTTGCCTCTGTTGTGATTCCAACGTTGTTTTTGTCATGGAGATGATGATCTGCTAAATGACACTGTGCATGCTAACTGCCACAGCAAGTTCAACACCGTCATGTGAGTCATGGCGACGTGACACATATGAGGGAGACACACCACTAGGGCTACACAACACATAGACACCAGGGCCATCAGACTCATCGCCTACACTAATGTTGCCAGGAAATACAGTGGAATGCACAGACACCACACCTATTCAGAGTCTGTGTTAACTAGCCCACAGGTGCAGTAAGCAAATGTCAGTCAGATGTGTGACCACAGACAACACACATCCCAAAGTGAAGCACAGGTTTATTACACATTTGTAACATGTTGTTTCCACTACAAATGCAAGGTAATCCCACGTGGCAGTGGCCACACAGTCAAAAAGTGTAGAAGAAATAAAGTCCAGGGGTGTGTGGCACATCACCTGTAGGGAAACGACTGCTGCCACCCTGAAAGCTGAATCATGGTGTCGGGGGATCCAAGTTGACCAAACAACTCTGTAAGCACCCTGTGAAGGACAGACATGACACACAGTCAAAAGCACTGAAGAACAGGACAGAACTGCAATACTCATGCCCAATACATGTCACAAGATACCTACACAAAACCAAGTTAGCATGTCAACACTGTTGGGGAGTACAGACTACCTGTAAGGACACATCGCTGCACGCATCCAGTCAAGTAGCACATGGCCACACTCAAACAGCACCAGAGTACCACCCACACATATCATGCAAACTCACATCATTGACATGACAACTCTCTGGCTACTCACATTCAGCTGAAGAAGTTGGTGATGAGCTGTGTGCGGACATCACCATCATCATCATCATCATCACTGGCATCGTGACCCAGGCCAGGATCCTCCACAGGTGGCGGATGTTGGTCATCGTCATCCAGGATGAGAGGCAACTCCTTCCGCACTGCCAGGTTGTGTAGCATGCAGCAGACGATGAAAATCTTGCACACCTTTGCTGAGGCATATGGGAGGGCCCCTCCTGTCTTGTCCAGGCAGCGGAAGCGGCTCTTCAGGAGACCAAATGTCCGCTCGATCACTCTCCTGGTCTGACCATGTGCCTCATTGTAGCGCATCTGGGCTGGTGTCACAGGGTTCCTGAGGGGTGTCAGCAACCACGGCATGTTGGGGTATCCGGAGTCACCTACAGACAGACAATTGCACATTAGCTGAGTTGGAAAAGAGGGCAGAATACAACATAGCAGAACACACACAATGGTACAAAGTCAGTACACACCGACAAGCCAGGCACGCTGGTTCTGCATCTGTGACATCATCCTCGGGATGCGACTACTCCTCATCACGTAGGCATCGTGTGCCGAACCAGGGAAATGGGCACACACATGTGAGATGCTCATATCTGCAAGACATACCACCAGAGCATTGATCGAATGATAATGTTTCCTGTTCCTGTATGCCTGCTCATGTGCCTGTGGTGATACCAAAGCCACATGTGTCCCATCAATGGAGCCAATGACATGTGGCATCCTCCCCAGGGCATAGAAGTCACTCTTGACATCAGTGAGTTGTTTACGTTTAGGGAAATAGATATACTGGTTCAGGCATCTCAACATTGCCCCCAAAACATCGCGTAGCACACGGCTGAACATAGTCTGTGACATCCCACCAGCAGACGCCACAGTGTGTTGAAAGGTACCGGTGGCAAAGAAGTGTAGGGCTGCCATCACCTTCACCTTGGGGGTCAGCGCTGTAGGGTATGGCCGGCCAGGTTGCAAATGTGGGGCCAAGCGCCCTGCCAAATCCTCAATCAGCTGCCTGGTGAAGCGGTACCGTCGGATGCAGTCACTTTCCACCATCGTTGCAAGGTCAGGGAATGGTCTATGGACAGCTGGTGCCCTGCAGTGCAAAGGTGAAGAAAGAAAGATTGTCAGTCACCCCACATATGTGGCATTGACCATACTCAATATCACATGATACATCATTACGAGACACAAGTACCTGATGTGTGTGCCGTTCTGTATGGACATATATGGCACCTACATGGCCAACATCTAACATCACAGTTCAACATGTGTTGACAACAAGTTCCAGGTTGTGCAATGGGAAATCATTAGGCTGTGTCACAGTACCCATTTACTGCTGTCACGTTCCAAACACACACCACAGTGACATGTCAGGACAGATGTGCCACAGGCATCACAGCTCATTGACAGGTAGATTCCCAGGGACCCTGTATTGCCACATGGACACTGGCATGACATGGCGTATCATGTACACGTCAGCAAAACAACCATGACTCCCACAGGTAGTGGCCCCTGTTGCCTCTGCAGGACAGACATGGACATCTGTGACACACACACGCACAACATCAAAGTCCATGCACAAACAACGTGGATGTGGAGACTGTCTCCCATTGTGCACATGGAATCAGAGACATCGGAAACACAACATGCACACATACTGTGGAGGGCCATCACTATTGTGGCAATGGGTCACCCTGTGACGTACATACCTTCCCACATGGGACTCAGGGGGTATGTGACATGACCTACACATACACAACCTGGAAATGTAACCATGCCACATGCTCTGAAATGAACAGTTGCACATCACAGTGGTCATGTGCACAACACACAAAGGATTCTGTCCCCATGAACACTTGCACAGCCTGGGAGTGGCTGCCCCAAAGTGCCACCCAAAAAACCACATGTTGACCCCCATACACAGAAAAGGTAATGCGGCCTTACATGCCTTAGGATACAGTGTGGACAGGCTGTGGTGTTGTAGGTGTGCCCCTGAGTCCCAGGCAAGTATATGTGGCTGGCATACGTTCACCAGTGACAAGCATGGTGACATATGCGAGTGACCTGTACAGGGACGCGTTGTACAGCAATGGACCGATCGGTGCGCACGCATTGGCCATTACATATGATGTGAGCGGGTACGCATTGTACAGCAATGGACCGATCGGTGCGCACGCATTGGCCATTGCATATGATGTGAGCGGGTACGTGTTGTTTCCCGAAATACGCGTTGTACAGCAATGGACCGATCAGTGCGCACGCATTGGCCATTGCATATGATGTGAGCGGGTACGCGTTGTTTCCCGAAATGCGTGTTGTACACAAATGGACCGATCGGTGCGCACGCATTGACCATTGCATATGATGTGAGCGGGTACGCGTTGTACAGCAATGGACCGATCGGTGCGCACGCATTGGCCATTGCATATGATGTGAGCGGGTACGCGTTGTTTTCCGAAATACGCGTTGTATAGCAATGGACCGATCGGTGCGCACGCATTGGCCATTGCATTGGATGTGAGCGGGTACGCGTTGTACAGCAGTGGAACGATCGGTGCGCACGCATTGGCCATTGCATATGATGTGAGCGGGTACGCGTTGTACAGCAATGGACCGATCGGTGCGCACGCTCTGGCCATTGCATACGATGTGAGCGGGTACGCGTTGTACAGCAATGGACTGATCGGTGCGCACACATTGGCCATTGCATATGATGTGAGCGGGTACGCGTTGTTTTCCAAAATACGCGTTGTACTGCAATGGACCGATCGGTGCGCACGCATTGGCCATTGCATATGATGTGAGCGGGTACGCGTTGTACAGCAATGGACCGATCGGTGCGCACGCTCTGGCCATTGCATATGATGTGAGCGGGTACGCGTTGTACAGCAATGGACCGATCGGTGCGCACGCATTGGCCATTGCATATGATGTGAGCGGGTACGCGTTGTTTCCCGAAATACGCGTTGTACAGCAATGGACCGATCGGTGCGCACGCATTGGCTAGGGCCTGGCATGGCAACGGACGCGTTTTCGAAGCTTCAACGAGTCTGATGCAGTGAATTCAGTTGGCCAGCCACAACAATGTTGCAAATTCATGGGTGTCATGAAGTTGAACTTTTGAAGGATGCTGTGGGCGTGTATAAGTGGTGCAATTCCATGGATTGGCCAGATTCAGAAGATGCAAACGACTTGGACCTATCACTTTGGACACATGGGACAGTATCTGCCTCTGCAGCACACATATAATGCTGGCTGTTCCCCTGAGAGTTCACTTGCCTGCACTACATGCTCCAGGACGACATCTGCCACCAACACTGCTGCTGTCTCTGCATCCTCTGGCTACTGCAATGGCACGTACTGTGGAGAGAGCCCCAGCCTTCAGCACTGTGGAAAACCAGGCCCTGCTGGACAGCCTCCTTCCACAGTACAGCAAGCTTAATGGGAAACCAGGGGAGCAGGTGAGTGTGCTGTCCACTGCCTTACTAAATGTGCATGTTGTCTGACTAGCAAGACTTACAGTGTGCACACCACTGGCTAGCATGCTCACTGAGTAGTTCTCACCCCCCAAAGTGTGTAGTTACATGCACTGAACAGGTATAGTGCAGTAACAGTGCATTCCAACAAGGTTTTACTTCCCGGGCAATGATACCATGTAGTAACTGCTGGCAAACTGTTCATAGCCATCGTTGCACTGCCTGAGTACATCATATGCCCCTGTGATTGAGACATGTATATCCAACTGTGTGATGCACGGATATGTTGCATGTGTAGTAATGGCCTTTTCACTTTGTCATCCTCACAGGTTGATGCCCACCAGAAGCAGGAAAACTGGCTGACCATCGCACGGGCAGTAAGATCCGTGGGGGTCTACAAGCGCCGGATCAGCAACTGCCAGAAGAGGTGGCAGGACCTTCGGGGCTGGACCCGGAGGATCGCAAGGGTCCAGCTGAAGCTGTCGCCTCCTCGCAGGAGGGGCAGACACCGGACCCTGACCCCCCACATGCTCAGGATCCTGGCGGTGGTCTTCCCTGACCTAGATGGGCAGCTGAAGGCCAGACAGCAGCAAGGAGGGGGTGAGTCCATGACTGCACTGTGAACTTTGTCTGACATGCTATGTGCCCTCCTCTGGCCTTGTTAAACTTCCACAGTACATCAGTCTTGTGGTCCAGGACCCATGTCCCTCAATTGTGACATGCCCACTCCTCATCTGATACCCAGGTGTGGCCCTTACAGTCAGGAAATTGTGTCACTTGGGTACTGTGTCCTTGCATTTTGCTTCGCTCAAGGTGGGGGACAGCATTTGTTCCCGTGACTTTGTGGTGGGCTTCATGGGTGGGTCAATTGCTTACACAATGCCTAAGTTCTGACATGTAATCTGCGTGTAACTTTGATATGTGGTCCATTTGCTGATCTGAATCACGACATGTGACTGGGGTATTTGGCACACCCCCATGCTGCGGGTGGGAACAATGTTTGGGCCTCAGGAGTATGTATATCAAGTGTGTCACACATGCTTAGCCACCTGCCTACTGTCCAGGGCTCATCCCTCTTTCAGGTGGAGCAGGACAGTCATGCCTACTCCAGGGCATACAATACACTCTGTACTCCCACTCCAGTGTATCAGCTGACATGTTGTGCTCAGTGAAATGTTCCCTCAGGTGTCTGCCTCTGTGTCATTGTGCTGTGGCTTTGTTGTCAGGACTACTGGGGTGTTTATCGGTTAGGGCTCAGCATGCCATCTGAGATGTGACCATGAGAGACGATACTTCTGTGACTTATAGGTGTTTGATCACTTGACTGTGCAGACAGGTGTATGCGACTGTGAATTTCAGGCAGCTGTTTTTCATTCACAGCAGACTGTGAGGTGCTCAGGTTCAGAGAGTTGTGTTTCATGTCTCCCATATGTCCAATTGGTATGACGTGGACAAATAAGAGTTCAGATGATGTGGTTTGTGGGGGATGGACATGTGCACTTGTCAGCTACAGAACTTGCATTCCCCATGACCTAGGATTGTGACACAGTGCAGACTGTTGTTGGCTGGCTGCCATGCCCATGTGACTGGAGACAGTGATGTATGACTTTGCAGGCATGCCTGTGCCATGGCATTAAACTTCCTAAGAGTGATCCTGCAGGGGAGTGACATGTGCAACATGCACCCCATTGTGGCATTGACTATCCGGACATGGGTGCATCATGGTGTCTGCTGCTGGTATGCATCACATGCATTTCTAATTAGACTCTGGCCATCTCTTTATCTGGACACCTGTACTGACTCAGTGGCAAGAGATGTGATGTGTGCATGTTCACATACTTCACCGTGTTCTCTGCAATGTCCAACAACTGTGTAGGTGGTGCATGTGTCCACACTGGGGTATTACCATCTGACAGGCACCAGACAGATGAGTGCAGGAGGGGTGTGAGTGCCTTGGTTGACCATCAGACTGACAATTGGCTTCTCCTAATCTGTGTGAGCACTTTTGGCAATGTTCAACTAAGGATGCCAGGGCTTGCTCTGTAATGTGCTGTACTTACTGTGGTGTGTGCGGTCAGTGCAGGTGACTGATGTTTGTATGTTTCCCTAATTGTTTGCAGATACATCCACGGCCATAGGAGGGGACAGCTCCATGGACCAGGATGAGCTGCAGTGCCAGACTGGGTCAGCAGCCGATGAGTGGTCGGAGGGACCCAGTGGCACAGAGGGCGAGGGGAGCCACACCGAGGAATCCTCAGCACCATCCACCTCAGCTGAGGACCACAGCAGCTCGGAGGATGACTCCCTTGTGGAGGCGGGTGTCAGCAGCCACCACACCCCAGCTAGTATGGCTGGCCCCGCCACCACCACCACCACCGCCCTCCCATTGGCTCCCATTCCAGAGGTCCGTGGAGGCTCCTGTGTTTGGGAGCGTGTCTCCTTTGTGCCAGGCACCGCACCCCCTGCCCCTGTGTCCCCTGCTGCCCTGAGTGAGGAGTCTGTGTACCTACTTCGCCAGCTCCATGTAGGGCAGACAGCAATGCTGAGTGTCCTCCATGCACACACCACTCTGTTGACACAGCTGGTGTCGTTCATGAAGGGCATCTCAATGGGCATGTCTGCCCTACAGAGGAGCAATAAGTCCATGGACTCCTCCCTGACGGCAACAGTGTCCCTCCTCCAACAGTCCCTCACCCCTCCTACCTCTGCCCCATCCACACTTCCTGGCACCCTACCTGTCCCAAGCACATGCACACCTGTACAAACACCCAAACACACAGACACGAGCAGCACAGAAACACCCAAAACAAAGGCAAAACGTGCACACAAGCATCCTCAGGGGACTGATACCACACCCACAGGGGATGGGGAACAGACACACACACAGGCATCCACAGTCACTCCGCAGTCCTCCAAATCCTCTCCCTCCAAGACCCCTTCCCTTGCCTCACCTACAACCCCACCTAAAAAGCAGCTCTTCCTCTGTGACCTTGGCCTCTTCCCCTCTGATCCCGCTGATCCAGCATACAGGGGGAAGAGGAAGTCCACCCACACAGAGGGGAGCGCCCCTCACCCCCGGACACCCTCCCCCAGGCACAGACAAACTGAGGCCCCCACCCGCAAGTCCCCCCGGGCCCGGAAGAGCAAGACCCCGCCACCACCATGCAGTTCAACCACACAGTCTCCTTCCTCCATCCCTCAGGCCCCCACAACACAGGTTCCCCCACCACACCCTGCCCCAGGTTCCCCCACCCACAGATACACCATCCCCAAAATGATCCGGCCTTCTCCACCTACCACTTGCTCTTCCAGCCCCACACCCCCGCTGCACATGTTTGTGCCACTGGTGTGGAGACCGTGTCCTCCCCCTCTGTCCTGCCCACCTTACCTGAACCCCATTCTACTCACCTGGAGATGGGCACTGCCGTGGAGTCCACTACCACCCCGTCTGACTTGGGCACTGCAGTGGGGAACCTGTCCACTCCATCTGGCCAGCCAACTGCAGTTGTGTCGGCACCCACACCATCTGACTCATGCTCCCCAGTTGTGCCGGCACACACCATGTCAGACACCTCCACTGCAGTTGTCAGTGACTCTCCAGCACCAGCCACCCCTTCCCTGCCTCCTTCTGGTGAGCCCTGATCCTGTCCCTGCGGTGCCTGGCCTGCCCCCCGTATGCCCCTCCAAGGGGAATGTCCCTGGTCCGTAGCAGTGCAGGCAAGCAAAGGGTGACATCTGCCACTGTCACCCTGTTTGGACTTTAGTGATGGACTGGCCATTGGCCTTTGTGTTTTTTCAGGACTTTCTATTTTCGACACACATATGCTGAATAAAGCTACTTTCAGTTCTCTAGTGGTTTTGCTTCAGATGTACATTATGTTGATGATGCTAACCATGCCCTTGCTGCAGTGATGGTGATTTTTGATATCAGGTAAATGAAGTGTTACTGTGCAGGACCCCATGTGGTCCAGGGGGAATGTGTCCTATCCTGGTGTGTAGCCATGTCATCCTTTGCAGCAATATGAGGGTGTCATGTTTTCAATATTTGCCAATGGGATTCCCTACATTTATTTGCAATATCACATCTGTGGCTTACACCCCTGCACATCAGATGTGCTTGCCATTGTTCAATTTGTCTATTTCCCTGACCGTATGACCATCTCCACTGGACATGCAAGTTTGGGCATTAATGGGGAAGGACTCATCTGTGGTATCAATGCAACTTGCTATACATGTGTTGATGATTTCGGTGACACTGCCATGACCAGGCTGATTGTGCTAATTGTTGACTGAGTGACCAAGTGTTCTGCTGACATGATAGAGCCCTGCAGAAACAACGTATGGCACAGCTTTCCTTCCACAGGAGTGGAGTCCCCTCATGGCAGTGTGTAATTCAGTGACATTGCCTGAGCCCAAGGTGTGTGTCGTGTGAGCATGTCTGTGTGTGTTCACTTCCATTTTGCTATGCAGGCTGGGGTCCCTATTGATGTTCCTGTTTGTGATGCTTGCTGAGTTGACCTATGTTCCCCCAAAATCTTCGCCCTGGGTTCTCTGTGATGTGGGTGCATGGCACATTACTGGTCATCAGGGTGTCATCCATAGGTGTGTTTGCTGTCAAGGCTGAGTTTGTGGGCAAACGCAGATGAGACACAGTCAGGATTCCCCTTGGCACTTGTTGGTTACACAAGTCATGTAATTTACAGTTTGTGTTAGCTTTCAGTGATTGTGACATGTTGTGTGTGTGACTGCTGCCACTCCTCAGGGTCAGAGCTGCAATGTTGGAAGTTGTCTATGTGTGTTCTTTGTGGGTGACCTTGGCTTCTTCATTGGTGTGTGACTGTGGCCGGGATCCCATTGGTTGGTGTGGATTTGACGTCATGCCCATGTACAGCGTACTGTGCAGTGTGTCAGACATTCACAAGTCTTGTTGACTGGCCACCCCTGGGATTGTCATGGGTGCATGTGCAATGTCACCAGTCCATGTGAGCTTCACTGCTGCACATTGGTGGAGATCAAGGTGTGTGGTGTTGAGTGTGTGCAAATGAGAGTTGTTGCACGGCTAGACCCCTACCTCCATGTTGGCCTTGGCTGACAGGCCGTGCTGATTGATTTGTGCTTGTGTAGGTGTGATGGTAGTTTGTTGCTCAGGACACATGACTGTGGTTCACAGTGTGAACAACATCTACCTTTGTCATCACAGTGGGATTATCATGCAGGCCAGTGTCACCACAATGTGGGGTCCCTGGGGGTAGTGCTGTGGTGGGTCTGTCTCTTGCTGTGTTAGTTGCTGTTCCTACAAGCTTGTGTGACATGTGTAATTTGGGCTCCCTCTCATCTAACAATGCCTGATTGCCCACATAGGGGAATCCGATCCATGAGTTACTTTTGTGTGGCACTGTATAGACATCTGTGTAATAGGGATTCAGGCCTCCTCATGTGTTGTGTGGTTGCCTGGGGACACTGGCACACCCCCCCATCACCTGTTGTGTTTGATATGCAGTGTGAGTCTGCCTGTTTGTGTTTGTGCATCTGCACCACTGCATTGGCATTTCTTTAGTGTGCCATTGGCTGTATGTTGTTTGGTGGCTTTCCCCTGCTATCCCTGGGACTCCTAGGTCATCAGTCAGCACAATGATCATGGTTTGTATGTCCCATTGCTGCCATGGTATGGTATTTGTTCACCTCACATCTACAGTCTCCACAGGATATCTACATTTGTGTGTCCATTGGTGCAGATATGTGGGTCTGCATTATGATGGTCACTTCTGTCATTGTGTTATTCGTGAATGTTGACAATGTGAGCCCCCATGGGTGATGTTTGTCTGCACATGGCCAAAGGTATGTCTTATTTGCACTACACTGTTTGCCTCACCCAATCTATGTTGCTATGGGACACAAGCACTACTATGCCACTGATGTGTTTGTTGTTGTGTGACCAGGAATCATCCATGCTGTTTGGCAGTTGCAGCTTTTCCCATGACAACACTTACATTTTGCTAACTGTGATGATGGGGTTTTAGACCCCATTGCCACAATGTTCAAAATGGGCTTCAGCTATGGACCCCACACTTACATTTTGGTCACTGTGATGATGGGGTTTAGACCCCATTGCCACAATGTTCAAAATGTGCTTCAGGTATGGACCCCACACTTACATTTTGGTCACTGTGATGATGGGGTTTAGACCCCATTGCCACAATGTTCAAAATGTGCTTCAGGTATGGACCCCACACTTACATTTTGGTCACTATGATGATGGGGTGTTAGACCCCATTGCCACAGTGGTCATGGTCTGCTTGCATTGTGGAGGCCACACACATTTATGTGTGACACATGTGATAGGGGGTCACATTGTATGTTCAATGTCATGTTCTGTGTTGTAGGCATTTGACACAGACTACACACGCTTGTCATGGTGTTGGGGGGATGTATTTTTCAGACATTCCTTATGTTGGAGTATGCTGGTTGTGTCATGCATTACCCGTCCTATGAGTAGGGATTGTGTGGGTGGTAGGCATCCATCCCCCTATGAGTGGGGATGGTAGTAGTGGCAGGCATCCATCCCCCTATGAGTGGGGATGGTAGTAGTGACAGGCATCCAGGCCCCCATGAGTAGGGGTGGTGGTAGTGGTAGGCATCCATCCCCCTATGAGTGGGGATGGTAGTAGTGGCAGGCATCCAGGCCCCCATGAGTAGGGGTGGTGGTAGTGGCAGGCATCCAGGCCCCCATGAGTAGGGGTGGTGGTAGGCATCCATCCCCCTATGAGTGGGGATGGTAGTAGTGGCAGGCATTCAGGCCCCCATGAGTAGGGGTGGTGGTAGTGGCAGGCATCCAGGCCCCCATGAGTAGGGGTGGTGTTAGTGGTAGGCATCCATCCCCCTATGAGTGGGGATGGTAGTAGTGGCAGGCATCCATACCCCTATGAGTGGGGATGGTAGTAGTGACAGGCATCCAGGCCCCCATGAGTAGGGGTGGTGGTAGTGGTAGGCATCCATCCCCCTATGAGTGGGGATGGTAGTAGTGACAGGCATCCAGGCCCCCATGAGTAGGGGTGGTGGTAGTGGTAGGCATCCATCCCCCTATGAGTGGGGATGGTAGTAGTGACAGGCATCCATGCCCCCATGAGTAGGGGTGGTGGTAGTGGTAGGCATCCATCCCCCTATGAGTGGGGATGGTAGTAGTGACAGGCATCCAGGCCCCCATGAGTAGGGGTGGTGGTAGTGGTAGGCATCCATCCCCCTATGAGTGGGGATGGTAGTAGTGGCAGGCATCCAGGCCCCCATGAGGAGGGGTGGTGGTAGTGGCAGGCATACAGGCCCCCATGAGTAGGGGTGGTGGTAGTGGTAGGCATCCATCCCCCTATGAGTGGGGATGGTAGTAGTGGTAAGCATCCAGGCCCCCCTGAGTAGGAGTGGTGGTAGTGGTAGGCATCCATCCCCCTATGAGTAGGGGTGGTGGTAGTGGTAGGCATCCATCCCCCTATGAGTGGGGATGGTAGTAGTGGTAGGCATCCAGGCCCCCCTGAGTAGGGGTGGTGTTAGTGGTAGGCATCCATCCCCCTATGAGTGGGGATGGTAGTAGTGACAGGCATCCAGGCCCCCATGAGTAGGGGTGGTGGTAGTGGCAGGCATCCAGGCCCCCATGAGTAGGGGTGGTGTTAGTGGTAGGCATCCATCCCCCTATGAGTGGGGATGGTAGTAGTGGCAGGCATCCATCCCCCTATGAGTGGGGATGGTAGTAGTGACAGGCATCCAGGCCCCCATGAGTAGGGGTGGTGGTAGTGGTAGGCATCCATCCCCCTATGAGTGGGGATGGTAGTGTTGTAGGGATTCTGCACATATACAGAGCTATGCACAGGATGATAGGACCTCGGAATATAGTGGTGATCCAACCATAAACCTTAGCACCTAAAACCCTAACCCGACTAGCCTTAGCGTCTCATTAGCAACAAGGTTACCAATGATTAGACAACCCAGAACACGGTATCTCTCTCTCAGGACTCGCAGTAGCAAGAACACCCTTTCATCACTCACTCATACCTGTCCACAACGTGCGTAAGAAGAGACACTGTATAGTTTAAAATGTTTATTTCAACTAACGTGCTCTCAGATACAGTACACGTGTCAGTACTATCAGCATAATGCATAAGAATAATATAAGCATAGTTACAACACCATAGAATACAAACGGGGAAAGCATTTCATAAAGCAGTGGATATAGGGCTAAATGACCTTACCACCCTCCCCGTGCTAGTAGCTAATTTATTATAAAAATAGAAGACCTCTGGGCATTGTCTAGCGAACCCCCATACCTCAGTGTCTAGATGCAAAGTCTACATCAGCAGACAATCACAGCTCTTCTCCCTGGAAAGGTTTTTCTCCAAGTGTGTCTAAAGCGTGAAAATCGCAATATTAAAAGCACACAAATTTCTCCATGGCAGCTGTACATAGTGTTATGTCTAGATGCGAGGGACTGGCCAGATCAGCAAGATCAAGGGACGTTGTTTTTCGACCTTGTACATGTTGTGCAGACGTAGCCCAAAGGGAACAGGAGAAAAGGTGAAAGACTGAAAATGCAGACAGTTCTAAAATAACTTGGCAGGAGCAGAGGCTGATAGAACAACGGCTTAGAGTAACGTGCGCAAAAAAGGCATCATGGCAGCCAGGCCTAAGTCAGCGCAGCAAAGCAGACCAGGAGGCCTCAAACCACATGACACCCTCCCCTGGGCAGTCCATCGGCCAATACCAAAGACGAAGGCAGAGTTCAAATCGACTGAGCAGAACTGAAACGTCCATAGTGGATGCAGTCCCCATGAAGGACAACGAATGGGAGAGCGGAAGAGAAAGAAAAAAAAATGTATGAGATGAAAAAATACAGTCAGCGAGGCAGGTCACAGAGACCGAAGGCCATGTTAATCCATCAGAGTGTGAGTGCAGAAAAACGCCACACCCTCTAAGAGGACATCATTGGAATCGTCAGAAAACAGTGATGCCATCGAGTCCAATAAATCAAAACTGCAGGCATGCTCTTCACAGGAGGGAGCAACAAATAGCAATGCGGGACAACTTGCGTGGTACTCAATATAACTTTGTTGTAGGAGATTCTGAGCAGCCGCCCAGATATCCCATTGTGCCAAAATCCCCAATGTAGCTGCACGCGTCATGCAGCCTGCAGCGGAACAGTCCCGCTCATGGGCCTCTAAGGGACCCACCAACCGAACAAAATCCGGAACAGACAACGACGTATTGGAGAGGCAATAATCCATGGTCCAGGAGAAAGGACAGCGGATGCAAGACAGCACCGGTTGCACGCAAGTGAAATACGCAAAGCGAAAAGAAAGTGTATAGGACACACTCAGCGTCGCCAACGGCAGGACGCCGAAGCCAGCGAGGATGCGCTCACGGAAAAGCTGGAGCCGACCTGGGTCGAGAAGGGCCCATCGGGGAGCAGCCATTGTGCAGAAAACAGACCAACAGCAGTACACCAGCCGCCAAAGCGAGGATTAATGGGAAGCCACCAAAGACGCTGGAAAAAATGGAATGAATAAAAGCCGGTATCACACCAAAAATAGTTTGAAAAGAGGTCACAAGGCCGGAACCCACAACCTTAAAAAAGTGTACCAGACCCTCAGTGCGAGATGCATTAAAAACACGGTGAATCAGTTCAACGAAATGTTGTGGGAGGTTAGTGTTCAAAAGGGCCTGAATTTCACTGTGGGTACTTGCCACCTGGAGAATGAATGTCTCCCGGGCGGACGTGAGCATAACCTCCTGATTCAATAATAGCGCCTTTATTCGGCTCAATTTATTGAAATACGCCTTCAGAGTAGGAATGGAAGGCCAAACGGAACTATCTATGATGTCATGCGGGGGAGGAAAAAGCACATTTTTGCGGCAGACAACACTGTGGGAAACTGTAACAATATACGGTATGCCGGCCAGCATGCCACAGCAGTTTTGGTTATTCAAAAGCAGATAGCTACCATTCGAAAGCACAGTGAAAGTATGAGAAATAGCCGGAGCAGGAATACCCTTTAACACACAAGCAAGATTTGGAGCCCCGTGCAATTTAATGTGTTTGCAAATAAGGGAATGACCCACAGTGGAATCGCAAGACTCTCCCGTGAGAAAAACTTCCTTTCCGTCTCTAAGGCATTTATACATGACTGGCAGGGACCAAAGTTCATGCAGGAAGGCGCTTCCCAAGGGCTGGAAACGGCCCACAGGATAATGCTTCATGCACGAGCTAAATTCAAATAAAGAAAAAGGCAAGGCGATAACTCCATGAACTAGCCACACAGCAGAATCCAATTCCGCCACAGAGAATGGTAAGGGCTCCACTTTCTCGATATGTAACAGAGTGTATGCTGCATCCTTCATGGACATGAACTGCTGTTTGTCAGTTAAATGAAAAGGCAGAAATAAGGCCGTGGTGTTCAAAAAATGCCATGGAACTTTACCCAACTTAAGTGTTTGCAAAGTCCACGCAAACTGCATAACTGAACGTAATTGATGCTGACCATGGTACAACACAGAAACATCATCTTGTACAATATCAACAACAGAGGACACAATATTCTCTAACGTGTAAATGCGGGAAGACAGGGTATTAATACTATTGTCAACAACAGCAAGCACCTTTTCCAAATTTGCTTGGTCTATTTCCCGTAGACGGGAAGCAGCTTCCATTTGCGACAGCTTCCAGAGTTCATTATAAGCTTCATAAATGAATCTCTTAGGTCGTGGACCACGGGGTCCCAGAATAAAGTCGGACAGATCAATGTTGCCTGATAGGAGGGATAAATGTTGTTTAACAGATTCTATGGAAGAGTGCTGCAACCACTGTTTACACAATTTACCAACAGAATATGTTGTAACAGTACGGGAGTCAGAAAACCTAGGATCTGGTCTATCCTGTTTGTATCCAGGGACTGAGTTGTGAAAACGCAATTGGCACGCATTAGATGATATGGGCCAAGCCAACCAGGGTGACTGAACAAGCGTAGAAACATTAAACGAATTGTTCTGAAACAAAGCTTGCAAAGTGGCAAGGGACATATTAAAGTGCAAGCTTTCGTTGGGAGTGGAAGACAACGATGGAATGGAAGGCGCATTTAATTGTTTAGGTGTAGCCAAACCCCAGCACGTAGTCTGATAGATGGAAGTATTCAGAAACACCAGTTGGGCCGGGATAAGGCAAGCACGGTGCAAGGCTTCAGTGCCTTGCACCTGCCATGGTTTCGAGCCCCAGATTGATTTCAAATCCACAGTGTCCTTCCAGTACTCATAACCACCCACAGCTAAGGCGCTCAAAAAGGAACCCGAATATAGCAATTTGGTGTGGGTCAACATGATTTTCTGAGTGGATGGTGCGTTTAATTTAAAATTATAGGACCCAGGGTTCGATCTATCAAAATTTGAAAAATAAGCAAATTTATTTCTAAGAGTCTGGGAGCTACCAGGTAAAGGTGTTGGACAATGCTCCCACTGGGTGTAGTTAAAAGGACCACGCAGTGCAGTTGGTTTATGGACAAAGTGGTTGCCCCAATGCTGGAAGCAACACAAATCAGCATAATTGCAGAATTCATGTACAAATCTCCAGCATTAAAGGAAGCAGAATATTTTAAATCAGCAAACAATGCTTCAACGGCATGCACATCCCAATCGTCAGAATGAATATTACTTTTTACGACATCACCCATCGAAACCCGAAGGACATTTGGTACATTAATGATTTCTGTCGGTCCATGAATCTGAAAATTTACCGCATCCCATACAATGCCATCAGCAACTGGAAAAGCTGAAATGTTCACAAATGTGTGGTCACGCTTCATGATGTGAGATGAGGAATGTGGTGCCAAAGTTCCAGCGACACTGTTCACAGCAGAGCGTTCTGGTAAATAGTGACCATTGATGAGTAGAAAAACACCGTGACAAAGCCAATGGACATGAACAAAAAATTAGGAACAGCACCAACCAGATGTATGTCCAGGGGGAATCAAAAACTTGTCTCTGAACCAGGATACAAAAATACTGAACTTGGACGGGACAATAGATGAGGTGGAATCCGAATCAAAAGAATAACTCGTTGGGCTCAGTGGCGTTGTTGGTAAGTGTGCCACCGACTCGTTATTGGGATAGGTATACTCATCCTCGTCGTTGCCGGGGGAAACCGGGTGTTCGAGTGAGCTGTCAGGCAAATCAACCATCTCAACGGCAACATCAGTGACCGTTCGGGCAGGAGGGCCACGAACACTTGTCCGGTAAATGGCAGGGCAAGAGACCGCTGGTGTAACGCTATTCAGGATCGGCCAGATGTTGTAGCTTGACATTTTCCACTGAGATGTATCTGTTCTCCTTGCGACCAGGAAGCGGTGGTAGGATTACTGTACGTGTTCTCTTCAAGCCCAGGACTGGAACCGGTGCACGATAAGAGGGGCCGAATTCTTTTTTGTTCTCCACCTTTTATCGAACCAGATCTCCAATCTTCGGAAGCCAGCCGGCCACCGGAATCTGCAGTGCAGGGTCTGTGGCTGAAGGTAAATGTGCGATTGCAAGTTTGTCTCGGGCTTCTTGTAAGTCCTGTAACATAGTAGAATGGTTATCTACATCAAAGATGGCGGATTGCGCCGCCATGTCTAGACCATCAAGGTCAGGCACAAACATCCTAATCCCAAAGAGCATTTCGTATGGGGTCCGCCCACCCAGAGGTCTTCTAGGGAGATTATTAAGTGCACGTTGTACGGTATACAAGTGGGCCAGCCAGTTCCTGCCAGTACCTAAGACTCTAGCTGTCAAGGATTGCTTTAAGTCACGGTTCATTCGTTCAACGATCGAGTTGCCCTCAGGCCGATACGGAGGCGAAAATTTCACCCGCACCCCCAGTGAACTCATTGCGTCCTTGTAAGCCTTTGAGGCAAACGCTGGACCTTGGTCAGAATGGAAGGTGCAACAGGCAAAAATTCCCATAAAGACACTCAAATCCCTGATGACATTTAGAGCGTCAGCACTCCGTTGTGGCCAAACCCAGATGAAACGTGTGCACGAGTCCACTGCCACTAAGATATATTTATAGGCAGTGTCTGAAGAAAATGGACCGCAGCGATCCAGGTAAACACACCCAAAGGGTCTGTTAGAAATGCAGAGCGGGGTCTGTGGTGGTCTTGTAACCGTAGAAGGCTTAATCTGTTGACAAACGTCACAAGAAAGCACATAAGTACGGGTGTCTTTGTATAAACCACGCCACCAGTAACGCTGCTGCAAGATGGAAACGGTCGCAGACACTCCAGCATGAGCCGAAGCCATGCCTTCGTGTGCAGCCGTTATCAAGGAAAGTCTGCGGTCCGCGTTGGGGATCAGCTGATCGCCAACGTCGGGTATTGTGACATAAGGAGCCTGTTCGGGACCTAACTGATAAGAATATTTGGAAGGAAAACCCCTAGGGTAATTAGCACCTTCCTTTGTTGCAGCAATAGCTGCTAAAATATCAGTATCAATTTTCGACATGGATCTAGTAACTTCTGCTACTGAACACGTGACTACTGCTGATTTGGCTACTTCGTCTGCCAAACCGTTACCAACAGCGTGTGCGCCCACCCGCTGATGGCCAAGTGTGTGAACCACCTGTGTGAGGGGCAGACGTTGTTGCAAATCTGCCACCCGTACCCAAAGCATTTTATGCTTAATTGTGCTACATTTGGCGTCTCTATCGTCGTTTTGCGACCAAAAGAACAGATTGTCATTGTAAGATTGAACACAGTAATAAGAATCGCATACAATCAGAGTGGTCACATCCGGATTAGCGAACTCAAGTGCGAGCACCAATGCACGCAGCTCAGCCAATTGTGCAGTACTGTCCCCGAGTGCCTGAGTGTGCACCAGAGTAGATTTGAACTTTCCGTTCACAAAGGTACCTGCAACAATAGCACATGCGGCTGAATAAGCATGCTTGGAACCCGTGGCCGGTTGTGCCGAACCATCGGTGTAGATCACACATTCTTAATCCTCAAGAGGTAGCAATGACAGAGGAGGTGGATGAACGAATTCATACTGTAAAAACTCCTGAATCTGTAGAGAAGAATCAAAGATGAAAGTGACATCCGGAGACGTCAAAGAGGTTGCCCATTGAATCCAACGGGGGTGCAAAGCTTTAGAATTCGGAACACTTGCCTTTGTCACTGCCTCTAGAGCAGGATATGGTGTTACCACCAGAATGCGTTTTCCCTGTGCCAGTGCGCGTTCCTTAAGAATCGCCATTTGCACTGCTGTTAAAACTTTTTCCACAGAGGAAAAGCGCATTTCCGCGGAAGTGTAAAGATGTGACTTGTATGCGATTGGAACTGTGTCACCTTCGTTGAAGGTTAAGTACGTGAAACCCACTGCCCCTGGAATTATTCTAATCACCAGGTTTGTGTGGTTATCACGAGTCAACAAGTATTTAGACTCAAGAAGATCTGTCTGCAAAGACTGCAGAATGGAGGTATGCTCCGGAAGCCAGCATGACTTCGAAAAGTTAGGTTGTATCAAGGCATACAGTGGCTTGATACGCTGGGCATATTCGGGAATGTAAGTACGCCCGAAGTTCAGAAAACTCAGCAAAGACTGAAGTTTTTTCAGAGTAGTAGGAGGGCACAAAAGTGCACATTTCTCTAGGAAATGGGGGGCTAAGCCCTTACCTTCATTGTTGAGCTCATAGCCCAAGAACAAAACGGTAAATTCAGCAATGTGAGATTTGGCAAAGTTAAACTTATAACCTAAAACCGCAAATTCTAGAATAATGCGGTCCACTCGGGAAAGATGCAGGAATAGTTTGTCGTCCGTCAGATAAATGTCATCGACGTACGAACATGCATCTGGGTCTATGCCGTCTAACAAAGAGACAACATGGGCAGCGAATACGCCTGGACTGTTCTTGTAGCCCATAGGTAAATGCCGGAATTTGAATAATTCACCACCGGATGTAAAAGCGCTCCATTGGCTACTCTCCGGGGCTAAGTTGTGCGTGTAGAATCCATTGGAGAGGTCAAGTGTCGTTTTATACTTTGTACGAACAAGACTGTCTACAAGCGCAGAACTATGTGTGTTTTGCACCGCAAAGGTCCGACAATGAGAGTTCAAATGTCGGTAATCCAAAACCATGCGGTACGATCCATCGGGTTTAGAAACCGCGAAAAGGGGATTATTCATTGGTGATACACATGTTTCAATTACTCCCTGATATTCTAACTGGGTCAGAATTTCGGAAACGGGGCCTTTTGCTTCCCGTTTAATGGGATATTGGGGCTGTGGCTGTGGCAGCGACCGCAAAGGTATTTCATGGGGGGGAGAGTCCTCATCCCAGCCCACGTGATTGCGGTATAACGCTGGAGCCAGGGACACAGCCCACTCAGCTGCAAGAGCCTCCGCTTTGTCCTTTGGGACATGTCGAGAAAAGCTCGGAAGGATTACCTCCTCCCCTTTACGCGCAGCAAGTACGAATGGGGGCGGCCAATCCGCCTCTGCCAACAAAATGTCGTACGAAGAGGTCAGATTTTCCCAAAAAATCCCTTTAATTACACGCTGTATATCACCTTCAATTTGAATGACAATATTAAATAGTCTGTCAGGGGGTGCCACTCTGGTGTCTGCTGTCTCGACAGTAATGAATGTTTCAGTTGCTGTCGCCTCCACATGAGGACATAGCGCCTCCCGCACTATGGTAACTTCCGCGGCGCTGTCTAGGAGGGTCACTGCCCACGTCCAATTCAGGAGTCTCATTCTCACCGTCTGTGGCATATCTCGCTGTTACAGTGGCAACTTTCTTCTTCTGAAATTGCGGGCGAGAACGTTGAAATTCTTCTGCTTTCCCTCTGATCTGTTGTCGAGGTTGGTCTCGTCCCTGAGGAGCCTCTCGACCCCTTCCTCTATCCTGGCGATCTCCTCCACCGGCCTGCGAAGTTGTCTGTGCCTGTGAAGAACGAGGAGAACGCGTATCAGGGATCTGAAACCTATCCGGAGATTTAATTCTCGCCCTATCGCGCAAATCATAAGTGCGTTCAGAAGAGACGGAAACCGGGGATGCGCCTCTCAACCCCGGTCTCTTTTGTTGCTTACCCTGTTTTTTCAACCTCCAGCTCTTTTTAGTAAAGACTGGTTTCTCATCTTTCTCAGATTGAGTTTTTGGTTGTTGTTGTTGCGATTTAGCAAAAGGCTTAACTCCCAGGCTATTTCTGCCAATAGTTTTGTAAGCCTGGGCTATAATTTTCGGTAATTCGCGCGGCCTGTCCGGTTCTGGGACTAAAGCCAAAGCATTAGCTACTTGAAAGTTCACTGCATCGCCCTTGACATTCGCAAGAATCAACTCAGCTACTACGAACACTCCCACCAGTCTCATCCCTAATTCCACAGCCGCTTCAGGGCCATGCTCATCCTGCACTCGTTTAATTACAGAGGGGAGTACCGTCATGGAGGGGGTGCCGAAACACTTCGCATATACTGCTGCGAATACCCTACCCCAGTTGTTGCATTCTGCCAACTCGGGGACTAAGTCTTTTGGCAAACTAATCGTTAAAATCCTGTGTTTATCCACGGGAGAGGTGTTAGGAAAAACTGCCTCCAGCTCGTCAAATTTTTCTGCAAGCCAATAAGGAACATCATCCTTATTTTGTGGGCGCTTGCCCATCACCGAACTCACCATGACAGGACTTATGGTCACACCTCCTGCACCAGCTGGATGGGCCGCACCTCCAGGTGGGGCTCCCTGGATGTTGCCTGTAACATACTGCACTAAGGATCGATGCACTCGTATCAAAGACGAATGCATATCACGCAATTCAGCGACGGGTACCAACATATAACGTGGATGTGGGGTATACCCGGCCAAAACAGGCCAAGTGGCCCCTTCAATTGATAAGGGACCTAAACGAACCGTGGTAACCGGTTGGGGGAGGGCGCCATCAAACCAAACACGGTGTTGCCAAGCCGTGAGCAGTACTTCAATATTCCTATACGGCCTATAGTGATTAGGAACTACGGTGGCTTCATATTCATGGTACATATGGTCAGTCCCATCCACCGCCGGAAAGGTGACCCAAGAGTAAAACACCTCAAAGTGGTAAGCTGGATCAGCTTGTACCACAAAGATCAGATCGACACCCACGTCGGGCACTCCATACACTGTTAAGTGAGCCCGGAGCGCTGCGCGGCTATGTGCCGGAATTTGAACAGCCATTTCAGGCTAAACGTTCACGACAACCTAATGTGTGGCAGCACAATAGAGGGTATTGTTTAAGAAACCTTTTAACAACTTCAAGCTTGAAAGAACCTATAAAAATGTCAATATAGGAGGTATCACCGTCACACACGCTTCCGGAAGCGTCTGTGAGGGGAGTTGGGGACAAGCACAAATACTACTCAAGCGTCTCGCAGATAAGCGGCCCCACTCGTTGGTCGCGCCATGTTGTAGGGATTCTGCACATATACAGAGCTATGCACAGGATGATAGGACCTCGGAATATAGTGGTGATCCAACCATAAACCTTAGCACCTAAAACCCTAACCCGACTAGCCTTAGCGTCTCATTAGCAACAAGGTTACCAATGATTAGACAACCCAGAACACGGTATCTCTCTCTCAGGACTCGCAGTAGCAAGAACACCCTTTCATCACTCACTCATACCTGTCCACAACCTGCGTAAGAAGAGACACTGTATAGTTTAAAATGTTTATTTCAACTAACGTGCTCTCAGATACAGTACACGTGTCAGTACTATCAGCATAATGCATAAGAATAATATAAGCAGCATAGTTACAACACCATAGAATACAAACGGGGAAAGCATTTCATAAAGCAGTGGATATAGGGCTAAATGACCTTACCACCCTCCCCGTGCTAGTAGCTAATTTATGATAAAAATAGAAGACCTCTGGGCATTGTCTAGCGAACCCCCATACCTCAGTGTCTAGACGCAAAGTCTACATCAGCAGACAATCACAGCTCTTCTCCCTGGAAAGGTTTTTCTCCAAGTGTGTCTAAAGCGTGAAAATCGCAATATTAAAAGCACACAAATTTCTCCATGGCTTGTACATAGTGTTATGTCTAGGTGCGAGGGACTGGCCAGATCAGCAAGAACAAGGGACGTTGTTTTTTGACCTTGTACATGTTGTGCAGACGTAGCCCAAAGGGAACAGGAGAAAAGGTGAAAGACTGAAAATGCAGACAGTTCTAAAATAACTTGGCAGGAGCAGAGGCTGATAGAACAACGGCTTAGAGTAACGTGCGCAAAAAAGGCATCATGGCAGCCAGGCCTAAGTCAGCGCAGCAAAGCAGACCAGGAGGCCACAAACCACATGACAGTAGTAGTGTCAGGCATCCAGGCCCCCATGAGTAGGGGTGGTGGTAGTGGCAGGCATCCAGGCCCCCATGAGTAGGGGTAGTGTTAGTGGTAGGCATCCATCCCCCTATGAGTGGGGATGGTAGTAGTGGCAGGCATCCATCCCCCTATGAGTGGGGATGGTAGTAGTGACAGGCATCCAGGCCCCCATGAGTAGGGGTGGTGGTAGTGGCAGGCATCCAGGCCCCCATGAGTAGGGGTGGTGTTAGTGGTAGGCATCCATCCCCCTATGGTTCTGCTGTTGCTAGTGTACGTCATTTCTGCAACCCTATGTGTGTGTGACATATTTCGGGTACATGTTGTTTGTTTGTGTTGTGGGTGTTTGACTTACCGTCTGCGTCGTACGCGTCCGTACCGGTCCCGGTAATAGATGTAGAGTATTGGTAAGACCTGCGCGATGGGATTCATGGTTGGTTCGTCTCGTTCGGGTTTCTCGTGGCTTCGACTCGTACTCGTCGCTGGCTTGTTCGTCTCGTCGCCGTGGATCGTCTTGTAGCGTGAATCGGAGCTTATGTACAGCTCTCCCGGATGCTCTGACGTGCCGGACGTAGCGACGGGTTCGGCGCGTACGGAAGGCGCATCGTACTAGTCCGGCCGGAAGGTGCTGTGTATTTGATTCGTGCGACTCGATTCGGCGTTTACGGATCCGGATCGGGCGGGGAACAGGAGCTGGAATGGGTAAGTACAGCTTGCTCGGAATCTGTGCTGTTATGCGCATCGTACTTGCTCGTTCGGACAACTGTTCGAATTGGTCGGGAAACACGCGTTCGGCTTGGTTTTTTTCCGGACGAATACTGTTCGGTGCGCTTTCCGCCGAGATCGGAATCGACCCCTTAATGTTTTTGTTTCTAAATATTTTCTAATTAAAAATATTTATTTGTTTGAAAATTATATTTTAGTTTATTTAATATAATATTTGTAGGTATTTGTAATATGTATTTAACATTATAATATGTTATATTTGTATTTACATTTTTAACATATTTATATATTTTAAATTTATTTTGTTTTTTAAATTTCATTTTTGTCGTTGTTAATATTTTGTTTGTTTTTAATTTTGAACTGACTGGAGTGGGAATATTAATTGTTACAGCTCCACAATCCAACACTTTTTACCCCTTCGCTATCCAACACTTTCCCTACTGTTGAACTCACTGGCGTGGGAATAGTAATTTTTAGCCCTCCGCTATCCAACACTTTCCCTACTTTTGCAGTGACTGGAGTGGGAACAGTACATTTCAATGCTCCGCTATCCAACACTTTCCCTACTGTTGCACTCACGGGAGTGGGAATAGTCATTTTTACCCCTCCGCTCTCCAACACTTTCCCTACTGTTGCACTGACTGTAGTGGGAAATGTAAGTTTAAAGATTTTTAAATAGTTTGTTTTAATTTATAATAGGATTTTTTTTAATTAGATTTTATGTTATTGGTATATTATCTACTGGCGGTCGCTCGCCAGTAGATAGTTATAGTTAGGACCTATTTTCCATAGGAAATCCGCAACATTCTATTTGAAATAACTCTTGCGCCGGTTGACGAATCTTCGCAAAATTTTCAAAATTTGTGGCCTGCTCCAGTCCGCTCCTACCCTGAAAGTCTCGGGGTGATTCGTCAAGCGGGGGCCGAGAAAAAAGGGGGGTCCCAAAACGTGTGTTTTCCCCATTCATTTTCCCATAGGAAACTTTAGCCAAGGCTACAGCCCGAACTGCTGTACGGAATTACACCAAATTTGGCAAAGAGGTAGTTCTTGGTTCAGAAAGAACCCTTTTTGTTAAATGGTGTAAATCCGTTCAGTAGTTCCTGAGAAAATCAAAAGGAAAATCACATATATATCTATGGCTGCGTCGGATTCGCGCACCCTTCGCGCACCCTGCGCGCACCCTCCCGATCACGAGCTGCATGCTAATTGGCTTTCAAGTGGCTGTCAACACTCCAAATCAGGAAGTGTTGGCAGCCATTTTGTCCCTCGGTAGAACCGAGGCACAAGAAACAAGTGCGCAAAACGCACAAAGGGGGCAGGGTAGAAACACCCTGGCTCTCTAGGTCTGCTCAGGGGTCCCACAAGGTCCCCCTGGGCAGAAAAAGCATTTAAAAAAAAAATCGGCGGGATGCGCTTAGGGTGCGCGGATCCCGCCGAAAACAAAAACGAAGCACGGTCTCCCGCGTTTCGCTAGTTAATTGGCCCCGGGTGGGCCAAGTCCCGGGGCATGCGGGGGTTATGAAATTAATGAATGGGGGCCTCTAAGGCCTCCCAAGCCCCGGGGACCACCACCCCCGGGGCTTTAAAAACAAATGGTGCGGGAGGGCTCTCGGCCCTCCCGCAGCCCCGGGACCGCCACCCCCGGGGCTTCTTTTTTATTTTGTAAGTACCCGTGTGGGGGCTCCAGCCCCCACATGCCCCGGGACCACCACCTCCCGGGGCACTAAAGATTTAAATATGGGGGTCCGTTACGGACCCCCAGAGCCCCGGGGACCACCACCTCCCGGGGCTTTCAAGATGGTGGGAGGGGGCCGCACGGCCCCCTCCTGGAGCCCTTGATGGCCCTGGGGACCGCCACCCCCAGGGCCGGCTCCTGCAGTGTCCCGGGTGCCTACCCCCGGGACACTGTAGTTTGCTATGGCAGGCGGGAGCCTCGCGGCTCCCGTCCTGTCATAGCAAACTGCTTTGTTTTTGGAAGAGAGAGCAGGAAACCTGCTCTCTTCCAAAAACCAAAGACAAATGCTTTTCCACACTGGGAGCTGCATCTTAGCAGCTCCCCATGTTGAAAAGCAATGCCGGCTCCCGCAGGACGCGGGGAGCCGGCGGGACCGTGGGGGGATTGGGGACCCCCCACGGTCCCCAATGGAGAGGGCCACTCCCGGGGGTTGGGGTCCCCGGGGCTACAGGTGGCCCGGGAGGGGGGCCACACAGCTCCCCTCCCCAAAATGTAATTTTTTTTTTTAAATAAAAAAAACAAAAACAAAGGCCGGCCTTGGGGGATGGGGTCCCCGGGGCCATAAGTGGCCTGAGGAGGGGGGCAACGCAGCCCCCCTCCATAAGTTATTTAAAAAAAAAAAGAAGGCCATGCCCCGGGGGATGGGGTTCCCGGGGCCGATTATTTTTTTTTTTTAAAAGAGGGGGCAGGCCCTGGGGTTGGGGTCCCCAGGGCCAATAAATTAGAAAAAGAAGGGGGGCCACACAGCCCCCCTTCTTAAAACAAAAACAAACAAAAAAGACCGGCATCGCACCGGAGGCCACGCCCCCTCCTTGCAGCACTCTGCAAACGCGCCCCCTGGTGCGTTTGCAGATGGGGAACGAATTCCCCTTGAATACTGGGGGTCCCTGGGGCCAACTAGCCCACCAGGAACCTCCAGTATCGCCAGGGGCTGCGTTGCAGAGAGGTGTACAGAGGCCACGCCCTTTTACACCTCTCTGCAACGCAGCTCTGTGGCGCTTTTGGAGGTACATGGTGGGCTAGTTGGAATCCAGGGACCCTCAGGATTCAAGGAGACTTAATCCCCCAACTTAAAACGCGCCACGGGGCGCGTTTGCACAGTGGTGAAGGGAGGGGGCGGGGCTTCAGGTGACATGTGTGCAAACAGGCCCCATGGCGCGTTTTAAGATGGGGATTTAAATCCCCTTCAATCCTGAGGGTCCCTGTGGGCCAACTAGCCCACCAGGTACCTCCAGTAAGTGCCACGGAGCTGCGTTGCAGAGTGTTGTAAAAAGGGGCGTGGCCTCTGAACACCTCTCTGCAACGCAGCTCTCTGGCGCATACTGGAGGTACCTGGTGGGCTAGTTGGCCCCTATGGACCCTCGGGATTGAGGAGGAATTAATTCTCCAACTTAAAATGCGCCACAGGGCGTGTTTGCAGACATGTCACCTCAGGCCCCACCCCCTTTCTTCACCATTGTGCAAATATTCCTCTAAAATCAGCCGAACTACGAATTCCGATTTACTCACCTGTTATCAGAAGAGACCTCAGTGCTGCATCTTTGAGCCCAGTACTGATCCTGAAAAGTAATTTTAACCGTACTTACCAGTAACTTGAATTTCCTTCCATAGGATATCATTGCCTGCTTTTTGCTGAGAAAGTTTACAAGTGTCGATTTTTGAAACTTACAAATATTCCTCTAAAATCAGCAGAACTACGAATTCCGATTTACTCCCCTGTTATCAGGAGAGACCTCAGTGCTGCATCTTTGAGCCCAGTACTGATCCTGAAAAGTAATTCTAACCGTACTTACCAGTAACTTGAATTTCCTTCCATAGGCTAACATTGACTGGTTTCACTTGGAAATTCTTCTAAGTGTGGAGTTTTGGAACTTTATAATATTCCTCTAAAATCAGCTGAACTACGAATTCCGATTTACTCACCTGTTATCAGGAGAGAACCCAGTGCTGCATCGTTTAGCCCAGCACTGACCCTGAAAAGTAATTCTAACCGTACTTACCAGTAACTTGTATTTCCTTCCATAGGAATCCATTGTCTGGTTTTCAGCAGAAAAGTTTCAAAGTGTCGATTTTCACAAACTACAAATATTCCTTAAAAATCGCCTGTATGACTTAAACGCATTCTTCCAACTGTTTACAGGAGATGCACCAGTGCTGGATCCAGGATCCACCACTGAGTAAGAAAAAGTAACGATAACACTACTTACCTGCTAAGTGAATTTCCTCCCATAGGATAACATTGGTGATTCTATGTGAAGAAGTTTCAAAGTGTCAAGTTTTAAAATACAATAATATTCCTTAAAAATCACTACTGTAACCAAAAGTCTTTTACTCAACTGTTTACAGGAGATGTCCCAGGACTGAATCTAGGATCCAGTCCTGTGGTTAGAAAAGTAATCCATAAAGTAACTAATTGCATTTAACTAGAAATTCACATTAAGCTCAATGTTGCATTGTGTTTGAAATTGTGTTGCCCATTGCAACAACTGTAACTACTGAAAAAACCATAGGTTTTAGGGACAGTTATAGGTAGTTGGACATTGCACTCGTACAAAACCCGTGACATTCCCCCGTTATAGTTAGTTCAGCTAACTATAACTCGGGCCCCCGCAATGCACTGCTGATGACGTCACATATTACATCACTCATGACATGGTCAGTGACATCACTGATGACATCACTGATGACATCATCCACGTGATAATCTGATGCACCTCCTCACACCCTAATATAACCTTTGATACAGCCACTCTAAATTACAGACTGCCATTCGCAAAACCATAGACACTCCAACACCAATAACTACATACCAACTCACTGATTCTTAGGTCTACACACACATCCACTCACTCACCCGTACAGTCACTCATACTTAGAGTCACTCAGTACAGGACTATCATATGCACTCATACTCCTATATAGACACTCAAACACCGCCACTCATCCATAGAGGTACTCACACACCTAGTCAGTCATGAAAATAATGAAACACTCACCTATACAGTTATACACACACCAGCTCACTTACTCATACAAATACTAGCACATTCTTACGCTCTTATACAATCACTGATACAAGCACACACTCATCCATACAGTCACTAACACAATCACACACTCTCGCTTATAGCTATTTATATACTCCAACACACATATATACTGCCTTTCACATATGTAGTTACTCACACATGTACCACTGGGACATACATTCACTCACTAACACACTCTTACACACACTTACCCACCCATACAGTCTATCACAGATGCACTCTTGAAACCATCCACCCAGTGAATCACCCACTCACACATCTATGCACAGAGTCGCACACACCCCACCCACACAAACACTCAGGCACCCATACAGATACTCAGACAACCAATCAATAACTCATATAGACACTCATGTAGCTATTCACAAACCCATGCAGCCACTTACTCAGCAACAGACAGACGGATACAGACTTTCACCCAGTTTAGTCACTAACCCATGCATTCAGCAAGATACGTTTAATCACTCACTTATAGAGTTAGTCACGCACCTACTAAATCATCCATACAGACACTTATACACCCACTCATTCTTCAATACGCCTTTCCCTATATATATTAAAAATATTTAAACTTTACAGAAACACACAGTCACTGGATGATGTCATCAGTGATGTCATTTGAGATGACATCAGTGATGTCACTGACCATGTCATGAGTGATGTAATATGTGACGTCATCAGCAGTGCATTGCGGGGGCGCGAGTTATAGTTAGCTGAACTAACTATAACGGGGAATTTCACGGGTTTTGTACGAGTGCAATGTCCAACTACCTATAACTGTCCCTAAAACCTATGGTTTTTTCAGTGAATATATATATATATATATAGATATATATATATATATATATATATATATATATATATATATATATATATATCTATATATATATATATATATATATTTATTTGTAAATTTTTATATAATTTTAAAATGATAAAATAAATTAAAATTATTTCTTTATTAATTGTTTTAAAGTATATATATATATACATAATTATTATTTTGTATGTGTTTATTTGTTAAATTTTGAAATTGATTTTATTTAATATTTATTATTTTATTTATATAAAAATCGATATTTTGTACTTCTATAGTTACCTGTTTAAGTATAGGGAGTAGTTATTTTTGCCGCCTATATTTTTACCTCGATATTTTTTTCATCTATATTTTTGAGGTCGATATTCTGTCAGTAAACCCGCACTGACCAAGTAGTCGAGGGGCTGCTTAGTGGGGCTGTGCTGCGACCTCAATAAGACGTCCTGGGAAGTGGGAAGGTCTGTCAGGAGGCGGGAGGGAAAGTAGATGGAAAAGTGGTGGGGATCTGCACAGCAATTGACAGCAGTGGCTGACCCCAGCTACAAATGAAGCAGAAGGTTACCAGCAATTAGGCAGACTGAGGCAAGTCCAGAAGGACGAGCACCTCAACAGAGGGCAGCTGCTGTGCTGAACAAATGGTCAAGGTCAGCATAAATAACATAAGATGTCTGCTGCCTCATGCTACTCGCATTCACCCAATCAGCTGGTTTTGGCACAACCCTAGTTTATGTGAATCTCATCCACATCACTTTAGATTGAGAGATTCTGCGCAGCCATGCTCCACCTCTTTGGTTCCCTGCCGACTCCCTCTCATGCTCCTTTGGGCCCAAAGCAGCATATAAGTCTTCCACCTGACATTCCGCCAGTGGGTCCACCTGCCCAGCCCATCTTGCATCCGGTTCCCCTTCCGACCCAACTTCGGGCACCATGAACTGAGCCGGCCAAATAAACGCAGATGCTAACTTTGTCACCTGAGGAGGCAGATCCAAATTGTTCTTTCTCACCCCCAACCAACACAGGTCAAACCTCATTCGATGTTTCTCTTGAATCCAGCAGGGGTGCCATGTCTCCCATTGATTTTCTGCCACTAGAGCATCTGCAGGATCATCAACATTCTCTACATTCCCTTTTTGGAACCAATTCTGACAATGATTATGAGGCGGTCGATGAGTTCCCTCAACCCTATCAGGAAGACCATTGGTAAGAAGTCTTTTGAGAGGCTAGTGGCCTCGATACCTTCCTAGAGAGGGCATTGATTCCCCTCCTTCCCCCAGACCATCCACAGGCAAATCTGCTTTCTTCGCCTTGGTAATGTGCAGGGGGATCGAAGTTCTTGACCTATGACGTCATACCCTTGAGCTGAAGACCAACGATTTAACTGAACTTCTTCAGCCTGAGCAGATAATCTCAGAACCTCTCCTGCCCTTTAATAAGGTGCTGATGGACACCTTATTGGGTGACTGGGCCAAACCATGTTCTGGCCTGCCAGTCAATCGTCAGGTTGACAGGCACCACCAATCTCTTGGCTGTAAGACTGTGGCGCAGCCACTCACCTGAAGTTCAGGTTGTCTGCAGGAGCAATGAACTGTCCTCTCTCCTCCTAGAACACCTCTCGGCACTACTGAACTCGCTACAGGAGTCCCGGCAGGTGTCCCAAAAGGGAAGGAGAATGGGACGAGAAAAAGTGAGAGAACACTGCTACTTCACACAGCCTGGTTCAGCCCCGGCACCCTTGAGGGGATATGTTTGCAGAGTAGGGTTGCCTTTTTGAGGACTTGCGTTTCTCTATAAAATAAGAAATGCAAAACATTCATTGTAAGCAAGGTATGTTAATCACCTGGTACTCAAGAGGAGCTGAGATACTCTCTTAGCCTTTGTCTGCAGGCTGCAGGAGAATACAATCCAAATATTAGTTCTCTAAGAGCAATGCTGCCAAAAAGGAGTCACTGGCTATGATTATTTGTCATCTACAGCCAGGTAAACGAATGGCACCCAGACACGTCGTTTCGCTTGCACAAATCACCTGTAAACAAATATTCACATCTAGGAACAGGCCCAAAGGGCTACATAAGCCAGTGTCCATATAATATGATTATTAGAGGGGTAACAGGATGCTTCCATGCGCAAGGCGTGGTATCAAGTTCCCAATATTCATCCTAATATCAAAGTTCTATGCAAATAGTGTAGAAACAAAACTCTCAGAAGTTGGAAATTAGTTAAACATAAAATGACCCAAAGTGCTAAGCGAAATACAAATATGAAACGATTTCAAACATAAAATGACCCCAAGTGCTAAGCTCGAAAAGAAATATGTAAATGCCATAGTCTTGAATCAAAAGTCACTTGTGCCAAATACCAGATGGCCAATGGACAAGGCAAATATGCAAGGACGAGCCTTCCGATACCAACAGAAAATGTCAAAGTCACACATCCTTTCACTTCACATGCAGCCTTAAAGCGCACTGCACTAGCTGTCCGATGCTTGCTGCAGTTCCGGACCGGCACGTGCTTCTGTCCAATGGTGAAGGAGGAAATCCTGAAGCGGTGACAGAAGCAGTCTCCAGCTGAAGCGGGAACCAAGAGATTAAGCCAAGCACTGACACGTGAGAGGCTTGGGCTTTTAAAAGCAGTTCAGTGGCAGTTAACCACACATGGCTAGCCACGCCCAAAAGCATGCCAGGTGCCTCAGCTACACCATAAGCATGGCAGGTGCAAATGTCCAATAATGTGACACTGCTGCTAGCACCCAAAAACAACAAGCATTGGCAAAACAAGCACTGGCACCACCAAACACGATAAAAAGAAACAAACATTGGCAGTGGCAAGAAAGGGAAAAAACAAACAAACAACTTGGTGGACATAAACGTGAGCAAGCAGGGACCCCTGAGGGTGCCGATATACCAGACAGGACGGGGAGCTCCTGACACTGGCAACCTCTCTGTAGGAGGCTGGCTTAGTATATGGTGCACACTAATTTAAGTGAAGCTCCCTGCACTAGTCCAGACAACCCTTATGGTGCTTTTAGTGGTCTTAGACAACCATAGAAAGCTTCCTAACTGGTAGTTGAGGAGAGCAGCCTTCAGGCTTAGTCCAGAAGGTGTATAAAGCAGCTTGTTTCACCAGTACTAGTCATATAGTGTAGGTTAAGTGAAAAGAACCAGACAGTGCAGTTATAAAAATATGTATTTATTATAAACACTCACTAACATGTTGCAATATCTCCTACCCAGAGATATAATCACAATACTTCAACAATAGAACAGGTAAGTAGCACAAATACATAGGGGTCTCCAGGGGGAGGCCAAACCATATACAAAGAAAGTGGAATGCGAACCGCAACCAAAGTAGAGACTGGACAAGGAAGATTTAGACGATCCGGGGACCCAGAGAACCACCCAAGGGAAGTACCCAGGAACCCCACAGAGGCCGTGTGCAGAGTGGAAACACGTCTGCATGCTCAATACAAGTCAATGGGAAGTCGCAGTTGCAGTTTTCAAGAAGACGGACCCTTCACAGAGGACCTTGAAGAAACCGAGTGAAATATGGAAGGTTTGAGAGTCACCCCACCCGTGAATACTTCACGAACCAGAATACCTACACCAGGGAAGCCGGGTGCATAGGTGTGAAGTGACGTTGGAAACCGCTGTAGACCACAATTGAGGACTTCAGTGAAGATGCCGCTGGCGGAGAAGGTGAAAGTGTCCAGTGGAATCCAAGGGTGGATTCTTGATGAGGTGTACCTGCAAACAGAGGGTGCAGAGTCTATGCCACTTGGAAGTGACAAGGAGGCACGGAAGACCAATGACCACCGATGATGGAAGATGCAGGAGAGTTGAGAGTGCCCTTGTCGCTGCAGCTGTGAGGACAGTCAACACTGTGGAAGACCAGGAGCCATTTATGAGCTATCCCACGTTGGAAGTCGAGAGCCAGGGGGTTGTTGTCTGGCAGAAGCACCAACAAGCCTCGGCATCTGCAACAGGCGAAGGAAAGCAAAGAAGGTGAAGTTTCGGGACCAGCAAGGTCCAAGGGACCCACCAATCTCTGGTAAGTCAGAGTAGGCCCAGAGCCCAGAGCAAGCAGGGGAGCTCACTGGAGCCAAAGAAGACCCTCAAGAGGACCCACAGGCCGAAGGCACAGGAGTCACAAGAGGACCTCGACCAGCTCACCAAGAATGCAGGCCCACTGTGCAGAGGATGTGGTAAGGACAAAGATCTTGGTAGCAAGAGATACTGGAGGCTGGACCCTCTTGGAGCTCGAAGATCTCTGGAAGAGAGAGTCAACAAGTCTTGTCAACGGCAAGTTGACGCGGTGCACAGGGGTACTGCTCCAGCGGTTCTGACAAGGGATACTGACTTCAAACTTGCTGAGAAGACAGTGCAAGCCTCGAGGAAGTTGCAGACCCACCACCTGTGTTTGCTGAGCCTCTCAGAGTCCAGGGGACTTCAGGAGAAGCAGACCGGTCAGCTTGGTTGCGGTGTCTGCAGATGCAGGGGAGTGACTCCTTCACTCCAAGAGAGATTTCTTCAGGTTTCTTGGATGCCTACTGGCCTGGAGAAGAACCTGTATGGAGCAAAGGCACAGATGATGCAGAAGATTGGCAGGGCGATGAGACCAGGAGCAGCAAGAGTCTTCCAGATGCAGTCTCAGTTCCCAAAGCGAAGTCCAACGAAGTCCAAAGTGCCCAGACGGTTAAAGATGAAGTGGTTTTGTATCTGAATCTTGCCCCACGATGAATCTGAAGAGCCACCCACAGGTAAGCCCTTAAGTACCCTAAAGAAAGGGTTGGGATGATTTAGGATTCCTTCCCAGTGGAGGGGCTGGACAGAGGCGAGTGATGTCACTTCCTGGGCCGATGTATGATGGGAAATGCAAACACATCTTTATTTCAGGCAATTCCTTAGGGCATCCCACTTCCCAGGCATTCATAGCAAAGGGTGTGCTCCGACAAGTGCAGTGTCTGTTTGTTAGACTACCTATTGCACTGCAGGGATCTTTGGGCTTCAATTCTGTGCTTTCTAACCCACCATGTACTCTAAGGGGGCTAAAAAGTAATTTCTGAGAAAACAGAGGTGGGTAATGGGAATAGGGAATATACACACGTTACTGCATAGTTTCCTCTTTTGGCCCTGGTATGGTTTTATCTCAAGCACTGAAGCCCTGAACAGAGTATGAAGTCTCCTGACCTGAACTATCTAATTTGCTGTGTATAATATATCTTTTAGAGTTGGGTAACGTTCTGTAGCTACATGTGCTTGTGAATACAAATGGCTCACTTGCAACAAATAATGTAAAATGTTGATCTAAAGTCTAACTACCCTGTGGTGCAATGATATATGCATACTAAAACTATTCTTTCAACTACCTTGAATATTATTGAACGCAGTTTACAATATATTCAGCAAGTCAAATCAAATAAATATTTCAATGTCTTAGGAAGGAATAGAAGATTGGCAGTTCAGAGACTTAAACTCAATAGAATCAGTGATGAAAGTCACTCCACAGACTTACGATAAATGGAATCAGTAATGGAAAAATGCAACCTTTAAAGAAAATGTCCAAGTTCATATAAACTCTGATAGCAGCCCTCCAACACCAAGCAGTCCCACTGAATTATTGCTGTTTATACAACAGTGGCATTTCTAGAGATGATCATAGCATAATTCAGTTTTCAGACTGAGCCAGAAGTGAGCAGACAAAATACATCCAATTGGAAGCAAGGTTTTTCAACCTAAGTGCTTTGGTACACTAGAGTTTATAGATGGCCACCACGTTTAGTTTCACATTTGTTCTTGTTTGGAATGAGGTCTTCGCTATGTCATCTTGATTTGTGCAAAATACATTGGTCACTCACTTTTCAGATTCAATCTTGGAGGCATAGAATGCTACTTAAATCAGCATTTAATATCAAATACGTGAATTCAATATTCAAGATATAATATTCTGAATGCCTGAATGTAAGATACCATAAATGTACCTAATGCCTATGCCCATGTACCTTCATTGGCCCCTTAACAAATCTGCTCCTACTCTGACCACAAATAATGCATACCATACCATATTGATGTCTCTGACCCTGTTTGGGTTTTTTAGTGTAAGGAAGGGCTTTGAATCAGAATCCTTGTTCCACTGAATCCAACAAGGTAATATATAATGTTGGTATCTTCAGGTGGAACACTGAGGTATTCTCTTAGGTGGTGATGTATAGTTAGTGACGTGTTACAAGGGCAGTTGATGTGGGGACTGTTGGAGGTTTAGCTGTGGATAACGATTCAATATGGAGTAAACTACTACCAATAATAGATCCTTCACTACTTCTCTTTTATTGGAATAACACCACCTTTTGGTGATGAGGAAAGTTTCTTCTAAATTACTCTTTACGGTTCAACACTGCTTATTCTCATTTACCCTCCTTGCTACCTTCAGCGAGGATTTACTACTAGGAGAATACATGACAGAGAAGGTGAGACAGGAGTGAGGGTCTGACGACTTGTACCTGCTGTTTTATCAGATTTGGGGATTTAATTCCACTCCGGGAGACTCCGTCAGGTGAGAGTCATTGGTGTCAATGTTCCACCCCAAGATACCTCAATAATGATGCTGCCAATCCCCCAATCATAATCATACAAAGACCACACAAACACTCATATAGCATCCGCACAACACAGGGACCCAACCTTGTAAATATCCCACACACCCTCAAACTGCAATAGATATATTCCATTCATGCTCATTAAAGCTCACTCTGAAGTACTCTATGCACCTGACATTGCAGAACTTACAGTTCGCCTTACAAAGTTACAATATCAGAACATCACGACCTAAAGAAGCTAATAAAACATTATTTTGTGAAAATAAAGATCAGAGTTTGCAGCTAAATTAAAATGACTTTCTGAAACAGAATAAAAACATGAACATGCAGGGCTCGTGCACAGAAATAAACAAGCACTCCATTAAATGCAGCTGCCTAATCCACACTAGTCATGTTAAGCAAAGCCAACCTAAAGTAGAAACTATATTTTTAATATGTAAATTATCTTTCAACCCGATGATTCACAACTCTACTTGAAAGTCTCCTGTTTTCCAGACATCCAAAGACACAAACACTGCTTTTACCTCACCCCTGGATGCCTAATGCCTACCTGAAGTTCAGCCAAAACCCCCAAAAAATTCTGGGTTTTTCCAAGAACAGCAAGCAAGAAACAGTACATATTTGGCTCAATCACATAAACCTTGATGGCTTCTAACCCCAACGTTTACCAACTGCCAAGTCCCTTTACTTCACCTTGGAAAACAACCTCATCATCAAGGAACATTGCTAAAAAAAAAATAAGCCTGGTAACAGGTTTCTCTAAACAAAGTCATAGGGGCATATTCACAAGGAGCTATCGCCGAGTTAACAGCACTTTATCGCAGCCAAAGTCGAGATAAATGTATCGCAACATTCACAAGCTGGTGCTAACAGCCGATAACACCAGTTTACCTGCGAAAGCATCCTCCAAACACATCGCCACAGATGACCCCTGCAACTATCGCTAATGAGATGCAGAGTAGGCGTTCCCGAGCAAAAATCCGCGACAACACCACACCTCAACATTCTCAACGATCAGCCCAATCAGCGATAAGACCACAAAACAGGCGATATGGTGCGTTAGCAGCAGGAATCTAACACCTGCTCTGACCTGGTGCAAAGTCGGACCACAGCCTGCACCACAAAATGGAGCCCTGCCCAGAGCCACACCTGAAGGGCAACAGATGCCATGGAGCCACTGAACATGCGTGCCGGACACCCAAGAGGGCCACAACACCCACCGCCACCACCCCCAGGACCCCCCTCCGGGCCCCACCATGGGCACCTCCCCCGGACCAAGACACAGCACATCAACTGCACGGAAACATGAACACAAGCACCCACCTGATGTCGCACAATTGCAACAATCAACATACATGTGATCACTGAAATCCTGATTCAATCATACACCATTGAAAGACCAAACAAAATGTCACATTCTAATTCGTCACCAAACAACTATTCTGAGGAGTCATGGCGGGGCATCCCTGGACAATCTGTGACTCACAGCCTGCAAGACAATATCCAAGATAAGAAGGTGTGTCAGGCACCCATCAAAGGACAGGGAGAGAGAGAAAGAGAGAGAAAGAGAAAGAAACAGAGAGAAAGAGAGAGACTGAACAAGGAGCGCAAGGCCAATCGGGCCCTTGGCTCATGCAAACATGCCAACAGCTGCGTGTGTCTCAAAATCTGCGCACCCCAAATCACAGGCC
This sequence comes from Calotriton arnoldi, assembly GCA_963921515.1. Lineage (NCBI taxonomy): Eukaryota > Metazoa > Chordata > Amphibia > Caudata > Salamandridae > Calotriton > Calotriton arnoldi. The sequence goes on from CAWUFW010003240.1 coordinate 540,016, forward strand.
TGGCATCAAAGTCAGCGCGAAGTCCACATCACAATTAAGACATGCAAGCAGTAGTCAGACGAAAATCAGGAATGAAAGCCCCTTTGTCTCAACACACAAGGCCGAAGGCCAACCAAACCCCCGACCTTGGTCCTGAATGCGGCTGGCACACCCTGCGTGAGATACCGTACCAGCCTCCGACGACTCCCACACCACGGACTGCGCTAATGAAACACCAACGTGCCCACACCCCACACACACTTGTCCCTGCACGACCTACACCTGCAAGGGATGCCCTTGACACATTGTCAAGAACTACCCATACGTCCAAACGTTGCACACCCATACGACTCATTGCCCAGAGCCATGGCATATCGTCCACCAAGCTCCCGCCGGTCAGACGAGTGCCAGTGCCATGAGACCAACAAACGCAATGGCCGGCATTCCCGGGCACATGCACAACGCCTGTCACTTGGAACTGTACAGTACACGAATGCTGCATCTGTTGGGATCCCTGCCAATGGCAGTGTTGCGAATCAGTTTCCGTGTGAGTTTCCGTCTTGCCTACGTCACCTGCGTCCAGCCCTGGTTCCACTGTCCATCATGCACATTCGAGTGGCCCATGGAGGTCTGCCTATCCAACGCAACCGTAGCTGAATTGGATTATGACCTGACAGTGCGCCCCCTGTTGGCCCACCAACAGGAGTGTCACCTGGATAGCCGTGCATGGGATGCACTGATCCTTGGCGTATGTGCTGGCAGTTGCGCATGGGAGATTGCACAACTCCTCATGTGCAGTGACCACATCCATGCGCTCCCCTATTGGGCTGTGTTGTGGATTGGGGAAACGGCGTGGACTGAGCACATCTGCCCGGACCAGTTAATGGATTGGCTCACCCTGGTGTTCCTTGTACCCGACAACGACGTACTATTGGAACACATTGCCCATGAAGCTGTGCTGGCATTCATGGACGAGTAACTACGTCCCTGCAGCCACATCGGATTGTCACCCACAGCACTGGTCCCAACACCTTGTAGCAACGTGGGGAATGCTCACATATCCCACCACAACAGAGGACATGTCTACCTTCGTCTGGACTCTGAATGCATGTGCGTAGAACTATGCGTGTGTACACACACCTGTGCAAGGTGATGCAGTTCCATGGTCGGAGCAGCACAGCGTCGTTTGGCAATGTTACCAAGTCGGACACACTGCTGGGAGGAGAGTACACACATGGCAATCTAGCACGACATGTGAACTTGTCGGACCCTTTCACCTGATCACTGTCAGCAGAGCAGACAGTCGGTGCAGTCGGGTGGCAGAGCACTATGCAGACCCCATGGGCTGTAAGTCGTGCCCCCTCACACGGGGCAATGGGCAGACGCAAAACAACACATGACTCGTCCAGCAAGACAAGGTGGGCTGAGACCTTTGCCATCCGTGATGATTGGGGTTCATTTTTGCCTCCCCATTCCCTGCACCTCGACATGTTCCCATGCTGCGTGTAAGTGTCATAAGCATGTCCCTGCCTGTTGTGGCCGTTGCCTTGTCCGTACTGACACGCACATGCCAATAAAGTCTGCGCAACTCCACTGGTGTCTAACTGTGATGAGTGTTGATTAGATTGACCACTCGTGTGCCACAATGAGCATCGTCCCTACACAGGGAGGAACTGACTGACGCATGTACAATGGGGGTGGGTCCCTTCTGACAGCTCCACCTCTGTGAGCCAGACATTGTTTTGGGATATTTGCTGGTAGACCTGTGCTCTTACGTGTCTTCAGCAATGTGAGTATGGTGTCCAACCTCTGACCATGTTGAGCAATGTTATGAATCATTACAGAATGTGTCCACACAGATGTGTGTGAGTAGGTATGCGACGTGAAGTTCTGTCGTCACATGTGATGTAGGACACCACTTCTGTCCTGCTACCGATTTGGTCATTCCTACACACAGCCCTATTCAATACATGGACTTGTGCCTACGTTGTGGGGTTGTGAGATTGTTGCTAATGTGCAATGGGTACACAGCCAGTCCCCACCTTCACAGTCATCCAATTAGCCATGTGTCTTGGGGATGAACATGCGCATTGATGTCATTTACCAGGGTGTACCTTCTTGTGCAATCATTGTCCCTACATCCAGCCATACTTCCATACGTGAGTGAACATAGTCATGACACATCTGCATGATTTCGAATGTTTTATTCACATTCTGGTGAATGACAGAGAGGGAGCTGTACATGGCCATCCAAGCCCACATAACACGGAAGCCCAGTAGTGGGCCAACCAGAGTCCTTTGGGGATTGAAAAGTGATTTGGAAGAGAGGGAGTGCAGTCCGCAGCAGGATTGCTGTGTAATTGTCAAGCAGTGGAGATATGGCAGTCCGTGTAGGGGTCCGGGTGAATGTCGCAGAGTGTTCCGGGGGTCAGTGGAAGGGGTTGTCCCAGGGCATGATGCATGGGGCAGAGCCAGGCAGGGCATGCCATATGGAGGCGATGGATGCTACTGCCTCCTTCCTCACACAGTAATTACCATCCACATCTCACTCCTCTGATACTTCTTCTGTGTGCCACTGACACATCAGGGTGCGAAGGCGATGGGGCTGCATCACTGTGTGCCACAGACACATCAGGGGTCGGAGATGTGTGTGTCAAGGTTCCTGCAGCAGTCATCTGGAAGAGGCTCAGTGGCAGCAGTGGCAAGATGAGGATCTGCAAGGCATGGCATGGAAGAGCGCAGCTACATCTCGCTGGTGTTCAGCAGTGGCAGCCATACTTCCAGCCTGCATCGGCTCCATGGTCTCCATTGTCCTCCGCATCTGTGCCAACTCTGTGCTATCATCGCTGGAGCCTGTCTGCCTAGACAGTTCTTGTATCCGAGTAATGGAACCAGCGATGTCAGACAAGGATTGTTGGTGGGCATGGTGCGGACAGTGGGTATCCGTTAGGGACTGTAGGTGCTCCCTGATGGGACTCAGGCATCCACGTATGGCATCGAGTTTGGCTGCCATGAGGTCGAAACCCAGCCGCAGCTGATCTGCCATCTTCTCCTGGCACCCTAACACACGGCGTTTGAAATCCATGTGTTGGTCGTGGGGGTCCTGGGAGCTAGCCGTGGTGGTTTGTGCTTCCTGCTGTGTGGTCTGGTCAGTGGACATTTCGACTACATGACGGATGTGTGGTTGTACTCGTACATTATCATCTCACAGTGTCATGCATTGCCAGATGTGATTGGCCAGTTTCTACGCACGAGAGGCACCAGTTGTGTCCTCTGTCCTGTGGTGTAGGGGTTGCACTCTGTCCCACATTGTCGTCAATGTTGATGTAGTGTGATTGCTATGCGTGTGTGCTGCATTGTTGGCGATTCGCCCCTGCAGCTCTGCGTTGGCGGACCCTTATCCCTTTGAGTCGTGTGCATTTGACTTGTGTGCTTTTCGGGGGCTGGGATGTTTGCGACTTGGGTCATTTGTGCTACTGGAGATATTTGGTACTCTTGTGCATTGTTTGTCTGCAGATGTGTTCTTGACGTCATGGGTCGTAGGTGCACGAGGATGTGGCAGAGTGTGACCGTCTCCTTTACGGATGTGGTCCACACTCAGCCACCTCAGTGTCGTCTCGTGCACCATGTCATGTATTGTGACTTCAGCCATGCTATCTGTCATGCAGTGTCACTTGCATTGTCAGTGTGGCTCACAGAGCCGCTGCTTTTCTGGATTCAGCACATGTGCATGGGAATTGGTGATATGGAGGGGGGCCCATTTGTGCACATTGTGGACGGGGGCCTACTTGGTGTTTCTATGCGTGCTGCAGTGTGCCAAGGGTATCAGGGACATGTTCCACACTCATTGCGGGTGTGCAGTGTGCTGCACATGATTGTGCATGTGTGCCATTGTGCCCATCTGCCCCCGTCCCCCCAGTCCCTGGTCGTTACTCACCCTGTTGCTGTTTTGTCAGGTCATTTCGGGCTGTGTCCAGACCCCCAACTCCTTGCACTGTCTCCACACTGATGACTGTGGCCACCATTTCCTCCAGCTCATCCAGCTCCTCCTATGGTGCAGGACTCCCACCTCCAGTCGCCTTTGCTGCCTTCATGTTGGCAGCGAGTTTCTGTTTGGTTTGGCTGTGCACTTCATGCCAGCGCCTCTTGACATCCTCCATTGACCTCCTCGACACTCCGACTGCATTCACTTTGGTGACGATGGACTGCCATATTTCCGCTTGTGTTGCCAATGACACAGTGGAGGTGACGAACAGTTGTTGGTAGTGTTCTATCACCTCCGTGACGGTGATCTGGTCTTCCTGCGGACTGAACCCCGTCTTCCTCTTCCTTTTCTCCTTGCCCTCCACCGTACAGGGGGTTCCATGCTGGTCCTCCGTGGGGCTTGTGGAGTTCGGCTTCTCCTCTGCACTCGGTCCGGGTGCATCCATGGTGCTACGCAGTTTAGATTGGTTTTAGGGTTTGTTTTTTAATTGCTTTTATATTGCTATTTCACGTATGATGCGTGGGTATTGCAGGCCTGTCGCTGGTTTTCGCTGATTTTGGTATCGCGCTTTGTGGCATCGCAACTTTTTGGGCGATCGTGTTTCGCATTTTTTGTTTATCGCGTTGTTTTTTACTCGGTCATTTGGCGGGTTATCATGCTGCTATCGCATGGTGCCGAGGGGTTGGGAATTGGACGTTAAGATGGTGTTATTTTCTCGCGATGGACTGCGATATGCAAAGTTGCGTTAAGCTAAATTTGCGATGATTATCACACGTTCTTGAGAATATGCCCCATACTGTTTCTTCTAGGAAGCAACTTCAGAACTACTGCTCAAGCACTCAAAGGCATCCAACATCCCAAAGCAGATATCATTCGGGACCGGAAAAAATATGATCACATCATCACTCTCCTAATGGAACTCCATTTTTTTATTTTTTTATTTATGCAATTTATATAGCGCGCAAATACCCTGGGGAGTCTCGGCGCTGTGGAGTAAAAGGAGAGCAGCTAAATTGGATGACTACTGATTGAATAGTCACGTTTTTACTTGTTTCCTAAATGTCAGGAGGGTGGGACTGGTTTTGATATGGAGGGGGAGGGTATTCCACAGTCTAGCAGTGGCAACTGTGAATCGTCTATCTCCCCAAGATGTTTTCTTTGTGCGAGGAATAGTCAATAGGTGGGCTGATGAGAAGTGCAAGGGTCTGTTTGGGTTGTATGGGCAGGGTACTTTTTTTAGGAACTCAGGTCCCGTGTTGTTAATTGCTTTATATGCGATGCACAGTGCCTTGAATTTCGTTCGACTTCTGATAGGCAGCCAGTGAAGCTGACGTATGACTTGAGAGATCGATTTGAACTTGGGGGTGCCGGACAGAATTCTGGCAGCTGAGTTCTGGACTAGTTGTAGTTTGTTCAGGACTTTCTCCTTGGCATTTAGGAGAAGTCTGTTGCAATAGTCAATCTTTGACATCACCAAAGTGCACATGAGAGTCTTGCCGGCGCTGGGGGGGAGGAATGGTAGAAGTTTCCTTATCATTTTAAGGGTGTAGAAGGATGAAGAGACGACCGCGTTTGCATGGTGGATGAAAGACAGTTTGTCGTCAAACACTACACCTAGATTCCTGACCTTTGTGACCGGTCCAGGAGGAGATCCCAAATCGGTTGGCCACCAGGTGGGGACCAGCCAGGGGCTAGGTTGCCAAATATCATTACCTCCGTTTTATCGGAGTTAAGCTTTAGGCAATTGTTTGCCATCCAGGAGCTGATGGCTAACATTCCCTCTTGGAAGCTGGCAGCAACTGCTCCTCCATCGTTGTGTACTGCCAGCACCAATTGGGTGTCGTCGGCATATGAAGTTAGTCTCATCCCATGTGCTTTGATGATCCTGGCCAAGTCCGATACATAGATGTTAAATAAGGTCGGACTTAGGGAGGATCCTTGGGGCACACCACAGGGAAGGGTGAATACAGGTGAGTAGAAGTCGCCAAGTTTAACTGACTGGGTGCGGTTGGAGAGGAAGGAGGTTAGAAGGGCTCTGGCCCTGTGGTGAATGCCGATGGAGGAGACACGGTCGATCAAGATGGCGTGATCGACCGTGTCAAAGGCAGCTGACAGATCCAGTAGTATCAGGACTGCAGCGCCGCCTTGGTCTAGGATCATCCTGATTTCGTCAGAAGCCTTAATGAGGGCCGTCTCGGTACCGTGTCCCTTCCTAAAACCGAATTGGGTGTAATCCAAAAGGTTATTATGGTCAATGAACTGTGATAATTGAAGGTTCACGATTTGTTCGAAAATTTTTGATGGGAAAGGAAGGCATGCGATAGGTCTGTAGTTTTTAGATTCTGAGGGGTCGAGATTGGATTTTTTTAGTAGGGGTTTGATAATGGCCTTTTTCCAAATTGAAGGGTAGGAGCCTGTGTGGAACATTGAGTTGCAGATGTTGGTAAGGATGGGGCCTATCGAGTCTGGAATAAGTTTTAAAATGGAAGGGGGACAAGGGTCGAGGGGGATCCTGATTTAACGGAGAGGATTAGCTCTGTTATCTGCTCGGGTGAGACCCTCTTCAAAACCATCTGCACTATTTACAAAGCCAACATGACTGGCACTGCTGCTTATCATGCAGAGACACTCACCATCTCTGGTGCCTATCTACACACCAGCAGCTAAGCTGCCATCAGATTGTAGAATAAGAAGTGTAAAATAGAAAAAAGACAGCAAAAACATCCCCTTATTCAAAACGACAACCACAGCACTGCTCCAATTTAGGAAAGAGTTGAGGAGACTCTTCTTTAAAGAACATTACGTCACAATGCAGTCAAATTCGAATAACCTGCAAATTCTAGGTTCACTTGTTGACAGTATGTTAGATCACAAAAGTCACTCTGCAGCTCTTCAAGACTTATGTGACTTAATATTGCTGTTCAGTACCATGTGTCACCTGAATTTTCGGATGCAGAAAATTTGACCGCTGAGGGTACTCCTTTTTCATTATCATGAGACCCAAGAGCTGGTCCCTGAGTCCCAGGGGGCATTCAAAGCAGGAGTGGGCCGTGCAGGTAAGAACAGTGGGGCGGTGGGGCCAGGTTGGGGGAGATTTGACAGACGACCACGAGGGAAAATTAAATAAATAATTAATTTTCCCTCATCGACGTCTGTCAAAATCCCTTCCCCCCCGTCCCCACCGCTCTTACCTGCACGGGCCGCTGTTGATTCAAAGAGCACCCCGTTTTTAGACTACTGTCTTGTGTGAGCTGGCTATAAAAGACTGACAGTAGTGGCAGCCTAATTATGGTTAACAAACAGGCTGTTTTTTGCCTGTGACGATTCCACTATTCCTTCCTCAATCTGTATATATTTTGAAGGTGAAGCTACACCATCTCCTGCTGTTCTAATTGTGCAGTGGTCATGTCCTGTCCCCTTGTAATTGTAGTAGCTCCCCAGGATTCAGGGTTTGAACTTGATTGAAACGGCCAGGGCTGACCATAGGTACACGCTTCCTTGGGCAGTACAATGTTACACGGTTTCTCAACGTGCGAGGGGAAGCTACAAATCAGTGTAGAAAGACTGGGATTCATCAATAGGGTCTTGCTGGTTGGTATTGGCCTCCAAGTATGGTAGAGAGGATGTGGATTAACGGCTAGAGTGGCCGACCTTGAAGGTTTGGGAACCAGGTTCAATCATGGCAGAAGGCTCAAACATCCTGTCATTCTGGGCAAATCATTTAATCTCCCAATGGATAAAAAAAAAATACAAAAATGAATGTGCAACTGGTGCTCATGTAAAGCGATCTGATACCTTCGAGCCAAGTTCGTGCTATATAAAACTGCAATTTTTTATAAAAAATAGCCAATATGTATGTTTCAAGATCGTGAAGAACTCACTCATGTGACCAACCAGGGAGGAAGAACTGCTTGCCTGTGAACAAGACATTGGACTGCACCTTTTTTCAGATAGCATGGCCGACTGCAGGAAGGTACTCAGGGCAATCATCTCAGAAGACCAGTCAGGCCATGAAGTTGTCTCCAGCCCACTGCCCACAGGTCATCCACCATCAAATGCTTCTGCATATCGTAATTGGAGTCTGGGCAATAACTGTTACTTGTCACTTTGGTAAGAGTGAGCCTACTATTTCCCTGGCCTCCTAAGAACTGGGGGTAGCCTTTGTGCACATACTACTTGCCTCCAAATGTCTTGGGGATTACCCTAACTTAACCATAACGCTTGGGAGTACAAAGAGATACCAAAGGGGATGATGGACGGAGCGCTTGAGCTAATCAAACACTCACCCCCAGTCAACTGATCTGGGTTTAATCCATCATCATTCTTTAGCTCACTCCATCACCCCAGTTCAGACATGGCCATATGCAAATCAGTCTGACCCTGTGCCTCATGGGAACAGTCCAGCCCGAACTGCCAAGCCATGTCTTCCCTGGACCGGAAACAAGCATCCTGGGACCGGTTTCTGGCTATTCAGCCGTCATCAGCCAGGCTAGCTTGAATCCAGTGGCAAAGTGAGCAAGGGACCCACGTCTGGGCATACCCTGCCAACTTAGGGCGAACAAAGCGATACCAAAGGGGATGATGGACGGAGCGCTTGAGCTAATCAAACACTCACCCCCAGTCAACTGATCTGGGTTTAATCCATCATCATTCTTTAGCTCACTCCACCACCCCAGTTCAGACATGGCCATATGCAAATCAGTCTGACCCTGTGCCTCATGGGAACAGTCCAGCCCGAACTGCCAAGCCATGTCTTCCCTGGACCGGAAACAAGCAACCTGGGACCGGTTTCTGGCTATTCAGCCGTCATCAGCCAGGCTAGCTTGAATCCAGTGGCAAAGTGAGCAAGGGACCCACGTCTGGGCATACCCTGCCAACTTAGGGCGAACAAAGCGATACCAAAGGGGATGATGGACGGAGCGCTTGAGCTAATCAAACACTCACCCCCAGTCAACTGATCTGGGTTTAATCTAACCCTGGGCGTAGTTCGCGTAGTCGCTCTACGCGAAGCTACGCGAAGACGTCGAAGCGCTACGCGAGCTTCGCATAGCTTCGCGAGCGTGCGTAGCTGCTTGGCGCGCCCGTTCGCGATGCGTTTTTCTTGCTCGGGAACGCGTCGTTCGTGTTCGGGACGCTGTTTACGTGCTCGGGGCGCGAACTTACCCATGCGGTCGCCTATGGGCGCGGCCATTTTGATTTTCACTTGTCCCGCCCGTTCGCGATCCCTTATTTCCTGTTCCGGGTCGCGTATAGCGTGCTCGCGATGCGCATTCCATGTTCGGGAACGCGTTGTACGTGTTCGCGACGTTTTGTGCGTGCTCGGGGAGAAATATCGCGCGAACTTACCCATGCGGTCGCGATGGGCGCGGCCATCTTGTTTTACCACTCTATGCTATGGTTCTGGGCCTGCTTTTCTATCCTCCCTCAATCTTTGCAATCCTTAGTTTTTTACACTGTTTTTCAATTTTTCTTTATTTCTTACCTATCTCTCTCTCTGCCTAAGTCTATATTTTGCATTTTTTTCTACTTTTTACTGTGTTTTTTTTACTTTCCAACTGTTTTATATAACTTTCTTCTTTAAGCTCCTACTTCTTCCCCTAACTTTATTTTTCCCTTCTAACTTTTCTTTTTCACCTCCTCCCACCCCAGAACCATGGCGAAGGGTAGCAGCAGCGGGTCAAAGAAGGGCAAGGGGCGTGCGCCCAATCGCCGCCTGCCTTGCGGCAGACTGCGCCCCGCAGGGGTGCAAGCCCGCCAGCTGTTTACGGAGGAGGAGGTGGCCGCCCTTGTTTTTTTTATTCAGCGCCACCTCCCCTTGACCTTGGCAGCAGGCGGCAGGCCAGGCTCCGGTTACCCGACCCAGGAGCGTCACCGTCGGTGGGCGAAGGTGCGTCGGGCAGTGTTTCGCTGCTCCGCGGTCCGGCGCACACATAACCAGCTGGCCCACCGGTGGTCAGACATTCTTGACCGGGAGCAGGACCTGTTGGACCTGCTAGGTGTCGAGGTCGTGGGGCTTGGTGAGTAGCCAATATATATAGTAGTATAAGTATTGTGATTTGTGTATACATTTTTTACAAATAATAACAAGAATAATGCTGCTTACATTGCAGGTAAATTACGTTTCAAAATCTTCTGTGATTGTAGGACACAGGTGCTGGGCGGTACTCTTACTTTTTGCAACTTTGCGCTCGCTTGTCATTATTATGTAAGAGTTTACTTTAGAGAACTTCAGTTAGGTAATGCTATTGCTAGAGAGACTGTAGTCTTTCCTTTGTCCTCCTGTCAAATAGTGGTGGATGGATTTGATACTAGGTTTAGTTACTATTAGTTGATAATTTTTGAGCGGTCTGCGTGACGCATCCTCTGTCACTGAGTGCTGCTTACCCCAGTCCTTTTGTAGTTTGTTTAGTGAGTGGTACTGGTAAGCTTAGCTTAGCAGTGTCAGTCAGCTGCAGAACATCAGACGCAACCAACCAACAATTTGATGTATGCATTATGCACTGACTTTATGCATGTGTCCTCCTTCTCACCTATGCATTTTTGATGGAAATAAAAAATTGAAATGCATGCTTAATGAACAATTGGCCCGCCTGGAATAGGTGGGCTAGGTCAGGTGGTACTTAGGCTTAGTTAGTGTTCTGGATTTTATTTGAATCAATCAGAATGGAACACTGAATTAGTGTTCCCCAATAAGTAGACTGTCCGTGAATTCCGCAAGCCAGTAGGCGATCGGATTAGATAGGTCAATTTTATAGCAATTTTTGTTTCCTAAAACGTTTTTTGAGCGTTTTTTTAAGATAATTTATTTGTTTCACAGCAATCATTAATGTTTGTGTCTTTCTTTTTCTTTATTATATCTTACATGATCACTGATCTGCAGCACCCAGGGGCAAGAAGACGGGGTCCGAGTCGGCGGGACAACCACCAGAGGACCGCTCCTCTACCGAGGGCCCTGCTGCTGGTCCCAGTAAGTCCTCCAGTGGTTATATTAACAATTATATTGCCCTAACTTTTACTGGACCTTATTTATTCTGAACTATTAATTCTGGCTCCACTCCCTAATTATCTTTTTTACAAAAGATTCTTTGATCTTGACTTGACTATCTGTTTCTAAATTCTGGTTATCCCTGCCTCTAAGTTCTAACTGCCTCTGCTATGAATGTCTGTACTCTGTACTACTAATATTAGTCTGTCGCTAAGCTTTCCCAGTTTGCATTGCCACTCTTTATTGTACGGTTTTGAATAAAACTCAGATTGACCAATACTAATAGCTCTAGCCACTGAGTCCAGTCCTTTCGGTTGTCCTCTTCTAGGCTTCTTAATCTTGAGGCTTTGACAATTACCACAAACAAAATGAACAACCAGATATTTGACTATTTTTGATAGGATATAGTACATACTACTTGTATTCTGCACAGCCCCATGCAGAACTATGCACAATGAAAGAGGATGTTGGTGATGAGAGTTTGGAACTTGGACGTTCCTCACACCTCAGTCAGAAGTGAACCCACAATCCCCTGAACGACTAGCTAGTGTCTCATTAGGTCCCCGAACCCCCACCCGAAGATACCCAATGATTATGATTCCACAACCCAGAACATAACACACTTTCGCTCACTCACTCGTGTAAGTCCACCACCACCACCACACCAAATACCACATAGTCTATGTGTAAGTTCAAAAGGTTTATTTTCAAATGACAACTTCTGTAGGTTGTTCTATAAAATTCAGTGTACTCCAGCCAGCTCCAACAGCAAAATGCATAAGATTAAAACAATAAAAATTGTTGCAACAAGTGCATGATGATATAAGACAAAAGATCTGTGTGAATTCTGGGCGACTCCTCACCGTAGAACGTAGAATTACTGGTTACATGCATCATTCATAAGCTCTGCAAATCTCTGGTTCGTACTCGTAGAAGGGAATCCTCTGCCTGAGAAAAATGGTGCGTGTTAAATTTAATGCAAGCATTTGTCAGTCCTGCCAAAAAACTGTAACATGTTACCTATGGCTAAGTAATACGGACTAACGGAACTCCATAACAAAGTGGCTTGTTTTCCGACCTCTTGTACGCAACGCTCAGACAGTAGCTGTATGTGCTCATGTGGGCTCAAAAAGGCGTCTTACTGTTACTGCACAACAAGCTGCGAGGTAACATGCGCAAAAGACATGAAGCGAAAAATGGTTGCATGGCTCAGGCTAACTTTGCAAAGAGTAGAGTATAGTATAATAATGACCTTAGGGACCATAATAACACTACTAGTGTCTGTCTACTGACTGTACTCTAGTACCCGATTTGGACTATTGAATGTGATTTATAATAATAAATATGTATTAACCTTTTTTCAATCTTGCTAGTGAAAAATAATAAATAGGGGGAGGTGTACAGGCATCTAAAAATGTGTCATGTTTTTGCTAGGCGTACTACCGACCACCAGTGCCGGTGGGGCCAGCGCCGATGGCGTTGCGGCCATTCCGGAGGGGGCAGGAGATACAGGGGGTGAGCCAGCAGCAGTGGCGGGCGGTGGTAAGTTATATTCATGACTTATTGACATTGCACTAGCTGGAAGGCTGTGTGGAGTGGACTTCACTCACTGTACTGTTGTTGAGACTTATTAGGTATGAAGTTGTAGTGAACATTATACAACGGTTAATAAAGAACACACCCTTTACTTAGCAGCATGAGCAATGCAGTACCAATAGCATTACCAGCGTGACTTCATTAACCAATGGCCTCTTATATCTGACTCCAACTCAGCTGTGAAAGTTTTATGGAGGAGACTAAAAGTCAGATCAGATGACCTTGATGGATGTGTTGAACAAAAAGGGAAAGAAGGGTGGAAGGAGGAAGGGCGGGCGAGATTTAATATGATGACTGGCAGAGAAGGATACGTTGGAAGCATGGATAGGTGGCTGATAGGAATCAGATGCATGTGTTGTTGAAGGATGGGTGGAAGGTGAAAGAAGAATGGATGCCTGCCTGGGTGGGCGACACAGTATGGGTGGATACTGTGGATAGCAAGAATCATCAGCGGTGTTTGGGTGAAACTCAAAGCCAAGGCAAGCAACGGAGTGAGTGGACGCATGCGTTGTTGTTGGTGAAACAAAGTAAGGTTTGTGGAGAGATTAAGAAGAATGATTGACATTTACTTAGAATGGATGGATGCCTGTATGTATTCATCATAGACAGCATAGGTGGAGACTGTCACGGGATGCTCAGTTTTAGGGAATGTTAAAGAAACCGCGCCAGCGTACCAAAGCCGATGTGGGGAGGGGCAGGGTGGGGGTAGTAGTAAACAATGTATTACGCGGGCAAATACAGGTAACTTTACTGTAACATACAAATAAATAAAGTGAATTTCATTGTGCGCACTGCACCGCCAAATGGGATGCAGTGTGCGCAACAAAATTAGTTTCATTTATTTATATGTTTACTTACCTGTAATTGGCCGTAATCCATAGTTTACTACCCCCATCCTGCCCCTACCCACGCCACCGCCCGGCCAAACTCCCCGAGTCCCACCAACGACCGCTACTGACCTTATGTCGTTGTCCCATATAAAAGCAACGATCATTGGATCAGATATATAATCTGCCTTTTTGTAGTAGCCAAGGCACTGTGAAATTGAGCAATTGCCCTCCATGTAACAGAGAGAGTATGGCCAGTGCCACCCGTAATAGAAAAATACGAGCTTCCCCACCTGCAAACAGTAGTAAATCAAACTAATGTTACTCTGCGTCATGACTCGTATGTTTGTCTTGGCTTCAAGCATAGATGACCGAGCTGGCAATGCCGGCTACAACCAGGTTATGTCATTTCCCTAAACTAGAGATAAGAAGAACACTGGTGTACTGTGTACTGCTTGGAGTCCATAGTGCTAGTATAATGCCTGAAACTCCCACAAATGTTAGAGGCCGAGGAAGTGGGAGGATAGATAGATTATTACCACAAATGTTATGTACTGTGCTTCTTGCTAGTGCTACTGTGCCATTATGTGTTGAATTAATTTTGTGTTACTGTTTATGTAAGAGTACTGGTTACAACAATATTTTCTTTCTTTCTTTTCCCAAGACAAACCATCGCGGAAGGAGTTGGCAGTCAGGGCCCGGCGCCGGAAACTGGAGGCCATATGCCGGGAGTACCGGAGGCTGGTGGCTCTGGCGGAGGAGGAGGAGGAGGCGGCAGCAGCTGCAGCCTCGTCCGATGCCCCGGGCCCCATCCAGGCCCCAACTCCAGCGGTACGGCGCCGCGGTCTGATAGCCAGCCGCCGCAAATCATTAGCAGCCAGCACTGCTGCTGTCCCCCATTGTGGATGCCACTGCAGGGCATTCCGCAAGAAGATTCTCCTCCGGATGGCACGGCAAGAGGAGCAAATGGAGGAGCGGGTGAAACTCCTGGTGGACAAACACCTTAAAGCCCGCCGATTATAACATCGAGGACCCTGTTGCTTTGCCCCTTTTTATTCCTTGTTTTGGTGGGTGGGAATTGGGCGTTGGGGTTTCGGGACATTCTTTGGACTTTTTTCGTTTTGGACATTGGTTGGGGTTAGGGAGAGGGGTGGGTCAGGTGTGGGATAGTTTATTTTTGTTAGGGTAATAAATTATATTTATACTTAAACATACAATGTTAATGTTTTGTGGGGGGTTACTGTTTTACGAATTAACGTCACATTGGTTTGCTTGCTGCTGCAGGGCCGCAGCCAGTGTTTGATTTAAATAATCTGCCGATGATGTATAACAAACAGATAGATGCGGTGCCCCTCACCGAGTTATTTGTCCTACTAGTATTCTACCTCCCACCAAACTTATCTTACCTGTGATTGATGATGACTACGTTCGGCACAGCGATGGCTGCATGGTTTCCATAGAGAATGTAGAAGATGCCATGGTTGTGGTGGTAGTACTAGAGTAGACACTGGCAGTAGCATTTGCTAAAAAAATTTAAAAAAGAGACAGTCACTTGCCTGAGAAAAACTGTGGGAGGAGTAGTCGAACGAAGTGAAATACAGTACAGAAGACAACTGCCAAACAAACAATATTGCAGTTGCAACTGCTAAAGTCAAATTAAACATAATGGTGGCGGGGACAGCCTAGTACAAGAAGTTATAAACTGCAGTTGTGCTGTCGAGTGAGTCACTTAACTTAACACAATCGTAATTCGTAACCTTTACTGCTGTGTGGTAGGAGTTTGATGATTAATGCAATCAATGACGGCAATTAATTATGATGTACTACTATTAGCCGTTGACGGCTTGCACAATGCACATAGACTGAGCATGGGTGGCCAAGCAGAAGAAGCTCCTCGCCCTGCCTTGCAATTGAATTAGTGTTGCTTTCACCACATCTGCCCCAGCAAGCGTGTGATCAATTGGTGTACATTTTATGTAGTCACATCACACCTCAATATAAATCACAGCCCGGGGGAAGAGGGTTAGGGTTTGATGAATGGATGGGAAGGGGGTTTGGGGAAAGGTTTGAAAATGAAAAACAGTATGCATGGACAACAAAAGCAAAGCGCAATCTTGGCAGACGACCATGATCTTATCCAAAAAATCAATAAAGCGAGAAAAGGGAAATGCATGCGTTAATGATGAAGATTAGATAACTTGATGGTTAATGAGTAGTACATAATAACTCCTACTAGACAATTAGACAGTACAGGGCACCAGTATATTCTATTTCTATGCAATTTGCCTTGCCTGTAATATGCCCTCAGAGACCCAAATTCCATGTTGTACTGGGCTTACTTGTAAAGATAGCAAAGACAATTAACAAACATTTGTAGGGATCAATTAGCAAACAAACACACAACACACAGTCCTAATGATTGCAGAGAAAAAAGGAATCAAATTAATTAAAAGATGAATGATGAATGATACTAAAGTTACTGTATTATCATGCTAAAATTGTGGAGTTGAATCTCGTCCTTCCTCTTGGTCCTATCTTCCATGGACGCTCCGCACATCAATCTTGGTGGCCTTCCTGATGCCGATTGGTAAGGTAAATGTGAGTTGTGTCTCCCAGTATAGCAAGCACAGGGTAAAGGCCGGCCTGTAACGTCTAGATGGAAAAACAAAAGGGGTATTGAGAAATCAATGAATTAAAAAAAAAAAAAACATCAGTTACGGTGGAGTCCAAGAAGAGAAGAGAGAACACTTTCAGAGTGAGGCGGCTTGGATATATCGTGTAGATTCTGTTTACAGCATTAAGCTACAACAACAACAGGACAGAACAGGCCCACCACAGCACCAGCCCGTGACCCAACCTCCATTTACCTTAATTTTTGACATAGCCAGACAAAAGGCATACACAGCAACTTAGCATTTTCCTAATTAACTGACAAAATCAATGCTCCGCTGTCAGTCATCACTACACTCGACTAGACCACTACATGGACATGTAGGTCTGCTGTGTTTACTACTTTCTTGTTGAATTGTTGTGTTTATGTTTACCTTATGCCACTTCATGAAATGCAATTAGTCCTTGAATCATCTCCGATCCAACTGAATGACTGCGCGCGAAAAGATAGTATGGTCATCATCATGGTGTGGTACGTGTTGTCCAACTACAACTCAGTCTGTATTGTTGACTCCGATTAAGTCCATATTCCATATTAAAAAATTGCAACAGATATTGGCCTGCACCTGCAGTAGTAGGAGTACAATTTGGTTATTAAACAACAAGAAAGGAAACATTGACTGTCACTTATTTACTTGAGTCACTTTGTAGATTAACTAGTAGAGTAGAGTTCGACTTCATGCACAACATCAACAACAAACAACAGCAATCGCTCACAGTCTGCAAACATCCAATGCATTCCATCATTACCTGTCTTGCTCTTCTCTTTGGCTGTCAGATCATCAGATGCCTAGTGATGACATTTTTTTTTGTTTTTGCGGGGCAGTGGCCTCATCATTATTACTCCAGTCCACATTCATTTTGAGTGTTAGGCGCTGTTTCGGTTTTCGTCGTATTCATCTGTGGCACCTTTGTCACAGTTTAAGTTGCTTCCCATGGTCAGCAGCACTGTGATGATGGTCCGCGGCCTGTGTAGTGCTCATTGCTGGTCATTTGAGTTTGCACAAATGTCAGCAAGTTTCTTCGAAGAGTCTATTGTCTTTCTCTGCCAAGTACCTTCTGTCCTGACAGTGAGGACCTTTGGATGCCTGCTGAGGCTGTAGCCTTCAGACACTGATGAGTTTCAGCTTGAAAACAAAACGGAGGATAGCTATAGTAGTCACGTTTCACTTCTAATGGAGGCGGGACTGGTAAAGGCAACATTTATTGTACTAATGTCTGGCTTGATGGAAATGTACTCGTGCGAGACAGGAAGATGAAGCAGGACTCTGAAGAGTGGACAGTTAAATGCACAGACGTGCAACTCCAATAGGGAAATAAAAAGAAGACGGTGGTGATGGTTTTGTTGTGATTTGATTTGAACCAGAAAGACAGATACACAGACACATAAAGGAAGGAAGAAAGCAACAATTTGAAAGCCTAGTTGTCAGGGAAGAGGAGCTCGTCCTCAAACTCTGGTGGTTCGGACAGAAGTAGGTCCTGTAACGCACTATTTACGTCATCCAAGTCGCTCTGCTCTTCCTGCTGTGATTCACGTATTTTGTAATCCGGTGGTATAAAGTGCTGATTCATTTTGATCATGGTTAACCTCTCCACGCTTTGGGCCGAGAGACTGGTCCTTTTCGAAGTTACAATGGCACCAGCAGCACTGAAAACACGCTCAGAAGAGACACTTGCGACAGGGGAAGCGAGATACTTTATCGCCAGCCTGCTGAGCACTGTCCATTGGCTTCTTTTCCCATACCAATACACCAATGGGTTTCCATCCATGAAGACCTCTGTTGGGTCATCCAGATAGGCCTGGACCATCCGCTCAATGTTAAGGGGTGCTCGGATGTGCTCGGCCGGTTTTGCCTTTGCATCAGCACTGGACTTACCATACCCCTGCTGTAGAAACCAATCAGTTGCACATTGTGCTGCGGACGATCCTGTTCTTGATGTTATTGTTGGTGTAGGTGACTGCTGGGAGGCAAATGCACTGCCCTCAGGCTCCGAAGTATAACTTGACTCTGGATGCCCTGTAGTACTGGTTATGGCCTGTGGTGGGGGGCCTGTAATTAACAGCCGTTCACTTTCGAAAATAGTTGCTTCCTTAGCTATCAAAGTTTTGTAGTTGGCAACATCCACTTCCGAAAAAGGAATTACTGCCTTGCTGTTCAGAAATACTTTGTACCGTGGATCCAAAATTGTGGCACTAATGTAATGTGGTTGTGACAAAATTTTATTTTTAATCCTTGTATTTTCCGATAAGCGAGCGGCTAAGGTCTCCGCCAAATGATATGCGTCTTGTTTGTCATCCACACCTGTGTACGTTTCAGACACATCCTTCAGCTGTTGCTCTAGCATGTGCAACAATGGGATAGCTTGGCCCATAGTACAGTCCTCCCTGCTGACTTCACGTGTGAAGATCTCAAAAGGAAGTAGCATCTCAGTCAGGCATTTAATGAGGTCCCATTGAGCCATCTCAACGGTCATGCCTCTCACAGTAGGTTCCCCTATTCTTTGCATGACATAAGCATTGAGTGGTATGTACAGTTCAAACAGACGATCAAGCATATAATAAGTTGAGTTCCAACGTGTTGGCACCTCCTGGATGAGCGCTTTGACTGGCAGTTTATGCTCACGTTGAATGACCCTCAGCTGCTTCCGGGCTTTAAAAGAATGGCTGAAATGTGTGCATATTCTTCTGCAGGTGACCAGTAAGTTGCTGACTTTTGATTCATTTTTCAAAAAGTCTTGAACAACAATGTTAATGCAGTGTGCCAAACACGGGACCCTGAAATAGCCACCATTGCGCATGGCCAAAACTACATTACTGCCGTTGTCCGTGGCAACAAAACCAATCGTAAGCCCTCTTGGGCGCAGCCACTCAAAGACCTTGGTGTTAAACTCTTCCAAAATGTTTGCAGCAGTATGAGATTTCTCCATGGCAAACATGGCTACAGTTGCATGTTTGCGAGTGGCATGAAAAATCTCTGCAGTATCAACACCAGCAGATAGCTGTTCTCTAACACCCACAAAACTGATCCAGTGTGCAGTGATGCACATGTAATCTGTGGCTTGGCAACTGGTCCACATGTCTGTAGTCAGGTGGATACTGTGAACAGCACTCTGCTTCAAGGCCTTTCCTAGCAATTCCAGCACGTCGTGATGTAGTGCTGGAACTGCAACTCTGGCAAAATAGTAGCGGCTGGGAACATGCCATTTTGGGCAGATGGTTGACACAAATTCCACAAAACCCAACCCTTCAACAAAAGAAAAAGGGAGAAGGTCCAGTGCTAACATTTTAGCCAGCTTCGCATTGTACAAACGTGCTATTGGGTGGTTGCGTTCGTACTGCCCCTCACCCCCAAACATGCTGATAATGGTAGGCTGCATGGTTTTCCTTTCTCTTAGGCTCAACGCACTTTTTGGTAGTGCGGACCTGGTACTTCTTGGTGTCTCCGGCTGACTCTTACTCTTGTGCCACTGAGATGTTGCTGAAGATGTGTGCAACGTTAAGACTGCACTGCTGGGGTCAGGGACACCTTGTGTACCACTAGTGAGAATGTCTCCCTGTCCTTCCTCTTCCACCGTGATCGGATCTTCTTCTACTCCTTTATCCCCACCAACACCAGTGGTTGCCGTTTTTTTCTGTCGCGAAGGTGGTCCTCCCAGCTGATCAAGTGGTGTTTTTTCAGATGGGTCATTTGGCCTCCGGTACCATAGTTTGTACCAAGCTTACCACGACTAACAGAGGTATTACAAATGGAGCATATAGCAATGTTCTCCTCCTTTTCGCTAACCGTAAAGAAGTCCCAAACTGGGGAGCTTAACTTTGGCCTCCTGCTGGAGGTGCCACTTCCAATGCCGGATGATCTGTAGGGTGTGTGTTGAATTTGACTCTGTGCTGCTGTACCACTACCTACTCCTACAGAGGTGGTGGTTGTGCTGGATGTAGGTCGCTGCCGGGCCTTTGCTAATGCAAATATGGAAGCTGTAGGTCGTGTTGGTGTTACCTGTGGAGGTATGCGTGCTACATCCCTCGCAGCGATTTTGGATAGAGTAAGAATGTTGGTCTCCATCTCCTCGGGGCCGGGAGTGATGTTCGTGATGACTGGCTCGTCGTCATCATCATCATCATCTTGCTGTTCTACATCGACCTCCATAAGTGTAAGGCTTTCTGGAACCTTCCTTTTCCCTAGCTTGGTCTTGGAACGTGGCTCCCTCTCAGACTCAGTTTGAGGCTTCCAAGTGGCATCTAGATCATCAGAAGGGGGCTTGGCGAAGAACTCGATGGACTACCCCTCCTTTTCCTTGCTGGGGATTTGGAAGACAATGGATCTTCTGAATGAGTGGCTTCTTCTTCTACCTCTGCATGAGGCTCAATTTCCTGAACTGCCCCTACTTCAGGAGGAACAACAACTACTATTGCGGGCGGTGGTTGCGGCTGTTGTTGTTGACCACTTATCTGCTGTGTTTCCTCCTGCGTTGATTGGGTACTACTTTGAGATAGCGATAAGTTTATCTCCGGCTCAGCATCACTGCTTTCCACCATTAGGCTGGCTACCTCTTCTCCACTCATGTGCTTGGCCCTGGGTTGGTGGGTTGGGTCCACTGATGCGGATGTGCTGCCCCCAGCTTGCCCCCGGACACCGCTGCTGCAGGCGCAATTTTTTTTCTCCCAAAAAGGTACTGGCCGGCACACCAGACTTCAGTGTCACTTGCTTCTTCTGTTCCTTCTTCTTCTCAATAGCAACTTTCTTGGTACTGGAGGACCTGGTACCTGCTTTCTTTGGGCCCATCTTCTTCAGATGTCAGCAGCACTCAGTTGCAGAGATGTCTGGTCAGTCAGGTCACACGTCACGTTGTGTGTCCAGCAGCAGGATGTCTGTCTGGAAGTGCAACAGGCAATGTTGAGAGACACACCTCCTCCTCAGTCTTTGTGCACCTAAAAGCAAAAAAGCCAGAACATCAGTCAAACATAGCACAAATCAAACAAATAGAATATAGAACTTAGTGTGTGGTGGCCTCAATTATTAAATTTCAGAAACTCTTCCAACAACAACACACAGTGTAGCCATTTGTGAGACGTTGACAACAAGGCCAGGGCTTTCCTGGCTACTGTACACTCTGGAAGAATAAGAATATTAAAGAACTAAAACTAAAATGTACTGGAGCATGTTTGGCCTAAATTTGTGCATCACGTGTGATGTATTATATAGCAGCATCAGGGAGCTGCAGCTGGCAATGGGGATGGATTTGGCAGCAGTAAAACAAGAGGAAAAATGGAAAGACACGCAGGCCTATTTGGCAAAAACAGCACACTAATAACTACCACAAAAAAATGGCCCCCAGAAACATGGTGACTCACAGGCACAAGGCACGGCAAACAATGAACTCAAGCAGGCCTATATATGGGCAGACAAAGGATGCCTTATAAAACACACACCGCTTTCATGCAAAAACAAAAATCCACATGGCTAAAAACACTTTGGAAAGTTAGACAACCACTACAACAACACTATTCTAATGACAGTACACACGCAAAAAATGCATTTATTTACCACACCCAATAAGTGAAATAGTCAGACCCTCCAAAAAAAGCCAGATTTCGGAATGCAATTTAATCTATTCAATGCCATCTATGGCCTAAATGATGCCAAAGTTCCACAGACTACACAGAAACAGTTTTATGCACCCATGGTGAGTACCTCTGGGCCTACTGGCATACTGGGCCGCAAGCTTGGAGGCCTATGGCAAAAGCACAGTGGCTGGTTTAACAAAATGGCCGCCGCCCACATGTCCAGGCCACCCAAAATAACAAAAAGTGAAGACAAAGGACAGGACCAGGCAGTTGGAGACTGTGGGAAACTTGCTACCTCTTGGAAAAAATTGTAAAACAAAAAAAAAATGACTCCTTGATCACCAAACTACATCTAAATGACAACCTGAGGAGTTTTTTGTGCAAAATGAACTAAATCAACATTTTCGAGAAGGTTTACTGATGCTCGAGAGATATTGTTCGCCAGATTGTAAATCCTGCGTGTTCGGCATCGCGATCGTCACAAATTGTCGTTATCGCGCGCGCGAAAACGTACATTGAGCGCGCGAAGAAGTTAAAAAGTGTAAGTCCGCGTTGTCGCGCAGTGCGGACAAGCCCAAAGTCCGCGAGCTGAAGGCCCAGGGTTACCTACTGGCTGAAAAGGCCTATTTATTTAACAAACACCACAAAAAAGAAAATACGCTCCAAAAACCACTTTTACCAATTAAAAACAATGCCATCCATGGCCTCAATTATGTTACAATTCAACAGACAACAAAAAACAGTTTTTATGCACCCATGAGGATGACTACCGCCGGGCCTACTGCCACACTAGGCCGCAAGCTTTGAGGCCTATGGCAAAAGCACAGTGGCTGTTCACACAAAATGGCCGCCAACAACAACAAGAAAAGGAAGACAAGACAGACAATGCAGGCCTAAGGCAAAAGCACAATGCCTGGCTTCACAAAATGGCTGCCACCCACATGGCCAGGCCACCCAAAATAACAAAAAGTGAAGACAAAGGACAGGACCAGGCAGTTGGAGACTGTGGGAAACTTGCTACCTCTTGGAAAAAATTGTAAAACAAAGAAAAAATGACTCCTTGATCGCCAAACTACATCTAAATGACAACCTGAGGAGTTTTTTGTGCAAAATGAACTAAATCAACAGTTTCGAGAAGGTTTAATGATGCTCGAGAGATATTGTTCGCCAGATTGTAAATCATGCGTGTTCGGCATCGCGATCGTCACAAATTGTCGTTATCGCGCGCGCGAAAACGTACATTGAGCGCGCGAAGAAGTTAAAAGTGTAAGTCCGCGTTGTCGCGCAGTGCGGACTTGCCCAAAGTCCGCGAGCTGAAGGCCCAGGGTTACCTACTGGCTGAAAAGGCCTATTTATTTAACAAACACCACAAAAAATAAAATACGCTCCAAAAACCACTTTTACCAATTAAAAACAATGCCATCCATGGCCTCAATTATGTTACAATTCAACAGACAACACAAAACAGTTTTTATGCACCCATGAGGATGACTACCGCCGGGCCTACTGCCACACTAGGCCGCAAGCTTTGAGGCCTATGGCAAAAGCACAGTGGCTGTTCACACAAAATGGCCGCCAACAACAACAAGAAAAGGAAGACAAGACAGACAATGCAGGCCTAAGGCAAAAGCACAATGCCTGGCTTCACAAAATGGCTGCCACCCACATGGCCAGGCCACCCAAAATAACAAAAAGTGAAGAAAAAGGACAGGACCAGGCAGTTGGAGACTCTGGGAAACTTGCTACCTCTTGGAAAAAATTGTAAAACAAAAAAAAAATGACTCCTTGATCACCAAACTACATCTAAATGACAACCTGAGGAGTTTTTTGTGCAAAATGAACTAAATCAACATTTTCGAGAAGGTTTAATGATGCTCGAGAGATATTGTTCGCCAGATTGTAAATCCTGCGTGTTCGGCATCGCGATCGTCACAAATTGTCGTTATCGCGCGCGAAAACGTACATTGAGCGCGCGAAGAAGTTAAAAAGTGTAAGTCTGCGTTGTCGCGCAGTGCGGACTTGCCCAAAGTCCGCGAGCTGAAGGCCCAGGGTTACCTACTGGCTGAAAAGGCCTATTTATTTAACAAACACCACAAAAAAGAAAATACGCTCCAAAAACCACTTTTACCAATTAAAAACAATGCCATCCATGGCCTCAATTATGTTACAATTCAACAGACAACAAAAAACAGTTTTTATGCACCCATGAGGATGACTACCGCCGGGCCTACTGCCACACTAGGCCGCAACAAGCTTTGAGGCCTATGGCAAAAGCACAGTGGCTGTTCACACAAAATGGCCGCCAACAACAACAAGAAAAGGAAGACAAGACAGACAATGCAGGCCTATGGCAAAAGCACAATGCCTGGCTTCACAAAATGGCTGCCACCCACATGGCCAGGCCACCCAAAATAACAAAAAGTGAAGACAAAGGACAGGACCAGGCAGTTGGAGACTCTGGGAAACTTGCTACCTCTTGGAAAAAATTGTAAAACCAAACAAAAATGACTCCTTGATCACCAAACTACATCTAAATGACAACCTGAGGAGTTTTTTGTGCAAAATGAACTAAATCAACATTTTCGAGAAGGTTTAATGATGCTCGAGAGATATTGTTCGCCAGATTGTAAATTCTGCGTGTTCGGCATCGCGATCGTCATAAATTGTCGTTATCGCGCGCGCGAAAACGTACATTGAGCGCGCGAAGAAGTTAAAAAGTGCAAGTCCGCGTTGTCGCGCAGTGCGGACTTGCCCAAAGTCCGCGAGCTGAACGCCCAGGGTTACCTACTGGCTGAAAAGGCCTATTTATTTAACAAACACCACAAAAAATAAAATACACCCCAAAAACCACTTTTACCAATTCAAAAGTAAACAAGGCCATCCATGGATGCCCGGCCTACATGATGTTTAAACTTTAAATTCAACAGACATCACAGAAACCTGCACCCATGGGTACCTCGGGCTCTAGTCTGGGCCTACTGGCTGAAATTCCAATCAAAGAAAAACAACTAGGCCCCTGCAGAAACTACAGGCCACAACAATACATTTAAAAAAATATGGAAATCCCCCAAAAAATGTAGGTACAAACAAGCCCCAATCAAACAAACAAGTACACCAATTCTCCAACTTACTTGTAAAATCTCAAATCCAAGAGTCCTCAAATCCATTCCAATGATATGATGCAGCAGACAGACACAAAAAGTGATCCTTCCAGGTCAAAATCAAAATGCAAGTGAACAGCACATGGACAAAACACTGGGAGGAGCCTGCTGGACAGGAACAGGAAGTTTGAGAATCAGGGGCACTTCCTTCCTCTTGGAAAAAAAGAAAAAGGACTCCTTGCTCACCAAACTACATCTCTAAATGACAACCTGAGGAGTTTTTTGTGCAAAATGAACGAATTCATCTTTTTCGAGAAGGTTTTATGATGCTCGAGATATATTCATCGCCAGAATGTAGTTTCTTCGTGTTCGGGATCGCGATCTTACCAACACTGCCGCCGGAAGTCAGATCGCGCGTCCGAATGACGTGTTCGCGGTCGCACACTCTCGCGGGAACTTGCGGCCGGATTCCAAATCTCGTGGCGCCCGCGAACGGATAGGAAGTCGCGTCGGCGAACGCAGAATCACGGTAGGTCGTTACCGCGCGCGCGAGAACGTATATTGAGCGCGCGATGAAGAAAAACAGCTACGCTACGCCGCAAATTGCGTAGCGCACGGTAGCTTCGCGTTCTACGCGAATCGCGAAGTTACCGCAACTTCGCAGGCTTCGCGAGCGTAGCGAATTTCACCGCCCAGGCTTAGTTTAATCCATCATCATTCTTTAGCTCACTCCACCACCCCAGTTCAGACATGGCCATATGCAAATCAGCCTGACCCTGTGCCTCATGGGAACAGTCCAGCCCGAACTGCCAAGCCATGTCTTC
The DNA here is from genome assembly GCA_963921515.1 of Calotriton arnoldi. Classification (NCBI taxonomy): domain Eukaryota; kingdom Metazoa; phylum Chordata; class Amphibia; order Caudata; family Salamandridae; genus Calotriton; species Calotriton arnoldi. The sequence goes on from CAWUFW010003240.1 coordinate 565,549, forward strand.
CCTGGACCGGAAACAAACATCCTGGGACCGGTTTCTGGCTATTCAGCCGTCATCAGCCAGGCTAGCTTGAATCCAGTGGCAAAGTGAGCAAGGGACCCACGTCTGGGCATACCCTGCCAACTTAGGGCGAACAAAGCGATACCAAAGGGGATGATGGACGGAGCGCTTGAGCTAATCAAACACTCACCCCCAGTCAACTGATCTGGGTTTAATCCATCATCATTCTTTAGCTCACTCCACCACCCCAGTTCAGACATGGCCATATGCAAATCAGTCTGACCCTGTGCCTCATGGGAACAGTCTAGCCCGAACTGCCAAGCCATGTCTTCCCTGGACCGGAAACAAGCATCCTGGGACCGGTTTCTGGCTATTCAGCCGTCATCAGCCAGGCTAGCTTGAATCCAGTGGCAAAGTGAGCAAGGAACCCACGTCTGGGCATACCCTGCCAACTTAGGGCGAACAAAGCGATACTCAAAGGGGATGATGGACGGAGCGCTTGAGCTAATCAAACACTCACCCCCAGTCAACTGATCTGGGTTTAATCCATCATCATTCTTTAGCTCACTCCACCACCCCAGTTCAGACATGGCCATATGCAAATCAGTCTGACCCTGTGCCTCATGGGAACAGTCCAGCCCGAACTGCCAAGCCATGTCTTCCCTGGACCGGAAACAAGCATCCTGGGACCGGTTTCTGGCTATTCAGCCGTCATCAGCCAGGCTTGCTTGAATCCAGTGGCAAAGTGAGCAAGGGACCCACGTCTGGGCATACCCTGCCAACTTAGGGCGAACAAAGCGATACCAAAGGGGATGATGGACGGAGCGCTTGAGCTAATCAAACACTCACCCCCAGTCAACTGATCTGGGTTTAATCCATCATCATTCCTTAGCTCACTCCACCACCCCAGTTCAGACATGGCCATATGCAAATCAGTCTGACCCTGTGCCTCATGGGAACAGTCCAGCCCGAACTGCCAAGCCATGTCTTCCCTGGACCGGAAACAAGCATCCTGGGACCGGTTTCTGGCTATTCAGCCGTCATCAGCCAGGCTAGCTTGAATCCAGTGGCAAAGTGAGCAAGGGACCCACGTCTGGGCATACCCTGCCAACTTAGGGCGAAAAAGCGATACCAAAGGGGATGATGGACGGAGCGCTTGAGCTAATCAAACACTCACCCCCAGTCAACTGATCTGGGTTTAATCCATCATCATTCTTTAGCTCACTCCACCACCCCAGTTCAGACATGGCCATATGCAAATCAGTCTAACCCTGTGCCACATGGGAACAGTCCAGCCCGAACTGCCAAGCCATGTCTTCCCTGGACCGGAAACAAGCATCCTGGGACCGGTTTCTGGCTATTCAGCCGTCATCAGCCAGGCTAGCTTGAATCCAGTGGCAAAGTGAGCAAGGGACCCACGTCTGGGCATACCCTGCCAACTTAGGGCGAACAAAGCGATACCAAAGGGGATGATGGACGGAGCGCTTGAGCTAATCAAACACACACCCCCAGTCAACTGATCTGGGTTTAATCCATCATTCTTTAGCTCACTCCACCACCCCAGTTCAGACATGGCCATATGCAAATCAGTCTGACCCTGTGCCTCATGGGAACAGTCCAGCCCGAACTGCCAAGCCATGTCTTCCCTGGACCGGAAACATGCATCCTGGGACCGGTTTCTGGCTATTCAGCCGTCATCAGCCAGGCTAGCTTGAATCCAGTGGCAAAGTGAGCAAGGGACCCACGTCTGGGCATACCCTGCCAACTTAGGGCGAACAAAGCGATACCAAAGGGGATGATGGACGGAGCGCTTGAGCTAATCAAACACTCACCCCCAGTCAACTGATCTGGGTTTAATCCATCATCATTCCTTAGCTCACTCCACCACCCCCGTTCAGACATGGCCATATGCAAATCAGTCTGACCCTGTGCCTCATGGGAACAGTCCAGCCCGAACTGCCAAGCCATGTCTTCCCTGGACCGGAAACAAGCATCCTGGGACCGGTTTCTGGCTATTCAGCCGTCATCAGCCAGGCTAGCTTGAATCCAGTGGCAAAGTGAGCAAGGGACCCACGTCTGGGCATACCCTGCCAACTTAGGGCGAACAAAGCGATACCAAAGGGGATGATGGACGGAGCGCTTGAGCTAATCAAACACACACCCCCAGTCAACTGATCTGGGTTTAATCCATCATCATTCTTTAGCTCACTCCACCACCCCAGTTCAGACATGGCCATATGCAAATCAGTCTGACCCTGTGCCTCATGGGAACAGTCCAGCCCGAGAGGCAGTTAGAAAACTGTGCTCTGAGTCCAGAAACATTCACCAGATCTTTCTAGACCAAGTAGTTCCAGAGATGTTTGCATTTGTTATCCCACTCCAGATGTATGGCTTCGGTAGCCGTTTCTGTTGGCCAAGGACTGGTGGGCAACCCTGCTACTATAATTTGTGGCTGTGACAGGTGAGGTCCTATAACTATGCGCTGGAACCTCTGTGCCATCTGAGGGGCAGATTTACAAGCCCCTTGCATCACATTTGCGCCGCTGTTGCGTCACTTCTGTGACGCAGCGGCGGCATAAACCATGCACCACGTTGCGACTTATTTACAACGTGACGCATCTAGGGAGATGCGTCACGTTGCAAAGCCCAGCGCCACATTAAACTTGCATCAGGTTTAATGTATGCAGGGTGGGCGTTCCCTCGGAAAAAGCCTCGTAAAAGTGACGCAGTGAAATCTACAAGATTTCACTGAGTCACTTTTCAGAGGCCGCTGCGACAAATCCTTATGCCTGCTTGAAGCAGGCGTAAGGAGTGGCGCAGCACGTTAGGTATGGGCGGCCCCTGAGCATTGCTGGAGTTGCGTCGCATTTGTAACACGACTCCAGCAATGCGCCGCCCTTACGCCATCAGATGCGACACGCATCTGCCTATCCCTGTGCCACGGTGCGCCGCATTCTAAATGCGACGCATCCGTAGTGGCGCAAGGGGGGAATTGCGTGTCGCATCTATTCTGGCACATCCCTGCTGATTTGCAGGGATGCGCCAGTCCTTGTAAATCTGCCCCTGAGTGAGTACTATGGTGTAAGCACTCTGGACTCAGTTACTCAGCCAACTGAAGTAGCCCAATGCCTAGTGTTCAGTTTAGTGACCAGCTTTGGAACAGGCTTTGGAACATTCTATAACGTTCTCAAGCATTGTAAGATGGCAGTGGGGTAGGAAATTCTGTGCAGAGCTCGGATCGAAAATCATCCAGTAGCCCATTTGCTCCCTTCTGTGCCTCAACTGCAGCACCAAATGCTGTTTTTCAATCTGAGCTATGTATGCATAATTTCACGTTTGCCTCAGCAACACCTGGCACTATTTGTGCTTGTGGTAACATCTCTAGTGACGTGCTGCACAATTCTTTAATTATTACCTTTATTTACTCTCCTCGATGCGTAGGTACTTTGAATAATATCACTTTACCTTGTTCAATTATTGTGACTCTACAAACCCTTCAAAGGATCACTTTGCATCACATTTATGCCAGTATTGAAGAAATGGCCACATTTCCTCGTAATTAGCTGCCTGAACTCTCCTCCCATCCATATTATGTCACCCCTGATTTCTTTTGGTGAACACACTGAGTAAAGTGCTTAAAAGGATAAGGATAATTTGTTTGAAAATTATATTTTAGTTTATTTAATATAATATTTGTAGGTATTTGTAATATGTATTTAACATTATAATATGTTATATTTGTATTTACATTTTTAACATATTTATATATTTTAAATTTATTTTGTTTTTTAAATTTTATTTTTGTTGTTGTTAATATTTTGTTTGTTTTTAATTTTGAACTGACTGGAGTGGGAATATTAATTGTTACAGCTCCACAATCCAACACTTTTTACCCCTTCGATATCCAACACTTTCCCTACTGTTGCATTGACTGGAGTGGGAATAGTAAATTTTAATCCTCCGCTATCCAACACTTTCCCTACTGTTGAACTCACTGGCGTGGGAATAGTAATTTTTAGCCCTCCGCTATCCAACACTTTCCCTACTGTTGCAGTGGCTGGAGTGGGAACAGTACATTTCAACCCTCCGCTATCCAACACTTTCCCTACTGTTGCACTCACTGGAGTGGGAATAGTGATTTTTACCCCTCCGCTCTCAAACACTTTCCCTACTGTTGCACTGACTGTAGTGGGAAATTTAAGTTTAAAGATTTTCAAATAGTTTGTTTTAATTTATAATAGGATTTTTTTAAATTAGATTTTATGTTATTGGTATATATGTATATATATATATATATAAATATATATATATATATATATATATATTTGTAAATTTTTATATAATTTTAAAATGATAAAATAAATTAAAATTATTTCTTTATTAATTGTTTTAAAGTATATATATATATACATAATTATTATTTTGTATGTGTTTATTTGTTATATTTGTTAAATTTTAAAATTGATTTTATTTAATATTTATTATTTTATTTTATATATATAAAAATCGATAATTTGTACTACTATAGTTACCTGTTTAAGTATAGGGAGTTGTTATTTTTGCCGCCTATATTTTTACCTCGATATTTTTTTCATCTATATTTTTGAGGTCGCTATTCTGTCAGTAAACCCGCACTAACCAAGTAGTCGAGGGGCTGCTTAGTGGAGCTGTGCTGCGACCTCAATAAGACGTCCTGGGAAGTGGGAACGTCTGTCAGGAGGCGGGAGGGAAAGTAGATGGAAAAGTGGTGGGGATCTGCACAGCAATTGACAGCAGTGGCTGACCCCAGCTACAAATTAAGCAGAAGGTTACCAGCAATTAGGCAGACTGAGGCAAGTCCAGAAGGACGAGCACCTCAACAGAGGGCAGCTGCTGCGCTGAACAAATGGTCAAGGTCAGCATAAATAACATAAGATGTCTGCTGCCTCATGCTACTCGCATTCACCCGATCAGCTGGTTTTGGCACAACCCTAGTTTATGTGAATCTCATCCACATCACTTTAGAGTGAGAGATTCTGCGCAGCCATGCTCCACCTCTTTGGTTCCCTGCCGACTCCCTCTCATGCTCCTTTGGGCCCAAAGCAGCATATAAGTCTTCCACCTGACATTCCGCCAGTGGGTCCACCTGCCCAGCCCATCTTGCATCCGGTTCCCCTTCCGACCCAACTTCGGGCACCATGAACTGAGCCGGCCAAATAAACGCAGATGCTAACTTTGTCACCTGAGGAGGCAGATCCAAATTGTTCTTTCTCACCCCCAACCAACACAGGTCAAACCTCATTCGATGTTTCTCCTGATTCCAGCAGGGGTGCCATGTCTCCCATTGATTTTCTGCCCCTAGAGCATCTGCAGGATCATCAATATTCTCTACATTCCCTTTTTGGAACCAATTCTGACAATGATTATGAGGCGGTCGATGAGTTTGCTCAACCCTATCAGGAAGACCATTGGTAAGAAGACTTTTGAGAGGCTAGTGATCCCCCTCCTTCCCCCAGACCATCCACAGACAAATCTGCTTTCTTCGCCTTGGTAATGTGCAGGGGGATCGAAGTTCTTGACCTATGACTTCATACCCTAGAGGTGAAGACCAACGATTTAACTGAACTTCTTCAGCCTGAGCAGATAATCTCAGAACCTCTCCTGCCCTTTAATAAGGTGCTGATGGACACCTTATTGGGTAACTGGGCCAAACTATGTTCTGGCCTGCCAGTCAATCGTCAGGTTGACAGGCACCACCAATCTCTTGGCTGTAAGACTGTGGCGCAGCCACTCACCTGAAGTTCAGGTTGTCTGCAGGAGCAATGAACTGTCCTCTCTCCTCCTAGAACACCTCTCGGCACTACTAAACTCGCTACAGGAGTCCCGGCAGGTGTCCCAAAAGGGAAGGAGAATGGGACGAGAAAAAGTGAGAGAACACTGCTACTTCATACAGCCTGGTTCAGCCCCGGCACCCTTGAGGGGATATGTTTGCAGAGTAGGGTTGCCTTTTTGAGGACTTGCGTTTCTCTATAAAATAAGAAATGCAAAAGATGAGTACAGAGACAATTCTGGGCCACTCAGTCGCACTCAACACAAAACATTCATTGTAAGCACGGTATGTTAAACACCTGGTACTCAAGAGGAGCTGAGATACTCTCTTAGCCTTTGTCTGCAGGTTGCAGGAGAATACAATCCAAATATTAGTTCTCTAAGAGCAATGCTGCCAAAACGGAGTCACTGGCTATGATTATTTGTCATCTACAGCCAGGTAAACGAATGGCACCCAGACACGTCGTTTCGCTTGCACAAATCACCTGTAAACAAATATTCACATCTAGGAACAGGCCCAAAGGGCTACATAAGCCAGTGTCCATATAATATGATGATTAGAGGGGTAACAGGATGCTTCCATGCGCAGGGCGTGGTGTCAAGTTCACAATTTTCGTCTTAATATCAAAGTTCTATGCAAATAGAGTAAAAACTAAAATCTCCGAAGTTGGAAATGAGTTCAAACATAAAATGACCCCAAGCGCTTGGCTGAATACAAATATGAAATTAGTTCAAACATAAAATGACTCCAAGCGCTAAGCGTACCACAAATATGAAATGAGTTCAAACATAAAATGACTCCAAGCACTTAGCGTAATACAAATATGAAATGATTTCAAACATAAAATGATCCTAAGCGCTAAGCGCGAAACAAATATGTAAATGCCATAGTCTTGAATCAAACGTCACTTGTGCCAAATACCAGATGGCCAATTCACATGGCAAATATGCAAGGACGAGCCTTCCAACACCAACAGAAAATGTTAAAGTCACTCAGCCTTTCACTTCACACGCAGCCTTAAAGCGCACTGCCCTTAGCTGTCCGATGCTTGCTGCAGTCCTGGACCGGTCCGCGCCTCTGTCCAATGCTGAAGGAGGAAATCCTGAAGCGTTGACAGAAGCAGTCTCCAGCTGAAGCGGGAACCAGGAGATGAAGCCAAGCACTAACAGGTGGGAGGCTTGGCTTTTATAGGCAGTTCAGTGGCAGTTAACCACACATGGCTAGCCACGCCCATAAGCATGACAGGTGCCTCAGCCACACCCATAAGCATGGCAGGTGCACATGTCCAATAATGTGACACTGTTACTAGCATAAAAAAACAAGCATTGGCAAAACAAGCACTGGCACCAGCAAACACAATAAAAAGAAACAAACATTGGCAGTGGCAAGAAAAGGAAAACACCAAACAACTTAGTGGACATAAACGTGAGCAAGCAGGGACCCCTGAGGGTGCCAACATACCAGACAGGATGGGGAGCTCCTGACAGTTCCCCCCACCAAAGGTACTCATAGGGGGCAGGGCTTCATGGGATGGCGAAGGTGAACGAGACACACAAGGCGAAGAGCATGGACCGCAGAGGCGGGTTCCCAAGAGTTGTCAATGGGACCGTAGCCCTTCCAGGCCAGCAGATAATCCAACACGCCCCGGATGCGTTTGGAATCCAGAACTTTCACCACCTCAAATTCCAACTCTCCATTCACTTGAATTGGGGGAGGAGGAGCTGAGCAAATCAGGGAAATACAGGGTGCACCTTGTAGTCCTCGGGTAACTCAAGTTCCATGGCCAAAGGGTTCACTACCTTACAGATGGTAAAGGGACCAAGAAAGCGGGGGAGTCGTTTTTTCGATCCTGCCAAATGTAAATTCTTGGAAGATAGCCAAGCACGATCCCCACTATGATAGTCAGGAGCAGGTATTCTATGTTTATCTGCTTGTGTTTTACATGCTTCTTGATACTGAGCTATATGTCGTACCTGTGGTTGGATATCATACAATTTAATGTGGTGTTCCTGCACCGACCGGACTTTTCCTGCTTTGGTAGGGTCAAGAATAGGGAACATTCTAGGATGATGACCAGTCAAACAATAAAATGGGGAAACCCCAGTAGGAGTGTGCTTACTGTTATTATAGACGAATTCAACCAGTGGCAAGACCATATCGCACTCCGAGGACCATGTGGAGACCAGACACTGTAGGATTTGTTCTAAGGATTGGTATGTGCGCTCCGTTTGACCATCTATCTGTGGATGATACGCAGAGGAGAAACGGATATCTATCCCCAGAGAGGAACATAAACCCCACCAGAAGCACAAGATGAATTGGGTCTGCGGTCAGACACGATGGAAGAAGGTAACCTATGAAGATGCACTATGTGTTGTATAAATAAAGTCACTAGCGCACTCGCTGTGGGAAGGGTTTTCATGGGAATAAAATGTGCTATTTTTGTCAGGTAATCTACCACTACCCAAATGACAGTTTGCCCATTGGAGGAGGGTAGGTCCATGATGAAATCCATACTTATGGTGTACCATGGTGTAGACGGAACTGGGAGAGGTTGTAAAAGACCTGCTGGAGGTGTGTGTGGTGTTTTTGCTTGAATACAAGTAGGACAGTGTTGAATGTATGTCTTAACATCCTGTATTAACGTAGGCCACCAAAACCAGCGTTGACATAGGTCAATTGTCTTCTTTTCCCCTAAGTACCCTGCAAGAGCAGAGTCATGTCCCCAGTGTAGCACTGTTTCCTGCAACTCTTGTGTGCAAACAAAGAGTTGGTCACCATGATATAAGAAGCCCTGTCGTTCAAGCACACCGGAGGGATGAGGAGTGACATCTTTTACCTGAGCAAGTTTCTCATAAAATTCTTGAGAGGAACAGACTGCTATAATTCTCTCAGCTGGTATGATAGGTTGCGTCTAGTTTTGATCAGAATCGGGTGAGGAGAAATTGAAACGTGAAAGTGTGTCTGCTTTTTGTTGTGCATTGCCCGGCCTATATGTAATAACAAAGTCAAATTCGTTAAAGAAGAGCAACCAGCGGAGCTGTCGTGGAGTCAAGGCTTTAATGTTTTCGAAGCATTGAAAGTTACAGTGATCAGTACGGATGGTTATGGTATATTTTCCTCCCCAGAGATGATGATGCCATTCTTTGAAGGCAACCTTTATGGCTAACATCTCCCTTTCTGCCACCGTATAATTCTGCTAGGCTGCTAACAATTTTTTTGAAAAATAGCCAACAGGGTGAAAACATCCTGTTTCATGGTCTTGTTGCGATAGGACACCACCCACAGCAATTTATGATGCATCGACCTCCACAAAAAAAGGTTGACATGGATCTGGATGTCGAAGTAAAGGGGCTTCCGTGAAGACCTTTTTAAGTTGCTGAAAGGCTTCAATAGCTTGTGAATCTCAGCAAAAAGGAACCCCTTTTTACAGTAAGTGGGTGATGGGTAACACCACCAAAGAAAACTGGGGTATGAGGTGCCGGTAGAAGTATGCAAACCCTATAAATAGCTATATCTCTTTCCCGGATTTAGGGACCTTCCATTGTAAAATTGCTTGCACCTTGGAGGTGTCCATGGCAATCCCATCTGGGGAGATGACATACCCCAAAAATTCAATGGTTGTGCATGAAAAATGCATTTCTCTGCCTTAGCGAGGAGGTGGTGTTCTCTGAGTTTTTGAAGGACAGCCCATACATGCTCTATGTGTTTTTCTGGAGATGACCAATAGATCAAAATATCGTCAATGTAAACTATGACACAGACATCAAGGAATTCCTGCAGCACTTCATAGATAAAAAATTGGAAGGCTGCAGGGGCGTTGCACAGACCAAAGGGCATCACAGTATATTCAAAAAGCCCAAATTTGGTCCGAAACGCCGTCTTCCACTCGTCTCCCTCCATAACATGAATTAGGTTGTAGGCTCCCCTCTGATCAAGTTTCGTGTAGATAGTGGCGTTACGGCATTGGTCCAAAAGAACCGGTATCAGTGGCAAGGGATATCGTTTTTTTAAGGTTGCCTTATTAATTGCACGGTAATCTATACAGGCGCGCAATTCGCCATTCTTCTTCAGGACGAAAAAGAGTGATGATGACACAGGGGAGGTAGAATGTCTAATGAAACCCTTAACCAAAGGGTCATCTATATACTCCCTGAGATACAAGGTTTCTGGTTCTGATAGAGCATAAACTCTGTTGCACGGTAATGTGACTCCTGGAATTAAGTCAATGCGGCAGTCGTATGTTCGATGGGGTGGTAAGCTTGTGGCCTGTTCGCTGAAAACATCAGAAAGGTCACTGTATGGTGCAGGCAAGTCAACTGGTGTCCCAGCCATGGGTTGGGTGGAAGTACAATGTAACAGGATCACTATCTGGGGTTTCTCCTAATAACACGCTTGCCAACAATGTTTGGAATCTAGTGTAACTGTTCTTGCAACCCAGTCAATTTTGGGGTTATGTACTTGTAACAATGGGATACTCAAAATGGCTCCAAAGACTGGGGTGTCTATTAGGTCGAACTGAATCTGTTCAGTATGAATGTTGACACAAATCATGGTTAAAGGACCTGTCTCATACATGATTAATCCAGAGGATAATTCAGAGCCATCGACAGCTCGGACTGGTTCCGGGGTGTTTTTCTGGATCATGGTAATTCCGAGGGTCTTGGCTAGACTTAATTCAAAAAAGTTACCTGTTGCTCCTGAGTCAAGCAGTATGGGAAGGACCTTAAGTGCTTGCGGAGACAAAACCAAGGTCACAATTAAGGTAAGATGACGGGGTGAGGGCGTTTTAGTATTAGCTAGGAGATCGGAGACCACGTTCATGGGAGCGCTCGATAAGGTGGTCTCCATCTTTACCAAGCCAGGTCATTTTTCGGCTGCTGCATACCATGTTCTACTCCTACTGTTAATGCTACTCTCTTTTTTTGGAAACTGGGTTTATTACCACAGTCCCGGGCAAAATGTCCGGCCTTCCCACAATATAGGCAAAGATTAAGTTTCCGTCTTCTATCTTTCTCCTCTTTGGATAAAGGTCCCCGGACACTCCCTATTTGCATGGGTTCTGTGGTGTCCTGGGAGGGACTGGCTGTTTCTTTCTTCTCGGTTTTCAGGACTAGCACTCGAGTATCCCCCTGTGACTTTTCACCTTTCCGATCCCCTAGACGGTTGACTAACCTAACTACTAAATTAATGAAAGCAGAACATTCAGTTGGTGGTTCTACAATCTGGGCTATGATGTCCTTTAACGCCTTCGCTGCGATCGGAATTCCGCCCAGGTGCTGGACATTCCGATTGCGGGCGTGGTCGTGATGAGCTCAGCTCGTCATGCGCACACGCCCACCGTGAGGCATGACGAGCTGAGCTCGTCATGAGCAGGGAAGGGGTTAAGTCATCCCTTAGACCACAATAGAAAAGTGAGGTTCTTTTCTCCTCAGGCCATTCTGTTTCGGCAATGAGCCGATTAAAAGAAGTAATGTATGTCAACAAATCTTTACTCCCCTGGCACAAATTTAGCAGTTTGTTGTCGCTAGCCTGCACAAACATGTGTTTTGCAAAGAGTTTGTGCATGGCATCTTTAAATCTTTCAAAATCATAAAGTAAGCGATCATTCTGCTCAACAAGGGGAATGGACCATGCAGCTGCATTACTCCCAAGATAAGAAATAATGAAGGCTACTTTAGCCGAATCACTTGGAAAGGCGTTGGGGAGACAGAAGAACTGTAAATGACACTGAGTCATAAAAGCCCTGAATGTCATATTATCACAAAAGAAGCGGTCAGGTGGGGCTAACGGGACTGGATTTGGGGTTGTCACATTCAGATGTAAGGGGTGAGGAACCATGTTTGCAATAGGGGCTGGTTGAACAGGTGGAGAGTGTAATGGAAACTTAAACCTAGGTGGTTGCATAAAGGTCATGAGTTGTTTTACCTTACTTTCATCCCATGAGTTGTCTCAAGGCTTATATCGCCGTAACCCCCATCACAAATCCTGATTCTCTAGTCTCAGATTTGAGACCTCCTGTTGTAAACTAGTTAGGGCTTTCGTAATATCTGCTAAGGTGTGGGTGTCTGTGTCTGTGTGTAGTGCCTGTGCTAAATCGCCAAAGGACCCCCTCCTAGAAATCATCACTCAGGCAGGCCTGTATTTTGTGTCTTGGCTTAGTGTAAGACTGTGGCGCAGCCACTTACCTGAAGTTCAGGTTGTCTGGAGGAGCGATGAACTGTCCTCTCTCCTCCTAGAACACCTCTCCGCACTACTGAACTCGCTGCAGGAGTCCCGGCAGGTGTCCCAAAGGGGAAGGGGAATGGGACGAGAAAAAGACAGAGAACTCCACACAGCCTGGTCCAGCCCGGCACCCTCGAGGGGATCTGTATGCAGAGTAGGGTCGCCTTTTTGAGGACTTGCATTTTTCTATAAAATAAGAAATGCAACAGATGAGTACAGAGACACTTGTGGGCAACCCAGGCGCACTCAAAATAGAACATTCATTATAAGAGAGTTATGCTAATCACCTGGTTCTCAAGAGGAGCTGAGATACTCTTTTAGCCTTTTTCTGTAGGTTGCAGGAGAATACAATCCAAATAATAGTCCTCAGAGAACAATGCTGCCAAAAAGGAGTCACTGGCTATGATTATGTGTCATCTACAGCCAGGTAAACAAATGGCACCTAGACAGGTCGTTTTGTTTGCACAAAACACCTGTGTACAAATATTCACATCTAGGAACAGGCCCAAAGGGCTACATAAGCCAGTGTCCATACAATATGATGATCAGAGGGGTAACAGGATGCTTCCATGTGCAAGGCGTGGTATCAAGTTCCCAATATTCGTCCTAATATCAAAGTTCTATGCAAATAGTATAGAAACAAAACTCTCAGAAGATAGAAATGAGTTTAACATAAAATGACCCAAAGCGCTTGGCTGAGATCAAATATGAAATGAGTTCAAACATAAAATGACTCCAAGCGCTAAGCGAAATACAAATATGAAACGATTTCAAACATAAAATGACCCCAAGTGCTAAGCTCGAAACAATTATGAAAAATGCCATAGTCTTGAATCAAAAGTCACTTGTGCCAAATACCAGATGGCCAATGGACATGGCAAATATGCAAGGACGAGCCTTCTGATTCCAACAGAAAATGTCAAAGTCACACAGCCTTTCACTTCACACGCAGCCTTAAAGCGCACAGCACTTAGCTGACCGATGCTTGCTGCAGTTCCGGACCGGCGCATGCTTCTGTCCAATGGTGAAGGAGGAAATCCTGAAGCGGTGACAGAAGCAGTCTCCAGCTGAAGCGGGAACCAAGAGATTAAGCCAAGCACTGACAGGTGAGAGGCTCGGGCTTTTAAAAGCAGTTCAGTGGCAGTTAACCACACATGGCTAGCCACGCCCATAAGCATGCCAGGTGCCTCAGCTACACCCATAAGCATGGCAGGTGCAAATGTCCAATAATGTGACACTGCTGCTAGCACCCAAAAACAACAAGCATTGGCAAAACAAGCACTGGCACCACCAAACACAATAAAAAGAAACAAGCATTGGCAGTGGCAAGAAAAGGAAAAAACAAACAAACAACTTGGTGGACATAAACGTGAGCAAGCAGGGACCCCTGAGGGTGCCGACATACCAGACAGGACAGGGAGCTCCTGACACTGGCAACCTCTCTGTAGGAGGCTGGCTTAGTATATGGTGCGCACTCATTTAAGTGAAGCTCCCTGCACTAGTCCAGACAACCCTTATGGTGATTTTAGTGGTCTTAGACAACCATAGAAAGCTTCCTAAATGGTAGTTGAGGAGAGCAGCCTTTAGGCTTAGTCCAGAAGGAGTATAAAGCAGCTTGTTTTACCAGTACTAATCATGTAGTGTAGGTTAAGTGAAAAGAACCAGACAGTGCAGTTATAGAAATATGTATTTATTATAAACACTCACTAACACATTGCAATATCTCCTACCCAAAGATATAATCACAATACTTCAACAATACAACAGGTAAGTAGCACAAATACATAGGGGTCTCCAGGGGGAGGCCAAACCATATACAAAGAAAGTAGAATGTGAACCGCAACCGAAGTAGAGACTGGACAAGGAAGACTTAGACAATCCGGGGTCCCAGGGAACCACCCAAGGGAAGTACCCAGGAACCCCACAGAAGCCGTGTGCAGAGTGGAAACACATCTGCATGCTCAATACAAGTCAATGGGTAAGTCGCGATTGCAGTTTTCAAGAAGACGGACCCTTCACAGAGGACCCTGAAGAAACTGAGTGAAATATGGAAGGTTTGAGAGTCACCCCACCCGTGAATACTTCACGAACCAGAATACCTACACCAGGGAAGCCGGGTGCATAGGTGTGAAGTGACGTTGGAAACCGCTGTAGACCACAATTGAGGACTTCAGTGAAGATGCCACTGGCGAAGAAGGTGAAAGTGTCCAGTGGAATCCAAGGGTGGATTCTTGATGAGGCGTACCTGCAAACAGAGGGTGCAGAGTCTATGCCACTTGGAAGTGACAAGGAGGCACGGAAGACCAATGACCACCGATGATGGAAGATGCAGGAGAGTTGAGAGTGCCCTTGTCGCTGCAGCTGTGAGGACAGTCAACACTGTGGAAGACCAGGAGCCATTTACGAGCTATCCCACGTTGGAAGTCGAGAGCCAGGGGGTTGTTGTCTGGCAGAAGCACCAACAAGCCTTGGCAGCAGCAACAGGCGAGAAAAGCAAAGAAGGTGAAGTTTCGGGACCAGCAAGGTCCAAGGGACCCACCAATCTCTGGTGAGTCAGAGTAGGCCCAGAGCCCAGAGCAAGCGGGGGAGCTCACTGGAGCCAAAGAAGACCCTCAAGAGGACCCACAGGCCGAAGGCACAGGAGTCACAAGAGGACCTCGACCAGCTCACCAAGAATGCAGGCCCACTGTGCAGAGGATGTGGTAAGGACAACAATCTTGGTAGCAAGAGATACTGGAGGCTGGAGCCTCTTGGAGCTCGAAGATCTCTGGAATAGAGAGTCAACAAGTCTTGGCAACGGAAAGTTGACACGGTGCACAGGGGTACTGCTCCAGCGGTTCTGACAAGGAATACTGACTTCAAACTTGCTGAGAAGACAGTGCAAGCCTCGAGGAAGTTGCAGACCCACCACCTGTGTTTGCTGAGCCTCTCAGAGTCCCGGGGTCTTCAGGAGAAGCAGACCGGTCAGCTTGGTTGCGGTGTCTGCAGATGCAGGGGAGTGACTCCTTCACTCCAAGAGAGATTTCTTCAGGTTTCTTGGATGCCTACTGGCCTGGAGAAGAACCTGTATGGAGCAAAGGCACAGATGATGCAGAAGATTGGCAGGGCGATGAGACCAGGAGCAGCAAGCGTCTTCCAGATGCAGTCTCAGTTCCCAAAGCGAAGTCCAACGAAGTCCAAAGTGCCCAGATTGTTGAAGATGAAGTGGTTTTGGATCTGAATCTTGCCCCACGATGAATCTGAAGAGCCACCCACAGGTAAGCCCTTAAGTACCCTAAAGAAAGGGTTGGGACGATTCAGGAGTCCCTCCCAGTGGAGGGGCTGGACAGAGGCGAGTGATGTCACTTCCTGGGCCGATGGATGATGGGAAATGCAAACACATCTTTATTTCAGGCAATTCCTCAGGGCATCCCACCTCCCAGGCATTCATAGCAAAGGGTGTGCTCCGACAAGTGCAGTGTCTGTTTGTTAGACTACCTATTCCACTGCAGGGATCTTTCGGCTTCAATTCTGTGCTTTCTAACCCACCATGTACTCTAAGGGGGCTAAAAAGTAATTTCTGAGAAAACAGAGGTGGGTAATGGGAATAGGGAATATACACATGTTACTGCATAGTTTCCTCTTTTGGCCCTGGTATGGTTTCATCTCAAGCACTGAAGCCCTGAACAGAGTATGAAGTCTCCTGACCTGAACTATCTAATTTGCTGTGTATAATATATCTTTTGGAGTTGGGTAACGCTCTGTAGCTACATGTGCTTGTGAATACAAATGGCTCACTTGCAATAAATAATGTAAAATGTTGATCTAAAGTCTAACTACCCTGTGGTGCAATGATATATGCATACTTAAACTATTCTTTCAACTACCTTGAATATTATTGAACGCAGTTTACAATATATTCAGCAAGCCAAATCAAATACATATTTCAATGTCTTAGGAAGGAATAGAAGATTGTCAGTTCAGAGACTGAAACTCAATAGAATCAGTGATGAAAGTCCCTCCACAGACTTACGATAAATGGAATCAGTAATGGAAAAATGCAACCTTTAAAGAAAATGTCCAAATTCATATAAACTCTGATAGCAGCCCTCCAACACCAAGCAGTCCCACTGAATTATTGCTGTTTATACAACAGTGGCTTTTCTAGAGATGATCGTAGCATAATTCAGTTTTCAGACTGAGCCAGATGTGAGCAGACAAAATACATCCAATTGGAAGCAAGGTTTTTCAGCCTAAGTGCTTTGGTACACTAGAGTTTATAGATGGCCACCACGTTTAGTTTCACATTTGTTCTTGTTTGGAATTAGGTCTTCGCTATGTCATCTTGATTTGGGCAAAATACATTGGTCACTCACTTTTCAGATTCCATCTTGGAGGCATAGAATGCTACTTAAATCAGCATTTAATATCAAATACGTGAATTCAATATTCAAGATATAATATTCTGAATGCCTGAATGTAAGATACTGTTAGACCTGGCACCATTGGCGTGGGTCTCCCTTCCATTTTTCGCTGTTGTCTCCTCTGTTTTACTGGTGTTAGATGCTCTGGGCGCTGTGCCACTGCCATTCAGTGTCACAGCGCGAATGCTCCCTGTACAAATATGTCTATGTGAATTGGTATATCCCTGATTGGCTTACTTGGTTTACCTGTTAGTCCCTAGTAGTGTGGCCTATGTGTGCCCAGGGCTGGTAAACCAAATGCTGCTGGTGGGCCTGCAGCACTGATGTATGCCACCCACAGAAGCAGCTTGTAAAGTGTGTCTCAGACCTGCCACTGCAGTGTCTGTGTGCAGTCCAGAACTGCCATCTTGGCTGTGGAGTGCACTCACTTCCCAGCCCCTGAACCTTCCCTTGGCATCCTGTAAGTCACCCCTATGGTAGGGTGCCTTGTATGTGTAAGGCAGGACATGCCTTGGTGTGTGTAGCATGTCCTGGTAGTGAATTATGCCCCATTTCGTTTTTCACTACTGTAAGGCTACCTGTTCCTCATAGGCTAGAATGGGCAGTTTGACTATTACATTTTATAGTCCTAACTGACCCCAGGAACATGGTAGAAAAACGAATTTAGTATGCCTGAGCTCAGAACATTAAAATACATCTTTTAGTGAAGTTTATTTTTATATTCCGTGTTTGAAAATACCACTTTTAGAAAGTAGGTATTTTCTTGCCTAAGCCTTCCAGTGTGCTCTGCCATTATGTGTATTGGCTGTCTGGTTTTAGAGGGGCAGGACAGGCTGAGTCAGACCTGGGTTGAATAGAGAGATCTGCATTTAGAGTGTGGGGAGGGGTGGCTCCTTGACCTGAATAGGGCTGTGCCTGGCAAGGTGAATGCTGGCTCCACCTCCCACTGTGTGTCTGCTAGCAGACCCCTCTTTCTGAAAGGAAGGATGCAGCCTGGTAAACAAAGTGCTCCAGGCCTGAGCAGAACTGGTTCTGGCTAGGTTCAGTGACTGGTAGCTTCAAGGATCAAAGGCTTTTGGGGTATAAATATCTGTGCTCAAGCCCCTACATTTTGTATTGCTTTTGGATCTGGAGAGGAAACTCTGTCCGTGCCACTGGAGGAATCTGCAGGAAGTGACTGTCCCTGTGCTGTGTGTTGTTTCTTGCCCTGGCCTGCAGCAGTGACCACTGGACCTTGAAGAAGAGGAAAAGGAACTCTTGAGAGAACTTTTATTTTTGTTACAGCAATTACCCAAGGGCTAGGAAAAGAGCTAGCCTCCTGCTGGAGTCTCAGGCACATCAGACTCCACCACCAACCTCCTGCTTCCTCCCTGCGAGGACTGCTATCTGCTGATGAGGCTCCTGTGAGTTTTAGGGCCTCTAGTTTGCATCAGAAAAAAGAGTGTGAGAAATCGACGCTAACGCATCTTTGCGGGCCGCTGCAGTCGAGAGCGCTGGGAAAATCATCGCGCTACTGCCGCCGAGGGCCCGCAACACGAAACCATCGCTGACGCCCCTTTGCGAGCCGCTGCAGCCGAGACGCGCTGGAAAGATCATCGCGCTGCTGTCGCCGCGCACTCGCAACCCTTAAAGAAATCATCGCTTTGAGACATCGCAGTGCGGACGCCGTGCGTCCGCCACTTTGATCGCATCGCACCGAATTTCGTCGCTCCCTCGCGGAGCGTCTTGTCTTCGCATTGCAACACGATCGCACAGCGCAACAGGATCACCGCATTGACTTCTCCCACGCGGCAAGAAAGTCATCGCATCGGCAGTCCAGCGTGCAGAAGTTTGTCGCATCGTCTCCGCACGCATCCCGCAGATCGGCGCATCATCCTCCCTTGCGGCAAGGATTTCAACGCATCGCCGGCCTCGCATGCCGAGAATCATCGCTACAGCTTATTTGCGACACTTTGTTGGTTTTGCTACTAAACCCAGGTACTTTGTGAAAGAAAGGGTCGCAGAGACCACTGCTTTGAACTTGAACCTTATTTTTGCAACCTTTGAACTATTTTTGACAGCCCTTCAACAGCTATCCTATTTTTGACAGTATTGTGGCTTTTACAGTTATTGGTCTTGTGATAAATCTGCCTTTATATAAAGATACTTATTTTTTATAATAACTACTTGTGTGGTGTCCCTTTGTAGTGTTCCTCACTGTGTTACTGTGTATGATCATAAATGCTTCACACCCTGCCTCTGAGATAAGCCTACCTGCTCGTGCTACGTTACCACAGGGTTGAGCAGGGGTATTAAAGAGGGTAGCCCTCTCACTCTGACTTAGGAAGAAGGGTCCCTACTTGGACAGTGGCCAGCCATTGCCAACTAGAGACCCCCATTTCTAACAGATACCATAAATGTACCTAATGCCTATGCCCATGTACCTTGATTGGCCCCACAATAAATCTGCTCCTACTCTGACCACAAATAATGCATACCATACCATATTGATGTCCCTGACCCTGTTTGGGTTTTTTAGTGTAAGGAAGGGCTTTGAATCAGAATCCTTGTTCCACTGAAACCAACAAGGTAATATATAATTGTGGTATCTTCAGGTGGAACACGGAGGTATGGAACCTTGAAGCATTCTCTTAGGTGGTGATGTATAGTTAGTGAAGTGTTACAAGGGCAGTTGATGTGGGGACTGTTGGAGGTTTAGCTGTGGATAACGATTCAATATGGAGTAAACTACTACCAATAATAGATCCTTCACTACTTCTCTTTTATTGGAATAACACCACCTTTTGGTGATGAGGAACGTTTCTTCTAAATTACTCTTTACGGTTCAACACTGCTTATGCTCATTTACCCTTCTTGCTACCTTCAGCAAGGATTTACTACTAGGAGAATACATGACAGAGAAGGTGAGAGAGGAGTGAGGGTCTGACGACTTGTACCTGCTGTTTTATCAGATTTTGGGATTTAATTCCACTCCGGGAGACTCCGTCAGGTGAGAGTCATTGGTGTCAATGTTCCACCCCAAGATACCTCAATAATGATGCTGCCAATCCCCCAATCATACTCATACAAAGACCACACAAACACTCATATAGCATCCGCACAACACAGGGACCCAACCTTGTAAATATCCCACACACCCTCAAACTGCAATAGATATATTCCATTCATGCTCATTAAAGCTCACTCTGAAGTACTCTATGCACCAGACATTGCAGAACTTACAGTTCGCCTTACAAAGTTACAATATCAGAACATCACGACCTAAAGAAGCTAATGAAACATTATTTTGTGAAAATAAAGATCAGAGTTTGCAGCTAAATTAAAATAACTTTCTGAAACAGAATAAAAACATGAACATGCAGGGCTCGTGCACAGAAATAAACAAGCACTCCATTAAATGCAGCTGCCTAATCCACACTAGTCATGTTAAGCAAAGCCAACCTAAAGTAGAAACTATGGGGCATATTATCAAGGGCTGGCGATATAATTATCGCCGCTTTAGCGTCCGTTTTTGGGCGAAAAGCGGCGATAATTATATCGCAATATCATCAAGGACACGCTAGCGCGTGTTTCCTTGATGTAGAGCCCGTTTTTTCACAGCCTCGCCTTGCATCGCTAATGAGATGCAAAGAAGGCGTGGCTGTGAAAACAACACATGTTAATATCGCGAAGGCAGCTTCCCGATATTAACAAGGAGGTGCAGCGATAAAAAAAATCGCGCTACCTCAGCTTTAACTCAGGAATTTAACGTCTGTTAAATTCCTGACTTAAGCATACTTTTCATGGGAGATGGATTCTGCTGATACGACCACAGGGTCGTATCAGCAAGGTTATCGCCGTTTTGCAGGGAACATCGCTGGAAAACCAGCGATGTTCCCTGCAAAATGGCGATTTCCCCGCTATCGCTGGAATTCTTATCGCCCTGGAGTAACGCGTTGTTAATAACGCGCTACCAGGGCGATAAATTCCAGAGATAGACGGCGATAATTATCCTAGCGCTAAGCGCGCTTTGCGATAATTATCGCCGTCCCTTGCTGATATGCCCCGTAA
The DNA here is from genome assembly GCA_963921515.1 of Calotriton arnoldi. Classification (NCBI taxonomy): domain Eukaryota; kingdom Metazoa; phylum Chordata; class Amphibia; order Caudata; family Salamandridae; genus Calotriton; species Calotriton arnoldi. The sequence goes on from CAWUFW010003240.1 coordinate 586,033, forward strand.
TTTTTAATATGTAAATTATCTTTCAACCCGATGATTCACAACTCTACTTGAAAGTCTCCTGTTTTCCAGACATCCAAAGACACAAACACTGCTTTTACCTCATCCCTGGATGGCCAGTGCCGACCTGAAGTTCAGCCAAACCAAAACAGAAATTCTGTTTTTTTTTCCCAAGAACAGCAAGCAAGAAACAGTACATATTTGGCTCAATCACATAAACCTTGATGGCTTCTAACCCCAACGTTTATCAAATGCCAAGTCCCTTTACTTCACCTTGGAAAACAACCTCATCATCAAGGAACATTGCTAAAAAAAAATAAGCCTGGTAACAGGTTTCTCTAAACAAAGTCATACTGTTTCTTCTAGGAAGCAACTTCAGAACTACTGCTCAAGCACTCAAAGGCATCCAACATCCCAAAGCAGATATCATTCGGGACCGGAAAAAATATGATCACATCATCACTCTCCTAATGGAACTCCATTGGCTTCCCTCTTCAAAACCAGCTGCACTATTTATAAAGCCAACATGGCTGGCACTGCTGCTTATCATGCAGAGACATTCACCATCTTTGGTGCCTATCTACACACCAGCAGCTAAGCTGCCATCAGATTGTAGACTAAGAAGTGTAAAATAGAAAAAAGACAGCAATAACATCCCCTTATCCAAAACGACAACCACAGCACTGCTCCAATGTAGGAAAGAGTTGAGGAGACTCTTCTTTAAAGAACATTACGTCACAATGCAGTCACCTTCGAATAACCTGCAAATTCTAGGTTCACTTGTTGACAGTATGTTAGATCACAAAAGTCACTCTGCAGCTCTTCAAGACTTATTTGACTTAATACTGCTGTTCAGTACCATGTGCCACCTGAATTTTCGGATGCAGAAAATGTGACCGCTGAGGGTACTCCTTTTTCATTAGCATGAGACCCAAGAGCTGGTCCCTGAATCCCAGGGGGCATTCAAAGCAGGAGTGGGCCGTGCAGGTAAGAACAGTGGGGCCAGGTTGGGGGAGATTTGACAGACGACCACGAAGGAAAATTAAATAAATAATTAATTTTCCCTCGTTGACGTCTGTCACAATCCCCCCTCCCTCCCCCCGGCCCCACCGCTCTTACCTGCACGGGCTGCTGTTGATTCAAAGAGCACCCCATTTTTAGACTACTGTCTTGTGTGAGCTGGCTATAAAAGACTGACAGTAGTGGCAGTCTAATTATGGTTAACAAACAGGCTGTTTTTTGCCTGTGACGATTCCACTATTCCTTCCTCAATCTGTATATATTTTGAAGGTGAAGCTACACCATCTCCTGCTGTTCTAATCGTGCAGTGGTCATGTCCTGTCCCCTTGTAATTGTAGTAGCTCCCCAGGATTCAGGGTTTGAACTTGATTGGAACGGCCAGGGCTGACCATAGGTACACGCTTCCTTGGGCAGTACAATGTTACACGGTTTCTCAATGTGCGAGGGGAAGCTACAAATCAGTGTAGAAAGACTGGGATTCATCAATAGGGTCTTGCTGGTTGGTATTGGCCTCCAAGTATAGGAGAGAGGATGTGGATTAACGGCTAGAGTGGCCGACCTTGAAGGTTCGGGAACCAGGTTCAATCATGGCGGGAGGCTCAAACATCCTGTCATTCTGGGCAAATCATTTAATGTCCCAATGGCTAAAAAAAAAATACAAAAATGAATGTGCAACTGGTGCTCAAGTAAAGCGATCTGATACCTTTGAGCCGAGTTTGTGCTATATAAAACTGCAATTTAAAAAAAAAGAAAATAGCAAATATGTCTGTTTCAAGATCGTGAAGAACTCACTCATGTGACCAACCAGTACAGGGAGGAAGAACTGCTTGCCTGTGAACAAGACATTGGACTGCACCTTTTTTCAGATAGCATGGCCGACTGCAGGAAGGTACTCAGTGCAATCATCTCAGAAGACCAGTCAGGCCATGAAGTTGTCTCCAGCCCACTGCCCACAGGTCATCCACTATCAAATGCTTCTGCATATCGTAATTGGAGTCTGGGCAATAACTGTTACGTGTCACTTTGGTAAGAGTGAGCCTACTAATTTCCTGGCCTCCTAAGAACTGGGGGTAGCCTTTGTGCACATACTACTTGCCTCCAAATGTCTTGAGGATTACCCTAACTTAACCATATGGCTTGGGAGTACAAAGAGGCAGTTAGAAAATTGTGCTCTGAGTCCAGAAACATTCACCAGATCCTTCTAGACCAAGCAATTCCAGAGAAGTTTGCATTTGCTATCCCACTCCAGATTTATGGCTTCGGTAGCCGTTTCTGTTGGCCATGGACTGGTGGGCAATCCTGCTACTATAATTTGTGGCTGTGACAGGTGAGGTCCTATAACTATGCGCTGGAACCTCTGTGCCATCTGAGTGAGTACTATGGTGTAAGCACTCTGGACTCAGTTACTCAGCCAACTGGAGTAGCCCAATGCCTAGTGTTCAGTTTAGTGACCAGCTTTGGAACAGGCTTTGGAACATTCTATCATGTTCTCAAGCAGGGTACGATGGCAGTGGGGTAGGAAATTCTGTGCAGAGCTCGGATCGAAAATCATCCAGTAGCCCATCTGCTCCCTTCTGGGCCTCAACTGCAGCACCAAATGCTGTTTTTCAATATGACCTATGTACGCGTAATTTCACGTAATTTTCCAAAAATTATAAGTTATTAGTATTACGCAAAATCCAATTGCACAAATTTAGCACACCACTGCTCTCCATCAGCCTCACTGCACGCCCAGCACATATAGCACTCAAAGTTCAACCTCTTTGTCCATCTTGCAGCTGATCATCAATTCCCTTAAGAGCATCAGCTGAAGTTCAATATGCAGTGCCTCACTGGACAATAAGTCGGCTGGATTTAACCGTCTGGATGCCTCAGCAACACCTGGCACTATTTGCGCTTGTGGTAACATCTCTAGTGACGTGCTGCACAATTCTTTAAATATTACCTGTATTTACTCTCCTCGATGCGTAGGTTATTTGAATAATATCACTTTACCTTGTTCAATTATTGTGACTCTACAAACCCTTCAAAGGATCACTTTGCATCACATGTATGCCAGTATTGAAGAAATGGCCACATTTCCTCAAAATTAGCTGCCTGAACTCTCCTCCCAGCCATATTATGTCACCCCTGATTTCTCTTGGTGCACACACTGAGTAAAGTGCTTAAAAGGATAAGGTATTGACCACCCATAGAGTCCTGTGTCGCTGTGGCCACTGGACAGCAACAGTAAATAAATGTATTGTCTCAGAGCCCAGCAACCCCTGACTGCCCTGGGCACCAAGAACCAGGTCTCCCAGCTTGTAATTCAGATTCTGGCACAAACTGGAGTTTTCACATGGTTAAGGATCCTGAGTAGTGTGCAGATTTCATCATATATTACATTGCAGAATTTGTGCATGGAAGAAATCTTAATATTCCATGGTTCCCGGATCAGAATGGGAGAAAATGTGCAAGATCAGCCTATTTTTGCCAATGTACTGTGGAGTATTCGAAATGAGGAGGTAACACAGCATCTGGTAAATTTAGCATCTTGTTGGTTTTGGTATCTAGCAGGTGCTGTATTATCTCCCAACAAAATGAGCCGCTCATAACAAAGGGGCCTATTACGATGGCGGTCGGGAAACCTCCCCGACCGCCATGGTAGCGGGAAAAGACCGCCCGCATGTACCGCGACATCACCGCCGGTCGAATTACGATGACCCGCGGTCAAAATCCGACCGAGGCGGTCTGATCGCGGGCATTAACATTGCGGCGGTTGCTGCTGCCTGCAGCACCGCCGTGATGCCGAAAGGAGCATGTCCTGCATTTCCCTGCACTGCGTGGCAGGCACTGCACAGTGCCTGCCACCCGGTACAGGGAAATGTTGGGGGGACCATGGGTAGCCCCCAGTGCACCCACACCCCCCCAACACATAGGGGGCCCGCAACGGGCCCCCAGAAGACAATCACTGCATGCCTTTCCATGGCGGTCTGACCGCTGAGGAAAGGCTGGCTACCGCCGGCATCATAATCCTGCCGGCGGAGCCTGCTCTGCACCGCCACCATTATCCCGGTCCTGCTCCGTCCGCCAGGCAGGAGTGCGGATGGCAACCGGCGGTAAAGCGGCGGTCGGAATTTCCCACCGCCGCGGTCACCACCGCCATCCTAATATGACCGGCAGTTTTCTTGGTTGCGATGGCGGGCGGATGTCCACCGCCGGTACGGCGGGCGCCACCGCCGGTACGGCGGGCGCCACCGCCGGCCCAGCGGTGGACATCCGACCGCCATCGTAATAGACCCCAAAGTTCTTAGTATTTACATTTTTATGGCATGCCTTGACAGCGCAGCTGTCGCCAGACAATTATGTGAGCATCACTAGAAAGGGGCTTTGGCTCCTTCCACGTGTTGGGAGCCAGGAATGCCTATTTTGATTGGGCAGGAGATGTGCACTTCCTCAAAAAAGTGCTTGCCCTCCACTCAGGTATGATCATTTTGTTCATTTATCCACCTGCCTGAGCTTAATCTTTCAGGAGCACACACGTTACATTGTAAAGATATTAAAGTGTCTTAGATAACTAGATAATGTATGGTGTTTTTCTCTGTCAACGGTGCAGATACGAGGAGGGCAGTCATTACCCTAAATAGATGTTTAGAGCTGACTTACCAGTACTACTGTCACCTCACCTTTTAACCTACACCAATATTACTCTACAGTTCTTTGCTTCCAAACAAATACATATCCATGCTCATACTATTTACTGATAATGCTACACATTACCATAAAACATACCCTTAAAGCCAGACCTATTGGCATTACCAATGCTTGTTATCATATTAAGAGCTATTCTGTCTTGATGTTCACAAGACCTCTTGCAAGGCAATGACAACTGTGTAATAAGATAATCTCAAGTTTAGTTCGGGGTCAACCAGTCTCCGGTGCCTAGGACCACCCCAGTTCTCCACAAGTTCCCCCCAAATCATTTATATTATTATTGAACAAAGCAGGGGACCGGGCCGATTATGGGACATCCCACATCACGTGGAAGGTGGGTGTGGGAAAAGTAGCAACACATCTCTTACTGGTTAGCATGGCAACACTCGGACTTGGAAAGTCAGAAGATTGGGAAATTGTGTATCTGTGTGTATGTGTTTTTGCACACGTGTGTGTGGGTGTGCCTGTCTCTCCCTACACGCACATACTGGTATGTGCACACCAACGAGTTTCTACTGGCAGTCATTTGCATCAGTCTAGTTCCCTTTGACCAGTTTGTGGGTAAAGGTACCCACCTGGTCCTGCACAACAAAGAATAGAACTTACCTTGAATAAATGTTAAAATTGGAAAATAATGTTTGTTTAAAGAAACTACAGAGAAAATAATGTAATCCTGCAAGAGCATTCGTCATACATACTAACCGTTTTTTGCAGGTCGAAAAAAGTCATTTAAAGACGGTTTGCATTCATAATTAATAGTAATTGCAATTTTTTTGTGTTCTCAGGTTGTTTCATTCAACAGTCACAAAGTTGGATGTGGAATGGCGGTATGTCCAAAGCGCACCTGTAAGGTGTTTTACGTTTGTCAGTACTCCTTTGCGTAAGTATTGACTATTTCTCATCTCTTTGAGTTTCCCTGGCACTGCATTCTCGCGTTCAGTCCTTCCCAGGTGGCCACACAGACAGCTGCCTGTCTCCTTCAATCTCGGGAGTTACTGTGGGCAATCACTGGTATGCAACAGCAGAACAGCATGGGCCCCGATTAGTGGAAGAGAGGGGAGTGCACCTAGTGTGGGGCGAAGGGTCTTAGTAATACTTGGCTTGAGAGATCAGTTCAAGTTCTTCAGAAAATATCTGAAGACGGTTTTTTGGTGTCTAGTCCTATAAACAGGTAGTGCCAAGTGACGTTTTTGGGGAGATATATTGTGCTGTAGTAGCATCCTTATAAATAGAAAATAAATCGTACTGACATTGAAGATTTCACGGGGAAAACAGTAACAAAAATTCCCAGTGAAATCTAGTTGTACTATGTAAACTAAAAAAGGGGGCAGCAGTTTCCCCCAAGGTGCTTAGTTCAGGTATCCCCGGGGTTTCATTAGTGGCTGGTCAATCTGGAAAACACTTCAAATGCCCCCCTTGGATCATTGTCTGCGCTATTTCTGGGTCTCAGATTGCATTTGCGGGATTGCTGCAATATTGAAGTGCATTAGAAGAGATATACCTCTGAGTGCCATTAGTGGACTGGCAAGGGGAGATGTCATTCGGAAGTGATCATACGCTAAATGTGGTGGACCGACATTGGGCAGTTTGAGATGAAGCACATCAGAAAAGAGAACGAGTGCTTCAACTAAAGGTTTAAAGCACTGGCAGGTCGGAGGTTCACTCACAGAGCTAGAACTGAGGACTGGGTATGTAGGTCAAACATGCACCGCTCCAGCAGAGCTGCTCAAATGTTCGTAGTTTCTAGTGTTGAGACTGCAGCATGGACTACAATACTCAATTTGCAAATAAATAAATAAGTGGAGGGACCCAAAGCTTTTTTCTAGGAGAGTGTTGTCGGCATTGCAGAATGTCGCGTTGCTGAACACCAGGCTCCCTCATCTTGAATCCATCTCATTGGCCTTATCATACGAAGTAAGCACTGAAAGTGGCAAGTAAAGACTAGCTCCTGATACATGTTTTGGGCTGGCTGGTGGGTTAGATAGTTGAAAAGCTGGAGCAGTGCTATTTTACCGCCTTAGACAAAAGCAAATAGTTGCTTATCACAGGACCTTTCAAAGCATATGCTGCATTTGGCTGGAAATATGCACTATTTTTATATGTCTACAGTAAAAAACAGAACATAACAAAAACATACACTAAGTAATATAGCAACACAAAACATAGAAGGGAACAATGCAATAACCCAGTGAAAATACAAGGCAACACAAGTATAGTGCAACACATCAAAACATTCCAATATTGGAGCACAAAAAAGCAGCACAAAGAGCAACAGAATTCATCACCACTCCACAACATTCTTGTCACTCATCACCATTTCCTGAAACCTGTTTTAATACTATAGTGTGAAAGTGTCCTACGTCTAGCACCAGCTTATTTAACCACAAAGGACATGACATAGGACTGGACAAAAATGTTTAGTGATTTAAACACAAGCGTTTATCTACCACCATTCTAAACTTTGTGCCTCTTACCTTACTCTTGCCTGTTAGTTTTCATCCGTTTTTCGCTGTGTCACTGTTTTCTTTCTTTCTCTTCCAGGTTCCAGGTTCTACTTGGAACCTGTCCTATGCTCTCCTGTGGAAGCCATGCTCAATCAATCAATCAATCAATCAATCAATTAATCAGCATTTGTAGAGCATGGCAACTGTCACTCCTTGGGGTATCTAGACGTTGGGATGCGAGTTCGCCATCGAAAAGCCAGGTCTTGAGGAAATGGCAGGAAGAGGGAAGAAATGAGCAGAAGAAGGCAAAATAGAGGGCAGAAAAACAAGCAGAAAAGGCAAAACAGAGGGCAGAAAAATGAGCAGAAAAGGCAAAACTGAGCAGAGGAGGGCAAAACAGAGGGCAGAAAAATGAGCAGAAAGGCAAAACGGAGGGCAAAAAAATGAGCTGAAAAGGCAAAATAGAGGACAGAAAAACTAGCAGAGGTATAAAAACAAGCAGAAAGGGCAAAACAGAGCAAGCAATGAGCAGGGGAGGCACAAGCAGAGGGCAGCAGGTAGACAGGCAGCAGAGGGTGACAGTCTGCAGGCGAGCTGGACAGGAGAACTGTCACAAGGGGACCTGATTTGTTCAATTATTGGAGTGCTATTGCGACTCCACAGCCCATTGCAGTCTTGCACACATGCAGACATGGTTTTATGTCTGAATATAGAGAACAAAAGTGCGAGAAATTGGGTTCTGATTGACTAGTGTATGAGCCCTCGTTAGGCAGTGACCACAATCCTAGTAAGAGTAAGTCACAAGTACACCCTAAATTAACCTGTGCTCAACCTCTGGTAGCTTGGCATAGAGCAGTCAGGCGTAACTTTAGAGGCAATGTGTAAAGTATTTGTGCAACACTTCAAACAATAAATCAGTGAATACACCACACAAAAACATTCCACACCAGGTTCTAAAAATAGCTCTTAATTTAATAAATAAAACAAGGCCAAAAGACAAAAAAAAATAAGTAGAATTTGAGATATTGAATTTCTAATTTAATAGTGAAAAGTAGGGCTCAGAAGCAAAAAGAGGTATTTGGGATATCTGGTCACACCGGACTGGGACAAAGTCAAAAGTTCAGGGCAACTGCGTTGGAGAGCGGGACGCTACAGGGACCCAGTTAGGCCTTCTGAACCAAAGTATCTTAACCCTGGTTGCGGAGCGCTTATGTGGATCCGCATCGAAGAAGCAGTACGTAGCAGAGGCAATGCGTTGGTTACGAACTGCTATGAGGCTGCGGTGCGAGGTCCTTATGCGTTGAGAATCCTGTCAACGGGGCTTGCGATGCAAAGGCTGGTGTCAAGGATGCGAGGTGCAGTGGAGACAATGTGTAGGTTCCAACGAGCGGTGAAGCTTCAATGCAGAAGTTCGACTTCGTCGTCGAAGCTGCTGTCGACGAAAAATGCGAGGAGCTTGCACCGGGAGAAGCTTCATGCAGTATCGGTTCAGAAGGTGATGTGGAGGTCCCAGATATGGGATGCAGCGGCGATGCTAGTCTTTTGTGATGGGCCCAATACACGCAACAGCGCTGTGCGTCAGTTCTGCTCGAAGATGGCCACTCAGCGAAGGAGTTGCATCAGTTCTGCTCGGGGATGAGTCGCTCAGCAGAGGATGCATCAGTTTCACTGGACAAACACCTTAGGCCCCCTTTCAAGGGTCCAGGACTAGGGTGGCACCACTTGGCAAGGTAGACTCACAGATGGCCGAGTATTAGGTGCAGAAGCAGGGGTGTTGGAAGTCTTTTATGTCCCTGAGACTTCAGACCAGGAGGCCATCCTGCTAGCCCTTGGAATCACTCTGGGTTCAAGTGATGCAGGTCCAGTCCCCTCACTCAGGCAAGAAGGCAGCATGCCAGCACAGCAAGGAAGGAGTACAGCAAAACAGTAGTCCAGCAGAGTGGCAGTCCTTTCAGCAGCACAGCAGTCCTTCTTCCTGGCAGAGTCTTCACATGTCCAGAAGACTACTGAAGTGGTGGTGTCAGAGGTCTAGAACTTATACCCAGTTGTGCCTTTGAAGTGAGGGAGACTTCCAATACATGCCTTTGAAGTGCACAGAGGTCCTCTCTTCCTGCTCTGCATTCAGATAAATTATAGGGAGGGATGCAGCCCTTTGTGTGGGGACAGGACACAGCCTATTCAGGTGTAAGTGAGGCTCGGTCCAGCTCCTCCCTTTCATCCTGTCAGGATGGCCCATCAAGTCACAACTAAGCTCCCATTGTGTGTGCCTGTCTAGGGTGGATACACAAAGCCCAACAGTCATCCACCCCAGACGTGATCAGAGACAATCAGCAGGCAACAAATGGCTAAAGTAAGACAATGCCAACTTTCTAAAAGTCAAAAAGCTTGCAATGTTCCCTAGCTGAAATTATTTAATCAACACTTTTTCATAACATAGAAAGATATTGGGAGCCTACACTAACAAAGTGCACTATATAACCCCATAGTTGGACTTGAAAAAAGAGGTCACAAAGGAGATTAACAATAGAGATCTCAGTATCAATGAAATTACTTGACTGGTATAAATGTAATATGGATATGTGAAACTATGGGTACTTTCAAAGGTATTCAGTTCCTAAGGAAAGGGGGAGTTGGGAGGGGGTGGAGGTTGGAGGTACCCGATGTATTAAGTCAGGGGATCTGATCCATCAGGAGCAAGAGCCCTCACACACCCCAAGGGTGTCATGCTTCATCATGGGGCAGCTCCTCGTTGGGCCGGCGCTGCAATGCCCAACGGGCCCCACAGGGGGGGCTCTTTGCCAGAGTTCTTTTTAAGCTGCTGACGTGAAGTGTGAGGTGCTGTGTGAAGGTGCTGTATGCGAGTAGAATGGTGTACAGTAAATCTAAAAATAACTAGAGGAAATCCAAAAGGATAGTTGAATGTGTGGATCCCTTGGTTATAATAAAAGCTGGTGTAGGCCAAAGGTGGATATAATGGTCCACGTTGGGTCTAAATTCAGGTGGAGGTCAACATGTATCTTCCATTCATGTGTCAAAAAAATGATCGTGGCAATTCTTTAGGACCGTGAAAAGTGCAAACTAAACTACTCAAGGGTATGTCAGTGAAACTATGTTCATGTTGGATATATATTTTAAGTTGTTGTATGTTTTGACCCATAGTTTTGGGCATAAATTACTTATTATTAATATAAAAAAGTTGTTTTGGAAATGTAATGTGCAGCCAGAGAGTGCTGCGGAAATGTGCCTCACACAAACAGGTGGTCCAATTAATATGAAGATGTGTTTTTTTAAATGTATTTGAAAAATATAAAGTGAGAAGAAAAATCATAAAAAGATTAAGAAAATTAAATTACTTGATCTTATGAAAAAGTGTTGATTAAATAATTTCAGCAAGGGAACGTTGCAAGCTTTTTGATTTTATAGTGGCCCACCCCAGTAGATTCCAAAATCCCAACCCATTTCTATGAACTTTCTAAAAGTGGCATTTTCAGAATTGTCATTTAAATCCGACTTCACCATAAACTAGGATTTTAAATTAGGATTCCAGAGACACTGACTCCAAAAGTACTCAGCTCTCTGTTAATGAAGCCCAGGGTCAGTGTTCTGTCCTCTAAAGGTTTGTTGTAATTGGTATAATTCTAATTGGCAAAGACAAACTACCTGTATGTCCCTAGTATATGGTAGGGCATGTAGGTTTAGAGGCCTCAGTGAACTTAATGCACTTAAGTGTGCACTGCTGTGGTGTCTGGTGTCATTTTAAAGCCAGGCCTGCCTTGCAGCCAGGTTTCAAAATAAAACTATGTCCAAATTCGACTTTGGAATTAAAAGTACTTCCAAAGTCCAAAATTATCTTTTCATGAATCATAAGTCACCATTGAGGTCTGCCCTAGGTGCCCCAAGGTGCATTGTTATAAAAAGTAGGGACAATATAAGGGATATTTTATATGCCCTGGTAAGGACAAACAGCCAAAGTCGAGTTTCTCTGTTGTAGTGCTGCTAGCCCATAGGCTAACATAGGAAGGATTTATTAAATTTAATAAAGTCTAACTTAGGATTGGAGCTAGCTTTACATCTCATTTCAAAGTATCAAACTAATAGTTAAAAGAAATCCAACAACTTACGAAGGTCGGATTTATTATAATTATTATAACTATAACAGGAAAATTGTTTTCAAACTTACTATCCTGAAGTAACTTAAAGCAACCCTGTTGCAGGCTTTTACAGCCTGAGCCAAGCTACTAACTGAATATGTGTGAACAGGCCGGGGGCTGCAACAACACAGCCATTTGGTCGGAGGAGATTTGTATCCCGGAGAAGCTAGGGAGAGGAATGGTGTTTGGGGAACAAGCTGGACTTCAAAGGCAGAGGAACAGATGTCAAAGGACCCAGGCCGGCCCCCACTTCCTTGATCCCCAGCCAGATGGGAGCCCCCCTAAATAGATTAGGAGATAGAACAGTGCATTCTGAGTCACAAATATACCACACTTCGCAGGAAGTGGTCATATGAGAGGGAGGTAGCTTTACCCCGATTGGTTGGGGTGTCCTTCCCCTTTTGTCACCACAGAAGGCTTGCACTCTGAAGGGCTGCACCTGCTGCATTCAGAAGGCTCCACAAAGAAAGGACTGTGCCTGATTCAAAGGAAACGGAGCAGACTCCCTGATCAGCAACAGGTACAACAGAGCGGGAAGAAGTCCCATACCTAACCAAAGAGAGGATCACTCCAGCTGACTACTTGCAATTGGATTTTTCGTGGACTGTGTGGGAAATTGAGTCCCAGCCCCCAAGAGGCAATCCAGAGTCTCTGAACCTTTGGCTGGTGCTACTGCACCATTGCTTCCCCAAAGAAACCAAGAAAATGGAAGAACTTAAAGTTGGAAACTTTCTGCAAAGTTTTGTAGAAAAGCTCCAGGAGGAGACCGGCGTCCAGAGTCAAGCCACCGCCGTCGACTCGCAAATCATCCAGACCACGCTGGTTTGACCTCCTGAAAGCTCCAAGACTCCTCGGCGTCGACAATGAGGACAAAGACATCCAGAGTCTCACTGAGTCATCGTTCTGCAGCAGGCTGCTGTCGTCTAATAGGAAACCAAATCCGAGGAACCAGAGGACTCGTCGTTGAGAGGAAAGTGCCAAAAAAAGGCAAAGTCTGAATGTAAACTTTTGACCTGGACTTAGTCATCCTCCTATCCGACTCGCGCTCCATTGTGGTTGAACTAAAACTTTGGCTTAATCCCAGGCCAGCACGACCAGATTGCTGCAAGTGGCGCTTTATGCTTTTTGGCACTAGAATGCACAATTTTTTATTTCATCGTTAAAAAAACATAAGTCTGGTTCCCAACATTGAATTGTTGTCATTTTGAAGATAAAAATATTTTGTATTTTTATAAATTGGTGTTAGATTTTTATTGTATTGGTGGTATTAAATGCTTTACACATACCTGTCTCCTAAGTTAAGCTTGACTGCTTGTTTGCTAAGCTGCGAAGAGTTGAGCAAGGATTAATTCATGGAGACTTGACTCGACCTATTAGTGATTGTGGTATTATTACCAGCTGAAGGTAAAACCCCCCATTAATAACCAACTTTCCTTACATTTTGTCTTAAATATCGTTTACAAAAGTATTGCCTCATTCCGTGTACATTTTCTAATATCCTCTAAAGTGAGATATTTTTGTAAACAATATTTTGGAAATAAAATCCATGTCAGAAGACATTCTGACCAAGATATTCCTTTAACCTACAATACAGACACAAGAGCAAGAGCTCACAAATGACTGCTGACGTCAGCATGTTTCTTCCTAAGCACCCATGCCACCCAGTGGAGTTCATTGTTATGTTATGTTAAGAAGATTTGTAGCACACAAACTCACCCAAGAAGGTCATCTTAACATAGGAAAACAAAGCAAGTTTTGACTGGAGTCAAGAAGAGAACAAATCAGAATTACTGGGTTTTCAGATTGTACTAAATATCGACAGGGAGTTGATCATAGGAATTAAAAAGGAGAGTTTGTTCTAGTTGAATTTGGCCAACTCTGATACGGGAAAAGAGGCCAGCTTCAGAGAAGACAAGTATAGGAGACGGGAACGTTGATGAAAAGTAAACCTAAAGGTTACGTATTGTGGTCCAGAGTCATAATGTTCTTGATAAGCATGACAAAATAGTTTGAAAAGGGTCTTTTGGAGATTGGTAGCCAATGTACAGATCTGAGAAGAGATGCACTGGGGTGAGTGAAGGGAGGTTGAATGCAAGTCGGGCAACAGTGTTCTGAATAATTTGGAGTCTCTTAATGAGATAAGTAGGAATACCGACATAGGGAGCATTGCCGTAGTCCAGATGGCTATTTATTAGAGCTAGATTTACTAATTTACGAGTGCACTTTGTGGTGTATTTTGAGAATGCCTAATCAGGAGGTCTCTATAGTGGTAACCTGGTTGGCCAATGGCAGATTAATGTCTAGTAAAATGATCAAAGATTTTGACTTTTTGGTAGGCAAAGGGTCACCAGCCTTCTGCCCACCAGGAGGTGCTATCGTCAAATAACATGACTTCAGTTTTATCGCTGTTGAGCTTTAGGAAGTGCCCACTTATCCAGACCGCAATGTTTGTCATGCATGTGGAAAGGTGATACGGTAGCAGTCATGTTCTTGGAGATGAAGTTAATGAGCTGGTTTATCATTGTAAGAGGCAATCTCAAAGCCACAGCTCCTGACAATGACTGCAAGGGGTCCCTTGTATACAGGGTGAGGCTGAGGAAAGATCCTTGGGAAACGCCACAGTTCACTCCAGAGAAATTGGAGGCAAAAGCGTTGAGGCCGACTGATTGGGATCTGTTAGACACTCAAGTGCAGGAAGGCAGATACTATGCTTGTGACGGCTTTTCAGAAGGATGGCATGTAAGAACATATCGAAGGACATTCAGAGGTGGAGAAGGATTAGGGCAGTAGAGGCTCCCTGACACACAAGGCATATATTGCCCACAAAAGGGACTATAATGGTCAAAGAATGGAATTATTTTTCTATATTTAAAAAAGAGTAAAAATGTAACTATGAAACCTAGGCAGAAAGATCTGCTATTCACAAAAAGCTCATTGTTGCTAAATGTTATCAATTTTTAAATGTATTTCCTTGATTTACGATATTGCTAAGAGATACTCATTTTGCCAAGGATAATACAATTTCATAATACAATATCTACAGATGACTTTAGATGCATGAATAGGTGGGCGTGCTTCGACTGCTTGTCACCCAAATTACACAAGATCCATTAATCCATAAATCAAGTGTTTCCCTTACAATTCCTCAATCTAAGTGGCCTGTACATTGATTACCAATGTGGTAATACAGCACCCCGTGAACACCATTCTGCGTTCTCCTCTTCTGAATGAAGGAAAATGCTGTAGTAGTGCATGCTTTCCTGTGTTCCCAGAAAAAAAAAATCATAGTCAATGCTTTTTTCCCTGCACAAATCCTGGCAGATTTTACCTGGTGATAAACGTATGGGACAAACGTGTGGTGTTTTTATGCATGTACTCCTGAATCAGAAACCAACTCACACTTGCACCTGAATGGAGATTACAGACTTCTCTTAACGAGACCCTTAGCTGGAGTAGCCAGAGCTTGAATTATACAATGTTTACCATTCCTCTTAGACTCCCCTTTGCCCACGTTGAAATCGTAGCACCACCACCAACTTGCACAACTGTATTTCCGCATGCACGTGCAGTGAAAACGTGCTTTATACTTACGTATCTGAAAATATTCAAACTTCATGCAACTGTCATTCCGACATTTCTAGCGTTACGAATCTGCATATTATTTGCATTTGTAATAACACAATTTCATTCATCCAGAGACAAGCATTACGAATTTTTACAAAGTGTTTCTTTTCCAGAAAATAGTATGAAAAGAGCTAAAAAAACGAGAATAAAGCAGTGGTTGGCTGTCGTCAGCCATTATGATATTGTGAATTTCAAATCCGGTTATGGACCATAGCTTTTCAAATTTCCATCAGTTTCTATAGGAAGATATAATTGCATAATAATTTGCCCTGTTAAATATTTTGCTCTTATTATTTTACGTGTAACAACCAGATTCCAAGAAAGAGAGCATGTGGGACTTTGCAAACTCAAATTGCATTTTTAATGGTGGTAAAACACATTAGTATTGAAAATGTTCAATCATTTTTTTGTTTTAGAGTTGTATATAGCGCGAACTAGACCCGAGACATCGGGTATCAGAGCGCTTTACATGAGCACCAGTTTTGTTACAGATGGACAGACACAGTCATTTTTTAGGCACGGGAAGATTGAGTGATTTGCTCAGAATCACAGGATGTTGAGCGTCGTTGCCAAGACTCGAACCTGGGGGCTAACTACGATGGCGGAAGGCCCGCCACCGCCGGGCGGCGGTCCTTCCGCCATCATGAGGAAAATTCCTACCGCCAAATTAGGATGGCGGTGGGAATCACAATGGTTCCACGGCGGACAGAAAGTCTGTCTGCCATGGTTCCGCAAGGCGGTCCTCTTCCGGCCGCCTTGCGGAACCTGGAACCAGGGCAACATTGCGGCGGTGCCACGCAGGCACCGCCGTAGGGATTACGGTATCCCTTTCCGCCTGTCTTTTTGCGGCGGATAGCCAGCCGCAAAAAGACAGGCGGAGACTGGCTTTGCGGGCCCATTGCGGGCCCCCTCTGTGTGGGGGGGGGATGCACTGTGGGGGTACCCATGGTACCACCCTGCAAATCCATGCACCAAGTGGCAGGCACCACGTGGTGTCTGCCAAGTGGTGCAGGGAAATGCGGTGCATGCACCTTTATCATTGCGGACAGTGCTGCAGCCAGCAGCACCGCCCGCAATGATAAAGGTCCAGGATGCGCCCGCCATAGTGGCGGGCACATCCTAATTCACCCAGCGGGACCGCAATGATGGCGGGCAGACTGATGTCCGCCCGCCATCGTAATGAGCCCCCTGGTTCCCTAGCTTAGAGGTCGACTGCTCTAGCCGTCAGGCTGCATCCTCTCCCCTATCATTGTAAGAGTGGTGGGACTAAGAGATGACCTCATGAACAGGTAGGGGTGAGCTCAACGATAAAGGTCTCTAACACCTACAACATTGTAATTTACGAAACATTTATGATGGATTTTCCCTCATATTTACCCCCCTCTCCCATAGTTACTCCAGTTACTCCAAATTTGATCTATAGAAAGTAAATATAAATGGAGTGGTAAGTTCCCCAAAAGTAAATCATATTTACAGGACGTGTAGTGAATGGTGCTTCCCATCTGAAAATTTATTTTACTTGTGATGATTTTAAAGATTATACAGGGTGTGGGTTCTGGGGGATATTTGTGAGTCTATTCATCTACTCATCTACTCAGTTCATGACAGGAAACCGACCAGGAGTAAATGTATGACTTCAACACATGCTCGTGAATCATGCAAATTCTCAGGGGCAGATTTACAAGCCCCTTGCACCACCAGTGCGTCACTTTTCATGACGCACCGGCAGCGCATTTCACTTCCCCATATTTACAAGGTCAGGAAAAGCCAACCTGCGTGACTTTTCCTGTCCTTGTAAATACTACCCCTTTACACGCAACACTTTGCGTGAAAGGGGCGTTCCATGGGTGTTGCTGTGGGTGATCCCATGCAACACCCAAGGAACCAGACACATTTTCAGATTTACGAGGAATAGTAAACTTGGAAATGCGTCGGAATGCTACGCCACCCCTGGCGTAACGAGGCGCAACGAGGAGAAATGTTTTCATTTCTCCTCATTTTTTTCCTCTTTCGATGCGTGCTGCATTCTACATCACGCATTGAAAGAGGAAAATGCCTGTAGTGATTGTTTTTGTGCAGGAAGGTGCCCTTCCTGCACAAAAACAATCTCCCTATGACGCAGGCATCCTTGCACCATGCGCATGGCAGCTGTTTGTGCGCCAGC
Source organism: Calotriton arnoldi (assembly GCA_963921515.1). Lineage (NCBI taxonomy): Eukaryota > Metazoa > Chordata > Amphibia > Caudata > Salamandridae > Calotriton > Calotriton arnoldi. The sequence continues at coordinate 603,126 of CAWUFW010003240.1, forward strand.
GCAGGGAAGAGCACAGGGATGCGACATATTATTGTAAATATGTCGCATTCCTGTGCTTTGAAAGTGCAGCAGCGTGGCGCAGCCAAAGGGCTTGCGTTGCTGCCCTGCAGCACTTTCTTGTAAATCTGTCCCTTAGAGTTTGTCTATTTTTCTTCCGCATCGTAGGTGTGTCGTTTAACCCTGGGCGGAGTTCGCAGATTTGCGCTACGCGAAACTCCGCGAAGTGGTAAAAAAACTCTGCTGCGCTACGCGGAGCTCGGCGAGCGGCGGAGTGCAATAGAAAAATGTTGTTCGCAGTGATTGCACAGTGCCGGATGCTTGTCCGCACTGTGAAATCATTGCGAACGGCACCATGCACAGCGCAAGCTTTCCTTTTCTCCCGCTCGAGTAGATTTTTACTCAAGCGGCAGCTTTCTCAACGCGAACGGGCAGTTTCTCAACACGAGCGGTCGCGAGCATACGCGACCACTCGCAATGAGAAACCTGACCCCCCCGCGTTGAGAAATCTCGCCGGGAGGTTTATTTTCCACGCTCGCGCTCGCCAACTTGATGTTGACGATCGCAAACGAGGAAAAATATCGCCGGGAGGTGGATTTTCCTTGCTTGCGCTCGCCAACATGACGTTGGTGAACGCGAGCGAGGAAAAAAACTCTGCTACGCTGCGCAAAGCGGAGTTTTTCAGATCTCCGTGAGCTCCGCGTAATGCGGTGTGCGGAAAACTCGGCAAACTCCGCGAGCGGAGCGGAGTTCACCGCCCAGGCCTAGTGTCGTTATTCACTTTCAGAATTACACTTCATGTCTGTTCTTTTAAACATCATTACCTTACTTTTTTCATTCTTAGGGGGAATCGAGAGAAAACGTTGAATACACCGTACACCCCAGGGGAAAGATGTAGTCTTTGTAAGAATGACTGTGAAGATGGACTATGCAGTAAGTTTTACAGTCAAGTTACCTATTTCAAAAGCAAGATAGTTATTTCCTTTAGTGAAATAATATTAAAAATATTTATGCAACGTGTTTTTGCATTTTTTTGTTATCTTTATCTGCATTTTTTGATAATTGTATAAACAGATAACATATTAAAGTCGAGCGGCAATGTTCCGGCAGTGTTGATACAAATAGACGTTACATGCAGCATGTAATTATACGTAAAAGAGACACACTATCATTCTGCATAAATAACTATTGGCTGCCACATTTTAAAAAACAAAAATGTAAAGCAATGAGTATGGCGACTCAGCCATGATTGGGAAGTGAGCAGGGATAGTGACAAAGATGAGTAAGTACATTCTCAGGTGACAGTCCCCTCTGACGAGAGAGTGCTTGGAATGTGTGTCAACCTAAAGAGAGACTGTGTTACAGTATTTGTGTGTAGGGGCGGGTGAAGGGGGTAAGGATAGGAGTGTAATTTAAGAACGGACGGATGACCAGCAACTATCCAATTATTGCCATACTAGGGACAATGTCTTCACTCTTGCCCATGACAGAGGGGCTTGAAGGGTCTCAGGGGAAGGTAGGGCAAGGCATGTACAGAGGTAATGTGTCATCATTAGGCACCTCCTTCAGACTCATCAACATGTTGTCCCAGTCCTTCCGAAGGCCCCTCACTTCCTCCCTATGCAAGGCTTTGGCCCCGGCCTCAGGTCATCTATTAGCGACCAGGTGCCATGTCCCATACATGGGAAGAACAGCTTTTAATATTTCATAGTAGCAGCATTTTTGCCTATCAACAAAGCAAGATCTAAGAAGCGAGCTGCCACCCTAATCTTTGCAGCTGTTTTCTATAGGTAGACCCAAAACGCAGGTCTCTCAATTATTTAAGTTAAGAATTCCAACGGTGGTTGCTAGCTGACCCAATATTTCAGACTAAGATTGTCAAAGAGGGGCAATCTCAAAACATAGAGTGGAAACCAACACAGGCAGCAGTGCCTCATAGACCGAGCATATTGATGATGGAGAAAAGTTTGCTAATTGTAGAAGCAGTTAGATAGGCCCTCTGTAAGATATTGAATTGTATGATTTTAAATTTGATGTTGCGTGAACCAGTGTGTTATCATGGACTGCACTTCCTATTTCAGTAATGGACCATTTAGTCCTGAGAATGTGGATTAGAACTCAGTATGTCAGGAACTGTCAAACTGTTCTCTAAAGGGTAGGAGTTGACCGTCCTGAAATAGATCTACAAGGATTGAGATATCTGTGTCTTCCCAATGTCTCACCTCACCAGCGTCCCCCAGTGTTTAGGAAGACCAAGTAAAGGTGGGGCATAATGGGTGATGTGTTTAGTGATCAATAAGGTTCTTGAGAAGTTTAAAGTAAACAAGGTTGCCCTTGTCTGAGTTTGATGCCTTGAAGCAAATGTTTGAGGTTGCAAGGGTTGTCTGTCAGCATAAGTTTCCTCCAGCAAGAGACCAGAAAGTCAACAGCAAAGCCACTGGATTTGGGCAAGCCAAATATTCATCTTTAAAATGCAGAGCTCCCTGCCTCTCTGGCTCCACCAGTAGGCACAGTTTAGCCAGTGCGACTCTGCACTGGCCATTATGCCAGATGAGATTCCTGTGTAATGTGTCTACCTTGCAAAAAACTTTCTTTTGAGAATGACGGGTAAATTGGTGAAATAGTACAGAAGGCAGGGCAGTAACACAATTTTAGATAGGTCAGTGCATCCTATGACCATCAGCTAGAGTGTTCTCAAGAAAGCTATTTGTGTCCTAGAGGTGGACATCTATTTCATGCTGTTTTCTTCAAAAATGTCCCCATCAGCATAATATATTGTGAGATCTAAATAACACAACAAGATCCCCTCCCGTTTGATGGATCTGCCTCCAAATCCAGACAGGTCAGTGTGGCGTTAGGGTGTTGTACAAGAAAGCACAATTTCAGCCAGTTGATGTGTAGCCTTGAGGCATCGCCGGACTTCTTGAAGTTCTGGCCTATACTAGTGTGGTCTCTCACAAAATCCCTGATCTAAATCATGATGTATTTGGTGTTCAAGGACACTTCTTAAGTTTTTGTTGCAATGGAGATACACCATTGCCTTCCCTCCTGTCTTAGTCTGATAGCTAATGGCTATGTGGCAAGATGGAAGAGCAACAAAGACAAAGGGTTTCCTCGATGGCAAAAGGGGGTTAGATTAATTGACCTAATTGGACCCTATCACAAGGTTCTACATAAAGCAATTTCACAAGCCATATGATGCACTTCTTGTGAGAAATTGGGCTGTTGGTTGACTGGTCTGAGAGTTCTGGTCACGCAGCAACCACAGTCCCTGTCTGGGTAAGGCACAAGCAAACCCCAAAATAACCTGTACTCAACTTGCTGGCAGCTTAGCACAGAGAAGTCAGGCTTAACTTACAGGCAAGTATTTGTGCAACACTTCAAACAGTAATACAGTGAAAACACCACACAAAAAGGATCCCATACCATGCTAGAAGAATAGAGCTGAACCTAGTAAATAAAACAAGACCAAAATGACAAAAATCCAATCAGTAGAACTGGAGTTATGAAATTTTACAGAATAAAGTGTAAAAAAGCACCTAAAAACATAGAGTGCAACCGCAGCTATCTGGTTGTGCTGGACCGGGTCCAGCTGCAGCTGAGTCCAGGAACTGGTTGAGGAGCCTTTTATGTCCCTGAGGTTCAGATCAGGAGGCCATCAGACTAGCCCTATGAGTCACTCTGAGGTCCTGGGTTCAAGATGAAGTCCAGGTCTAGTTCATCTTCTCCAGGCAAGAGGGCAGCAGGCAGCAGGCCAGCACAGCAGGGCAGCATTTCCTTTAGAGGAGCAATTCAGCAGAGTGGCAGTCCTTGTAGCAGCACTTCTTCCTGGCAGAGTATCCAAAGGTCCAGAAATGTACTGAAGTGGAGGTGTCTAAGGTCCAGTATTTATACCCAGGTGTGCCTTTGAAGTAGGTGAAAAGCTTCTGGAGGTTTCGCTATGAAGTCACCAGGAGTAATGTCTTCCTTGCCCTGGCCCCAGACTAACTACAGGGGATATGCAGCCCTTTGTGTGGAGGCAGGACACAGCCTATTCAGGTGTAGTGGGGCGGTGCCCAGCTCCTCCTTTCAATCCTGCCAGTGACGGACCATCAAGGTACACCTAAGCTCCCTATTGTGTGTGGCTCTCTAGGAAGAATACACAAAGCTCATATGTCAGCTACACCCAGTCATGTGACTGGAGACAGGATACAGGTACTAAATGGCTAAGGCAAGAAAATGCCAACATTCTAAAAGTGGCATTTTCAGAATTGTAATTTAAAATCCAACTTTACCATAAGTTAGGATTTTAGATTAAGATTTCAGACGCCAAGCATGAGCTATTTACCTTTTCCCATTTGGAAATGACACTTATACAATTTAATAAGGTAATTCCAATGTCATCCTATGGGAGGGGTAGGCTTTGCTGTAGTGAAAAAACAATTTAAGACTTGTAAAACTTAAAAGTACATGTCCTAGTTTTTAAATACAATGCACCCTGCTCTCTGGGCTGTCCAGGGCTTACCCTAGGAGTGAGTTATCTGTATAACAAGAAGGAAGGTTTGGGCCTGGCAAAAGGTTTATTTTGCCAGGTTGACATGGCAGTGTAAAATGCACACTCAGGCTGCAATGGCAGGTCTGATACATGTTTAAAGGGCTTCTTAAGTATGTGGCACAATCTGTGGTGCAGGCCACTAGTAGTATTTAATATACAGGTCCTGGGTACATGTATTTCCACTTTACTAGGGACTTATAGTAAATTACATATGCTGATTGGGACTAAGCCCATATTACCATGTTTTAAGGAGTGAGCACATGCACTTTAGCATTGGTTAGCAGTGGTAAAGTGTGCAGAGTCCTAAGGCCAGCAAAGTTGAGATCAGTAAAAATGGAGGAGAAAGGCATAAAGTTTGTGGGAAGACCACCCTAAGGCTGACAGGTCTAACACCTCCCAAAGCAGAACTTAACGAGTACTTTGAAAAGGCATTTCCATACCAAAGTATGAAAAGCCTTTTCAAGGTCATTCAAGATCATTCTGATCTGGATGGCAGTGCCCAGAGTATGAAGCAGTGCCCAGAGTATGCAGGCCACCAAAACTTTGCCAAGAATTTTATAGTCAGAATTGAAGATGGCTATTGACCTGTATGAAACTAGGTCAGTAGAGGCACGCCTTAGCTTGATTATCAAGACTATCAGGGCCTTCCTGAGTGATGGTGGCAATAAACCTTCAGTCACCACCGTCCAATTCATGAGGGCTAACTTAGGCACTACGATGTTGGCATAGCTTTGATACAGCTTTGCCGGGAAGACATCAGAACCCCAGGGGCTTGCCAGAAGCTGGTGGGAATCTCAAAGGCTGAGGTCCCCTACTAATTGCCTTACAGTTTGATGCAAGAGTCCTCCGAAGTTTTGATTCCAAGGTCACTCATGCTCCCACCACAATATGTATGCAGTGACCATGATTCACTACCTTGAAGGCACCTATTAATTTTCTGGAGAGAAGGAAGAACAGTCTATTCTCAAAGTACTCACTCATTCTCTCCGTGAGCGTACCATGGAAAACTGTATCATGCAAGGTTCAGCCCCAGGCTAAATGTATCTGAAGAAGGTTAGGATCAGAAATCATCCTGCTGGGGGCGTGGCCTAGCGATCCAGCAAGGTGTACGCGCACTAGGCGAGCTCCACTGAGCCCGTCCTTAATATCCTTCATTTCTCCTGCCTCGTCGGCAATATTCCCTTCAGAAAGTCCCCGTAGGCACTGAGGATCCAGTTGGGGAAGCAGCAATCGCAAAGATTGTCGCGATCGCGATTTGTTGGTGATTGCCAGAGTGCGCGGCCTGGGAACTCGGCGAGTGAGCTAGAGGTGGAGCCAACTGGGCGGCGGCTGGCGCGGCCAACGATGGGCCTGGAGTGCTGCCATGCTTTGAGGGAAAAGTGCCTGGCGGCAAGCTGGTTTGGCCCCTAGAAGTGGCCGTGGACCGAGGGCTGCGGCGTGTGAAGTGCCGGTGTGTGGTGAAATCATCCGAGGCGGTCTGGTGAGTGCCGGGATCCCCCTCCCCCTGCATCCCCCTCGCTGAGCCTCGGCGGCTGGATCGGGCCAGGCGAGGGAGTTGGGCAGCCCCATCAGGGACCGGAGGTGGGAGCAGCACCTACGGAAGTCCGGAACATAAATAGAGGGGCCCTGGAATTTGTGCACCGGGGGGATTTGGTGAGCCGGCCTGCGTGTGGCACTGGGACTGCAGGAATTGTAGTGCCTCATTAATAGAGGGGGCCCTGGAAGCTGCGCAACACTTGTCTGGGGAATCTGTGAACTGCCTGCGTGTGGCACTGGGACTGCGGGGAAAGCAGTACCTGCTTGTACAGGAGGTGCCGGAATGGTGAGTGCCTTGAAACCCCCCTCCATGCACTTCCTTGCTGCATCTCGGCAGCCTGATCGGGCCGCGTGGGGAGGTTGGGCGGTTGCGCCGGGGCCTGGAGAAGGGAGTGGCATCCCTGGAGACCTGGGGCATCTGAAAAGGAGCCCTCGAATCTTGCTTGCCAAAACGGCCATCACTGACAGGATCCGGATGTTGCGGCGTGCATGGATTCGCCCCATGGAGGTGTGAGACAGAGGCTGCTGTGGGTACAGTCCCGATGAGAACAGCAGGTGGCGGCGGTAGTCCAGTGAGCGCTTTGGGTCCCCTCCCCCCCCCTGCATCACCTCGCTGAATTTCGGCGGTCGGATCAGGCCACGCGAGGGGGTTGGGCGGTAACACCAGGGCTAGGAGGTGGGTGCGGCATCCTTGGTGGTCCGAGGCATCTTTGGTGGGGCTCTTGGTTTATTCTACTCCCCACGTCTGTGGAGTTGCAGTATTGAAGACGCCAGAGTGATTCAGCGTGCGGGCTGTATTGGGCCTTATCCCGGTCCTTTGGGGGAAGGTGGGACACCCGTTAGGGGGGGGGAGATTCGACTGCCCGTGGAAGCGGCCGGCTGAGCACTCCTTGCGGCTTGTGGGTGGGAGGTCTCCGCCCGTGTTCTACTCCCTCAGGCGTCGTCATACCAGACCTGGTCAACGTGTGGTGAGTCCGAGCAGGAGAAGGGCCTGCGTGTCTTGGGCCTCGCTGCTGTAGCTGGGCCCGGGATCCCGCCTGGGGGCCTGTCTTGTTGACACTTAGCTGTATTGGGGCCTCGACGCCGCAATGATGAAGGACAAGCCAACGGGGGGCTCGGCTAAACAAAGCACGATGGATCACTATACTGGACCGGGTGCCTCAGCGACTAATTTTGGGGGCGCTCAGGGTGGTGTCCCGGATAATGCAGCCCTCATGGCGGCGATTACGCAGTCCAGAACTGCCTTGGAAACTAAAATCGGGGAGGTGGGCTCTGAAGTACTGCTCCTCCGTCAGGACTTGCAGAACGCAACGGAGCGAATCACTGTGGCCAAGACTAGGGTTTCAGAAGTAGAGGACTCTGTTACCACCTTGAACAAAAAGGTGGCGACGTTGGAAACTATTACCAGAGGCCTGGCATCAGGGGTGGAAGATGCAGAAGGTAGGGCCAGGAGAAGTAATCTGCGTTTTGTGGGGTTCCCCGAAGGATGTGAAGGGGGGGACATGGAACAATTCTTGACCAAGTGGCTTGTAAGTTGGCTTCTGTGAGAAAGTGCCATCTTTCTTGCATGGTATGCCCCCCATTTTGTTTTTGCTGAATTGCTGATGTGCTTTGACTGAGTGTGCCCTGGGCTCCTGCCAATCAGGTACCCAGGGCCTGTGTTCCTTCCCTAAAACTGCATTGATGCCTAAACTCAATTGGCAACCCTGGCCACAGGTAAAGTCCCTGGTAAATGGTACCACAGGTACCCAGGGCACTGTGACCAGGACAGGCCCCTAAGGGCTGCAGCACTTATTGTGCCACCCTTAGGGACCCTGTACCTTTACACACTCACACTGCCTTTGCAGGCTGCGTGTTTTGGTGCAGAGCAAAAGTGAAGAGTCGACATGGCACACATCCCTGTGTGCCATGCCAGCAACAACACTGCCCTGGCATACCTCAGTCACCCCTCTAGCTGGGTGCCCTATGCCAGTGGTGTGGGTACAGGTGCATGAGCCCTGTACCCCTACAGTGCCCCAGTCCATTCTTGGGCATTGTAAGTGCAGTGCTGCCATTTAAAAATATATGGTGTTGGGAGGTCGTCATTACGAACTCCACAGCACCATGATGGCTGCACTGAAGACTGAGAAGTTTGGTATCAAACTTCTCAGCACATTAAACCCACACTGATGCCAGTGTGGGGTTTAATGTAAAAAGCACACAGAGGGCATCTCAGAGATGCCCCCTGAAACCAACCCGACCTCCAGTGCCTGGACTGAGTTGCTGCCCAGGCTGCCACCACCAGACATGTTTCTGGACCCCTGGGTTGAGAGCCATCTGCTCTCAGGGGCCTGAAACAATGCACATCCTGGGGAGAGGTGCCAAAGCCTCCTCCCCCAGGATGGGCAGGAGAAGCTTCAAAGGCCTGCCGCCTTTTGAGCTTCCCCAGACCATTTGCTGCTCCCAGCAAACTGGTCCCCACTGGTTCTACCACCACTTCTGGCGGGAGAACCGGCGGGAAAACCAGAGGCAGGAAATGGGTTGTGCCCACCTGTGCCAACTCCACCCCTAAGGTGGGGGAGGCGAGGTGAAGCACAAACTCGAGTCCCCGCCATCTTGAGGAAGGGGGGACCCAGCCAACCAGGGACAGGCTCCTGCCCCCCTCCCACTGGAGAGTGGCAGAATAGGGTGTGTACCCACCCCAGGGAAGGAACCCCTTGGTCCCTGCCCTTACCTACCTGTAAGCGCCCCTAAATTTAGTATTTAGGGGCACCCTGAACCTTCTTTCCTCAGATCCCGAGAAGAAAAGAAGAAAGAAGACGAAGCAAGAAGACCAGCCGTGCAGCTGATAACAAAGAGGCGACGACAACTGACTTGGCCCCAGCCCTACCGGCCTGTCGACCCCTGAACCTGCTCCTGCAAAACCCCGGATTCCCTTGTGGTCAGCAACCTCACCAAACCCGGAGGACCTGACTGCCTTGCCACAGACTTCAAGGCAGGGACTCCGACGAGCAGTGGTACTGCTTAAAGAAAAGCTACAAGACCAGGCCCTGGCCCGGAACCGCAAATCCACACCTCTCTGCACCCGCCGACCCTGGCCCGAGCTGAGGTGAACCAACACCACGAGGACGTCCCCCCGGCGACTGGGACCCAGTATCCAGCACCCACGGACCCTCCTCGACGACCCTGATGACGCCTGCAGCCTCAGAACAAGGGACCCCTCCTACCGCGATCATCAGAGGGTAAGATTTCCGACACCAAAAGACACCCCTGCACCCGGCGCCACACGGCCCCCTGTGCCCAACTCCTGGGTGTCTACCCGTCCTCTACCTTCCCAACTTACCTCTCAAAGTGGTGGTCACACCTGAAGAATCTCCGTCCCCGAGCTTGCAGTGTTTGTTCGTCAGGCAGCTTCTCCATAGGAAACCATTGGGCGCCCGAAGGCCCAACAGCACTCTGCATCCGGCCGCCCCAGTGCCGCTGAGGGTGCAGAGATCACATCATCCTGACCCTGGGAGACCCCTGAGTCTACCCCCAGAAGATCAAATTCACCAGTCGAGTGTTTGCCCTAAAACCGTCCACTTGAAATTCCTCCATAGGGTAACATTGGCTGGCTGCACTTGGAATTTCTTCTAAGTGTCCAATTTCGAAAGTTGCAAATATTCCTTAAAAATCGCCCGAAGTCCGAATCCGCAAAATCTCACCTGAACCCAGGAGAGACCCCAGTGCTGGAGACAAGACCCCAGCACTGACCCGAACAAGACCGATTAACCTGTTCAAAACCGTTCCTTTGTTTTTCGCCATTGAATAACATTGAGACATTTTCACTCGGAAATTCTTCTGTGTCCAATTTTGAAAGTTGCAAATATTCTTTAAAAATCAACCGAAGCCCGAATTCGAAAATTCTCACCTGATTCCAGGAGAGACCCCAGTGCTGGAGAAAAGGCTCCAGCACTGATCCGAACAAGACCGATTAACTCCTTAAAAACCGATACTTGGGTTTTTGCCATTGGATAACATTGAAACATTTTTACCGGAAAAGTTTCTAAGTGTCCATTTTTGAAACAGCTAAATATTGCTTAAAAATCATATGTTTGACTAAAACGATTTTACACACCTGTTTCCAGGTACTACCCCGGTGCTGAATCCATGATCCAGTACTGAGTTACAAAAAGTAATCCAAATGTGATTTACATGCATTTATCTTAAAAAGTCCGTTGAAAGTAATGTATTGAGTTTTCTGAAATTGTACAATAACTTGACAACTACTGCAAACTCTAAAGTACAAAGTGCACTTGCCTTTGAAAAAGTATTCATTCAGTACCTGTAATTGAAAAGTATTTTATCTGCATACCTGCATCAAGCTTCCTTGGTTCTAGAATAAAAACTGTATATATTTTTTTTTTATAAATACAAAACAAATTGGCCTAGAGTTCAGTTCTTGAGTGTGTGACTTCATTTGCTGATTGAGTGTGTACAACAAATGCTTTACACTGTCCTCTGATACTGCCTTACTGCTCGACCAAGCTACCACTTTAGAGAGTAAGGTTATATCTAACTTTATATCACAAAATCATTTAAACAGGGGGTCCTAGGGAGAAATATTTAAAGACCAAACGGAATTTTATCCCCAATCTAAACTATTAATAACACAAGAAAAACCATTGGTCTATTGAAACTAAGCATCAGCAACAACAAACTAGTCTGAATTGATTAAAGGAGTCCTCTTAAAGAGGATAGAATCCCATCACCCACCAAGGTGGCATGCTTCATCATTTGGGATCTCCTTTTAGTTGCAATCCCTAGTGCAACTAAGTGCTGCTACCTTCTCAACAGAGGAAGGGAGTTCACGGTTGTTTTCAAAAGTAGTGTAAGATGGAATAAACCATGATCCCAAAATGTGGAGCCTGAAATGTTTCAAAAGGTGATGGTTTGCAGTGCATGTGAAAAGTATGTGTAAAAAGTGATTGTCTAAAATTGGCTACCAGGACACAAAACAATTTTAATAAGCGCTATACTGGTGTCAAAAATAAAACAGTGCGTATGCAGTTTCCAACAAATAACTGCAAAAGTCCAAAGAAGTGACAGGTCTACATGTTTCAGCCTATAGATCTACTCTGATCCAGGCTTTCATCAGGACCTAAAGATGGAATCGCTACTGCAAACAGTGTACTTAGTGCAAAATAAAATGGAGTCTCAATAAAAGTAGTTGGTCCGATACAACCTACATTCACCTGTGAGTCCAAAACTTGGCCAACAGTCACAGGAGTATTGGACACAATCCTGAAAGAAAAGATACGTCTTAAAAACCTAAAACCATTCACTAGACTGTTGCTGTCAAAGATGCTCAATATATGCAATATCTCAATCTTATCTGATACTTGTAAATGTATCATATACCTATACGTGTATATAATCAACAACATTTTTAAAAAAGATAGTTCTGCTTACCCGTCTTTATGCGGGTGCACTCCTCACCTCACCTGGCATCCGCTCAGGAAGTGAGGCACTGCTCTGTGTTAAAGGTAAAAACATAGAAACCACGTTCAAAGTCTGAGTTCTCTGAATATGGCTACCTTTCTTACAGGAATCTACCACCCTTTTAAGTGACCAAAGCTGAAATATAGGAAAAACATATACATGATGTCAAGAAATTCGTACGCCATACAGGCGTCCAACAAAACTGGTAAATGTCTCTTAAGAGAAGGATTCAAAAAACCGGTATTGGTTACCAAACCAAGTAGGGACAGGCCAAGGAAGGACCCGTTCCCACTTGTTGGTATTTTTAAAAAAAAGGTTTCTTCACTTACAAAAGACGCCTCTTATGGAAGTGTGCATCCATTCTAAAGTGAATCGTCATGGATAGAACATCAATCCAGTATCTGCTGATAAGTATGATTACTCAGAAAATCTGCCACATACTGTTCGTAAATACAAGTCACTTTGTGAAAAACTTGATCAAGCCATACTCCCGACGCGTATGTGCCTGGGCAATGTTAATCATAATTAGAGGGGTTAGGACATAAAACACTCATTTAACCTCAACCCCTGGAAGTAACTGCCCTAACCCAACTAATGTTATCAAGCTAGTGTGCAGACCTCCTACGGTTCGAACCTTACCTGTCCGTCGGTACCCCTGGCCGGACGTGAGCTGGAAGGGGAGGTAACCGACGGACGGAAATGTGGGTCTTAAATAGAAAGCGGCAATAAACCGCCTCCGATATTGTTCGCGTCCGCGTCACCGCAGGAAAGCGTCATCAGAGTGTACACTTTCCTCACAAGGGTCGAATTACGATCACATGGTATATGGGATGTGATTTTTAAGCCTCTGCTGATGTCCATAATAGCCGAGGTTTGTAATCACACATTTACTAGAAACTCGCTTTTTTCCTTTCAAAAACGGGATGTGTATCTGTATATATTATACGGAATGGGTTCAAAATAAACATTTAGAAACTTGAGATTGAAGCTCAAACTACAATTCCCAGGACTCGCACAAGTGTGTTCGGCCTACGGAATGACATACTTCCTATGCGCCGTGTACACTCTGATGACGCTTTCCTGCGGTGACGCGGACGCGAACAATATCGGAGGCGGTTTATTGCCGCTTTCTATTTAAGACCCACATTTCCGTCCGTCGGTTACCTCCCCTTCCAGCTCACGTCCGGCCAGGGGTACCGACGGACAGGTAAGGTTCGAACCGTAGGAGGTCTGCACACTAGCTTGATAACATTAGTTGGGTTAGGGCAGTTACTTCCAGGGGTTGAGGTTAAATGAGTGTTTTATGTCCTAACCCCTCTAATTATGATTAACATTGCCCAGGCACATACGCTTCGGGAGTATGGCTTGATCAAGTTTTTGACAAAGTGACTTGTATTTACGAACAGTATGTGGCAGATTTTCTGAGTAATCATACTTATCAGCAGATACTGGATTGATGTTCTATCCATGACGATTCACTTTAGAATGGATGCACACTTCCATAAGAGGCGTCTTTTGTAAGTGAAGAAACCTTTTTTTAAAAATACCAACAAGTGGGAACGGGTCCTTCCTTGGCCTGTCCCTACTTGGTTTGGTAACCAATACCGGTTTTTGAATCCTTCTCTTAAGAGACATTTACCAGTTTTGTTGGACGCCTGTATGGCGTACGAATTTCTTGACATCATGTATATGTTTTTCCTATAATTCAGCTTTGGTCACTTAAAAGGGTGGAAGATTCCTGTAAGAAAGGTAGCCATATTCAGAGAACTCAGACTTTGAACGTGGTTTCTATGTTTTTACCTTTAACACAGAGCAGTGCCTCACTTCCTGAGCGGATGCCAGGTGAGGTGAGGAGTGCACCCGCATAAAGACGGGTAAGCAGAACTATCTTTTTTTTAAAAATGTTGTTGATTATATACACGTATAGGTATATGATACATTTACAAGTATCAGATAAGATTGAGATATTGCATATATTGAGCATCTTTGACAGCAACAGTCTAGTGAATGGTTTTAGGTTTTTTAAGACGTATCTTTTTCTTTCAGGATTGTGTCCAATACTCCTGTGACTGTTGGCCAAGTTTTGGACTCACAGGTGAATGTAGGTTGTATCGGACCAACTACTTTTATTGAGACTCCATTTTATTTTGCACTAAGTACACTGTTTGCAGTAGCGATTCCATCTTTAGGTCCTGATGTAAGCCTGGATCAGAGTAGATCTATAGGCTGAAACATGTAGACCTGTCATTTCTTTGGACTTTTGCAGTTATTTGTTGGAAACTGCATACGCACTGTTTTATTTTTGACACCAGGATAGCGCTTATTAAAATTGTTTTGTGTCCTGTTAGCCAATTTTAGACAATCACTTTGTTCACACACTTTTCACATGCACTGCAAACCATCACCTTTTGAAACATTTCAGGCTCCACATTTTGGGATCATGGTTTATTCCATCTTACACTACTTTTGAAAACAACCGTGAACTCCCTTCCTCTGTTGAGAAGGTAGCAGCACTTAGTTGCACTAGGGATTGCAACTAAAAGGAGATCCCAAATGATGAAGCATGCCACCTTGGTGGGTGATGGGATTCTATCCTCTTTAAGAGGACTCCTTTAATAAATTCAGACTAGTTTGTTGTTGCTGATGCTTAGTTTCAATAGACCAATGGTTTTTCTTATATCTAACTTTAGCCTCTGCCAAGCCACTGGGGACTGTGGACTCTGTGCACACTGTACCTATTTGGGAACAGTATATACAGAGCCACTTTCTTACATTGGTGGATCAGCGGTGGGATACAAACTTGCATTTGTTGGACTACTTGGTTACCATCTGATCACACGACAGAACTCTTAAATTGCCTTTAGAATTCTGATTTTTTTAAATTGGCATTTTTTCCAAATTACTAAAAGTCTTGTTAGGGCCTTGCTTAAGTCCCTTTAGAATTTTAGAAAATAAAAAGTCACTATAGTCAAGGGTAGAGGGGTGAGAACTTTTTGTTAAAATGTCTCAGGACAAGAACCCAGCTATTAGTGAAGGTAATAATGACATACAGGACCTGGTTGAGGAGCTCGACCTCACCCCTTATCTTCATTTGTCTTTCAAAGATATAAGGTCCTTATGCAAACTTAAAAATATACCAATGGGCCAGCATCCAACCAAACAAGGGCTCCAGGAGCTCCTGGCTGAGTATGCCAAGGCCCACCCCTCTGAGCATGGTGATGACCAATCAGAGGAGGAAAGGGATGAGGATGATGAGGCTGGTAACCCACCTCCAACCATCCCTAGGGAGGACAGGCACCCAGTGCCCTCAACTCCAAGACAAGACCTCTGGGGACCTAGAGGCCACACAGGTGGCTCAGGTCTCAGGGAGGACACTGAGGACAGCCTCAGTGAGGAGGACAACTTTTTAGCAAAGTTGGCCAAAAGACTGGACCTAGAGACCAGACTCCTGGCTCTAGAGAAGGAAAGAAAAGAGATGGGTTTAGCACCCATCAATGGTGGCAGCAATACCAATAATAAGGATAAGGAGGAATGCTATGATCCTAAAATCCCCAAAGGGATTGTCCCTAAATATGAGGAGGGTGATGACATCACCAAATGGTTCACAGCCTTTGAGAGGGCTTGTGAAATGAGAAGGGTGAAGAAACCTCTCTGGGGGGCTCTCCTGTGGGAACTGTTCTCTGGTAACTGCAGAGACAGGCTTCTGACCCTCTCTGGGCCAGATGCAGGGTCCTATGACCTCATGAAGAGAACTCTGATTGAGGGATTTGGGCTCATCACTGAGGAGTATAGAATTAGATTCAGGGGGGCTCACAAAACCCAGAACCAGTCCTGAATTGATTTTGTAGACTACTCAGTAAAGACACTGGATGGTTGGTTAACTGGACACAATGTGCATGACTTTACTGGATTGTATAACTTGTTTATGAAGGAACACATTTTAAGTAATTGCACAAACGAAAAGTTGCATCAGCATTTGGTAGACCTAGGTTTAATTTCTCCCCAAGAATTGGGAAAGAAGGCAGACCACTGGGTCAAGACTAGGGTGACTAAGACAACCACTGGGGGTGACCAGAAGAAGGTGGTTACAAAACCTCCCCAGGGGAAAGGTGGTGAGAATCCCCAAGATAAAAAGTCTGAGTCTTCCAAAGGGCCCTAAAAACCTGTTCAGGGGGGTGGGTCCCAAACTACTCCCTATGTGCCACAGCCCTATAGGGGAAGAACTTTGATCCCACAAAGGCCTGGTGTAACAACTGTAAGAAGTTGGGACACTTAACTGTAGACAAATCTTGCCCCCATAACCAAGCCCCTAGTTCCACTAGTACAGCTACACCTGGGGTGGCAAGTCTACAGATGGGATCAGCAGTGTGCCCAGAGCAAATCAGGATGCACACTGAAGCAGTTCTAGTTTCAGAGGGGGAGGTTGAGTTTGCCACTTTAGCTGTGTGGCCACCCAACTTAAAGAAATACTTACAGTACCCCTGGATCAATGGGACTAGAATAGAGGCTCTGAGGGATACAGGTGCCAGTGTCACTATGGTGAAAGATACACTGGTTTCCCCTGAGCAATATTTGATTGGGCGTACTTACCCAGTCACCAATGCTGACAGTGTTACCACTAATCATGCAATGGCTATGGTGACATTAGACTAGGGGGGTTACTGGCCTGAAACAGGTAGTGGTCTCTCCAAAGCTACCAGCTGCATGTCTGCTTGGCAATGACCTGGAAACCTCAGCCTGGGCTGAAGTTGAACTAAAAACCCATGCAGCAATGCTGGACATCCCTGAATTGGTGTGTGTGAAAACAAGAGCACAGAGCAAAAGGCAGGGTGAACAAGAAGTGTTGGAGCCTGGAAGAATGGCCCAACCTGCCAAGAGAAAAGGCAAGAAGACTGGGAAACCAGCTGCTGGTCAGCCAGAGAATCAGGACCCCTCTCCTCAGGGAGAGGACTTGGAGTCCCCAGAAGGAACTGAGCCCATGGAACTTGACCCTTACCAGGTTGAGCTCTTAGGCCCAGGGGGACCCTCTAGGGAAGAGCTGTGCCAGGGGCAGCAAGACTGTCCCAATCTTGAAAGCCTGAGGCAGCAAGCTGTTTCAGAAGCAAAGGGAGATGTCAGTGTTACCCACAGAGTTTATTGGGAGGAGGGATTACTGTACACTGAGGCCAGAGACCCCACTCCTGGAGCCACCAGTAGGGTGGTAGTGCCACAGAAGTACAGGGAGTTCCTCCTACCTTTAGCTCATGACATCCCCCTAGCTGGACATCTGGGCCAAACCAAGACTTGGGAGAGGATAGTTAGCCATTTTTACTGGCCCCAGATGCACCAAAAGGTGAAGGAGTTTGTCAGCTCCTGTGTTACCTGTCAGGCCAGTGGCAAGACAGGTGGACACCCAAAGGCCCCCCTGATACCACTGCCTGTGGTGGGGGTTCCCTTTGAAAGGGTAGGTGTGGACATATTGGGTCCACTGGAACCTCCCACAGCCTCAGGGAACAAATTCATACTGGTGGTAGTGGATCATGCCACCAGGTACCCTGAAGCAATTCCACTTAGGACTACTACAGCACCTGCAGTAGCCAAGGCCCTCATTGGTGTCTTCACCAGGGTAGGGTTTCCTAAGGAGGTGGTTTCAGACAGAGGTTCTAACTTCATGTCTGCTTACCTGAAACACATGTGGAAGGAGTGTGGAGTGCAGTACAAGTTTACTACACCCTACCATCCACAAACCAATGGCCTTGGTGAGAGATTTAACAAGACTTTGAAGGGCATGATCATGGGGCTCCCTGAGAAACTCAAAAGGAGATGGGATGTCCTCTTACCATGCCTGCTTTTCGCTTACAGAGAAGTGCCCCAGAAGGGAGTAGGTTTCTCACCCTTTGAACTTCTGTTTGGCCATCCTGTGAGGGGACCACTTTGTCTTGTGAAGGAGGGCTGGGAGAGGCCTCTCCAAGAACCCAAACAAGACATTGTGGACTATGTGCTTGGCCTAAGGTCCAGAATGGCTGAGTACATGGACAAGGCATCCAAGAATCTTGAGGCCAGCCAGGAGCTTCAGAAGCACTGGTATGACCAAAAAGCTGCACTGGTTGAATTTCAACCTGGGCAACAGGTATGGGTTTTGGAGCCATTGGCACCAAGGGCACTTCAGTACAGATGGAGTGGCCCTTACCCAACCCTGGAGAAAAAGAGTGAGGTCACCTACTTGGTTGACCTGGGCACAAGCAGGACACCCAAAAGGGTTATCCATGTGAACCGCCTCAAGC
Source organism: Calotriton arnoldi (assembly GCA_963921515.1). Lineage (NCBI taxonomy): Eukaryota > Metazoa > Chordata > Amphibia > Caudata > Salamandridae > Calotriton > Calotriton arnoldi. The sequence continues at coordinate 620,916 of CAWUFW010003240.1, forward strand.
TCTACAATGACAGGGCTGACATCACCATGCTGATGGTGACAGATGAGGAACAGGAAGCAGAGAGTGAACCTCTCCCTGATCTCCTCTCCCACAGCCCACAAGATGGGTCAGTAGATGGAGTAGTCTTTTCAGACACCCTCTCTGCCCAACAGCAGGCTGATTGCAAGCAAGTCTTGCAACAGAATGCAAGGCTCTTTTCCTTGACCCCTGGCCTGACAAACTGGTGTACCCATGATGTGGACACTGGTGACAGTGCACCTGTCAAAAACAAGATCTATCGCCAGTCAGACCAAGTTAAGGAAAGCATCAGGGCTGAAGTCAGCAAGATGCTGGAGTTAGGGGTTATTGAGCCCTCTGAGAGCCCCTGGGCTAGCCCAGTGGTTCTGGTCCCCAAACCTCATCAACAGGGTGAAAAGAGAGAGATGAGGTTTTGTGTGGACTATAGAGGTCTCAACTCTGTCACCAAGACAGATGCACACCCTATCCCAAGAGCAGATGAACTGATAGACAAGTTAGGGGCAGCCCAATACCTGAGTACCTTTGACTTAACTGCAGGGTACTGGCAGATTGGCATGGCCCCAGGAGCAAAAGAAAAGACAGCATTCTCCACACCTGATGAGCATTTTCAGTTTACTGTTATGCCCTTTGGGTTAAAGAATGCCCCTGCCACCTTCCAGAGGTTGGTGAATCAAGTCCTTGCTGGATTGGAGTCCTTTAGTGCAGCTTATCTTGATGATATTGCTGTCTTTAGTTCCACCTGGCAGGATCACCTGATCCACCTTGGGAAGGTTTTAAAGGCCCTGCAAACTGCAGGCCTAACTATCAAGGCATCCAAATGCCAGATAGGGCAGGGCACTGTGGTGTACTTGGGCCACCTTGTGGGTGGAGGCCAGGTACAGCCCTTACAGCCCAAGATCCAGGCCATCCTGGACTGGGCAGCTCCAACAACCTAGACCCAAGTCAGGGCATTCCTTGGCTTGACTGGGTACTACAGGAGGTTTGTGAAGGGGTATGGGTCCATTGTGACTCCCCTCACAGAACTCACCTACAAGAAGATGCCCAAGAAAGTAAACTGGACAGTCAGTTGCCAAAAGGCTTTTGACACTCTGAAAGAAGCAATGTGCTCAGCACCAATTCTAAAAGCACCAGATTATGCCAAGCAGTTCATTGTGCAGACTGATGCCTCTGAGCTAGGGATAGGAGCGGTCCTATCCCAGACCAATGATGAAGGCCAGGACCAACCTGTTGCTTTTATAAGCAGGAGGCTTCTCCCCAGAGAGCAGCGTTGGAGTGCCATTGAGAGGGAGGCCTTTGCTGTGGTCTGGTCCCTGAAGAAACTGAGGCCCTACCTGTTTGGGACTCACTTCCTAGTTCAAACTGACCACAGACCCGTCAGATGGCTAATGCAAATGAAAGGGGAAAATCCTAAACTGTTGAGGTGGTCCATCTCCCTACAGGGAATGGACTTTGAAGTGGAACACAGACCTGGCACTGCTCATGCCAATGCAGATGGCCTTTCCAGGTTCTTCCACTTAGACAATGAAGACTCCATAGGGAAAGGTTAGTCTCATCATCTTTCATTTGGGGGGGGGTTGTGTGAGAAAGTGCCATCTTTCTTGCATGGTATGCCCCCCATTTATTTTTTTGCTGAATTGCTGATGTGCTTTGACTGAGTGTGCCCTGGGCTCCTGCCAATCAGGTTCCCAGGGCCTGTGTTCCTTCCCTAAAACTGCATTGATGCCTAAACTCAATTGGCAACCCTGGTCACAGGTAAAGTCCCTGGTAAATGGTACCACAGGTACCCAGGGCACTGTGACCAGGACAGGTCCCTAAGGGCTGCAGCACTTATTGTGCCACCCTTAGGGACCCTGTACCTTTACACACACACACTGCCTTTGCAGGCTGCGTGTTTTGGTGCAGAGCAAAAGTGAAGAGTCGACATGGCACACATCCCTGTGTGCCATGCCAGCAACAACACTGCCCTGGCATACCTCAGTCACCCCTCTAGCTGGGTGCCCTATGCCAGTGGTGTGGGTACAGGTGCATGAGCCCTGTACCCCTACAGTGCCCCAGTCCATTCTTGGGCATTGTAAGTGCAGTGCTGTCATTTAAAAATATATGGTGCTGGGAGGTCGTCATTATGAACTCCACAGCACCATGATGGCTGCACTGAAGACAGAGAACTTTGGTATCAAACTTCTCAGCACATTAAACCCACACTGATGCCAGTGTGGGGTTTAATGTAAAAAGCACACAGAGGGCATCTCAGAGATGCCCCCTGAAACCAACCCGACCTCCAGTGCCTGGACTGAGAGGCTGCCCAGGCTGCCACCACCAGACATGTTTCTGGACCCCTGGGTTGAGAGCCATCTGCTCTCAGGTGCCTGAAACAATGCACATCCTGGGGAGAGGTGCCAAAGCCTCCTCCCCCAGGATGGGCAGGGGAAGCTTCAAAGGCCTGCTGCCTTTTGAGCTTCCCCAGACCATTTGCTGCTCCCAGCAAACTGGTCCCCACTGGTTCTACCCCCACTTCTGGCGGGAGAACCGGCGGGAAAACCAGAGGCAGGAAATGGGTTGTGCCCACCTCTGCCAACTCCACCCCTAAGGTGGGGGAGGCGAGGTGAAGCACAAACTCGAGTCCCCGCCATCTTGAGGATGGGGGGACCCAGCCAACCAGGGACAGGCTCCTGCTCCCCTCCCACTGGAGAGTGGCAGAATAGGGGGTGTACCCACCCCAAGGAAGGAACCCCTTGGTCCCTGCCCTTACCTACCTGTAACCGCCCCTAAATTTAGTATTTAGGGGCACCCTGAACCTTCCTTCCTCAGATCCCGAGAAGAAAAGAAGAAAGAAGACGAAGCAAGAAGACCAGCCGTGCAACTGCTAACAAAGAGGCGACGACAACTGACTTGGCCCCAGCCCTACCGGCCTGGCGACCCCTGAACCTGCTCCTGCGAAACCCCGGCTTCCCTTGTGGTCAGCAACCTCACCAAACCCGGAGGACCTGACTGCCTTGCCACAGACTTCAAGACAGGGACTCCCACGAGCAGTGGTACTGCTTAAAGAAAAGCTACAAGACCAGGCCCTGGCCCGGAACCGCAAATCCACACCTCTCTGCACCCGCCAACCCTGGCCCGAGCTGAGGTGAACCAACACCACGAGGACGTCCCCCCGGTGACTGGGACCCAGTATCCAGCACCCACGGACCCTCCTCGACGACCCTGACGACACCTGCAGCCTCAGAACAAGGGACCCATCCTACCGCGATCATCAGAGGGTAAGATTTCCGACACCAAAAGACACTCCTGCACCCGGCGCCCCACGGCCCCCTGTGTCCAACTCCTGGGTGTCTACCCGTCCTCTACCTTCCCAACTTACCTCTCGAAGTGGTGGTCACACCTGAAGAATCTCCGTCCCCGAGCTTGCAGTGTTTGTTCGTCAGGCAGCTTCTCCATAGGAAACCATTGGGCGCCCGAAGGCCCAGCAGCACTCTGCATCCGGCCGCCCCAGTGCCACTGAGGGTGCAGAGATCACATCATCCTGACCCTGGGAGACCCCTGAGTCTACCCCCAGAAGATCAAATTCTCCAGTCGAGTGTTTGCCTTAAAACCGTCCACTTGAAATTCCTCCATAGGGTAACATTGGCTGGCTGCACTTGGAATTTCTTCCAAGTGTCCAATTTCGAAAGTTGCAAATATTCCTTAAAAATCGCCCGAAGTCCGAATCCGCAAAATCTCACCTGAACCCAGGAGAGACCCCAGTGCTGGAGACAAGACCCCAGCACTGACCTGAACAAGACCGATTAACCTGTTCAAAACCGTTCCTTTGTTTTTCGCCATTGAATAACATTGAGACATTTTCACTCGGAAATTCTTGTGTCCAATTTTGAAAGTTGCAAATATTCTTTAAAAATCAACCGAAGCCCGAATTCGAAAATTCTCACCTGATTCCAGGAGAGACCCCAGTGCTGGAGAAAAGGCTCCAGCACTGATCCGAACAAGACCGATTAACTCCTTAAAAACCGATACTTGGGTTTTTGCCATTGGATAACATTGAGACATTTTTACCGGAAAAGTTTCTGTGTCCACTTTTGAAACAGCTAAATATTGCTTAAAAATCATATGTTTGACTAAAACGATTTTACACAACTGTTTCCAGGTACTACCCCGGTGCTGAATCCATGATCCAGTACTGAGTTACAAAAAGTAATCCAAATGTGATTTACATGCATTTATCTTAAAAAGTCCATTGAAAGTAATGTATTGAGTTTTCTGAAATTGTACAATAACTTGACAACTACTGCAAACTCTGAAGTACAAAGTGCACTTGCCTTTGAAAAAGTATTCATTCAGTACCTGTAATTGAAAAGTATTTTATCTGCATACCTGCATCAAGCTTCCTTGGTTCTAAAATAAAAACTGTATATATTTTTTTTTATAAATACAAAACAAATTGGCCTAGAGTTCAGTTCTTGAGTGTGTGACTTCATTTGCTGATTGAGTGTGTACAACAAATGCTTTACACTGTCCTCTGATACTGCCTTACTGCTCGACCAAGCTACCACTTTAGAGAGTAAGGTTATATCTAACTTTAGCCTCTGCCAAGCCACTGGGGACTGTGGACTCTGTGCACACTGTACCTATTTGGGAACAGTATATACAGAGCCACTTTCTTACAGCTTCCCCTGGAGTCGATGTCTCGTTGTTTCGTTATCGAGCGTGCACACAGGGCCCTCATGCAGAGGCCGCCTCCGGGGGCCAGGCCAAGACCCGTGATTGCCAGAATCTTAAATTATCATGACAGGGACGCCATTCGAAAACAGGTCCGCCTTAAGGAACCCCTTCAATTTGAGGACACTCTTATTCTTATATTTCCGGACTATACCAGACTGGTTCAGCAAAAATGGCAGTCATTTATTGCAGCCAAGGCCCGCCTCCGAGAGTTGAAGCTGCCGTATGCTCTCTTGTATCCCACCAGACTGCGAGTGCTATACCAGTCACGTACATTATTTTTTGAATCACCCGAGGAAGTCTTCAATTGGACAGATGAAACGGTAAAATTTCGGCCACACACGCCGCCTAGGCTAGATTCGGACTCTTCGGCTAGCGAGTTGGTTCGTAAACCACCCAAACCTAAACATAAGGGGACCAAACTATCCAGATCCAGACGTCGCTCTAAGTCCCATAGTGACGCTAGCAGATCTGCCTCGGCGCCTCGGCCGGCGAAGTTGGCCTCGTAAAAACAATGGAACTCTCTCAGTTGGGGAATGCTTGAGACTATCCGCTCTGACCGACGAAGCGAGAGTAGGGGCTAGTACCCTCGCTTCACTTTTTATACTCCGGGGGGTAGCCCGTTGACTATGAGTGAGTTTCAGGGGATCCATTAGCGGGGGCGGCGGGGGGCTCCCGTTGGGGCCCGCATGCCACCCTCGCCGCGACAGATACTTCAGCAGTTTTGAGGTATTGGGGTGGGGGGTAGTTGGGCTGTTTACATTGTTCGCTTGCACTGGAGCACTGCTCTGTGGTGTTACTATTTGTATTCTAGATGATGATTGTTTTAGGTATCATGACCGGGGATGTTTTTACATCCTTACTGCACTGATCTTTTGAACCACTGTTTGTTGACTGGTTGTTTCTTGTCCTGATCAATAATGTTACTGGCTATATAGATGACCGCCCCTACAGCTAGGTTGCAGGACCATGCAGGAGATCTCAAGATCGTGAGTTGGAATGTCAGGGGTGTGTTGGACAAAGTGAAGAGGGGGGCTATACTCCGGCAGGCCAAACGCTATAGGGCGGATGTCCTGATGCTGCAGGAGACGCACTTACTGGGGACAAAGACCCTATGCTTTCGCAGATATGGTTATCTGCAAGTGTTTCATTCCAGGTTCACAAGGGTATCCCGGGGGGTCGCCATTCTTATCCACCCGAAGGTCCCATATTAACACTCCAAGACGTGGGTAATACTCAAGGGAGGTATGTCTTCATCATGGGTACCATTTATGAGGAACAGGTAGTGTTGGGTAGTGTTTATGCCCCCCGCCATTGTCATGGACATTGGTTGAGCGCCTTACGACCCTGTGGGCAGACATACCAGATGGGTTGGCAATTATAGGGGGAGATTGGAATGATGTGATGGATATGGCTAGGGATAGATGGACAGAGGGGGGCCAGCCCAGTGTTCGTCAAACCACCAAATTATATTCCCTGGTGTCAGGTTTGGGCTGGATGCATTCCTGGCGTAGGTTACACAGGGAGGAACAGGGCTACACATATCTTTCAGCAGTGCACGAATCATTTTCCAGATTGGACTATATATTTGTGCCATTAGGTGCAGCTGGTGGAGAGAGGGATGCAGAGATTCTCCCGAGGGGACTATCTGATCATTCTCCAGTTGCACTCACGATGCAACTGGGCCCTGCGAAGCCACTCTTTCGATGGCGTCTCTCCCCCTGGAATTTGCAGGATGAGAAGTACAGAGAACATATAGGGCAGGCAATTAACCAATATTTGGAGCTTAACGTGGGGTCAGTAGCTGCAGCTGAACCCATATGGGAGGCTATGAAATCGACCATACGGGGCATAGACATATCGTATTGCTCCGCAGCATGTCGAGCCAGGAAGGAGTCGCTGCTGAGGTCTGAGGCCCATATCATGGACCTGGAGCGGGAGAGCAGGGAGGAAGGAGGTAGCCTGGCGCGCCGTCAGTTGTTGATGGTGAGACAGACGCATGCTGATCTGTTAATGGACGGGGCCCGATTGGCATGGTTGGCGTCCCGTAGTAGGATTTACCAGTGGGGGGATAAGTCTAGCAAGTTACTCCACCGTCTGTGTCAGGGGGCCTTGTGCCCCTTGGTCCTTCCTGAGGTATCAGGAGCTGACAGGAAGATCCTTGGGGATCCTTCTTTGATTGCGGAGAGCTTTGCACATCACTTTGCAGAACTATATACCCCAAAGGAATCCCTATCGGAGGATATCGTACATCGCTTCATCGGGGGCCTTCCGCCCCGGACCCTCTCTGATGTCGCTCGGGCTGAACTAGACCTCCCGCTTATGGAAGAGGAGCTGTGTGCAGCCCTAAGAGATTTAAACTCCAGGAAAGCTCCGGGCCCTAACCGGTACCCATGCGAGTTTTTTAAGAGATATTCTAAGAAATTGGGACCTCATCTCCTTAGGGTGGTGGAGGAGGCGCGGGAACGCGGATGCCTCCCGCGTGACTGGAGGCATGCCGAGGTGGTCGTGTTTCACAAGCCGGGCCGACCCCCAGACCAGCATGCTTCATATCGCCCTATCTCATTACTGAATATAGAGGCTAAAATCTTGGCTAAGACTTTGGCCAATTGCCTCCAATCCCATATTACTTCCGTGATCCATTCAGACCAGGCAGGGTTCATGCCCCAGAGAGCGACGCAACATAATATTCGTCGAGCGCAGGTTGCCGTTGCCACTATTCGAGGTTTGGATGAGCCAGCTGCACTCCTATTGGCAGATATGGATAGGGCATTCGATTCCCTTAGCTGGACGTATTTATTTGCCCTTTTAGATCGCTTAAATATGGGTCCACGCTTCTTGTCCTATTAAAAATTATTATATATGGACCTCACAGCCTCAGTCCATATCGCGGGGTCTGCTTCCTTCACCTTCTCTATCAGACGGGGTACCCGGCAGGGATGCCCATTCTCGCCCTTTCTGTTTGCTTTGGCAATGGAGCCCTTGGCGGCATTGGTGCGGATTGATGCGCAAGTGGCAGGTTTTGAATGGGCCCAGGGGCTATCGGACCGCATTGCATTATATGCCGATGATGTCCTATTCTTTTTGACAGATATTAACAGGACAGGGCCGAGGCTGCTTCCTATTATGCAAATTTTTGGGGAATCATCTGGATTGTTCATGAATTCCTGTAAATTCACTCTGTGGATACTGGGGAAACAAACAGAACTGGGCACTTGGGCCTCGGTGGTGCAGGTTACTACAGTGGGAGTAAGGTACATGGGAGTCTTTCTATCCGACTCATCAAGTGTGTCCTGGGATCGTAACATTGGGCACGGGTGCGTGTGGAGTTGAAGGCTTGGTCTCATATGCCCCTTTCTCTTCCTGGTCGGTCGGCTATCTTGAAGATGGTATTGTTGCCGTGGCTGCTCTACCAATTTCAGAATTATCCCTACCCCGTCCCCCCATCGTGGTTTCGCCAGGTTAACTCGGCCCTGGGTCAGTTCCTGTGGGCAGGAAGGGTACCCAGAGTGGCATTGCGGACTTGCTTCCAGACAACGTACTGTGGGGCGTTGGCCACCTCGGATGTCCAATCGTATTATATGGCCTCGCATCCATTGATATTGAATGAGTGGTGGTATGGGGACAGGACGGACCCCACGTATGCGGTAGAACGAAGATGCATGGGGACGGCCACTTTACATACTATTCTATATTCTGCCTCCCTGCGTAATGCTCTGCCTTCGGCCACAAGGGTGGTCTTTCAGGTGTGGATGCAGGCCCTGCGGAAGATGGGGGGGTGGTGGGGCAGATTGACGAAGGAGACTCCACTATGGTCTAATGGGTGATTACCACAATTAGCTGCTCTAGCGGGTTTCAGGGGCTGGGATAATATAGGGATTTCCACTTTAGGAGATGTGATGCGGGGTGCGGTTCTGAAGTCTTTTCAAGATCTTCAGCAGGAATAAGAGATGCCGAAGACCCAATTTTATAAATATCTTCAATTTAGGCATGCCATTCTTCCCAGTGTTACAGGACTGGAGTCCCTCCCTGAGTTTAGCCCTATTGAAGCTAAACTGTTCAAGGGAGATCTACAAGATCATAAAATCTCCAAAATGTATCAGTCCCTAGGTACGGATTGCCCCACCACATTGGATGGGCTGCGATTGCAATGTGGCTCCGGCTAGTCCAATTTAATTACCTACATCGGGTGTATTATACAAGAGTCAGGTTGTGGAGGGCTGGCCTCGTGGCATCTCCAACTTGCTTACGATGTGGTCGGCAGGAGGGTACTCTATTCCACACGGTTTGGCAGTGCACAGCGCTTGTAAAGTTTTGGCAGGGGGTTTTGGCTTGTCTTGCAGAGGTGTTGGGGTGGGAGCTCCCCTTCTGGCCTAAATTAGTGCTTCTACATATCATGGAGGGGGTTGGAGGAAATATATATAAACGCCATCTATTACTATTAGGAATTATACTGGCGAAACGCGATATTGCACGAAAGTGGAAGGCACAGGTTCCGCCTGGAAAAATGGTCTTGATTTCAACAAGGGATTGGAGATTCCTATCTTTAAAGCAAGGGGCTGCCCTCAAAAGCACCCAAAGATCTGGAAGCGATGGGCGGATTATAGAGGCCTATACCTAGAGCCTATGTCATCTGGAGATGTTACGGCCTTGGGATGATTGTACAGGACTAAGGTACAGGAGACCAGTGGCTATGTGGGAACTGTTATTCAGGTGGTGGGAGTGGAGGTGATGCTTGAGATGCAGTGCTGAGTCAGTGCAATGGGGGGGAGTATTATTGGTAACGTTTGATTGTTTCTTTAAAACAAATTGTATATTTAAATGTCAATGCAAATTTTCTGTACTTTAAACTGTAACAGATAGCTTCTGGGTTACAGAGCTCTGCATTGTATTTGACACTTGACGCAATAAAATATGTTTCTAAAAAAAAAAAGAAATCATCCTGCCACGTTATTTAGAGGGGGAGATCATCTGACATATTAGGACAGAACAGATGACCCGATTAAGCTGCACGTACAGGTCATGTGGAGGGGAGCAAAAGGAATAGATCCTAACAGTAGGGTTATGCAGCCTCTATACATCTACAATAGACCATTGTTTAAGCCAAGGTGACAACATCTTTGTATTATGAACAGTCTGGTTCTGTGGGTGATCTCTCTACTTGAAAATCCAGGATGCAATTTAAGTCACCCTCTAGAATCCATGACATGTGCACAGAGGAAAACTTGCAGCTCTATGTGTCGAGCCTTAAATACTTTTTGTTATGATCATGGAGCCATCTATTTTGGCCTCCATTAGGACAAATCTGCCCTTCCGATCCACTGTGATCAAACCCAGTTCAAACGGGACACCCACTGTTACAGAGATCAGGGTCCTCCAGGCATAGCAGAGAAATTAGTAGCCAAACCTGACTCACCAGTTCTTCTGGAGATTGATACCTTCCATCAGTATTGAATGGGACTCTTGGAGGAAAGCTATATGGCCACTCCTGTGCTTAAGAAAGGAGTGAATTCAGGATCCCTGTTCACACTATGCATCCTCCTGATGTTCCATGTTATCAGGGAGGAACGCTCTGGATGTGTCTTGTGGGTGGTAGAAGTATGTGTGCCTGTACTGCATGGTGACTCAAGTCCCCCGCTCCACCACCCATAGATGTTTTGTAATGTCCCTTCCATGACAATTGTAAAAAGAATGCGTGGACCTTCACAGCTTCTGATCATAGGAACTAAAACCAAGGTAATCAGAACAATAGTACAGAGGACAGTGGGCAAACAATTGACTGTTCAGTGGAATCAGAAAAACTAGTGACTATCGTGGGGTGTGTTGAGCATCTTCATTTAGTCTGAGATCTTGCCTGGGCCAACCCATGTGTTACAACCAATTAGGCTAGTAGCCCTTCGCAAGGAGGGAACGGAATCAGCACTGGTGAACCGCTAGGATGCTGACCACCATCAGCCTACAAAAGAGCAAAGCCACCCACAAAGGATGGGCATAGGGTGTCCAGATGTGGGATATCAATCACGGAAGTGCTCTACAGGCGGGCCTATTATGAGAATTGTTGGAAATTGGGTTATTGGTTGAGGGGGTAAAATCCTTCTCAAGCAGCAGTCACAATTTCTGTCAGGGTGAAGTCACAAGCAAACCCCAAATTAACCTGAGCTTAACACTCTGGCAGCTTTGCACAAAGCAGTCAGGCTTAATTTAAAGGTAATGAGTAAAATATTTATGCAGCACAAAAACAGCAACAAAGTGAAAGCACAAAAACAAGTGAAATCCCACACCCCTTTAGAAAGAGTACATTTTAATAAATTATTTGACACCAAAACGACAATATTCCAACCAGTAGAACTGGAGTTATGACTTTATCAAATTTAAGGCAAAAACTAGTGCCTAAAAGAACATAGAGTCAACCGCAGACATCTAGTTGCTCCCAGAAACAGCAGTTCTTATAGGTTTTCAGGGACAGAGAATCAGACCCTAAAAATGGTGTGAAGTGGCACCATGGGTTATACTCCTAATGTTCCATTAAAAATAAACAATCATCATTAGGAGTTTTCATTACGTACAACAAGCTCACTCTAGAAACCCTCCCAAATGGATAAACAAGTAGAACCTTTAGCCAACAGACAAATGGAAGTGACATTGCATTACTAAACAATAGTTGCTTGATAATATGAATAAAAAATAATTTTATTAGCAAAAGCATCAACCATGAAACATTATGTGTGTGTTTCTCCGGCCGCAGGTAGGAGCTAGTGAACTTTTACAGTGAAAGTAAACATTGCCACAGAACAGGGAGTTTTATCTATTTAATAAAGAAAGAAAAAACATTGTACAAACAAAAACATGAACGCAGAGCACAGCACAACTTTTTAAAGCCATGTTTTCAGTGCAACCATGCTAAGGCCCAATAAATAAGTTTACGGCGTACTTAAACTAACTTAAACACACAATTTTATTAATTCTAATTTCACCCTCTCATCTGCCTCACCAAGATATGTGACTTGTGCAAGGGAAACAGAGATAGAGGCAGAGGCTGTGGACTAGGGTATACAAATAGCCTCCCGCCCTCCCTTCGTCCATGGCGCGATTGACAGTGAGCTACAGAATAAGGCTATTTGTGTACCCTCGTCCACAGCCTCTTCCTCTCCCTCTCTTTCCCATGCACAGTCCACATATCTTGGAGGGCAGAATGTTCTAATTTGTAAAACAAAGGCCTCATGAAGCCCGATGGGGTTGAAATCCCCTTGGGCTCAGGGAGACTTTTGTTCACAGTTGTTGCTGTGAACAAACATTGGAATGTTGATGCCCCGGGCTTCTACCAGCCATTAGAAGACCAGAGCACTCCATTGTTTTAACTGGAGCTCTCAACATTCCAGTGTTCTAATATAGCTTTATAGCTATACCAGCCATTAAAGGCCCTCTCCAGCGTTAAACAAGGAAGATGGCCTTTAATGGCCGGTATAGCCTAGTGGCTATAACTTTATTAGAACATTCCGTCGGTGAGGGCAGAATGTTCTAATTAGTAAAACAAAGGACCCACTGAGTCCAAGGAGGATGAAATCCCCTCGGGCTCCATGAGGCCTTTGTTCACAACTGTTTTTGTGAAAGTTCAAAAGCTAACAGCCACGCGCATGGCCACGGCTGTTAGCTTTTGAACATTCTCAGCAAGCGCTGTGAAAAGGAGCTGAAGTCAGTTCCTGGTTCCCCCCGGTTTAGCTGAACTGCTTTTTGTAGTTCAGCCAAGCCAGGGAGACCAATGAGCTGAGCAGCATCCCCTTCCCTCCCTCCTTCCGATGCTCAAGTGACTCTGAGCTAGGGAGGAGGGAGGGGGAAGGCTCCGGTGTGCCTGGCAGCAAAGCCTCTGCTTTTCACTTTTCTCTGCCCACTCCATGTATTTTGGTGAGGCAGGGAAAGAGAAAGGCAGAGGCTGTGAATTAGGACATTGAAATGTTGAGAGCAGCAGGCCTATACCAGTTCATAATGGCCACTGCTGCTCCATTGTCATCAATTGAGCTGTCAACATTCCAATGCTCTAATAAATGTAAAACTTTTCTTATATATGGTGGCCTGGGGCTTTGTCACTTTAAGTTAGTCTCATTGGAGGAAATGGTCCTGCATGGGTGCGACTAATGGAGGTGGAACCAGAAGGTCATGGTTGGATTTGTCCACACGTCACGTTAGCTTTCGTGTGCTTTTGTATGTATCTCAAATAAAATGTCGCAATCCTACAAAGTCCACAGTATTGTGTGTGAGGTAAGTGTGCTTTGCACTTCGTGCAGTTCCCTTGAAAAAAAAAGTATACCCAATAAACAAACATTATAAAATTGTCACCATGTTCCTTCTCATTTCAGCAAACCCATGTAAGTATGAAGATAAATTTGGAAACTGCATGGAAGCGAAAAGGAGGGGTCTGTGTGATTTTGCTGCCATCAAGACTGCGTGCATGGTGACCTGTGGCATGTGCGATGGCAAAATATGTTGATAGCCTCATACACCGATTTAAACCATTCTCAGAATATTGCTGAATTAAGAACTTGCTTTATTTATTTTTATGACTTGGTAAACAGTTACATGCACTAGATATGGGAACTCATTTTAAGTTTGAAACAATAGTAAACAGTTCTGATGGTCTGGGTGAATTTTAGTATAGTGAGATTATAAAATTCAGTGCACAGTTCAGTTCGGATTAACGTATGCCATTACATTTATATCAACAGAAAGGGTCACCGTGGGACAGCATTGAAATGTATGCATTGCTTATATTGACATATACAATTTTCTAGATGTGTTTTGTCTGGAATCTCTTTACCTAAAGTCACTATTTGTTAATGATTTTGGGGTAACCTGGGAACACAGTGATGGATATTTTCGTGATGCTACCTATAGTAGTTGTCATGTAAAGTAAAAAAATTAATAAAGGCTGAAACCAGTACAATAGATTGTCATGGTAGTTTGTTATATCCAGGAATGATTCTTATTTTCAGAGAACGCTGGTTCTGCTAACAAATACAATTTAAAACGCGCTCATTTTGTCCAGGACTCGAAGGAGGTGAGTAGTCTACCTTTAAAAAGTTTTGTGTTAAAATACTTGTCCTCATTTATGAAAAGTTTCACATTGCTGCGTGAAAACAGTAATGCAACACTTTTCAGTCTTCCATCCTTGCAACACCATGGATGCGCTGTGTTTACTGTATGGCGCTCCATGTCACAAGGATTTACAGATACGTCAGTATTCCTGACATATCTGTAGGCGCAAAAGTGGCGTATTGCTGGTGTGTGTCTGAAAACAGACGCAAATCCAGCAATGTGTCCTTTCAATTGGGGAAAGCCCCTTGTGAAAGGGCCTGCGTCACTCTATACGCCTGCTGTGAAGAAGGCGTAAGGATGTGACGCAGTAGCAGCCTAAAAGTGGCGTAGTGAAATCTCATAGATTTCACTGCGCCACTGTTATGAGCCTTTTCTATTTTTTACAGGGGAACGCCCACCCTGCATACATTATACCTGTTGCAGGTATAATGTAGCGCAGCGGTTTACAAAGTGACACATCTGCCTAGATGCGTCACTTTGTAAATATGCCGCAGTGTGGCACATGTTTTACCCCGCCGCAGCGCCACAAAAAGTGACTCAACGGCGACGTAAAGGGCTCATAAATAAGGCCCTCAGTCCCTCATTTTGAGGTAGCTAAACATATCAATTGGGGTGTAAAAAGGCTTTCCCACTCAACTTGGTATTTTGAGGAATGCAGTCTTTCCACGTGGGGTATTACAGCATGAAAAATTATTATGCGTAATGCGGGAAAGTAATTCTCCCCCTCAAACCTGGTGGAATTTGTTGCAGCAAAAAGGTCCAGAATTTGGGAATCACATGCAGAAATTGGTGTTTTTAACTGATTTATGGTGTTATTCCCCATTCCACAAGCCATATATATATGAAAAAAGTTGTAAAACTGAAGTCATTCTGAATCACATTGCCGATGTCCACGGTATCAGTAATTATAGGTGCAAAATGACTGCATCAGAAGTACTGCAGTACTTCCAATGTAGGCCTTACTGATTAAGTCATGCAAACTCATGCATGAGACAGAACATGTAATACAATGTTTGACAGTTGTACATGGTGTGATGAAATTAATGAGCTGTACTGTGACTTCAATCCATGGTGCCATGTGATTTTGACACAACCAATGATAAACGTTCATGGGAAGGCTAGCCTGGGTTCAAACCTTGTGAAATAACTGTATTTCTCTCAAGCCCAAAATAGTGCTGTACTTAATGCCGTTGTTGAATTTGCCCACCCTACTCCCCAGTCCTCATTATCATCCACAGAGATGCAACGCATCAAAGTCTGGTCAGCAGTAAAGCTTCGAGGAGCGGAGAACATCTCTGGACAGTGGAGTGATTTGTGGTTCCCATCTTTGTGGGTTGCTTGCAGGACTTAGGATATGGTTCTCACTTACCCACTGCAACCGTACAAATGAGACCCCTTCACTGCGGTGATGTAACGCTTATAATTCAAGCGTTACCACCATGTTACGCCTACAACGCAAGTGTTACCACCATGTTACGCCTACAGCGCAAGCGTTACCACCACATTATGCCTACAACGTAAGTGTTACCACCACGTTACACCTACAACGCAAGCATTACCACCATGTCACGCCTACAATGCAAGCATTACCACAATGTAATGTCTACAACGCAAGCATTGCCACAATAGATGTTACCATGCCAGACTTTATCACACAGGTAAGACTTTTTATTAAATAGCATAATTCTTATGTCACCTAATAAAGAGGGGTTTAAGGGTTAAGAGATGGGGTATTTGTGGGTCGGGGTGGTTAGTGGTAATGGTGGTTATGGCGTTTATTGAGTAGAAAGTCCTCACTATATAAATATGATAGAAGTTGTTCTTTTGCCTAAGCATACATCAAATATAGCCTACCAGGAGCTCCATTGCTAAGACAAATAACTAAGGGGAATATGGGCAGACTTGTGGCTAACCTTTGAATAAGTGAATATACTCCAAACTGGTGCTCTACTAGGGCATCCTGCTACTGAAAGAGACAAAATAGAAAAGAAGGAAGGAATAAACCAGAAAGAATATTATAGGAAAGAAAAGACTTCATCTTTTTCCTAAAAGCAAGAAGTTTATTTTCACTGCACAGCTACGTCAGCTGAATTTGATTCTATCGACCTCTTGATGCTGAATACACGTGCTCCAATGAAACAAGTGGTGAATACACATTCTCTAATAAAGCAAGTGGTGAATATGTTGGCATTTCTCTATACTGTTTGTATAGCCCATGAATGAGTCTTGTCTAATTTATCCACTTTCTCTTTTGTATTGTTTTGGTTCTCTTTTCAGTCCTTAACTAGAACCTTTCACGTTTTTGTCCCCCAGGTGTCAGGCTTGGTCCTACTGCTTTACGCAATAAATACCTCTTAACCAATGCAAATATATTCTCTTTCAGCTTTGCTTACCAACTTTATAAGGTGATACCGAAATCTTACTTTCCTTCTCCTCCCTCATGGAGTATATTCTCAATCAGATTTCATATCTAGTCTGAAATAGTCTATTTCCGAAAGTTCTTTGCTTAAAAACATAGTAGAATATAAAACAATTCAATTGACGCACACATTTTTAAAAACCAATTAATTCATTTTTAGATTCTTGCCTAAGAGCATAATACAATATAAAACAATTCCATCAACATACAATTTTAGAAAACCAATTTGTTTATCATTTGATTGCATGGTGGTATAGAGAAGTCGTAATAAAAGAACAGGTTGTTCATCATATCATTAGGTCTTGGTCTAAAACACCCTGTTAGCTACTAGATGGGGGGTCCACTAGATATAATGAAATGCTCCATTCCACGCGAAATTCCTGATGCAGATTATTTAGCCATGATTCCTGACTGTAGTAGTGAACACTTAATTGAACGCATAGAATCCTCAAAAATCATGTTATAAACTATACAGAAACAGATTCCTTTGATACATATGATCAAAAAAACCTTGTGCAACATACAAAATTCCATTGAGTTATCTTCTCTTGCATGCACAGCGAAGGATGCCAATTACTAAGTAACGTTCAAGACTAAAGAGAATAAAGTACGAGCACTTTCTCTAAACCATCAAGATTTATCTGTGCGATCTAATAGCTAAGTTAAGAGCAGAGAAATATCTACTTTCTAAAAGTGGCATTTATAAAATAGTAATGTTAAATTCATCTTTACCACTAAAGAGGATTTCTCATTACTATTCTAAAGATATGAAACATGATGCAGCTACTACTTTCTAATCAGGAATTACAGCTTTAAAGTGTATTAAGGAATTGCCAATGCTAGCCTATGAGAGGAGTAGGCATCATAGTAGTGAAAAATGAATTTAGCTGTTTGTCACTACCAGAACATATAAAACTTAAAAGTACACGTCCTACCTTTTAGTTACATAGCACCCTGCCATTAGGACTACATAGGGCCCACTTTAGGGATGACTTGTGTATAATAGAAGGGGAGTTTAAGGCTTGGCCAGTGGTTTTAAATGCCAAGTCAAAGTGGCAGTAAACTGCACACACAGGCCTTGCAATGGCAGGCTTGAGACAGGTTTGAAAGGCTACTTGTGTGGGTGCACAACCAGTGCTGCAGCCCCACTAGTGGCATTTAGGTTACAGACCTTGGGTATATGGTATACCACTCTACAGTAGACTTACAAGTAAACTAAATATGTCAATTGTGTATACAACAATGTTACCATGTCTAAGGGAGAAGCACATGCACTTTGGCACAGGTCAGCAGTGGTAAAGTGCTCAGAGTCCTATGGCCAAAAAAAGAATTCCGCAAAAACAGAAGGCGAAATGCAAAATGTTTGGGGGTGACATTTCAGAGAGGGTCATTTTCCAAGATCTTATTTACAACCCCTTTGAATGAACGAATGAATGACAAAAACATATAAAGAACACTGTGCCCTCAATAGCCATCCTGACTCTGATGATAAATTGAGCAGAGGAAAGAAAGGATAGTGGAAGAGAGTTCTAGTATCTACTGGCCAAAATTGAGGAGAGGCCACCTAATCGAAATCTTTTGATGTACAGCTCCATGTAAATATGCCCCTGCGTAAGGTGTGCCATGTTCATAGTGCACATACCCAAGTTAGTGAGATGTGAACATTCACCATTCACTAACTTTACTGACACATCTTGCTCTATGCGCAATTTGCTCATGATGGTCAGGTCATGGAAGTAGGTGTGATCTAGGACATAATTATATTTTTGCCACAAGCATAACCTGTTAATGGCACATCTTGCTTGCTTTTCTTACCTCTTTTAATCTGCCTCATGCCCTTCATGTTAGGAAGGGTGACTATATTTTGAAAACCAAAGACTGGAAAATTCCACAAACAAAGGAGGAGGACTACAATTTTGCAATGACAGAGGGGCACATTAGTAGTGAGCGCTAGAGTCTGCTGGGTACTTTTTACACTCACTATGTTCTATTGCTCTCAGGCTGCTATGTAATTACAACAAGAAAGAGAGCATAATTTCACCTCAGAGACTTTAATTAAATGAGCACTTTCCAGCAATAGCTTTTGGAAAATCCACACTGACAGCACTCATAGTGGCAGCTGTTGACATTTTAAAGTGGTGAGGCGCAAAAGTTCTGGATGATGAGTGACCTGTGGCGAGCGAGCGAACCCGCCCGTACACAATTTTGAAAAAAGAGTGGAAAAATTGTGCATTTTCAAGCAAATTTGAGAAAGCAAGAAGGTCAATAAGGCAGCTGTGAAAGTGTAGTTATGACATCAATAAAGAGATTTCATATGTTAATGAAGTAGGTAGCTGCTTATTCAGTATAACCAGAGTACTTCATAACAGAGTTTGAGATAACAATGCTGAGTACCACATAGATTTTCTTATTTATCGATATACCTTTATAAATGAAATCAACTGAGGAAATACAAGTTATTGAGATTTGTCAGATTGGACACCATGAGAAAGCAAGGAATAAACACTAAAAGGCAGTAGAGCGCCCTACAAGGTACTGTGCTGCATTATTCTGCATAATGTGCCATTTCTTGCTGCATAATTTACTAAGTCATAAAATACGAAAAACCAGAGCACTCAAAATGGTATTGGAACAATAAGTACAATGTCCAAACAGTATAGACTTGTTTTATAGAGCACAGTTCTTGTTTATTGCAAAGCGCAGGCAGTCAAATATTCTTCAAATATAGATTATTCACATTTATTTTTTCTTCAGAGATAAACAGCGAACACATATTTCATCACTAAGTGACTTTTTCAAGGCTGTGAAATATTTACAACAAGATACATATAAGGTACTGTACATGAGTATAAATGTTGTAAAAGAGACAAGAGAAAAAGAGATGACCAGATACAAGCGAAAAGAACCCATAATAAAAAATAAAAAGTAAAAATGATACTCCAGGAAAGTAGATCGGTAATGTTAAGGAAAGATGCGATATCCATAGAGAGATCCAGTGCTGAAACAGAAAAAGAATGTGCGAAAAGAAATATTGTCTAAAACGTGATAGGATGTTATAGGTCAGTGTAAGATTAAAAAAGAAAGGTTATAAGGACATACAGTATCAGAATGGATAGTATGGAGATGACTGTGAAATGTGCAAAGATATTCTTCAGCGTGAAATAAAGTACATAAATAAACCAATCTTGGAGATATATAAGTGGGTAATATATAAGTGGAGATATATAAGTGGGAGATATATAAGGGGGGTGCACCTCTGTGAAATAAAGTGATAAACCAGGCCTGACTGGAAGAGAATTGAAACATGAAAGAAAAAAAGAAAAATCGAAGTCTAAATGGAGCAGTCGTCAGTGGAAAATGGATGTAACAAAGAAACATAACTCTGCCAGAGAAAGAAAATTCAGGATGACTTATTCAGAAGCAGTATAAGAAGGCTGACAATATTGTAGAGAAAACAGTATAATGAGGTGAGTACTGCTGGTCCTGGGTACAAACATGATAAATTTCGCTACAGTTAAAGTCACAAATGTTCGATAAGTAAAGTGCAGAGTAATATGCAAAGAGTAACAAATAAAAATAAAATGTGATAAAATAAAATAAAACAGGTGGCGAAGACAAAAGAAAAACCAAAGAAAAAGAAAAAAGAAGAAAATATGTGTCACCATGTCAAAGGAAGAAAGCATACTCTACACAGTAAATAGGACTGTAAATATATACATGGACAATGATTGGCTGTGCGCGAAAGAAAGAATTCCGTGCATAACAGGGTGAGTGGTAAGAAATATGCTATGCCATACACATAAAGAGTCGCATGAATAACATGAAAATTGAGAAAGACACTCAGAACACATGGGCCGATTACGATTGCGGAAGGCCCGTCACCGCCAGCCATGCGGTGGCGGTCCTTCAGCAATTGTACCACACTTTTCCCCCGCCACATTACGATGGCGGAGGGAATCGCGCTAGGACCGTGGTGGACGCAAAGACCGTCCGCCACCGGTCCGCCTAAAGCAATCTCACAGACTGCCTGGCGGACGGTCCTCAAGGCCAGATATGGTGGCGGTGCCTAGCAGGCACCGTCCACCAAATTATGATGCGGGCCACAGCCGGCATTTCCATGGCGGCGATGCCGCCATGAAAAGGCTGGTGGGGAATGGTGTCATGTGTAGGGGGGAGGTGAGGGTGCACATGGGGGTACCCATTGTCGTGTAGTTCCTATATTGCCCATACAGGACCTGCGCGTTTGGATAACATAAACTGTGGGTTTGGTGGCAGACTGATTCTGAGCACCCCCACCGAGAAATGTTAGCCTGTTTGCATTAGCTAGCTCACAGTGCCACTAGTGTCTCCTCTTATCGGGGAGAGATTAGTTTCTGGCAACCTCAGAACATGACAACCCTGATCCCTCCAGATCGTGGAAACAATGTACTACTTTTCGCTCAGTCACTCGTGCTTACTTATTCAGTCTCAGAGATACACAGAATAAACAGCCTGGGCGTTTCAATAAGGGTTTATTGAACAGTTGTTATTCTTGTGTAGAATATATGAGCTGCAACAACCATTAAACAGTAGCAGAGATATATGGTTAGCAGTACAATGAATATAAATGGATAGTACAGTTCTACCATCCTGCAATAAGCATGAATAAATACATGAATATAAAATGCATTGATAAAAGAGAGTGCGAACTCCTACGATGCCTATCTTGATGTACCTAAGTGTACCTAGCATGTGAGTAGGTGTGAAGCCAAGAATCCCTCTAAGGTTTAGTCGAACCCCATTACCTGAAGTGTGAGAATGCAGGAGCCCTTCTTGGTCTCGAGTTGGACACCCCGCAAGGGATGTTCAGACCACTGTCAGCTGGAGCGTCTGCATGCAGGAGCCTCAGCGTCTCTGGTCAGTGTGTCGGCTTGGAAGTCTCGGTTCCCTCTGCCTAACATTAGCAAGAGGTGCTATATTTATACAGAAAGTATCTAGAGCTCCTTTGTCCCTTGTTGCTTGTATTAGTCATTGTTGGATTTGAGGATGACGTATGGGATGAACCGTGTACGCAGATATGGGGAGGAAGGTGGTGTAGCCCCAGCCTGGTTTCTAAGAACCCTTATGAATATTCATTCATACTGTGTGAGTCTATTGATGGAGTTATAGGACTCTATTGTTCAGGAGAAACCCTCCTTCTGCACCCAAGACTAGAACTAGGTACAGGTTCAATCCTAAAAGGCTCGTTACAGTGTAGTGTAGGGGAGGTAATGTAGGTGAAGGGGTATGATGTTACCCGGGCCTATATTAGGGTACCTATATGAAACATAACACCATGGTACCCCCCTACATTTCACAGCACCACCTGGCAAGCACCGTGTGGTGCCTGCCACGTAGTGCTGTGAAATGCAACACCCAGCATTTTCGCATCGCTGCGGGTGCTGCTGTCAGCAGCACCCGCCGCAATGTTAAAATGCAGGATCCGTCCGCCATGGTGGCGGACGCATCCTGATCTGGTGTGCGGGACCGCCGCATGCATGGCGGACAGTCCCAGTTTACTCCAGGATGGCGGACGGACTCCAGTCCGTCCGCCATCCTAATGAGCCCCATAGTCTTAAATATGGAAAAAGGAATCAGTGAGTGAAAGCCATCAACCAAAACCCATGTGCTCATGTGTAGCAGGAGAGCAGTCAAAACGCTTACCCAAGTAGGTACATAATCACTAATAAGTAGTTCAAGTCCCAGCAAGAAAAGCCTCAAGGAACCACATATTGTTCCAGACTAGGATAATTTACTTAACCCTGCCGCATAATTTGGCCCTCTCCTGTTGCATAATTCCTGTGGCTCTGCTTATGTTATACAGACAAGAGACAACAATGTATGTATTTATTGGTTTTATGATGGAACAATGCATGAGATTACATTGCATGCCTTAACAACGCGGTCTTTACCATGACCACATCTTTACCACACATGCCTTTACAACAAATTTTGTTGTAATGCCATGATTGGTAAAGGCATATGCGTGGTAAAGGTTACAACCCAGCCCCCCATCATGAGCCCTAAAACGCAGCATGCTGCCCTGAAAACAACCGCAGCCCTAAAAACATCCCAGCCCCCCTGCCCTGATCCCTAAAACCGCCCCAGCCCTAAAAACTACCCTGACCCCAGCCCTAAAAACACTCCAGCCCTCCGCCCTTAGCCCTAAAACTGCCCCCCAGCCCTAAAAACTAACCCGACCCCAGCCCTAAAAACACCCTTGCCCCCCCCTGAGCCCTAAATACGGGTCCTAGACCTGGAAACTACCCAACCCCAGCCCTAAAAACAGAAAGCTACTCACCAAGCTGCGTCCCGATCCTTCCCGTTCCTCCTAATCCCATCCAGGCAGGAAGTGCCTCTCCAACACCTCCCTCCTCCCCATCCATTCCTCTTTCATGTAGAGCGCTGACTGCCTGTACCACGCATATGCCTTTACAATGGAAACCACTGTAAAGGCATGCGTGGTAAAGTAATATGCGTGGTAAAGGCATATACGTTGTAAAGGTATATGCGTGGTGAAGGCAAGCGTGGAAACGCGTTGTTAATACCATTTCCCGTATTTATTCTGTCACATTACAGTCAGTGTCAGTGTGTGCTGCAGCTCAAGAACTGCACACTCACAGCTGCTGTGACACTGACACAGCATACATACCCATACCTGCTAACTCCCTGGTGCCATCCGATGGAATCTGTTAACAGGCCCTGTGAATTGGTTTCTAACCTGTCAAATGGCTTTAGTGTTATTGCTTGCATTCCAAAATGTGCCTGCTTGTAGCTGCAAGCCATTTGTCTGGCCATTGGCAGCGTGGACACAGGGCTAGGGAGGACGAGCTGCAAACAGAGGTTACCTACCCGTGTGTGTAACATTCTGTGTTTTCTGGCACAATCCCTGTAAAATATTGTAATTCCTTTGTAGGTGATTTTCATGACCCAAGTACAACAATGTTTTCCTGAATGGACTTTCCAAGAGAGATCATCATTGATAAATTAATAGAGCGCGAGGATGTAACAAAATGTGATGTAGCCTGTGATATGCAGTAGCGGGGCTAGCAGTGACTACTCCTCACAATATTTGGCAGTGGCACCAGCAGGATTATATTTCTGCAGCAAAATAACAATTATGCTGCATAACGTTCCCAATTATGCTGCATAATGTTCCCACTGTACCTTTTGTAAATTTGGGTCCATGTATTTTTAGCAGCTTATTTACATAGCAATAACTTCTTTGTTGAAATCAATGCTTTTTGTATCAAAGTACAACTGCTACCAGCGCACCCTACTCTCCACCATGCAGGAAGAACTCCTCAGTCAGTGGCCAGAAATGCAGACAAATCAAACACCCCCTTGACACAACTGTCTGCAGGGTGGGCAGTTTATCAGGGGACCTCAGAAATTCCTATTTTGTTTAAGTTTAAGAGCGGAGCTATAGGGTTTCTTCGGATGCACTTTGCAGCGTCCCTGCACGTGCACTCCAATTGCTTTGGCTGAGTCCATACATTTCTACGGGGAAAACTTGACTGTGCAGGTGGTGAAGTAAAAGCCAAAAGGTGAAATATATGTCGTTATTAGCGGCGCTGTGCGGCCGAGCCGGACTTTCCAAGAGAGATCGTCTTTGCTCAATTAATGGCGTGCGAGGGCTGCAGCTTGCTGCAGAGGGATTTCACAAGCGATTACCGAGTCCTGTTAGCAGTAATAATTCTTAGAGAGTAAGAATATTTGTTATAGAATTTACAGGAAAACTCACTGTTTACAGCTTTGATCCCATCCCATCTCCATTCAAGGTGCTCATCTTCTAACCAGCAAAAACCTTTATCAAATCCCATGTAATGAGAAACATATCTCTCAAAAATTGGTTATATACCCGCTATATACCAGTCATAAAGTCAGGGACTGTGTTTTTCCACAGGGATTATTGGGAGGAAGGAGTTTATAAAGATCATTAGAGCATCATTACAGCATTATAAAGCACTGTTAGAAAGTCATTCTTTTGCCCTGTTTACCCCCATTTTTTGCTGACTGGTACTGGCGGTAACTGGCTTTGATTGTGCCCTGGGCTCTGCTAACCAGGCCCAGGGCCAGTGCTCTGATTAACAAGCATTTGCAATGCAATAGGTCTCGCATTTACGCGAGCTTAAGCTATTGGCATTGTAAATGACAATGCCTTTTATTTATGTTTTAAAAACGAAAAAACAAAAATAAAAGGCATTGTTATTTGCAATGTGAATAGCTCAAACTCGCGTAAATGCGAGACCTATTGCATTGCAAATGTTTATGCGAGACCTATTCTTGACCAGCTTCTATAATTTCTTTCATTTATTTTATTTGAGTAAAAGCACCCTTGTTTTAGATAAGCAGCTAAAACATTTCCCTGTTTGTTGGCACGCAGGCCACAGGCTTTGTCAAGGCTCAGAGTTCTAGGGGAGTAGTGTGTAAAAAATAAGGGGAAATAACTTTTTCTCATAAGGCCTTATTTTGATTGATTTGTGCATAGGTTACTGCTGGTTTTCCTTTTGTTATTAAAAACAGTTAGAGGTGACAGAATGGAGGGAGGGGATGGATTACAGAAAATGCAAAGAAGAAGGCGCAGCAGGAAAAAAAAAAAACACGAGAAGAGAAGGGCCGTGACAGCATTTGAGCTGGGGTTGCCAGAAAGTGCAAAACTTATTACCGCTTCCCAAGCTAATCGCAAGATTAAGCAGAATTGCGCTAAACTGTGGTGGGAAACAATTTCTAAACAGATTGCAAAGGCACTAATGTTATCGCACAGACGCACAAAACGGCCTTTGTTTTTACGTAGAGGTAGAAGCCGGGTAATGGAGAGAGTGACACATTTTTGTGCCTGTACATATTAAAAATGGTATTGCGGTACCACATGTATGCCTGAGACCTTGAAGCAGAATATTGTCACATATGCGAGAAAAGGATAAAACAGAGAATAATAGATGTATTTACCTGCTTTGGAGCTTAAATCCAACTCGCTCATTTAAAATGTGTTTCCTAGCTGAAGCACAGAGCGGCTCCATTCTGATTTTTCTTGATGAAATCCTATTTTTAGCCATAATGAAAGGACATAGAGCAGGAGAGGCAGAGGTCTAGGAGAAAAAACAGGGGCAGAGAGCAGGAGCGAAAAAGATGGGCAGAAATAGTAGGCGACGGGGCAGAGAGCAGTGGAGAGCTAGGACAGCAAGAGAGAAAGGACAGGACACAGTGACTCCCACCAGCAGGGCTTTTAGTGGGAAAAAAAACTGGGGGTGCTCTAAAAGGGGCGTGGCAAATTTCGTAAAGGGGTGTGGCCTATCCGAGTAGGGGCGTGGTCTAAATCAAGATAACTAGCATTGTGTGCTTAAGAAAATCATGAAATCGCATCCAGCAAAGGATAATAAAATAGGCAAAAAGGTATATTTATTAAGTATAAGCCATAAAATACCAAACACTTTAAAAAACATGTAAAAATTATTTACATTACTTAGAAATCTATTGCAGGATTTCCCAAAACTCCGAACACAGTTTCTGGATATCTGTTTCACCATAAAGAATGCATTCATCACCAGAAGGCAAGTTGCCTGCATCTAGCACAACCGAAGTTGGCTATAAGTTCTTTCTGAGAATCCGGGGCACATCGTTTATTGATATTTACAGACAGACTTTGGTAAAACTGATTTTGATTAAGGGCAACAGAGTTACTTCTACCATGGAAAAGAGGAACATTCTTGAATTTTCCCTCGTCAACTGCTCTCTGAGCCGCAGAAGCAAACTCCCCTGGTGACTCCTTCATTGCTCTAAATATACGTACTTGACTAACCAAAAGTCTGTGGGCATTAACAATTGTAATGTCCCTCCTCTGTAAGGAGAGAGATAAGTCTTTGAGCTCTTGAAGTGCATCACACATTACCCCCAAATCTCTGATAAAAGAATAGGATGTAAGCTTCTTCAAGAGACCTTCATACTTACTCCGGTCTCTTATGGGTCTGGATGGGTCTTTAGAAGCATTCTCAAAATGTTTGCACAAGGTAGGGAAGCAGTTCCAAACAGCTTTCACAGATCTGTAACTGGATGCTACTGATGGAGCAGAGAAAATAATTTTTTTAACCCCTAACAAATTTTATAAATAATTAATAAAAATGTTCGTTTAAATGTATTAATCAACAATGTACGTGAGGGAAGGGTAACACGCAAGTATATATGCTGAATAATCTATAAACGAATGTCTGTGTGTCTAATTATAACATAAAATAATTGCGTACTAAATAAATAATAAATGCATGATTTGTGCTTCATAGAATATAAACGTGTCGTTGCAAAAACAATAGTGATGGTAAGTAAGGAACAGCTTAAATGTTGCTTTCTGCTAGGTAATAACTAATTGGGGTACGTAGATGACGGGAGGGAAACGAAAAGGCTATGTTTCTCTATTTTAATTATGTTTTGTTTATTTCTAAATAGTGCTTCTAAGTCTAATCGAGTGGCGATATAAAATGGCTGCCGGTTATTAGAGTGCGCATGTGCTGGGAAAACGCGTGACAAGGGAGAAAAAGTTGGAGAAAGGCTAACCACGTGATGGTGCTGAGAGGCTAGGATGCAAGAATGGTCAAGGCTGATGTGACCTAATTGAACTGATAGTGTGCCGTGGTGATCAGCAAAGAGTCGTGGGAAACCGTTTTAAGAGAAAGGACAATGCCTGCAGAGTTCTCGAATGTATCGAAAGAAGTTACAAATGTACTGATCGAAGCGGATGGAAACATGTCTTGAACTGTGAGAAAGGAAATGAACATATACATTCCAAAAGAACAAGCTGGATCCGGGAGAACTTGATTAAGAATGAATAGATGAAATGAGTGAACC
This sequence comes from Calotriton arnoldi, assembly GCA_963921515.1. NCBI lineage: Eukaryota > Metazoa > Chordata > Amphibia > Caudata > Salamandridae > Calotriton > Calotriton arnoldi. Next base: position 648,013 of record CAWUFW010003240.1, read on the forward strand.
AATGAAAGAAAAGCGCGTTATTAATGTTGCAACAATTTAGTTAGCAAAGTTAGAATTAGGGTATAAGAAGGCCTATTCTTAGAGGGAGGGGTAGTCGTAGTCAAGAGTCGGTGTTGGAGTTGGTGGCTTCCAGTGCTTGGTGTTCCAGATCGATCCATTTTACTGAGCGGGAGATGCTGAAAGACTGTTAGATGAGACGGGTTGCGGTAGCTGATGCTGACGAGCTGAAGTTTCTGTTGCTGTCTTATTTTTCCAGTTGAGTATGAGAATCAGGTTATTTTTAAATCTTAAACTTAGGTTAGAAATCATTAGGCTAAATTAGGAAGATAGGCAGGTAATTAGGGTTTTGCTTCATGACAATAATTTCCTTTCTGCAATAAAATTGATTTTGCTTAATAAATATTTGAATTAATAATGAATGAATAATTGAATAAAAAGTCTAAAATTATTTTTCATGCCTTTAAAATTATATAAAATTTAAGATTCTTAAATCAAACGACTCAGTGGTTATTTTACTAAATGTTTGTGAAACTGGTAATTGGTTATTGTGATTTAGCTGGTCTTAATCACTATAAACTGATTTCTTACTAGATGATCCATCGACAAAACAATGAGCAGGAATATCTTAAGAAATAACTAAGAAAGTGATAGGTTAAGGTAATAAGGTATCCCGGCTCCTTCCAGCGGTACATCATGATGTTTTTCATTTAGTTCTCCTATTTCTCCTAGGAGTATAGAATTTCGTAAAGGTGTAGAGGAAATCCAGGTGTGTGTGTGTGTGTGTGATAGGCGATGTTATGGGCCCCATCGTCATGTGGATGTGAGAAAATATAAGTCGCCCCTGGATGACCGATAAGTGACCTAGGAGGAAAATAGTTTTTATTGTATCCGCTGCATCAGATTTCTTGGTAGCAGAGTTATGGTTTCTATAGATTAGTTTGGTGATTATTGATTATTGATTATTGATTATTTTTGATGACTAATACTATATGTTGAGTCGTGTTATGTTATATGTGAGTTTTCACGCTTCTGGGATGTAGGAAGTGGAACACGTGTGGCAAGAGAAGTCACATGGAATTTGGAACATGGTCTGAATTCAAATTTTGGTAATAACACAGGTTGTGTTATGTTAGGGATTTCTGTACGAAAGGTGTGTAACTGAGATAGCAAATCACGTTTTCTTGTGAAACTCTGGCCTTAATTCTCAGGAGCATAGTCTCCACATGTGTCTTATCCCCAGAGAAACGGGTTAATTGTTTGCTTGAAAGAAGGGTAAGGTAGAGGGAAGTGCTACTTTATCGGCGAGAGTTAATAATTCTGTGGTAGGGTAGAGGTAAGCGCTGCCTACTGGAAATACGGGATTCTTGTGTAAAAGGACAAAGCTGTCACTTTGGTTTAGCGAATCAGACTATGGAATTGTTTTAATTGTTGTAACTAACGAAAAAACAGTGAAAAGAAAAATTGCCGATAATTTTTGTAAAGGAGGGGTAAAAGAGCAGGAGTGACATCGACAGTGCCGCGCTAGGATTGGATAGTGCACTAGTCACGTGAACACAGAGACAAGAGTGACGTAGAAAAGTGCCGCGCTAGGATTGGTTGGTCCGCGGAAGAAGGAAATCGTTCTGATTGGTGTATTGGTGTGAGTCGCGCTGTGATTGGTTGAAGTTCCGTACACGGAACAGTGCTGGTTTGAAGAGAAAAACCAATCGAAAACATGCCGTATTACGAGTATGAAAGGGAGAGAACGTCATGGACGACAAAAATTAAGAATTTCTTTAAGAAAGACAAAAAGGTTGTGACTAAAGAGGGACAAGTAATTCCTCCGCCGAAATCAGCAGCTTCACATATGATGCTGAAATATGGATATCATACATGCATATGGTTAGAAAATTGGGCAAAGTATACGAAGAATGATGGTGCATTAGCTTTCCCTGAGAATGGTTCATTTAGTGTAGCGGTTTTGCGAAATTTGAGAGAAAAGATGACAAATTTAGAACCTAGACCTAGACCGACACAGTTTGAAGCGTTGACGGAATGGGAAGATGAGATGTATGAGCGAGAGAGATTCAGAGGTTTAAGGGATCATGAGTTTATGCCTGGAAGAATGTGGGGAATAAATCATGAGGATAGAATAAAACGATGGAGATGTGCTAACATGACAGGAGGTTTGTTTCCGGCTTTTACAGTTGAGGAAGAGACTAAGAGAAAACGTACTGAGAAAAAGAAACATATGGAGAGGGAAAAATATATGCATGAGAGTGAAACGGATGATGAATTGCTGGAAGATATTCTAAATAGAAATCCCCCTCCGTAGCAGCAGAGTTCCACAGTGGTGACACCAAATGCGCCGCAAATAGAGACTGTGCGAAATAAAAGTCCGGTAAAAAGAATTGAAATAAATAGGTCACAAGATCAAATAAGAACTTCACAAAATGAAGGAGTAGAAAGTGACAATGCAACTGAATTAGCCAGAACAACAAAAGAACTGACTGAGAAAATTAGGGAATTAACGAAAAACATGGAAGCTGTGACTGTACCTGTAACAATAGGTCCAGTAATACCAGTTTTTGAGAATCAGAAAATTGATGAACGGTCCTTAGTGATTCCTATGAGTTCACAATTTCAGAGAGAAAAAGAAAGGATGGAACCAAGTGCAAGTACAAGTAATTTGGCTAGTACCTACAGACCAAGTCCACCTACAAATTTGACTGTGAATGAGTGTAATGGTAGAAAAATGCATATGGTAACAGAATCTGCAACAGAGACTCCTGAAAAGAGTGGAAATTGGATAGAACTAAATAATACACCCATAGGTCCGACTCCTGATGAGTTAAATGAGTGGATGAAGGCATTTAAAATAAAAGAACCAGAAGAAAAACCATTAGATGTAATTAGGTTAAAGATTGACATGGAAGAATTAATTTTAGGGACGATTGGTACAGAAAAGCTAAAAATTACCAGGATGATGAAATCATGTTTCTGTGCAAAAGTATTACATGGAGAGCTAAAAGTTTACATGACAAACTAGAAGAGATAGCAAGTGAAATTGGAGTAGATTTTGCGAAAGTGAAAACATTGCAGAAACCGTACAGAGTAGACTTTTGTGAGAAAGATATTGAAAACTTGAACACAGCAGGAAGGCTGACACAGATAAAAGAGTTAATTGTTTTACTGAGAAAATGGGGTGATGTGGACAGATGGAAAGTTAGATGGACAAAAAAGAATGAGAAAACTGCAGACAAAGCTTCTTTGGCTTTTATGATAACTGAAAAGGAACCTGTTGCAAGAGAATACCCTTTGAGAGAAACTCCAGGTGGTAGTTATGTGCATGTTCCCTGGACTAGACAGGATATACTGTCATTTACAAATGAATTCCCGAAGCTGAGAGAGAAACCAGTTGAATGGTACCGACAAGTGGAGAGGTTTGTAAAGGTTTCAAAAGTGTTGTGGATAGATTTAGATGGATTGTTTGACATAGTGGTGCCAACTGACTTGTGGTCTGAGTGTAAAATTACAGTTGACTGGCCAACTACAGAATATCCAAGAGATCCTAAGACAGGAGCTCCAGGTCCTGAGGTGATGAGGAAGTACGATAAGGTGATTACCTTTTTGAAAAATAAGATTCCTCCTAAAGAAACAGATTGGGTAAAAATCGATAGAACTACACAGGAAAGTAAGGAGTCTGTACATGCCTATTATGAAAGGTTGTTGTTGGTCTTCAAGCAGTATAGTGGATATGAGGAGTTGAGTGAAAAAGATATGAGTCATTTCGTATACAGATTTGTGTTTGGGTTGAAACCAGAGATTAGTGAAATGATTAAACAACATATGATTAACTGGCAAAATGGCACGGTAGATGAGGTACTGAGGTATGCTAAGTATTGTAGTGATGATATTGAGAGTAGACAGCGTAAATTGAAAGAGAAGGCAATGTGGGCACAGGTGAAAGTGGCAGAAAAGCAAGAAGCTCAATTGGACAATAGTAATAGTGGGAATGAAACAGGACAGAATAAATCGCGACCTAACATAGGTAAAGGGAAAGGTCAAGTGAGTCTAGAGGAGGCAAAGAAGAAATGGCCCTGTCATAATTGCGGAAAATTAGGGCATTGGAGAAACGAGTGTAAGTTCCCACCTAAACCTAATCCGGAAAATCAATCATTAACTCCACAGGTGCAGAATGAGGTAGTTGTTCAACAAGGTCAGGTGCCACAACCACCACTTCCCAACACTGTTAACCAGCAAAGATACAGTACAGAAACAGGATTCTACGGAGGAGAGCAGGTAACACAGTTGCCGCGAGCAGCTAACATTTCTCAGTATTGGTTGCGACAGAGTGAGGATGAGGCGGATGAAAGTTTCTGACGGTGCCTAGGAGAGGGAAAAGAGTGCGTACTTGGCGCAACTCTAGAGGTAGATCAGTCTGGTCCCTTTGTGGATGGAGAAGTGAATGGTGCAAATGTAACATTCCTTGTCGATACTGGAGCTACCCGTTCTACTGTTAGATCAGTGGAAATTCCAAACCTTCCTCTCTCAGGTGAATACATCCAAGTAGTAGGAGTAGCAAATCAGCAGATTAAAACACCACTTACTGAATTAGTGGAAGTAAAAATTGGTTCTTTTAGCAAAATGCATAGATTCGTAGTGTGCGATTGTAGTCCTGTAAATCTCTTAGGTCGTGACCTTTTGTGCAAAATGAATTGCACAATTTATTGTACGCCAGATGGAATTGGATTCCAGACCCCAGATGAAGATGTATTGTATAAAGTAACATTGATGAATCAGGAACCTGAAATGAATGGTTTGTTTCCTGCATTTGATGCAGAAAAACTTCCAAAAGAACTGAAAAATGCAGTGAAAGAAAATGTGTGTGATTTTACAGGAGAAGATATTGGATTAATGAAAGAAGTAGATCCCGTAAAGGTAACAGTAAAAGAAGGAACAACTTACCCAAATACGCCACAGTATAAATTAACTCCAGAAATAATTGAAGGAATAACTCCTGTAATAAATAAAATGATCGAACAGGGAATTCTAAAAGAAATAATGAGCAGTCCATGTAATTCACCTATTATGGGACTGAAAAAGCCAAACGGAACATATAGAATAGTACAGGATTTGAGAAAGATCAACAAAATAGTTGTGCCTTGTTGTCCAATAGTGCCAAACCCTGCAGTAATTCTATACCAAATTCCACATGAAGCTGAGTGGTACACAGTGATAGATTTGTGTCACGCATTTTTCTCTATTCCTTTACATCCAGATAGCCAGCCATTATTTGCGTTCCGGTTCGGAGAGCGTATTTTGGCATGGTGCCGAATTCCTCAGGGGTATACAGAAAGCCCCTCGATCTTTAATCAGATTTTAAAGAAGTCCCTGGAAGATTTGAAAATGCCAGAAAAGTCAGTGATGGTGCAGTATATCGATGACCTGTTGGTGGCATCGAAAACAAAAGAAGCATGTGTAAGCGATACAATTGCTTTACTGAACCATCTACAGAAAAGAGGACATAAAGGGGCCGATTCCGATCTCGGTCGGAGGCGCACCCAATACCATTCGGTCGGGGAAAAAGCCATGCGAATGCCTGTTTCCCGACCGATCCGTACAGCACACCGAACGAGTAAGTACGATGCGCACAACAGCACAGAATCCGGCCGAGCCGTACTCACCCAATCCAGGTCCTGTACTCCGACCGAGGCGAATCCGGAAATGCCGAATCGAGTCGCACGGAAGGGAAAATGCAGCTCCGTCCGGCCGACCAAGTACGATGCGCTTCCCGTACGCGCCGAACCCGTCGCTACGCACGTCACGTCAAAGCATCCGGGAGAGGCGCACATAAGCTCCGATTCGCGCCACAACACAATACACGGCTACGAGACGAACACGCCAGGGACGAGGACAACGCGAAGCGACGAGGACGACGCGAAGCAACGAGAAGGACGAACGACATGAACCAACCCATGAATCCCTTCGTCCCGATCATACCAATATTCTACATTTACTACCGGAACAGGCACGGACGCGTACGGCGCAGAAGGTAAGTCAGACACGAACCACAAAACACATACAACACGTACACGACACATCACACACACACAGAGGGATGCAGAATATACTTACACCAGCAACAGCAGCACAATAGGGGCGGGATGCCCATCACCAATGCCACATATGCACACAGGGGCCTGAATGCGTACCACCACCCCTACCCAGGGGGGGCTGGATGCCTACCACTACTACCACCCTTAGCCAGGGTGGTGCCAGATGCCCACCACCACTACCACCCTTAGCCAGGGTGGTGCCAGATGCCCACCACCACAACCACCCTTAGCCATGGGGGTGCCAGATGCCTACCACTACTACCACCCTCACCCAGGGGGGGCTGGATGCCTACCACTACTACCACCCTCACCCAGGGGGGGCTGGATGCCTACCACTACTACCACCCTTAGCCAGGGGGCTGGATGCCTACCACTACTACCACCCTTAGCCAGGGGGGTGCCAGATGCCTACCACCAGTACCACCCTTACCCAGGGGGGCTGGATGCCTACCACAACTACCACCCTTAGCCATGGGGGTGCCAGATGCCTACCACTACTACCACCCTTACCCAGGGGGGGCTGGATGCCTACCACCACCCTTAGCCAGGGGGCTGGATGCCTACCACTACTACCACCCTCACCCAGGGGGCTGGATGCCTACCACTACTACCACCCTTAGCCAGGGGGCTGGATGCCTACCACTACTACCACCCTCACCCAGGGGGGATGGATGCCTACCACTACTACCACCCTTAGCCAGGGGGGCTGGATGCCTACCACCACCCTTAGCCAGGGGGGCTGGATGCCTACCACTACTACCACCCTCACCCAGGGGGGCTGGATGCCTACCACTACTACCACCCTCACCCAGGGGGGCTGGATGCCTACCACTACTACCACCCTTAGCCATGGGGGCTGGATGCCTACCACTACTACCACCCTTAGCCAGGGGGCTGGATGCCTACCACTACTACCACCCTCACCCAGGGGGCTGGATGCCTACCACTACTACCACCCTTACCCAGGGGGCTGGATGCCTACCACCACCCTTAGCCAGGGGGGCTGGATGCCTACCACTACTACCACCCTCACCCAGGGGGGCTGGATGCCTACCACTACTACCACCCTCACCCAGGGGGGCTGGATGCCTACCACTACTACCACCCTTAGCCAGGGGGCTGGATGCCTACCACTACTACCACCCTTAGCCAGGGGGCTGGATGCCTACCACTACTACCACCCTTAGCCAGGGGGCTGGATGCCTACCACCACCCTTAGCCAGGGGGCTGGATGCCTACCACTACTACCACCCTCACCCAGGGGGGCTGGAACCTACCACTACTACCACCCTTAGCCAGGGGGGCTGGATGCATACCACTACTACCACCCTCACCCAGGGGGGCTGGATGCCTACCACTACTACCACCCTTACCCAGGGGGGCTGGATGCCTACCACCACCCTTAGCCAGGGGGGCTGGATGCCTACCACTACTACCACCCTCACCCAGGGGGGCTGGATGCCTACCACTACTACCACCCTCACCCAGGGGGGCTGGATGCCTACCACTACTACCACCCTCACCCAGGGGGGCTGGATGCCTACCACCACTACCACCCCCACTCATAGGATGGACAATGCATGACACAACCAGCACACCACAACCTAGGGAATGCAAGAAAAAGACATCCCCCAACACCATGACAAGCGTGTGTAGACTGTGTCAAATGCCTACAACACTGAACATGACTTTGAACATACAATGTGACCCCCTAGCACATGTGCCACACATATATGTGTGTGGCCCCCACAATGCAAGCAGGCCATGACCATTGTGGCAATGGGGTCCAAACCCCCATCATCACAGTGACCAAAAGGTAAGTGTGGGGTCCATAGCTGAAGCACATTCTGAACATTGTGGCAATGGGGTCAAACGCCCCATCACCACAGTGACCAAAATGTAAGTGTGGGGTCCATAGCTGAAGCACATTTTGAACATTGTGGCAATGGGGTCCAAACCCCCATCATCACAGTGACCAAAAGGTAAGTGTGGGGTCCATAGCTGAAGCACATTCTGAACATTGTGGCAATGGGGTCTAACGCCCCATCACCACAGTGACCAAAAGGTAAGTGTGGGGTCCATAGCTGAAGCACATTCTGAACATTGTGGCAATGGGGTCTAACGCCCCATCACCACAGTGACCAAAATGTAAGTGTGGGGTCCATAGCTGAAGCACATTTTGAACATTGTGGCAATGGGGTCCAAACCCCCATCATCACAGTGACCAAAAGGTAAGTGTGGGGTCCATAGCTGAAGCACCTTTTGAACATTGTGGCAATGGGGTCTAAACCCCCATCATCACAGTGACCAAAAGGTAAGTGTGGGGTCCATAGCTGAAGCACATTCTGAACATTGTGGCAATGGGGTCTAACGCCCCATCACCACAGTGACCAAAAGGTAAGTGTTGACAAAGAAAGAGCTGCAACTGCCAAACTGCATGGATGATTCCTGGTCACAGAACAAAAAACACATCAGTGGCAAAGTAGTGTATGTGTCCCATTGCAACATAAATTGGGTGAGCCAAATACTGCAGTGCAAATAAGACATACCTTTGGCCATGTGCAGACAAACAACACCCATGGGGGCTGACACTGTCAACATTCATCAATGACACAATGACAGAAGTGACCATCAGAATGCAGACCCACATATTTGCACCAATGGGCACACAAATGCAGATACCCTGTGGAGACTGCAGATGTGAGGTGAACAGATACCATACCATGGCAGCAATGGGACACACAAACCATGATCATTGTGCTGACCGATGACCTAGGAGTCCCAGGGACAGCAGGGGAAACCCACCAAACTACATACAGCCAATGGCACACCCAAGATATGCCAATGCAGTGGTGCAGATGCACAAACACAAACAGGCAGACCCACACTGCACATCATACACAACAGGTGAGGGGGGGTGCCAGTGTCCCCAGGCAACCACACAACACATGAGGAGACCTGAATACCAATCATACAGATGTGCATACAGTGCCACACAAAGGTAACTCATGGATCCAAATCCCCTATGTGGGCAAGCAGGCATTGTCAGATGAGAGGGAGCACAAATCACACATGTCACACAGGCACGTAGGAACAGCAACTGACACAGCAAGACACATTCACACCACAGCACTACCCCCAGGGCCCCCACAATGTGGTGACCCTGGGCTGCATTACAATCCCACTGTGATGACAAAGCTAAATGTCGTTCACACTGTGAACCACAGTCATGTGTCCTGAGCAACAAACTACCATCACACCTACACAAGCACAAATCAATCAGCATGGCCAGTAAGCCAAGGCCAACATGGAGGCAGGGGCCTAGCCGGGCAACAACTCTCATCTGCACACACTCAACACCACACCCCTCGACCTCCAACAATGTGCAGCAGTGAAGCACACATGCACTGGTGACATTGCACATGCACCCATGACTATTCCAGGGTGGTGGGTGGGAACCAAGGTGCAGAAACACATCACACATGGCCACTCAACAAGACTCCTGAATGTCTGACACACTGCACACTACGCTGTACATGGACATGACGGCAATACCACACCAACCAATGGGATCCCAGCCACAGTCACACACCAATGAAGAAGCCAAGGTCACCCACAAAGAACACACATAGACAACAACCAACATTGCAGCCCGGACCCTGAGGAGTGCCAGCAGTCACACACACAACGTGTCACAATCACTGAAAGATAACACAAACTGGAAATCACATGACAGGGGCAAACAACAAGTGCCAAGGGGAAACCTGACTGTGACCCATCTGCGTCTGCACACAAACTCAGCCCTGACAGCAAACACACCTATGGGTGACACCCTGATGACCAGTAATGTGCCATGCACCCACATCACAGAGAACCCAGGGAGAAGACTTTGGGGGAACATAGGTCAACTCAGCAAGCATCACAAACAGGTACAACACTAGGGATCACAGCATGCACAGCTAAACGGAAGTGAACACACAGACATGCACATACAACACACACCTTGGGCGCAGGCAATGTCACAGGAGTACACACTGCCATGAGGGGACTCCACTCCTGTGTGAGGAAAGCTGTGCCATATGTTGCCTCAGTAGGGCCCCATCATGTCAGCTGAGCACTTGGTCACACAATCAACAATTAGCACCAAATGAGGGCTCCCGTCACATCAGCCTGGTCATGGAAGTGCCAACGGAATCATCAGCACAGATCCAACACACTTGTATAGCAATGTTGCACTGACTACACGGATGAGTCCTTCCCCATTGATGCCCAAACCTGCATGTCCAGTGGAGATGGCCACACGGTCAGGGAAGTAGACAAATTGAACAATGGCAGGCACAACAGATGTGTAGGGGTGGAAGCCACAGATGTGAAATAGCTAATCTAAGTAGGAGATCCCATTGCCAAATACTGAACACATGACACCCTCAGATGCTGCTATGGATGACATGGATACACCACAGGATAGGACACATTCCCCCTGGACCACATGGGTTCCTGCACAGTAACACTCCATTATCATGAGACCAAATATCACCATCACTGCAGCAAGGGCATGGTTAGCATCATCAACAACATGTACATCAGAAGCATAAGCACTAGAGAACAGAAAGTTGCTTTATTCAGCATATGTGTGGTATGAAAACAAAGTCCAGAAAAAACACAAAGGCCAATGGCCAGTCCATTGTCAAAGTCCAAACTGGGTGACAGTGGCAGATGTCACCCTACGCATGCCTGCACAAAACCAGGGACAATCCACTAGGAGGGGCAACCGGGGGGCAGGCCAGGCACCGCAGGGACAGGATCAGGGCTCACCAGGAGGAAGCAGGGAAGGGGTGGTGGGTGCTGGAGAGCCACTGACAACTGCAGTGGAGGTGTCTGACATGGTGTGTGCCGGCACAACTGGGGGCATGACTCAGATGTTGTGGGTGCCGGCACGACTGCAGTGGACCCTGCAGATGGAGTGGACAGGTCCGCCACTGCAGTGCCCAAGTCAGACAGGGTGGAAGTGGACTCCACTGCAGTGCCTACCACCAGGGGAGGAGAATGGGGAACAGGCAAGGTGGGCTGGACAGAGGGGGAGGACACCCTCACCACATCAGTGGCACAGACAAGCGCAGCGGGGGTGTGGTGCCGGGAGAGCAAGTGGCAGGGGGAGAAGGCCGGATCCTCTTGGGGATGGTATATCTGTGGGTGGGGTAACCTGGGGCAGGGTGTGGTGGGGGCACCTGTGGAGTGGGGGCCTGAGGGATGGAGGAAGGAGACCTGGTGCCTGAGCTGCAGGGCGGCGGCGGGGTCTTGCTCTTACGACTCCGGGGGGACTTGCGGGTGGGGGCCTCAGTCTGTCTGCGCCTGGGGGAGGGTGTCCGGGGGCGAGGGGCACTCTGCTCCGTGTGGGTGGGCTTCGTCTTCCCCCTGAATGCTGTATCAGCTGGATCGGAGGGGAAGAGGCCGAGGTCACTGAGGAAGAGCCGCTGGGTCTTTGGGGTTGCAGGTGAGGCAAGGGAGGGTTTTTTGGAGGGAGAGGCAACTGAGGACTGCGCAGTGCTCGTGGATGCGTGTGTGTGTTCCAGGGCCCCATCCCCTGTGAGTCTGGTTTCAGTCCCCTGACTGTGCGTGCGTGTGCGTTTTGTTTGTGGCGTGTGTGTCTGTGTGCTGGATGTGTGTGTGCTGGTGTGTGCCTGTGCCGGTGTGTGTGTGCTTGGGACGGGTAAGGTGCTGGGGAGTGTGGATGGAGCAGAGGCAGGAGGGGTGAGGGACTGTCTGAGGAGGGACACTGCTGCCGTCAGGGAGGAGTCCATGGACCTATTGCCCCTCTGTAGGTCAGACATGCCCGATGAGATGCCCTCCATGAACGACACCAGCTGAGTCAACAGAGCGGTGTGCGCATGGAGGACACTCAGCATGGCTGTCTGCCCTACATGGAGCTGGCGAAGGAGGTACACAGACTCCTCACTCAGGGCAGGGGGTGCGGTGCCTGGCCCAAAGGAGACACGCTCCCGAACATGGGAGCCTCCACGGACCTGGGGAATGGGAGCCGATGGGAGGGCGGTGGTGGTGCTGGTGGTGGCGGGGTCAGCAACACTAGCTGGGGTGTGGTGGCTGCTGACACCCGCCTCCATAAGGGAGTCATCCTCCGAGTTGCTCTGGTCCTCAGCTGAGGTGGAGGGTGCTGAGGACTCCTCAGTGTGGCTCCCCTCGCCCTCCGTGCCACTGGGTCCCTCCGACCACTCCTCGGCTGCTGACCCAGTCTGGCTCCCCGGCTCCTCCTGGTCCGTGGAGCTGTCCCCTTCCGTGGCCGTGGATGTATCTGCAAACAATGGGGAAACAGACAGACATCAGTCACCTGCACCAAACGCACACACCACTGTGAGCACGGCACATTACAGAGCAAGCCCTGGCATCATTAGTTGTACATTGCTAAAAGTGCCCTAACTGAACAGGAGAAGCCAATTGTCAGTCTGATGCCAACCATGGCACTCACATCCCACATGGCCTTGCACCCATCTGTCTGGTGTCTGTTGGATAGCAACACCCCAGTGTGGACACATGCACCAACTACACAGTAGTTGGACAGTGCAGAGGACACGGTGTAGCATGTGGACATGCACACATCACAACTCTTGCCACTGAGTCAGTACAGGTTTCCGGATGAAAGGGACGCCCAGAGTCAAATAGGATATGCATGTGATGCATACCAGCGACAGACACCATGATGCACCCATGTCCTGATAGCCATCGCCACAATGGTGTGCATGTAGCACATGTCACTCCCCTGCAGGATCACCAATAAGTAGACACATGCCATGGCGGAGGCATGACTGCTAAGTCATACATCACTGTCTCAGTGATGTATGACTTGGCAGCCAGACAACAACACTCTGCACTGTGTCACAATAGTAGGTCATGGGGAATGCAAGTCCTGGAGCTGCACAAGTGCACATGTACATCCCCCACACAACACATCATCTTAACCCTCATCTGTCCAGGTCATACCGATTGGACATATGGGAGACCTGTGACACTACCCTCTGAACCTGAGCCCCTCACAATCTGCTGTGAATGGGGAACAGCTGCCTGAACTTCACATTTGCATACCCCAGTCTGCACGGGCAGCTGATCAAACACCTATGTGACACACAAGTATCGTCTCCTATGGTCACATCTCCAGTGGCATGCTGAGCCCCTACCAAGAAACACCCCAGCAGTCCTGGCAACTAATCCACAGCACACTGACACAGAGGCAGACACCTGAGGGGTCAAATCACTGCGCACAATGTGTCAGCTGATACACGGGAGTGGGAGTACAGAGTGCATTGCATGGCCTGGAGTAGGCATGACTGTCCTGCCCCACATGAATGAGGGATGAGCCCTGGACAGTGGATAGCTGGCTATGTATGTGTGACACACGTAATCTGCACACTCCTGGGGCCCAAACATTGTTCCCACCCGCTGCATGGGCGTGTGCCACATACCCCAGGCACATGTGGTGGCTCAGCTCAGCAAGTGGACCGCATATCAAAGCAACACGCAGATTACATGTCCGAACACAGGCGTTGTGTGAACAATGGACCCACCCATGATGCCCACAACAGAGTTAGGGAAACAGATGCTGTCCCCCACCTTTAGTGAAGCAAACTGCAAGGACACAGTCCCAAGTGACACAATTCCCTGAATGTAAGGGCCACACCTGGGTATCAGATGAGGAGTGGGCAGTGCACAATAGAGGGACATGGCTCCTGGACAACATGACTGCTGCACTGTGGCAGTTGAACCAGGCCAGAGGAGGGCACAAAGCATATAATACAGAGTACACAGTGCAGTCTTTCACTCACCCCCTCCTTGCTGCTGTCTGGCCTTCAGCTGCCCATCCAGGTCTGGAAACACCACCGCCAGGATCTGGAGCATGTGGGGGGTCAGGGTCCGTGTTCCGCCCCTCCTGCGAGGAGGCGACAGCTTCAGCTGGACCCGTGCAATCCTCCGGGTCCAGCCCCGAAGGTCCTGCCACCTCTTCTGGCAGTTGCGGATCCGGTGCTTGTAGACCCCCACGGACCGGACAGCCCGGACTATGTCCTTCCAGATCTCCTGCTTCCGATGGGCATTAACCTGTCAGGATGACAAAGTGAAAAGGCCATTACTACACATGCAACATATCCGTGCATGACACAGTTGTATATACATGTCTCATTCACAGGGGCACATGATGTACACAGGCAGGGCAACGCTGCCCATGGACACTTTGCCAGACGTCACTACATGGTATCATTGCATGGGAAGTAAAACCTTGTTCAAATGCACTGTCACTGCACCATACCTGTCCAGTGCATGTCACTACACACTATGGGGGGTGACAACTACTCAGTGAGCCTGCTAGCCAGTGGCGTGCAGACTTTCAGCCTTGCTAGTCAGACAAAATGCACATTCAGAAAGGCAGTGCACAGAACACTCACCTGCTCCCCTGGTGTCCCATACAGCTTGCTGTACTGTGGAAGTAGGCTGTCCAGCAGGGCCTGGTTCTCCTCAAGGCTGAAGGCTGGGGCTCTCTCCACAGTACGTGCCATTGCAGGGTCCAGAGGGGCAGAGACAGCAGCAGCGCAGTGGCAGATGTCGTCCTGGAGCATGTAGTGCAGGCAAGTGAGCTCTCAGGGGAACAGCCAGCAATATATATGTGCTGGAGAGGCAGATACTGTCCCTTGTGTCCAAAGTGATAGGTCCAAGTCGTTTGCATCTTCTGAATCTGGCCAATCCATGGAATAGCAGCACCAATACACGCCCACGGCATCCTTCAAATCTTCAACTTCATGACATACATGATTTTGCAACATTGTTGTGGGTGACCAACTGAATTTCCAGCAACCGACTCGTTCGAAATTCGAAAACGCGTCCGTTGCCAGGCAAGGCCATTGTCAATGGGTGCGCACCGATCGGTCCATTGCGGTACAACGCGTACAGGGGTACAACGCGTACCCGCACACATTGAATGCAATGGGCCGGCCGGGGGCACCGATCGGTCCATTGCGGTACAACGCGTACAGGGGTACAACGCGTACCCGCACACATTGAATGCAATGGGCCGGCCGGGGGCACCGATCGGTCCATTGCGATACAACGCGTACAGGGGCACAACGCGTACCCGCACACATTGAATGCAATGGGCCGGCCGGGGGCACCGATCGGTCCATTGCGGTACAACGCGTACAGGGGTACAACGCGTACCCGCACACATTGAATGCAATGGGCCGGCCGGGGGCACCGATCGGTCCATTGCGGTACAACGCGTACAGGGGTACAACGCGTACCCGCACATTGAATGCAATGGGCCGGCCGGGGCACCGATCGGTCCATTGCGATACAACGCGTACAGGGGCACAACGCGTACCCGCACACATTGAATGCAATGGGCCGGCCGGGGGCACCGATCGGTCCATTGCGATACAACGCGTACAGGGGCACAACGCGTACCCGACACATTGAATGCAATGGGCCGGCCGGGGCACCGATCGGTCCATTGCGGTACAACACGTACAGGGGTACAACGCGTACCCGCACACATTGAATGCAATGGGCCGGCCGGGGCACCGATCGGTCCATTGTGGTACAACGCGTACCGGGTACAACGCGTACCGCACACATTGAATGCAATGGGCCGCCGGGGCACCGATCGGTCCATTGCGATACAACGCGTACAGGGGCACAATGCGTACCCGCGACACATTGAATGCAATGGGCCGGCCGGGGCACTGATCGGTCCATTGCGGTACAACGCATACAGGGGTACAATGCGTGCCCCCACACATCGAATGCAATGAGCCGGCCGGGGCACCGATCGGTCCATTGCTGATCAACGCGACAGGGGTACAACGCGTACCAACGCGTGCATGGGGCATAATGCGTACCTGCACACATTGAATGCAATGGGCCGGCCGGGGCACCGATCGGTCCATTGCAGTACAACGCGTACAGGGGCACAACGCGTACCCGCACACATTGAATGCAATGGGCCGGCCGGGGGCACCGATCGGTCCATTGCTGATCAACGCGTACAGGGGTACAACGCGTACCAATGCGTACAGGGGCACAATGCGTACCTGCACACATTGAATGCAATGGGCCGGCCGGGGGCACCGATCGGTCCATTGCAGTACAACGCGTACAGGGGCACAACGCGTACCCGCACACATTGAATGCAATGGGCCGGCCGGGGCACCGATCGGTCCATTGCTGATCAACGCGTACAGGGGTACAACGCGTACCAACGCGTACAGGGGCACAATGCGTACCTGCACACATTGAATGCAAAGGGCCGGCCGGGGGCACCGATCGGTCCATTGCAGTACAACGCGTACAGGGGCACAACGCGTACCCGCACACATTGAATGCAATGGGCCAGCTGGGGGCACCGATCGGTCCATTGCTGTTCAACGCATCCCTGTATAAGTGACTGGCATATGTCACCATGCCTGTCTCAGATGGACATATGCCAGCCACAGATAGCTCCCAGGGAGTGAGGGGCACACCTACAACACGACAGCCTGTCCAAACTGTATGATAAGGCATGTAAGGCTGCATTTCCTATTGTGTGTATGTTGGTGTACATGTTGTCCTGTGGGTGTCACCTGGGGGCAGCAAACCCCAGGCTGTGCACGTGTTCATGGGGACAGGATCCTGGGTGTTACGTGTACATGACCACTGTGATGTGCAACTGTTCATATCTGTGCATGTGCCATGGTCACATTTCACGGTGGTGTATGTGTATGTCATGTCACATACCCCGTGAGTCCCATGTGGGACGGTATGTTTGAGCCAGGGTGTCCCAGTGGCACAATAGTGATGGTCCTCCACAGTCTGTGTGCATGTAGTGTTTACAATGTCTCTGATTTCATGTGCACAATGGGAGACAGTCTCCACATCCACATTGTGTGTGCATGGACTTTGATGTTGTGCGTGTGTGTGTCACAGACGT
Source organism: Calotriton arnoldi (assembly GCA_963921515.1). Classification (NCBI taxonomy): domain Eukaryota; kingdom Metazoa; phylum Chordata; class Amphibia; order Caudata; family Salamandridae; genus Calotriton; species Calotriton arnoldi. Next base: position 665,074 of record CAWUFW010003240.1, read on the forward strand.
CCATGTCTGTCCTGCAGTGGCAAGTGGGACCACTACCTGTGGGGGTCATAGTTGTTTTGCTGTGGTGTATACATGATACTCCATGTAATGCCAGTGTCCATGTGGCAATACAGGGTCCCTGGGAATGTACCTGTCGTTGAGCTGTGATGCCTGGGGCACATCTGTCCTCACATGTCACTGTGGGGGGTGATTGTGACACGGCAGCAGGAGATGGGAACTGTGACACGGCCTCATGATATCCAATGGGCCAACCTGGGACTTATTGATGCCACTTGTTGGACCGTGATGACAGATGTTGGCCATGTATGTACCATACATGTCCTTACGGAACTGCACACTTCATGTAGTTGTGCCTCATAATGATGTATGTTGGGATATTGAGTGTGTTCAATGCCGCATATGTGGGCTGACTGACAATCTTGCTTACTTCTCCTCTGCACTGCAGGGCTCCTGCTGTCCATCGACCATTCCCAGACCTGGCAACGATGGTGGAACGGGACAGCATCCGACGGTACCGCTTCACCAGGCAGCTGATTGAGGATTTGGCAGTGCAGTTGGCCCCACATTTGCAGCCTGGCCGGCCGTATCCTACAGCGCTGACCCCCAAGGTGAAGGTGATGGCAGCCCTACACTTCTTTGCCACCGGTACCTTCCAACATACTGTGGCGACTGCTGGTGGGATGTCACAGACCATGTTGAGCCGTGTGCTCCGCGATGTTTTGGCGGCAATGTTGCTATTCCTGAACCGGTACATCTATTTCCCTAGACTGCGACGAGTCACTGACGTGAAGAGTGACTTCTATGCCCTGGGGAGGATGCCGCATGTCATTGGCTCCATTGATGGGACACATATGGCTTTGGTACCACCACAGGCCCAGGAGCAGGCCAACAGGAACCGCAAGCACTACCACTCGGTCAATGCACTGGTGGTGTGTCTTGCAGATATGACCATCACACACGTGTGTGCCCGTTTCCCTGGTTCAGCACACGATGCCTTTGTGATGAGGAGTAGTCGCATCCCCAGGATGATGGCACAGATGCAGAACCAGCGTGCCTGGCTTGTCGGTGTGTACTGACTTTGTGCCATTGGGTGTGATCTGATCTGTAGTATTCCGCCCACTTTTCCAAGTCAGCTAATGTGCACTTGTCTGTCCGTAGGTGACTCGGGATACCCCAACATGCCGTGGTTGCTGACACCCCTCAGGAACCCTGTGACACCAGCCCAGATGCGCTACAATGAGGCACATGGTCGGACCAGGAGAGTGATTGAGCGGACATTTGGTCTCCTGAAGAGCCGCTTCCGCTGCCTGGACAAGACCGGAGGGTCCCTCCCATATGCCCCTGCGAAAGTGTGCAAGATTATCATCGTCTGCTGCATGCTCCACAACCTGGCAGTGCGGAAGGAGTTGCCTCTCATCCAGGATGACAATGACCAACATCCGCCACCTGTGGAGGATCCTGGCCTGGACCACGATGCCAGTGATGATGATGATGATGATGAGGGTGATGTCCGCACACAGCTCATCACCAACTTCTTTAGCTGAATGTGAGTATCCTGAGGTGTCATGTCAATGATGTGAGTTGGCATGATATGTGTAGGTGGTGCTCTGGTGCTGTTGGAGTGTGTCCATGGGCTACTTGACTGGATGTGTGTTGCGATGTGTGCTTACAGGTGGGCTGTACTCCCCAACAGTGTTGACATGCTAACTTGGTTCTGGGTGGGTATCTTGTAACATGTATTGTGCATGAGTTTTGCTGTTCTGTCCTGTTCTCCATTGCTTTTGACTGTGTGTCATTTCTGTCCTTCACAGGGTACTTTCAGATTCGTTTGGTCAACTGTGTCCACCGACGACGTGATTGCACTTCCAGGGTGGTAGCTGTTGTGTCCCTACAGGTGATGTGCGCCACACCCATGGACTTCCTTCCGTCTACAGTTGTTGACTGTGTGCCCGCTGCCAGGTGGGATTACCTTGCATCTGTAGTGGTTACGACATGTTGCAACTGTGTAATAAACCTGTGCTTCACTTTGTGATGTGCGTTGTCTGTGGTCACAAATTTGACTGCCATTTGCTTACTGCACCTGTGGGCTACTTGACTACAACTGGGAATGGGTGTGGTGTCTGTGCATTGCACCGTCTTCCCTGGCAACATCAGTGTAGGCAATGAGTCAGATGGCCTAGGTGTGTATGTGTTGTGTAGCCCTGGTGGTGTGTCTCCCTCATATGTGTCACGTTGCCTTTACTCACATGCCTGTGTTGTACTTGCTGTTGCAGTTCGCATACACAGTGTAATTTTGCAGTTCATCATCCCCATAACAGCACCCACGTTGGAATCACAACAGAGGCAAGTATGGTGTATTAGTGTGTTTATTGTGATACATTTGTGTGAATAGTGCATAGGATGGGTAGTGCTGTACATAAATCTTGCAATCAGAAGTTCCTAGGTGAATTGAAAGTCCTGGTAGACAAAATCCCCAGTATCGGGGCCACAGTTGTCTGAGACATTGGTCCAACTTGTACTCCCCATGCAATGTGTGGGAGTAGTGTTGCCGTCAACAGGGTGAACAGTCTGTGCACAAAGGTGAACATCCAGAACAGGTTCAGGCTTCCTGGGAGTTGCGCTTGGCCATCGGCCTCTCACTTGCCCCTCCTCGGACGACCCCTCTTCTTGGGGGGGCCCCTCAAGTACAGGCTGCTGCGGTGCAGGGGACTCTCCACCAGAGTCATCCTCCCTCCCTGTGGCAGTTGCAGTTTGTTCAGCACCAGATGTTGTTGGCACACAGGGAGGTGTGGACTGGTTGCTGTTCATCTGGCGGAGGCATTGTAAAATGTCCCTGTGCACTGCCGTCATCTCATGCAGTGCATCCCACTTGGACTCCACGCGGGACATGTGTGAGTCCACGCGGGACATGTGTGACTCCACGTGGGACATGTGAGAGTCCAAGCGGGCATGATGGGCAGCCTGCTGCTGTTTCATGTCTCTGAGGAGCCCCACTACCTGGCTGAGATCTCCGGTGCTGGACTGGTACGCATCAGCTATGCGTACCAGTTGTGGGTCATCATGCACACCAGCAACCTCTGCAAGCAGCGACCTCTGTCTCCCACCCCTCCCACCACTCCTGCTGACATGTGCAGTGCGTGCAGTGGCACGCACAGATGACCCTGGTCCACCTTGGGGGTTGGTGGTGGTGGTGGTGTCCATGGCCCCAGGTTGGTCCAGGGTCCCTGTGCTGGTGTTGCTCCTTGTTCTGTCCATGTCGGCAGTGATGGTATTTGTGGTGACAGTCGTTGGAGGGGTGGGTGCAGGGGGTGCAGCTGGTGGTCCTGCTGGTGCTGCAGCTGGTGGTCCTGCTGGTGCTGCATGTAGACTTGCACCGGATGTGCCAGGTTGGTCTTCTTCGTCCGAGGAGGGCAGAGGCTGTACGACACCAGTGAGCTCCGCATCCTCTTGAGCCTGGGACTGGGACTCCTCAGCATCTGCTGCTGTGTCCCCATCATCACCTGTTTTTGGGAGACACACACAATGTATGTTATGTTTCTGCAGGCATCAATGGTTGACACACCTGACAGTTGTCAACCATTGACACAGGGGTTGATTTTGGTGTGGCACATTGTCCTGCATTATTTGGGCATTTCTATGTATTTGTTGGGGTGTGAACATGGTCTGCATTGGTTGTATTTGGTTGACAGCTGGCCCTCCTTCCCACCCAGCCAGTCAGTTATCCCACCATGGACTGTGCTTGCATTGCAGGGAGTGGAAGTTGTCTCTCAGGATGTCAGTCAGTGGTGTCCTGCTGTTTGTTGGTGCACAGTTCCCAGCAGGGCCTTGTGCTCCCACAGCAGTAGCCAGTGTCAGCCTTCTTGTGAGTCCTTCTCCACTCCCTGTGATGTGAGCATGGTTCAGGGTGGTGTTGATGGGACAGTTGTGGGGGTGGGCTATGTCTGTGACTGTGACTCCCATCATGCTATTGCCTCCACCCCACTTGCCAGCATTCCCATACTTACTTGCTTTTGTGGGGAGTTCAGTGTGTGTGGGTGTGAGGGCAATGGCAAGATGGCTGACAGTGGTGTCCTGCTGTTGGTTGGTGTGCAGTTCCCAGCATGCCCTTGTGCTCCCCACAGCAGTAGCCAGTGTCAGCCATCTTGTGTGTCCTTATCCACTCCCTGTGATGTGAGCATGGTTCAGGGTGGTGTTGATGGGCCAGTTGTGAGGCTGAGCAATATCTGTGACTACCACTCCCATCATGCTATTGCCTCCACCCCCTTCCCAGCATGCCCATGTTTCCTTCCTTTTGACTCTGCTTCCCTGTGGGGTGGGCTGGCTGTGCTGACAGGATGGCTGGGAGTGTTGTCCTGGCAGTTGTTTGGCTAAAAGTCCCAAGAGTGTCCCTGTGCTTCACACAACATAACCCAGGGTGGTGGTTCTTTGTGGGATCTTGAGTTAGGATGGGAGGCATTGCATTCTACCAGGTGGGTTCTGTGGAGTTTGTGTTGAGGGGGTGTGAGGGGAGGTGCTTGTGACTATGGTCAGTGCTGCAAGTCCTCCTTCCCACCCAGCCAGCCAGATATCCCACCATGGTACGTGCTTGCATTGCAGGGAGTGGAAGTTGTCTCTCAGGATGTCAGTCAGTGGTGTCCTGCTGTTTGTTGGTGCACAGTTCCCAGCAGGGCCTTGTGCTCCCCACAGCAGTAGCCAGTGTCAGCCATCTTGTGAGTCCTTCTCCACTCCCTGTGATGTGAGCATGGTTCAGGGTGGTGTTGATGGGACAGTTGTGGGGGTGGGCTATGTCTGTGACTGTGACTCCCATCATGCTATTGCCTCCACCCCACTTGCCAGCATTCCCATACTTACTTGCTTTTGTGGGGAGTTCAGTGTGTGTGGGTGTGAGGGCAATGGCAAGATGGCTGACAGTGGTGTCCTGCTGTTGGTTGGTGTGCAGTTCCCAGCATGCCCTTGTACTCCCCACAGCAGTAGCCAGTGTCAGCCATCTTGTGTGTCCTTCTCCACTCCCTGTGATGTGAGCATGGTTCAGGGTGGTGTTGATGGGCCAGTTGTGAGGCTGAGCAATATCTGTGACTACCACTCCCATCATGCTATTGCCTCCACCCCCCTTCCCAGCATGCCCATGCTTCCTTCCTTTTGACTCTGCTTCCCTGTGGGGTGGGCTGGCTGTGCTGACAGGATGGCTGGGAGTGTTGTCCTGGCAGTTGTTTGGCTAAAAGTCCCAAGAGTGTCCCTGTGCTTCACACAACATAACCCAGGGTGGTGGTTCTTTGTGGGATCTTGAGTTAGGATGGGAGGCATTGCATTCTACCAGGTGGGTTCTGTGGAGTTTGTGTTGAGGGGGGTGTGAGGGGAGGTGCTTGTGACTATGGTCAGTGCTGCAAGTCCTCCTTCCCACCCAGCCAGCCAGATATCCCACCATGGTACGTGCTTGCATTGCAGGGAGTGGAAGTTGTCTCTCAGGATGTCAGTCAGTGGTGTCCTGCTGTTTGTTGGTGCACAGTTCCCAGCAGGGCCTTGTGCTCCCCACAGCAGTAGCCAGTGTCAGCCATCTTGTGAGTCCTTCTCCACTCCCTGTGATGTGAGCATGGTTCAGGGTGGTGTTGATGGGACAGTTGTGGGGGTGGGCTATGTCTGTGACTGTGACTCCCATCATGCTATTGCCTCCACCCCACTTGCCAGCATTCCCATACTTACTTGCTTTTGTGGGGAGTTCAGTGTGTGTGGGTGTGAGGGCAATGGCAAGATGGCTGACAGTGGTGTCCTGCTGTTGGTTGGTGTGCAGTTCCCAGCATGCCCTTGTGCTCCCCACAGCAGTAGCCAGTGTCAGCCATCTTGTGTGTCCTTCTCCACTCCCTGTGATGTGAGCATGGTTCAGGGTGAGTGTTGATGGGCCAGTTGTGAGGCTGAGCAATATCTGTGACTACCACTCCCATCATGCTATTGCCTCCACCCCCTTCCCAGCATGCCCATGCTTCCTTCCTTTTGACTCTGCTTCCCTGTGGGGTGGGCTGGCTGTGCTGACAGGATGGCTGGGAGTGTTGTCCTGGCAGTTGTTTGGCTAAAAGTCCCAAGAGTGTCCCTGTGCTTCACACAACATAACCCAGGGTGGTGGTTCTTTGTGGGATCTTGAGTTAGGATGGGAGGCATTGCATTCTACCAGGTGGGTTCTGTGGAGTTTGTGTTGAGGGGGGTGTGAGGGGAGGTGCTTGTGACTATGGTCAGTGCTGCAAGTCCTCCTTCCCACCCAGCCAGCCAGATATCCCACCATGGAACGTGCTTGCATTGCAGGGAGTGGAAGTTGTCTCTCAGGATGTCAGTCAGTGGTGTCCTGCTGTTTGTTGGTGCACAGTTGCCAGCAGGGCCTTGTGCTCCCCACAGCAGTTGCCAGTGTCAGCCATCTTGTGAGTCCTTCTCCACTCCCTGTGATGTGCGCATGGTTCATGGTGGTGTTGATGGGACAGTTGTGGGGGGGCAATATGTGTGACTACGACTCCCATGATGCTATTGGCTACACTGACTTGGCCAGCATACACAGGATTCCTTCCTTTCAGTGGTCTTCACTGTGTGTTGGTGTTGTTGTGGTGGCTACATGTCTGGATGTGTTTGTTAGTTCTATTTGTGCCACTGCCTAGCTGTAGTTGTAGTTGTGTTTGTACATGTGATGGCACGGTTGAATGTAACTTTTTTGATGGCATGTGTTGTGTTTATCTGACTGACATACACATTTTGGGATGATTCTGTTCTGGTTGCTGTGTAATTGCTATGAGTGCATGGTTTGACTCTCCCCTTGACAGTGATGTGTGTGTGTATTGTGGCAGAATATTTTGTACATTTGTTGTGTACTCACCAGGCTCTGGGATGGTCTCTAGTCCATATACGCTCACTGGCGGAAGGATGGCCCGCACCTTCTCCTCCCAGGGCCTGAGGTATACTGGCTTGGCAGGAGGGCCACTGCCGGTGAATTGGCTCAGGAGGTAGTCTTTCTTGAGCAGCTCCCGGAACCTCCTGCGCACGTCATACCACCTGTTCTGGATGTCGGTCTTTGTGCGCAGACATGGTGATTGTGCATTCACCCTGTTGATGATCCTCTCCCACATCTTGGTTTTCTGGGAGATGGGGGTCTGTTGGACCAGTGTGCCAAACAGCTGTGGCTCTACCCTGAGGATCTCGTCTACCAGGACTTCCAATTCACAATCTAGGAACTTGTGATTCTTCTTGGGGGGCATGGTGATGGGTGGTGATGGTGAGTGCTGTGTGTGTTGGTGTGCAGGTGAGGGTGTGTGAGTGTGTGTTTTGCTGGGTGTATGTGAGGTAGGTATTTGTTGGTGTGCTGATGGTGTGTGGCTTGTGTGAGGGATGAGCTGTGGGTGTGTGGTTGCTGTCTCTTGGGTGCTGGCAGTGGAATGGCATTTGCAAAGGATCATGGTTGTGATTTGTGTCCTTTATATGGGTGGAGTTGTGGGTGTGTCTTTGTTCTCTGTCCCCACCCCCCAGTATTTATTGGCTTTGTAATTGCTTGTTTGGCCTTTTTTTGTGTGATTTTTCCTTTGTACTGTCTGTGCATGTTGGAAACGTTCTTGTGACCGAGTCGGACCCTGCATTTGTCTCGTACGGTGTTCTCCGTTTCGTTCACGCTGTGTTTGTGCAGTTTTCTATGCTGCGTACGCGTCGGTCGCGGTGTTTTGTGTTACTTCGGCTCGGTTTTGTATGCGTGTCGGTCGTACGGCTTGTCCTCCGTCCGACTCGGTTGTGGTTTTCGCGCCTTGCATCGTACTTTGCGGTTTGGAGTTCGCGTGTACGTTTCGGTCGGATTTGTTCCGGGTGCGTGTCGGTTGGTTCGATTCGCGTGTTTTTCCGGCCGGATTGCTGTTTTCCGTGCGTCTCGGTCGTTCGGCTTGGGTTCTGTACGTGTCGGTCGGATTTTGCACGCTTTGCATCGTACTTGGCGTGTCGGGCGCCACAGGTACGTGTCGGTCGGTATAAATTCCATCTCCGAGTCGGTCGGTGCTTTTTCCGGCCCGAATCGGAATCGGCCCCAATGTGTCCCCTTCAAAATTGCAATTTTGTCAAAAAGAAGTCCAATATTTAGGGCATAAAATTGAGAAAGGAGTGCGAAAGATAGCGACAGAAAGAGTAAAAATGATTCAAGGAATGAGAGCACCAATGACGCAAAGAGAGGTAAGAATGTTTCTGGGAATGGTTGGATATTGCCGACAATGGATAAGTGGTTTTTCCTTGATTGCTAAACCATTACAAAAACTGACCAAGAAGGATGTAAAAGACCCTTTTGAATTGAATGACGAAGAAATGAAATCTTTCAAAGAGTTGAAAAAGAAATTGTGTGAGGCCCTGCTTTAGGAATGCCTGACTATGAAAAGGATTTTGAATTGTACTGCAGTGAAAGAGATGGATGTGCATTTTCAGTACTGGTACAAAAACATGGAACAATGAAGAGACCAATTGCTTATTTTTCAGCTGTTTTAGATCCTATAGCAAAAGCGTTGCCTGGATGTCTGAAAGCTGTTGCTGCTACTTGTGTAAGTCTGGAACAAAGTGAAGGTATAGTGATGGGGTATCCACTGAGAGTATATGTTCCCCATTCAGTAGAGATTCTTTTGACAAGAACAAAAACACAGTACATGACACATAGTCGGCTGACTAAGTACGAAAAGTAATCTTGAGTGCAGAAAATGTGACCATAGATAGATGTATGAATGTGAATCCTTCGACATCATTGCCAGATGAAGAGAGTATAATTGAACAAGATGAAGTAGATCATGATTGTCTGAATGTGCTGGAATATTGCACAAAACCAAGAGCTGACATAAAGGATGAGCCTTTAAAAGAATCAGATTATGTCATGTTTGTAGATGGCTCATGCTTGAGAACGAAAGAAGGAGTTCTAAGCGCAGCTTACGCAGTGTGCACAGTGGCAACTGTGATGGAAGCGTCTTGTCTGAAAGGAATAAGGTCTGCCCAAGTTGCAGAACTGATTGCTTTGATTCAAGCATGTAAGTTGGGAAGAAATGTACGACTTACGATTGTGACCGATAGCCAGTATGGTTTCGGTATCGTGCATGATTTTGGTCAGATTTGGTCACAAAGAGGTTTCTTGACGTCTGCAGGAACACCTATCAGAAATGGAGATTTTGTTAAGAAACTGCTTGAGGCGATACAGCTGCCTAAGCAGATAGCTGTAGTAAAATGCAAAGCACATAAGAAAAATGAAGATTACATAGCTGTTGGTAATAATTATGCGGACGAGATAGCCAAATATTGTGCAGAGAACATGGTATCCCTAAACAAGAATCGCGAAAGGGAGCAAATCTCTTCTCCTTTGCTTTTTACTAACACTGTCGAGACATGGGATGAGGTGAGACAGTTACAGGAAGCTGCAAATTATGAGGAAAAAGATTACTGGATAAAAGCAGGATGTAGAAGACAAGAAAACAATGGTGTGTGGGTTTACAGAGATGAAAGACCAGTTATGCCTGATTGCATTATTGCAGACATGGCACGGATGTACCATGGACAAGCTCATATTGGGAGAGATGCAATGATCAGACTTTTTAGACAAACATGGTATAACCCAAAATTCAGAGCCATAGCTGAAAGTCTTTGTCAAAGATGTCTTATTTGTCAACAGTTTAATCCAGGAAGAAAGACAATAGTGAGTTTAGGAACAATAGGACGAGAAGGAGGTCCGTTCACTAGAATGCAATTAGACTTCATCGAAATGCCCCCTTTGTAACAGACTAAAATATGTTCTAGTGGTCGTCTGTTTGTTTTCTCGTTGGGTGGAGGCATACCCCACTAGAAAGAATGATGGAATAACGGTAGCAAAACTTATGCTGCGAGAGTTCATTCCAAGGTATGGTTTTCCAGTCACGGTTGAGACAGATAGAGGAACACATTTTCAAAATGAGTTGATTCAATTAATTTGTGAAGCATTAAGTATTAAACAAAAACTGCATTGTGCATACAGACCAGAGGCTTCTGGGGTAGTAGAGCAAATTAATGGAACAATTAAGAACAGGTTAGGAAAAATGTGTCAAGCTACAGGACTCAAATGGCCCGATGCACTGCCCCTTGTCCTGATGACCATCAGAGGCATTCCTGAAAAGAAAACTGGACTTAGTCCTCATGAGGTAATCATGGGACGAGCAATGAGACAAGCACAAGTACCTGTCAACAAGTTATTGACTATAACTGATGATCTAGTACTGGATTATTGCAAAGGACTGGCTGATGTGGTGCGTTCTGTGTTTCATCAGGTTGGACCGGATGCGACCACTCTTGAAAGAAAACCAGCCCATGACTTGAATCCAGGAGACTGGGTCTGCATAAAAATCCACAGGAGAAGAAACTGTCTAGTTCCTCGCTGGGATGAGCCACGACAGGTAATCCTAGTGACAACAACTGCAGTCAAGTGTGCAGGAGTGAAAAACTGGGTCCATGCCAGCCACACAATCAGAGTTCAAGAACCTGCAGATCGACATGTGAGTCGACGTCTGGAAGTGTGGGATAAGAGTTCAGCGACTGGGACAGAAAGAATAAGAGAAAGGGTGCCAGAACTTGAAGATCGACCTGAAAGTCGACATCTGGAAACCCCAACTGCAAGCACCTCTAAAGAGGAAGAGGAAGAAGAAGAAGAAGAAGGAAAAATTACAGAAATTCCAGAACTTGAAGATCGACCTGTAAGTCGACATCTGGAAATATCTGACACGAGATCAGGATCTGATGATTCAGTTGAAAACTGTGAAGAATTTCGAAGGAGAACTTGGGGATTTAAACCAATTAGAGAAGAGAATGAACAAGAAAATGATCTAAATGAGCAACCAAGTACAAGTTATGGTGGAAATCCTTCAAAAGTAATATTAATAGACAAAGTAGGGAAAGAGACAAATAAAAAGTTAGAAAATCGAGAAGAACCCCGAGGAGCAATAGGGACAGATAGTGAAACAAAAGAACAGGGAAAATTAGAAGCAGAGAGTGAGAAAAATACCAATTCGGAAGAACATCGAGGAGGGACAGTAATAAGGGAACACAAGAAGGAGAAGACAGATCCACCAGTAAGAGAAGATGAGATCATAAGTTTCAAAATAAGAGACAATTGTGAAAAAGTTGAAACAGAATCTGAAGAAAGCGGAGAAGAAGAGAAAACAAGAACTGAATCAAGAAAAAGAAACTGGAAATCAGAAAGAGGAGAAAAAGAAGGTGAAGCCAAAAGGCCAAGAAAAGGAGACAATTGGCCCAGCAACTATATAAGAAAATTGAGATACAGAATAATCAGAACAGGAGAAAAAAGTGCTGAACAGGTGAATGAAATAACAAGTCAAAAGGAACAAGAAAAGCCAAGTGGAAAACGATTGCAAAAGTCTAAAAGAACAAAGAAAGTGAATTCGAAATACAAGTCACCTGAGTGGTTGTACATCGCTCTTTCGGATTACAAAGAAGAAGGAAACACTCACGAGAACCCGAGACTAAGAAACCGAATGGGTAAAGGTGAGATGCAACAAACCTGAAGAGAAGACTTGAAGTGCTTCTGCCGGATGTGACAATTTTACTGGATATGACAAATCACCGGATGTGACAACGAAAGAATTCTGGAAAGAATTAAAAGAAAGTACCAAGCAAAGACTTTTGAAAGCAGAGTGGCATCTAAGTCATTTCTGAGGTGTAGTGACACAATTTTCTGAGATTTAACAAAAGATAAAAGCAAAATGGAAAATACTAGAGATAGAAGGGATAAATGTGAGTTTGTAAAAAGATGGTGTAAAATGTGCTGCTTTTGTACAGGATTATTAATGACAGTATGGATAGTTTTAGCAATCACAATTCCTATTAGTATAGCTGTAATAGAAGCAAAGAATGATACTAAACCAGAAAAAGAAACTAATATTAAAGAACCAGTTATTTTAAGAAGTAGTGCAGAATTACATAAGGATAAGTCAGTAACAGACTTTTCTAAAAATGTTTTTACAAAATTGTTGTACGAATATGTAGAGACAATGGATGTAAGAGATTGTTATGTTTGTATGCAGTTGCCTGCATCAGTGTCAGAAGATGTGACTTATCATCACCTACCTCTAACTTATGGAATAAACTGTAGTGTCATAGCAAGTTTATTTTATAAAACAGGTAGATTAGAGTTTTATTACACTGATATAGATAAGATTTTTGCAAATGTTCCTGTAGTTCCAGAACTTAACAAAGTAAAACAAGCAAAGGTTTTAGGAGAATTCTTTTAGAGCATAAAATTTTAACATTAGAAGAAATAGCTAAAAACAACCTTACCTGTGAGTTAAAGAAAGAAGAAAAGGTATTTTTAGAAATGGTTGAAGAAAGGAGAATGAAATTTCAAAGAGAAGCAATAAAAGAGAAAGGAACACATCTATGGACGTTTGAGGAAGAAAATCATGAAGGGAAAAAGATAAATGCAGCAATGACATTAGATTGGCCGCAAAACAGGAAAGTTGTGTATTAAGAGAAATAAGACAGTCTATGACAATTATTTTGTAGGTTCCAGTATCTGCCATGACAATTATCAAATTTTGGGAGGTTGGGGATTCAAAGGTGGAAAAGATCCAATATTTCCAGGTATCTATTATATTTGTGGGAATAGAGCTTATTACAGGTTACCGGACCATTGGTATGGAACTTGTTATGTAGGCCTGGTCTTTCCAAAAATCTTTCATATGGACAGAGAAGAAAAAGGAACATACAAGATGATTAATAGCTTTACACGTAGAAAGAGGGAAAGTTTTTCAGAAATTGTAGGTGATATTTTTGGAGCATTAATACCAGCAGTGGGAATATCTTTGAATGCATTTAAGATTCGGAAGTTATCCACAGTAGTAGATCGTTTGTCTACAGATACTGCGGGAGGGTTCTTGATGGTAAATACCGAAATGGTTGCCATGAGAGCTATGGTGATGCAAAATCGGCTTGCCTTTGATATTCTTTTGGCAAAAGAGTGTGGAGTTTGTGGAATGCTGAAAGTCCAACATTGTTGCACTTACATTCCTGATAAAAGTGAAAATATACAAAAGTATATTACAAATATTACAAATTTGCACAAAGAACTAGTTCCACTGGAGGTTGAAAGTGTCCTGGGAAAACTTGGTAGAGGGTTTTCTTCAGTAGCAAATTGGCTAACAAGAATGAGTAGACTAATGATAGGGAAAGTTATAATAATAGCAACTGTAGCAATATTGTTAGCCATGGTGTTGAAAATTGTAATAACGTGTATAAAAAGAAAAGTAAGACAAAATAAGATAAAAAGAAATAACAGAATAATGAAAGAGAGAGAGAGAGAAATGGGTGAAATTGAGTTAGAGAAAATGAAAGAAAGCATGTATAAAGAGACAAGAAGACAAGATGAAATGGAAACAGATGTATAACTAACAAAAAGCAAAAGGATGAAAGACATATGCTGCCTGAAAAAGAAGTATAACTTGGTTTTATGTGGTGATTTAAAAATCACCAAAGGGGGAGTTGATGGAGCAGAGAAAATAAATTTTTTAACCCCTAACAAATTTTATAAATAATTTATAAAAATGTTCGTTTAAATGTATTAATCAACAATGTACGTGAGGGAAGGGTAACACGCAAGTATATATGCTGAATAATCTATTAACGAATGTCTGTTTGTCTAATTATAACATAAAATAATTGCGTACTAAATAAATAATAAATGCATGATTTGTGCTTCATAGAATATAAACGTGTTGTTGCAAAAACAATAGTGATGGTAAGTAAGGAACAGCTTAAATGTTGCTTTCTGCTAGGTAATAACTAATTGGTGTACGTAGATGACGGGAGGGAAACGAAAAGGCTATGTTTCTCTATTTTAATTATGTTTTGTTTATTTCTAAATAGTGCTTCTAAGTCTAATCGAGTGGCGATATAAAATGGCTGCCGGTTATTAGAGTGCGCATGTGCTGGGAAAACGCGTGACAAGGGAGAAAAAGTTGGAGAAAGGCTAACCACGTGATGGTGCTGAGAGGCTAGGATCCAAGAATGGTCAAGGCTGATGTGACCTAATTGAACTGATAGTGTGCCGTGGTGATCAGCAAAGAGTCGTGGGAAACCGTTTTAAGAGAAAGGACAATGCCTGCAGAGTTCTCGAATGTATCGAAAGAAGTTACAAATGTACTGATCGAAGCGGATGGAAACATGTCTTGAACTGTGAGAAAGGAAATGAACATATATATTCCAAAAGAACAAGCTGGATCCGGGAGAACTTGATTAAGAATGAATAGATAAAATGAGTGAACCAATGAAAGAAAAGCGCGTTATTAATGTTGCAACAATTTAGTTAGCAAAGTTAGAATTAGGGTATAAGAAGGCCTACTCTTAGTGGGAGGGGTAGTCGTAGTCAAGAGTCGGTGTTGGAGTTGGTGGCTTCCAGTGCTTGGTGTTCCAGATCGATCCATTTTACTGAGCGGGAGATGCTGAAAGACTGTTAGATGAGACGGGTTGCGGTAGCTGATGCTGACGAGCTGAAGTTTCTGTTGCTGTCTTATTTTTCCAGTTGAGTATGAGAATCAGGTTATTTTTAAATCTTAAACTTAGGTTAGAAATCATTAGGCTAAATTAGGAAGATAGGCAGGTAATTAGGGTTTTGCTTCATGACAATAATTTCCTTTCTGCAATAAAATTGATTTTGCTTAATAACTATTTGAATTAATAATGAATGAATAATTGAATAAAAAGTCTAAAATTCTTTTTCATGCCTTTAAAATTATATAAAATTTAAGATTCTTAAATCAAACGACTCAGTGGTTATTTTACTAAATGTTTGTGAAACTGGTAATTGGTTATTGTGATTTAGCTGGTCTTAATCACTATAAACTGATTTCTTACTAGATGATCCATCGACAAAACAATGAGCAGGAATATCTTAAGAAATAACTAAGAAAGTGATAGGTTAAGGTAATAAGGTATCCCGGCTCCTTCCAGCGGTACATCATGATGTTTTTCATTTAGTTCTCCTATTTCTCCTAGGAGTATAGAATTTCGTAAAGGTGTAGAGGAAATCCAGGTGTGTGTGTGTGTGTGATAGGCGATGTTATGGGCCCCATCGTCATGTGGATGTGAGAAAATATAAGTCGCCCCTGGATGACCGATAAGTGACCTAGGAGGAAAATAGTTTTTATTGTGTCCGCTGCATCACTACCCATCTAGTATCAAGCATTTTCCCTATCTTCTGAAGCTGTACACATAGCTCGCTGGCGGCCAGATTTAGATCTCTCTGGTTTTTTGGTGACATGCTGTATGTGGCATACAATGAGTCCATGAAAATCTTGAAGTGATTGACCCCGGCAACCTCATCAACTGTATCTGCCACAGCAAGTTCTAGTCTGTGAGCCAAACAGTGCCATGTCAGTACAAGATTTGGAAATTCTGATTTCAGCAATGCTACTCCTCCTCCTTTTTTACCAAACATTACTGCTGCTCCATCTGAACATACTGCAATCAAGATATCATGTAGCAGACTTTTTGTGAGTCCAACTTTTTCGAAGTAGCTTAGGAGAGCTGTCTTTACGCCAAGGGCATTTGTTTCTGCCAGCTCCAGAAGGTCGAAATAGATGGTCACTGGGGTACGGGGACGGTCGGTTGGTTAGAAATAGACATATGATTGAGAAAAAAGACGGGCAGGTATGTATCTAGAGAAATCAGACAGGTTTTTGAGGCATAGAGATGACGGGCCGACAGGGGCAGAGCTGCACTGGTAGTGGTAGTATCACTGCTGCTGGATTCTGTTGTAGACCCTCGTCCCTCGCTTGCTTTAAGGCAGAGCAGGGTCACACTGGTTGCTGGAGAAATCTTGCTGCAGGCCGTAAAAGCAGGGTTGTGCCGGTTCTAACCAGCTGTTGTTGTGCCGATGGCTGGCACAATGACGTAGGTGGCGCTGCGTGTTCAAAGAGAAGGGAAATCCTGAGAGAAAGTGTCTCTCTTCAAAGGATTTCCCTTCCTGCTACAATGACGTCACGCCTTAAGCAGTGCGCGCGCATGCTCACCCGAAACACCAAACAAAAACCGGGACGTCTGGTCACCCTACCTTTGACCTTTGAGGCCCGAAAATAGAGCCCCCTAGAGACCCCTTTGGAGGCCCCCATAAAAAAACTGGGGGTGCTCAGACCCCCACAGACCTCCCCCACTTAAAGCCCTACCCACCAGTGATGTGTGTGGCGGCCACCGCCACTATTATAGAACAAGCATACGGCAAGGTGCGGGGCTCCAGCCGTGGTCTGGGCAAGAGGCCACTGTCTCAACGCCCCCCCGGAGCACGCATAAGGGGACTGCATGCTGTAGTAGCCCCGAGTGCTTCCAGTAAACACAGTCCGACACATCTCCCCAGACTGGCGCCAGCACACATTACACACCGCCGTAACACCCTAGCTTCTCCATTATGCAATCTTGAGGGGTGAGGGGCAGCTGCAGAGCATGAGACGTGAACACTGACTGTTGTTGAAAGAAAGAAGAGAAAACGAAAGAGAGGGATGCCAGGATAACACGATGAAGTTCACAGCCCTTGGTTTGAACACACGTCTCAGATTTTAACACACATTTCCCTATGCCAAAGCTTGCTAGATATTTAAAGAGGAAAGTGAATCGTAAGCTCGTACAACGTTCCCCGTGTGAATCCAGTAAATATAAGACGCAGTGCCACACTCGTCTGGTGTAGTGAAGTTAGTCACGTCACCTCTCACTTGAGTGTACGGCACATACAACAATATAAGTTGCGACCTCCTCCGCGATCCTTACCTATAAAAGCTGTTAGTTAGAAAAGAAAGCATGGACACATTAATTATACTATGCCCGGCGTACAGAGTTGCTCAATACCAGACCTATTCGCCACGCTTTGATAGTGTACAGAAGTTACAATGTCACCATTGCTGAAGTGTACGGCACATATATCCATTTAATAAATAGCCTCCTTCGCGGCACTCGCCCGTAAAAGCTGTCATTCGGAAGAGAAATCAAAAAGCTCCCGGTTCCGGCAGTTTACGTGCCACTAAATATGCTAATGCTGCCGGAAAGCGCCATCGGCCGCATTAAGTAATGGCGACACGTTGGACGGCACCGGAGGCGCCCGAGGGAGATGGCGACAGGAGGACGCGGCGCCACCTGGGGTCCGTAAATGAGACTGCCGCAATATTTTAATACTGTAACTTTGCTAATAATATCAACAACGAGCGCACCTCCGGCCAGAGTGATGCTAAGCAGTGTGCGGCTGAAACAAAATAGTGCTCACCGCCGACATATCGAGGACCATGTAACGCCGCAAGCAAACAATCCAGTCAGGATGGGCGGGGCCAAATGGAGACAGGGCGGTAACAAACAAGCCTCATTTTCAATCGGAGGCCAGCGTTTAGCATAAAGGATGACGCCAGCCAATCAAAATAATGGGCGGGGCTTCCACTCCACTTCGGAAATCTGCTTGATTACAAAAAGCCTCGCAGAGCGAGCAGCGCATGCACGCTGCAACGCAGGTCTGCGAAACCTAAAAATAAAATGTTTTTTGTACTCAAGGTCTGTATATATGTAAGTATGTAGGTTTTGTGTGTTCTAGATGCACATGAGACATGTTGATCTGTATGTACAGTTTCACTAACAACAAACAATACAAACTGAATTATTTGACACTTTATAATACATATTTATTACTTTCCAACTTAATGGAACCCATTTAACCTACCTCAGAAGAAGTGAAGATTGAGTTAAAACCCTGCAAGGATTCAAACTCATGCCTTGCAGGTTACATGCAGCTATTGGCAGAGGCACACAACCCACTGAACTGTTTTTACGAAGAACCTTTGTAACAAACAAAATAGCCCAGAAAAACGTTTTACATAGACTACAAACATTCGATCTTCATAGTAACTGTAAAGCTCTGCAGCAGACATTTTAAACCTTTGTGATGATTCAGACATGTGATCAGATATTCCACAAAATAATTTCTGCAGCAAGTGCATTACCCACGAGGCTATCTTAAAAGCAGAAACTCTAAGCCTGGTTAATAAACATAGATAGCTAGAAAGCCTCAATCACTAAACCATCTAAAAATACAGTTAGGGCGGTGCAAGCAGTGCAGCTGCACCTGGCACTAAGCTGAGGGAGGAGGGGCACTGTGTTTAAAAATACCTTATGGGTTTTAACACATATGCCACAGAGTTCCTTGTGTGCCCAGCAGTTATCAGGCAGCAATAAAAATGTCAAGATAACGCTGATGATTAATGTTCCTGCTGAAGAGAGATCAGAGTTTTGTCTAGTGGCAGTTTTGACTCATCATAAAGTAGTGTGGAGGGTTAATGTGTCTGCTGCAAAGAACTGGGCTATGCAGATCACAGAACTGTATTTTATGTGAATAGCTGAGTGGGTTACTGCTTTTGTCACAGGGATCCTTTTGCTACAGCAGTTCATTAGTTACTGTCCTAATCCAGCACAGTAACCCATGAACTGTCATCAAAGAGGTGCATGCAAACTGCATGGTCTAGGTTAGAATGTTACGTTTTTCCCCAGTCTTTCATTATCCTAATGTTGCTAAAATGGGTTTGTTTCAATAGAAATACATTCTTATTAGTAAAGCCATCCACTGTGGTATGTTTTAAATCCTGGGTTTGTTCCCCAGACTAAATATAGTGCCTACTAGTATGGATGACATGGGATTCCTACAACTTGTAATCGTCATTGTCATATGTAACATTTCCTATAGACCGATTTACACTTGTATGATTCATTGTCTTTGTATAATCTGTGTGTGTGTGATGGAAAGTGTCCTGACACCGTACACTGGCATGAGAGGCGCTATAAAACAGAAGAAACGCATGTGCAAGTGGGGCTATGGAGAGATAAGGGGCACTGTGTTGGAGGGTGGTAAGGGTGATAGTGGAGAAAGAGTTCAATGATGGGGCTCCAAAAAAAGATTGTCGCTCCGGGTGCCACCACAGTCTACGTATAGCCAACATAGAAAGTCAGAATAACATTATTAACCCATTATTACTTGCCATCAATGCCTTCGGGTAAGAGTATTTAAAAACAATGTATTCGGGGTCAGAGCATTTAAAGATAACGTGTATGTACTGGTAGACTGTAGTCTGACTATCACTGACTCTGCTTGGCATGACTCCGCCACTGCCTTTCTGCCTAGGTTTATCCGAATTTAAGATCGCCAAAGTACATGGTCTGCAGTTCCGCCACTTCCTTGTATGATGTAATCACTCTCATATTCAGACAAAATCGTGCTGTTCTCTGGTGAGCTGGAATGTGTTATCAAATAACGTTTATTTGATCACCTGCCCAGTGAGAAAAAAATGAAGGTTTCATACGTGCACTTGATGGGAGACAGAAAGAAAGAATAACAGAGGGACAGACCAATCGAGAAGCAGAAAACGCGAATTCTAGCAACACAGTTTAAAAATTAAATAAAAAACAAAAGACGTCCGAAACGATAAAAATAATGAAACGATAACCAAAGCCTCTCAAAAAAATGTATTGACCTATCTATACAACACATCATATATCAGAATTATTTTAAAGACTACTGCGTATATAGCAAATGCATATATGTTGTCATGTCTGTAAATTCCCGATTTACTTTAATTGTGAAAGCGAAACTTCTCGCTAATATTTTTATACTGAGGTCTTCAACCTCGACGAAAATCACTGGCGAAGTGCGACACCAAGGCTTCAGTTACAGGACTGCAAATTACGTTGCCTTCACAGAAAATGAATATGGATGCACGCCCAGGCCAGGGCCTCTGTCATACTGCGTCAAATGCCACATGTGAGGCACTTTCAATTAACCTACGCACCTCACAACATAGCACCTTCAAGGGGTTACTCCTCTATCGGCCTCCTGGCCCTAGGACAGGATTCCTAGATTTGCTGGGGGCACTGCTCGAAGATGGGCTATGCGCAGACTCCTTTACATTATTAGGGGATTTTAACTTTCATCTGGAGGATCAATCCAACCCAGACACTATTCTCCTGGGGCAAATAATGGAGGCAGGTGAAATGAAGCAACTGATCGGAGCACCCACACATGACAAGGGGCACACGTTGGATGGGATATTCTCCAACAATCCCTTACTTAAAGTTTTATCTATTCTCCCTTTGGTTTGGTCCGATCATTGTGCCATTCTTTTTAAGTTAAATGAGTGGCAAGACCACAAACTCAGTTCAGAGATCTCAGGTGCTATCGGAAAAAGAGCCTGGAAAAACGTTAATTACACAGAATTAAATGAGGCATTGAATAAAACCAAGCCAACTTTCCCTGCTGAGGTTGATGAAGCTTCCTCGGTATTTGTGAAGTGGTTGGAAGAAGCATGTGATAAAATTGCTCCTGTAAAATTATGGACCCCCAAAAGGGTTTCTCCATCTGCCCCTGGTTCTGTGATGAACTAAAAATTTTAAAACAAGGTTGTAAGCGTTTAGAAAGGATATGGAGAAAAAGCTACCATAACGCAGACAAAGCTAGCTACAAGCTTAGCCTTAGACAATATAAGGCTAAGCTGCTGGAATTCAAAAGAAAGTACTTCACTGAACAAATTTCCCAGGCTGAATCCAACACCAAAGAGCTTTTCATAACTATCTCTAAACTAGTATCCCCTAAGACCTCCACGAGTCAGAGTAGTCCAGAGTTCTGCGAAAAGCTGGCAAAATTTTTCCAGTATAAAGTGGAAACCATCTTTTCCTCATTTAGGCTAGCTCAGGGGGATATTGATGTTGCCCCCAGTTCTGGAACAAAAAAAACCAATATTAGCCAATTTCTCTTTGTTAGAGACATCAGATACCATCAAACTTCTGAGTTCTATTCGGTCTGGTGCCCCGTCAGATCCCTGCCCTGCATCAGTACTAAAGCAAATTCCAGAAGTTATAGGATCAACCCTCACAACACTGCTGAACAACATAATAACAACGGGCAAGTTTCCCAGCAATTGGAAAAAGGCCTCTATTCTTCCCCTTCTGAAAAAGCCTACTCTTGACCCTAGTGATACAAATAATTATAGGCCAATCTCAAGACTTCCGCTCCCCGCCAAGATTATTGAAAAGACCATGAACACTCAGCTCAGCACCTTTCTGCTAATTAATAACTTACTGGACACATCACAATATGGGTTCAGAGCAGAACATAGTACTGAGCTGGCCCTAATCAAATCTACAGAGGAGATTTGGGAAGCACTGGACGGAGGAGGGAAGGCAATTTTGATAATGTTGGATCTGTCAGCTGCCTGCGACACGGTCCATCATGAAGTTTTGATGCACCGGTTGTCGGAGGTAGGAGTGCAAGGGACAGCCTGGAACCTCCTTCGATCTTTTCTTTCGGGCAGATCGCAAAGAGTGGAATTGGACAATTACAGCTCTAAACCTTTTCACTCCCGTGTGGGGTGCCGCAGGGATCATCGTTGAGCCCGACCCTGTTCAATGTGTATGTGATTTCTCTCGCAGGCCTAATCAGATCTTTTGGTTTCAAAATCACTTCTTATGCAGATGACACACAGATAGTGTTGTCAATAAGAGAAGGGGAAGAGAAGGAAACGGGGGCTCGCTTCCACGACTGCATGAGGGCCATCTCGGATTGGATGTCATCCAACTGCCTAAAACTAAATTCGAGCAAGACAGAAGTTGTCACATTCGGTAACAACTCCAATATGTGGACACCTGATTGGTGGCCAGCTGAGTTGGGCCCCTGTCCTATCCCCACATTGAAAGCAAAAAACTTAGGGGTAATTATGGATAATAGGCTTTCTTTCTGTGACAACATAAACTCGGTGGTTTCGGCCTGTTTCCGTATCCTGAGAACTATAAGGAAAATTAAGTTTTTCCTTCCTGATAACAGCCTTAGGACAGTGGTCACAGCCCTTGTCATGTCTCGAATCGACTATTGTAATAGTCTATACTTAAATGCTCAAAAACAGCATGTCAACAGGCTGCAAATTGTACAGAATGCCGCAGCCAGACTGATTACTAGTACCCCCAAATTTGCCTCTGTAAAGAACGAGTTGAGACAACTACATTGGCTCCCCATGAAGTTAAGGGCACGTTTTAAGGCCCTCTGTGTAGCTTTTAAGGCCCTAAATGGAATTGGTCCCGACCATTTGAGATTAAAGTTCAGATGGTATGTTCCCGCTAGAAACCTTCGGTCCTTGGGATCTAAACAAGTTCTAGTTCCTCGGATTAAAAGAGGCAGCTGGGGGGGTAGAAGCTTCATTACATGCACCTCTAAGGCATGGAATGAGCTCCCTTTCCACCTGAGGAACGCAGCGGATCTCCTTTCCTTTAGGAAAGGGTTGAAAACCTGGCTTTTTTTTACAGTAATCTCTATTCTCAGTTGACCAGCAGGTATGCATCAGCGCCAGGACACCCTAGGGTAACCGTGCGCTATACAAGCTTAAATAACATAACATAACATAACATGGAGCGTGTCGCCACCAACTGTGTAGTCCCCGCCCACTGATATGCGCAGCGATTCACTGAAACAAAAAATGATTATTGCACATGGATTCGTGAACCTCCCTTGAAACAGCTGAATATGAAAAAAGCAGACAATGGCCGGCAACCGCTTCGCTGCTTGTGCTGTCTCTGCCTCCCGCGCTGTGAATTGTGAAAACGCCACTATTTTGTCACGCATCCGTACGATGTAAGGCATTGCGCGCATGCGAGACAAAGAGTGCGAATTGACCCACCAATCACACGCCAAACAAGCATTTCTTAATGCAATAGGACGCGTTTTTACGCGAAACCTATTGCATTGGAAATGGGAGGGTGGGGGTCCAGGAAGGCACGAACGGGAGTGGGGGTGCTGAGGGGGGGGGGGGAAAAACTCACGGACTGCGGGAGGGGGTGGGGGTGGGGGACACAGGTGCAAAAATAGTTTTGGAGTAAAGGGGCCAATAGCCAGGGAAGGATATAAATGACAACATGGCCGTCAAGAGGAGGGACTAATAACCCGAAAACTAATCAAAATGCAGCATTTATGATTGAAGCCAATGAAAAACATAGATGGAAAATGGGCGGAGCTTCACCCACAATACTGTATACAGCATCTCTCGACGAGACAGCGCATGCGCTGCCTAGCCGAGACCTAAAAAGGTACATGTAATTGGGTACACATACCATTGTCAATGACAGACCCCCTGTAAGTCCCCAATATATAATAGGGCCGGGGGATTCAATCTACCTATAAGTCCCTAGTAGATAATAGGGTATTGATATTGAGAGGCCCAGCAGATTTCCTGGACTTGCCTGAGTGCACTGCTGTGTGTCTGCTATCCTTTCTTTTAAAGGCAGCCCTGCCTTGCAGCTTGTCTTTAACAGTACCTTCTCACAATTGGTACTGACAGACCCTATAAGTCCCTAGTATGTAATAGGGCCAGGTGGTTCAAACTACCTATAAGTCCGTAGTATATAATAGGGCATAGAAGTTCAGAGGCCTAGCAGATTTCCTGCACCTGCATATGTGCGCTGCCGTGTCCCTGCTGGCATGTTAAAGGCAGCCTTGGTTTGAAGACTGTCTTTAAAAGTAAATTCAATGCAAATTTGTCTTTGGTGGTATGAGCACTCTGAAAGTGATAATATACCTAGGGGCATATTAGCAAGACCGGCGATAAAATTATCGCTGTTTTAGCGGCAGGAAACTGCCGCTAAAACGGCGATAATGGGCTTGCTAATATGCGTTATAGAATTCCAATAGAAGCCCAGGTTAGATGTCTTGCACATCTAACCTGGGCTTCTATTGAATTCCATAACGCATATTAGCAAGCTCATTATCACCGTTTTAGCGGCAGTTTCCTGCCGCTAAAACGGCGATAATTTTAACGTGGGTCTTGCTAATATGCCCCCTTATCTTTACATATTAGTCACCCCTATCAATCAATCAATCAATCACGGCATTTATAGAGCGCGCTACTCACCCGGGAGGGTCTCAAGGCGCTGGGGGAGGGGGTAAGTTACTGCTCGAACAGCCAGGTCTTGAGCTGCTTCCTGAAGGAGAGATGGTCCTGGGTTCGCCGAAGGTGAGTGGGGAGGGAGTTCCAGGTCTTGGCTGCCAGGTAGGAGAAGGATCTTCCTCCGGCGGTGGTTCTGCGGATGCGTGGTACGGTGGCGAGGGCGTGGCTGGTTGATCGTAGCTGGCGTGTGGGCGTGTAGAAGGTCATGCGGTCGTTGAGGTACTTTGGGCCCAGGTCGTGGAGGGCCTTGTGTGCGTGGGTGAGGAGTCTGAACGTGATTCTCTTGCTGACGGGGAGCCAGTGCAGGTCTTTCAGGTGTCCGGTGATGTGGCTGTGTCGGGGGATGTCCAGGATGAGTCGTGCGGAGGCGTTCTGGATGCGCTGGAGTCTTTTTGAAGTTTGGCTGTGGTTCCGGCGTAGAGGGTGTTCCCATAGTCCAGTCGGCTGGTGACGAGTGCCTGGGTGACGGTCTTCCTGGTTTCAGTGGGGATCCATCTGAAGATCTTGCGGAGCATGCGCAGGGTGTTGAAGCACGAAGATGAGACGGCGTTGACTTGTCTGGTCATCGACAGGGAGGAGTCCAGGATGAAGCCCAGGTTGCGTGCGTGGTCCGTTGGCTTGGGCGCGGTGCCCAGGGCCGGGGGCCACCAGGAGTCGTCCCAGGCGGAGGGTGATGAGCCCAGGATGAGGACTTCCGTCTTGTCTGAGTTCAGTTTAAGGCGGCTGTTCCTCATCCAGTCGGCGACGTCTCTCATCCCGTCGTGTAGGTTGGCTCTGGCGGTGGTGGGGTCGTTGGTGACCTCTAGGTGCCCCAGGGGTGGGGTGCCATGTAACTACAAGCAGGGACCTTATAAAAGATGTTTTATAAGCCCTGGTGAGGGAAAAACTGTAAATTCATTTCCCCATTGTAGATTATTAACTCCACAGGCTAACATGAGAATATGTTATTAAATTATAACTATTGCTAGGAAGGGGCTAAAATAGGACTCAGAGACCTAAATGATGGCAATGATAAATTGAACAACTAGCCACTGTTGAATTTATCAAAACTAGTACAGAAAAGAAATTTCAAAATCCAGCCTTCTAGCAGTCTCTCCTGAATGGTCAGCTCTAACAGGCTTAGCCAGGCTGCTTTGATGAGGTAATAAGTGGCCTGGCTGGAGCAGTGGTTATCTGATGGTGGGAGTTCTGCAGCTGCAAACACCAGGCACGGGGATGGGTAATAAATCATGAGCTTCAAAGATAGCAGAACAGTAAGGAATGCCAGCCAGGCCCACTAACTCTTCCTGCAAGATGGCAGGGGCATGAATTGAATTTGCAGGGGTCTGGAGGGGGAGGGTTCAGCTAAATGAGCCACACCAGAAGGTTGGTTTAGCCAGCTCTTACTCCTCTGGAGAGACATCATCCATGTTGGATTTTGGAAGTATAGTGCTTGGTGGAACAAGAAGATGCCACACTTTGGAGGAAGCTGTCATGCTTTTGCGTGGCACACTGCACCTCATTGAACAAGGTGGCCCCACTGCTTGTCACCCCAGAACACTGGATTAATATGTGAGAGCTGCATAGTCTACCAGACCCGCTGCCTGAAACTAGAAGGAGAAGAAGGACTGCCCTGCTGGAATCTGGATCTGCACCAAAGGCCTGCACTCTGACTGACTGCACCTGCTGCACAATCTGGTATTACAGCCCTGGGGACTGTACCTTACTTCAAGAAGGATTAAGGAGTGGACTCCCTGCAAGCTACAGGTTAACAGAGCCCACCTGCATCATCTTCACCAAGAGTCCCCATCCTGGAGTGAGTCCAGTGGACTTTTAAGGATTTGGCCAGGTGCATTGTGGGAATCATAGAGCAGACATCCCAGAGACCAGGAGATTCCAGACCTATGGATTGGTATTTCGGACACTTAGAACCTACAAAGAGACCTTCATGAATCACCTCCTAAAGTCCTGAAGTGTGGAGTACTTTTGTGAAAAAGCGCCATAAGGTGAGTGACCCGACGTGGAGAGTCAAGCCGAATACCTTCAACCACGACCCGGCCAGGGTTTCAGGTTCATCCCGCTATAAGTTCTGAAGCCTCTGACTGCTAGGATTTCACCAGGGGCTTGCAGAAAGTCAAGCCAGTGAACCCTCATCGAATCTGGCCAGCTGTGGAGATCCAAACGACGTTGAGAGAAAATCCTCCAGAAATGTTTTTAAATGTGAAGGCCTCCCGCTGGTTGTGTGATGGAACAATGCATGCCTCCACAATGCATGCATGATCCACGTGGTCTTAACCTTAACTACGACTGCGTCTTTACCATGCATGCCTTTACCACTCATGCCTTTACCACGCAATTTCGTGGTAAAGACATGATTGGTAAAGGGACATGTGTGGTAAAGATCACACTCCTGCCCCTCTGCCCTGAGCCCTAAAATTCGGCCCTCCTTCAGTCTATTCTACCCACCCTAGCCATATAAACTACCCCATCCCCATATCCTGATCCTTAAAACCCAACACCCTAGCCCCAAAAAACTACTCCCACCCCAGCCCCACTCCCTAACTCCTAAAACCAGCCCCTACCCCCTAAAACTAGCCCACTACCCTCTGCCCCAGCCCAACTGCCCCCTTGCCCAGAAAACTGCCCCTTTCCTGTCCCCTGCCCTGAGCCCTGAAACTCAGACCCCTAAAAACGTCTCCGACCCCAGCCCCCTCCTTGAGCCCTAAACCAGCCCCACCCCTTTAACCTCCCCCCAACTTCCTATTCCCCAGCCAAACTGCCCCCTTGGCCTCAAAACTGCCCCTTTCCTGTCCCCTGCCTTGAACCCTAAAACTCCCGACCCCCCAGTCCTGAAAACTACCCAACCCCCCAGCCTTGTAAAATACCCCCTAACCCATACAAACTACACCCACCACCTCCAAACCCCCACTGACCTCACACGTCTTCTCCCGAACCTTCCTCTTTCTGCTTCTGCCAGCCAGCCAGCAACTAGACCGCGCATATGCCTTAACCACGCATATGCGTATTTAAGGCATATGCGTGGTTAAGGCAAGCGATGTTACGCTTGTGATGTCGGAACATGCGTGGCTGAGGCCACGGTGTTCCGACTGTTCCCCCTTCCACTAAGTTTATTGGACCAGTGCTCCAACTCGGTCAGCCTCAGACTTTGACTTTGTCCCGGTCAAGCGCGACCAGCTGTCCCAAAGTGGCCTTATAGGCTTTTAAGCACTAGAAAGTGTTAATTCTTTACAAATTCATATCTCCAGTTCTCTACATCGGTTTTGCGTTGTTTTGGTGTCTATTTGTTCATAAAAATATAACCTATTATTATAAATCGGTGTGGGATCTTTATTGTGTTTGGTGTGTTACTTATTTATTGTATTGGTGTTTTTAATTGCTTTACATTCCTGTCTCCTAAGTTAGGCTTGACTGCTCGCTGCCAGCTACCAAGGGTTGAGCAAGGGACTCATTTATTGAGACCTTTACTGGACCTTACACTGCGTTAGTTCTGCATACTTACCGCTGCCAATAACCCATTTTCCAACAAGTACACCTTAAGACATTCATTATAGACAGTCAAGAGCCTCAAAGGTATTTGTTATTAAGTAATCTATTGCCAACAATGCAGATGGTATTTTTGGGGTTGCCACTACATAATGTGCTGCATTCTTTCCGTTCTCTCAAGTGTGAGGGGCAACTTTCGTTTTGTTTTACTGGTAAAAAAAATTCATGTTTCTTCAGCCAACCTTCAGAATATTATCTTGGCCATAACTCGCAACTTCCTTTATATAGTGCCGCAACTTGTGTTTCCGGTTAATGTTATTGTTGACGCAGTTCACCTTTTTTCAGCCAAAGTTAACAGTTATGTTGCTGCCACATGACCACGGCTTTTGAGGAGTGGGAGAGTCGTTAATTATGAAATCCACTGCTTTGCTGGTGACGGATGTAACCAAAATGTGATGTAGCTAGCCTGTCACATGCAGTAGCTGGGCTAGCAGTGACACTACTCCTCAAAACAATATTTGGCAGTGGCACAGGCACACATTGTATTTCTGCAGCAACGCTCCTGCAGTCCTGCTGTAACTTTTATGAATTTGGCCCTATGTATTTATCTGTTTATTTACACAGTAATCACTTGCCTTCTCTCCACCACGCAAGAAGAACTCTTTAGTGGCCAGAATGCAGACAAATCAAATTAGGCGGCATGCAGCTTATCTCGCCCCCTTGACACGACTGTCTGAAGTGGAGGGGCAAAGGCTTCTGCTCATAGAAAAATAACTCTGAAGTGCAAATTATAGTAGTGCAGACAATCTGAACCCAACCTCGTCATTATTCTTTTCTTTCGCATTAATCCCGCTCCCCCCCACTAAAACTGTCTTTCTGCCCCTTCTCCCAGTAGTTCCATATTATTAGTGCCACCTACTTTTGTCTCGGATCAAAGTAACAGGCTTAGCTGTGTCGTCGTGACCAATGTGTGTCCACTGTCCACTCTATAAGGGGATCTTCGTGACTGTGATGATCGCGAAGGCTGGCAGATGCAGTCAGTACAAATGTGGCTCAAGCCTTTCACAGCAGCACAAGGTCAGGTGCAGTCTGCCTCGTTATGCTCCCTGAGAGAGGGGAGGGACAGACAGGCTGGCTGAGCAGCCCAGCAACAACAGATGGCCAATGAATGCATGGCTTCACAGTAAGCCATTACAGTGATTGGTCATACACCGTGGGTAGAGCCTCTCACCCCAGTGGTGCCACTCATGGGCACAAACTGCACTAGTGGCCTACACTAGGCCTGGAAGCCGCATCTCTCAGCCAATCAAGACGCTACTCCCTTGCTGTTACACAACATGAGAGCAGCACCAGGATTGGTTTGAGCAGGTAAACTCACCGCTCATTAGGAGACCGGGGATTGCGGCTTTGATCATCCCCGCTCTCCTAATGTGCAGGTGGAGAGAAGCCTCTAGAGCGTATGTCGGGCTAGCCGGAGGAGGGCAGCCGGCCAACCCAAAATGCGCACTTTGTGCCTTGCGCTCGCTGCCACCCACCTGTATGTCACTGTCACTCTGTGTCTGTATCAATTAAAGCCCCACCCTCTTCAGAGCTGCCGACGTCCAATGCCACGGCTGCAGGCTGACTGCCGCAGGCACGCCCTGGCTGAATAATCAAATATTAATGTTGTTGATACCTGACACAGTTTGAATTCTCCATAAGTTTATTATATACTTACATGTAAAAGGGCGGCCAGAATATGACTGGGGCAACGCGCCAATGCCGGAAGGCAAGAACAGCCCCAGAGCACTCACTATTGAAAACCCAGACAATGAGGTTCTTAGGTTAATTACTGCAACTTTCACTGACAGCATCATCTGTTTTAATTAAATTGCCTTCTAATAAGGGCTGCAAACTAAGGGGCATATTATCAAGAAACGGCGTTAAAATTATCGCCGGTTTAGCGGCAGAAAACTGCTGCTAAAGCGGCGATAATGGGCTTGATAATATGCCCTGGAGAATTCCAATAGAAGCCCATGTTGACACCAGAACATGGGCTTCTATTGGAAATCTCCAGGGCATATTATCAAGCCCATTATCGCCGCTTTAGCGGCAGTTTTCTGCCGCTAAACCGGCGATAATTTTAACGCCATTTCTTGATAATATGCCCCCACTTTGGCACTGACCTCATGAAAACGTGCCTCCCTTTGTGTTTAGTCTAGCTGTCTGCAAACCAGGACATGTGCTCAATTTGATGACACATAATCCAGAGCAGGTTCGGCAAATCCATGACGTCTGGTCCCCATATTATTACATAAATCTAAATTGAGCATATGAGTAGGAATGGGGGCGTGGCTAGCCAGCCAAGAAGGCGGATGCACTCTAGAGAGGCTCCACATCCTGGCCCTATTATCCGTTACATAATACACGCCTGCGGTGCCATCAAGGGATCTATTTGTGCTGAGCTGCTGCAGGCTGCATAATTACTGTCTATGAGGTAGAGGTGGGCCTCCTAAGTCTGAGATCTCATCTAGATCCCGAGCCCGCATGGCATGTGGGTCGAGCGTCAGCCAGCTGCCGCTGTTGGCCGTTGCTGCCGGGAACAGACACTGGGCTGTTCAGACCGAGGGTGGTGCTTCTATCCAGGCCACGACTGGCGGTTGGGAGAGCCGGCCCACAGCTGAGGAGCTCTGAGGGCCGGTGAATCCATAGTGGATGAGCAGCCAGGGACTGAAGGTTCACAGGGGATCCAGAGCCTTCAGCCGAGGCGGAAGACATCGGGCTGTAACATCCGCTGCGGCCCAAAGGTGGAGGCCAAACCTGCAGCAAGGACGGTACCGACTTACCTGAGTGAGCCGGCTGTGACCTAGCCGGGCCCCGACTGGATGCGGCACTGCCCGACATAGAAACGGGGAGCCCTGCAGCACCCATGACATCCGCAGGGCTGGAGGAGGGCCCACAGGGCACAGATGGACTGCACTTTCTCTGCACGTGGAGGGGGATGTTGAAGGGGGATGGCTGTCCTCATCCTGGGGCTTGGGGGAGTGGGCCAGTGGACTGAACCTCGAGGACATGGCCCCTCGCTTGCCAGCATGGGCACACCCATCAGTCCTAGTGCTCTTTCACCCTGGCAGAAGAGGTGGGGAGCCCGCTCAGATTCTGCTCGATGTGGCCTACAAGTGCTTTTGTTGCAGTCTGCATCTCACGAGCTCTGTCTTCTTATATATGCCTGCATTGCTGCTGCAAGGCACACCGAACGGCGGCCGAGTCACAACCTGGGCAGAGCTTTCTGCCTGGCAGGAGGCAGGGCTACAGACTCTGGGCGATCTCTATAGGGATGGGCTGCTGGCATCCCTCAATACTCTAGCAGAAGATGATGGATTGTCACGTGGTCAGTTCCTACTTCACACCTCGCTACTTGCAGCCCTGTGGACTCTGTTGGGGGATATGTTGCAGAAACCCACAATGCACCTCATAATCCAATATATACACGTCATGGGCACAGGGAGACACCTTACAAAGTGGTTTGCCAGCTCACTGCGCACGCACACGGCACACCAGCAGATACCTCTATGACAACGCTGGGACGTGGATTTGTCCCACCGGTGCATGGACCGTGAGTGGATGTCCATGCTGGAGGGACCAATCCATATCCCCTGAAATGCCCGATTCCGTCTCAGACAGTATTACATAATACAAAGAAATGAGCTCACCCCGGCTAAGATAAATAGGTATTTGAAGCGCACAGATGTCTGCTGCCCTAGATGTAGACTGGTGGATGCGGACCCTGTCCATATGTTATGGGGTTGCCCTGCACTTGAAGATTATTGGCATACTGTCACCACCCACTTGGCTGGCTGCGCTGGGTGAGCAGTGGCACGCACCTGGGACATGTGTCTCTTGGGACTCTTACGCAGATCGAAAAGGTACACAGGTTCATAGATTTGGGGTTACTCGCAGCTAAGCGCTTAGATACCAAGCGATGAAACGCACGGAGCCTCCTTCTGCATTGACATGGTCCCGCTCACTAACAATCTGGGTGCAAGCCAAAAGCATTGCTTTACATCGCAATAATATAGAAAATAAACCCTTGGCCAGGGATAAAAGTAGAACTACTGAGTACAAAACTAGTTGTACACAAAGGTGTTTTTACAGGTCACCCATACGTTGCACCAGTTATCCTCAACCGCTACAACCCATATGGTAGATCCAAGTAATTACATAAACAGCATACATATATTCAAAATAAAATCGTATTTTATTAATTTTAAAACATCTCATAAATCACTATATCATAAAACAACCCCATACATTTCACAAGGGTACACAGTAAAATTCATATACAATACAATATAGTGCACCCAGGATAAGCTAGAAAAGTATTCCTTTTAGATGTGCTGTTTGAGGACAAAGTGTACTGTCTCTGTGTTTCTCTCTTGTGTTTCTGTCATACATGTTTTTTGTATATGAATTTTACTGTGTACCCTTGTGAAATGTATGGGGTTGTTTTATGATATAGTGATTTATGAGATGTTTTAAAATTAATAAAATACGATTTTATTTTGAATATATGTATGCTGTTTATGTAATTACTTGGATCTACCATATGGGTTTTAGCGGTTGAGGATAACTGGTGCAACGTATGGGTGACCTGTAAAAACACCTTTCTGTACAACTAGTTTCGTACTCAGTAGTTCTACTTTTATCCCTGGCCAAGGCTTTATTTTCTATACTATTCAGTAGTACCCTATTCCCCTGGTTTTGAAGGGGTCCCTCTCTATTTTTCTTATCTTTACATCGCAATAACACATTGGGGCTACGCACGATCCCGATGGCAGCCAACTGGGATGTCATATTACAGGACTTCAAAGGTAGCTGGCAGCCAGATGGCGAGTTCCAGGCCCCTGCAGCTGACACAGACCTACCGGCAGCAGCGACACACTAGTGCATGCGGTGGGAGCACTCCATTAATAGACTATCAATCTGTTCTCCCCCCCCCCCCCATCCTTATGCATAATCCAGAACTATGACTAGTATATGCACCACGGATCTTACGGCCAAATGAAACACACAGGTGGTGGGGGAGTGATGGGAAGCGGCAGAGACCTGAGTTCGGAAATGGTTAACATTGTTGTTACTTTGACCCTGACCCCCCCACCCCCCCGTTCCCCATATGCCATATCTCTCAGTACATACTACTGACGCCAGCTACAATGGTCAATTCCCGCATGTAGCGCAACACATGTCTGCCAGCGCTCCTGCGACACCCGTTGCAAGCTGTATTAAAGGCAATGAATTAAACAGTTGCTAGAATTGTCTCCTGTGATGTATGCACCTGGGCGCCTAAGCTGAGCTAACACATGTATCTGTATAGCACGTTGTGATAAAGAACCAATAAAGATAACTCCAGGACACCAAGCAATATGCTGGCATCCCATGGGCAGATTCAGTGTACTGAGTTACATAAAAGGCCGTTGAGTGGTAATGTTAGCCAGGCAGGGAGTTCTAACAGTCATGCAAAATAGGCCAAGTACAGGGAAAAACTGAGACTGCATAGAGTAATGCAGTTATATCAATTGATTTAAGGAAACAGTAATGCAAAGAATAGCTATGGGCATATTAGTCGAAATATATAGCTGCATCAAATTTGGGTAGACGTGGGATATACACCAAAAAACTGTCATAGGTCCCACCCATTTTTTTCTTGTTCCCCTGAGAGAATATAGTGTTTCCACAGGTGGAGCCTTCACTGGCCTGCTATCGCATTCACCATTACAGCTAACTAGACCTTGGCAGAAGGGGCATCTGAGGTGGGCCACCTAAATTCATAGCAATATCTTATTTATTTTACAGAGTTTTATATAGCGGAACTTGACCCGAATCGGGTAGCAGAGCGCTTTACATAGCACCAGTTGCATTACATGAGGACACATTCATTTTTGTTAGGCACGGGGAGATTAAGTGATTTGCCCAGAATCACAGGATGTCCAGCGTCATTGCCGAGACTCGAACCCAGTTCCCCAGATTAGAGGTCGACCGCCCTAGCCGTTAGGCCAACTCCTCTCATCTTCATTTTCTATGCCATTTCCACTGGTGTCCTTTTTGCCCAAGATCTCCATATAAACACTGAGGGCCTCATTTACAATAGAATGGTGCAGCAAGGTGGTGCAGACTATTTTGCAGCACCACGCTGCGTCATTCTAAAAGTGCAAGAATGCGCTGCATTTACAAGATTATGGTGCATTCCTGTACTGACCCCTGCGCCGGCGCTAAAAAAGCAGCCTAGCGCCAACGCAGGCACCCTTGCGCCATGTTGCAAGGGGGCCTGTGTCTCGGGATGATTGATTTTGTGCAAGAAGGTGCACCTTTCTGCACAAAATCAATCAATGGAGGCGATTTCCTCTTTCTATGTGTGCTGTATCACACATAGAAAGAGGAAAAAGCTAGGAGAAATAAGGATATTTCTCCTTGTTGCTCCTCCCTAACGCTACCCCCGGTGTGGGGTTCGAATCTGACGCATTCCCAGGTTTACGATTCATCTTAACTCTGGGAATGCTTCAAATTCCTTGGGTGTTGCGTGGGAACACCCACAGCAATGCCCATTGAACGCCCCTTTCACGCAGTTTTCTTTGTGCAAGGGGCACATATTTACAAGGCCATGAAAAGTCATAACTTTGCATGGCTTTGTAAATATGCTGCAGCACATGTCACCATCGAAGCGTCAAAAAAGTGACGCTCCGGTGGCGCAAAAGTGCTGCTAGGGCCTCGTAAATGAGGCCCTGAATGTCCCAGGTAGAAAAGTTACTGAAAAGTCCACATCATGTTTGGAGAAACCCATCATCACATGTGGCTCGTGAATTGCTATTCTTGAAGAAAGACCCCTGGTATGAGTGTCTATTTTCAGGAGAAACATGAGAGGTGGCTGGTCGACCATTCCAGCATGTAACGGCAGACCTGCCACAAAGGGGCAGATTTACAAGCCCCTTGCGCCACTTTTGTGTCACTTTTAACATGGGAAAAGTGACGCAAAAGTGGCGCAAGGGGCTTGTAAATCTGCCCCAAAGTTTTTATTTCCTGAGAAGAATCTAAGGCCATGTGCATCGTATTTGTTTCAAAGAAAATGTACACACAGAAAATGTGAACACCAATAGACTAGAGAGTTCCGTGGATGCCAGCACAGCAAAGGCTTTGCCGCCACAACAGCAATTTAGTAGTAGGGCCACCCGGCGCAAAATGAAGCTGCTAGCCAAACTTTTAAAAAACCCTGCAGAGTGTGGCTATCTGCTTTTTCACGTATGCACGCTTTTAACAGTCTAAATTTGTTTTGTCATATTTATTTTTTTATTCTATTTTGTTTTGTTGTAAAAATGAACAAAACAAATATTGTCCGTTGCAGTGCCGTACTCTTATGCAATATTTTAATCCTTTGAGCTCTACTGAAAGTCTTCACCAAACCTCACCTAGGAGACCAGGGACATCACATTATGAAATTTGCCATTAGCAAAAAAAAAATCTATTTGCTGGAGATTAGTAACTTATAAGAGCATTGGAGACATAAGTCTATATATGTAGGACAGGCCAAGTGCAACACCCAAAGGGTAAATATTTTACCTCAATCTTGATTATTTCACTTTCCCTCCTTTTTCTTCATTATCACATATAAGATGACCTTGAAATACATGAGTTTAGGATGTGCGCTGTACGAAATCTTCTCCTGTGTATGATTTAATAAACTATAATGTTGTCCATACATAATAGCAACGTAGACCCCCCAAAGAGCGCACATAACAAGTGACTTGCCTCTTAGTTCACTATTGCGATTGTTGTCAGTGTGGGTGGAAGGAAGCATAAATGTTTTTAAATTCATGTTAGAAAAATATAAATAAAAAAAAAAACACTTCTCAATGCTCTGAAATAATCCGAAGCACTAAGGTGAAACGGTTCTGCATATTAAGGAAATACACTTTTAGACTTTATCATATTTTCATGCGTTTGATGCAAGAGGTCTTTAAAAATGAAAGTATTCCTAAAGTTAAGTGGTGCAGGAAACTTAGTTACTTCCTTTCTATAACTTCTATTAACCTGAAAACAAATGCTTGCCCGTTAATTTAACAGCTTTTTAATGTTAGGACTGATTCGAGTTAACAGTAGCCCAGTGCTGCTGTTGACCAAGGGGCTACATGTAAAGGTCAGGAGGGTCGCATGCGGCCCCTGGGCCGTACTTTGAGCATCACTGCTCTAGAGTGATTGGATCTGAGTCTCACTCACCGTCTGTGAGGAGCGTGGTATATACAAAATTGGAGCGCATTCGCTCACTGGGTTACACTCCTTGTATCTCAAATTAGGATGCAATGCAGTTTTTCTCACCCCCTTGACAAGACTATCTGAAGTGGAGGGGCAATTAATCAGGGGACCTCAGTAATTCTTATTTTGTTTAACTTTAACAGCAGGGCTATATGGTTTCTTCAAATTCAATTTGCAGCGTCCGTGAATGTGCACTCCAATTGCTTTTCTTACCTATACTGGTCCATCAGTTGAGATCCATACATTTCTGCAGGGAAAACTTGACTATGCAGGTGGTGAAGCAAAAGCCAAAATGTGAAATATATGTCGCTATTAGAGGCGCTATACGGCTGAACCGGACTTTCCAAGAGAGATCATCTTTGCTTTATTAATGGAGTGAGAGGGCTGTTGCTTGCTGCAGAGTAATTTCACAAGCGATTACCGAGTCCTGTTAGCAGCATCAATTCTTAGAGGGTAAGAATATTTTTACAGAACTTACAGGAAAAGTCAGTGCATACAGCTTTGATCCAATCCCATCTCCATTGAAGGTGCTCATCTTCTTTTAAGTTTAAAAGAAGTTTATTTGCAAAAAAAAAAAAAGTAAGACATAATACAGTAATCAAAGAGTAATACATACGTACAGAGCAATACTGCTTAATTATCTGAAAAAGGGGGGGGAGGGAGGAAAAGAAAGAAAAGATAGGGGGACAGAAAGAAAGAAAAGAGGGGGGAGGGGGTAGGGGGTAGAACATCCATATTAAGCATTATATGTAAAAAGGCAACAGTTATGCAAAAAAGTTCCTACTTATATTGAAATATTGTTTAACTATAAGGTAAACAGTAGTTAGGACAACAGTAATTGTAAAATCAAGGGGGTTTGGGTACTTCTTCAATGCAGGGTTTATGTGCAGTTAGCTTTTTAGCCGAAACATTTAAAAACTCAGTAACGGGCATCCAAAATAACTCTCGTTTAGTAGCAAGTGTAACTGGGTGTACATAAGCTCTATCTAATCTATGATTATAGCAGATGCCATACCACCATGCTTGAAAGGACACCGCAGAGGAATCTTTCCATGACTAAGTGATCTGTTGAAATGCAACAGCTATGAGCAGATCAATAATATGAAAATTGGTGGAAAAATAGGACCACACTTCGGAGACGCTACCTAGAAAAATATGCAAAAAAGAGAAAGGGATATGGGTATGACAAATAGTAATAATTTGCCGCCAAACTTGGGTCCAGAAAGTATGAATTGCTGTGCATTCAAAAAGCATATGTTTGAGGTCTGCTAATAGAGTGTTACATGACCAACAGGTAGAGGGGATGCTAGGGTCAATCTTATGTAGTTTAGCTGGAGTGATTAAGAGTCTATAATAAATAAAGAATAAAGTTTGAGTAGTATTAGCTGCTCTAGAAGACTTTCATAATTTAGTCCAGATTTTATTCCACATTGAAATAGGAAAAGACTCACCCAAATCAGATTCCCTACTACGCTCCACGTCAGATTTGTCACGAGTAATAGGAGCGTCTGTTAATTTTTTGTATATTAGAGAAGCAGAAGGAGAGCTATTTAAAAAGGATGCGGTAATAGAAGTTGAGGGGGTAGGAGCATGAGAGGAAAGTAAAGAGTTGTAAGAAGCTTGGGCAGCTGCTGTTAAAGATATATACTTAGAGTGATATGAAGAAGGAATGGGAAAATGAGATTGCAATTTTGAGAAGGGTATACAAGTACCATCTTGAAAAAGTTGGTGAGTCCATTTGAGACTATAAGATAACCATTCTTTCCAGAAAATATATTTATTATTAAGTTTAATATACTTATTATACCAAAGTGATGAATTTAAAATTGTGTACGCTCATCTAGAACAGATGAGAAAAGAGGTTGAAAGATTTTTCGAGCATTTTTAAGGATAGGAAGAGATAACGATAAAGGAACATGGGAAAGAGAGATATACTCTTCGAAAGAAAAATGGTGAAAAAGGTTTTTTCAATGTCTACCAACAATGGGTAAGAATGAGAATCAATTCCACTGTCAGACAGTAACAAGGAGGAGTGTTTAAGAAAAAATGAGGTGTGGTAAGAATAAAAATCCAGATAATTAACGCCACCCAAGTGTTTAGGTTTTTTAAGTTTACAAAGAGACATCCTGAGTGGTTTATTCTGCCATAAAAATTTTGAAAGAATATTATATATAGTTTTATAGAAAGACTTAGGAATGTTAATGGGAATATTGGAAAGGTAGAACACTATCACTGGAACAAGCATCATTTTTATAGAATCCAGTCTGCCACACCAGGATAGAAATAAGAGGTGCCAAGGTGAGGTAGAAGTGGTTAAAGATGTTTGTAGCTCTTTTAGGTTCAAGGTAACAGTGTCTTTAATAGAAGAAGTAAACCAAATTCTAAGGTATTTAATTTTAACTGGGTTCCAATGGAAATAAGAGGGTAAGAAATCAACATGAAAACAGAGTTTGTTCAGCGGAAGGATCTCACATTTGTCTGCATTGAATTTATAACCTGAAACAAGAGCAAAGTCAGTCACTTCTGATAAAAATGCTGGTAGGGAAGAATGTGGGTTTGAGATAAATAGTAAAATATCATACGCGTATACTGAGAGCTTTAACTGATTAGTTCCATATGAGAAACCAGTGATGTTCGCATTTGACCGAATTTTTATTAAAAAAGGCTCTAAGGAAAGTATAAATAAAAGTGGAGATAATTGGGCAACCCTGCCGAACTCCTCGATGAAGAGGAAAACAAGGGGATACAAGACCATTGGCTAGAATAAAGGACCTGGGAGAGGAATATAGTAAGGAGACATAATTAATGAATTTTGGGCCAAAACCAAACCAAGCAAGGGTTGAGAAAATGAAAGGCCAACTAACTCTATCAAAGCTTTTTCAGCGTCTAATGAGATTGCTGCTAACGATTTTTTATACGATTTAGATTTACTTAGGACATTAAAAAACAATCTAGTATTATCTGATAAGTGACGTCCCTTAATGAAACCACATTGTTCCTTTCCAATCAATTGGGGCAAAAAGGAATCCAAACGGAGTGCAAGGATTTTTGCAAATATTTTATAATCTAAATTAATTAAAGAAATGGGCCTGTAATTTTTACAGAGTGTGTGGTCTTTGTTTTCTTTTGGGAGTAGACAAATCAATGCTTCCTGAAAAGATCCCTCCGATTTTCGAGTAGAAATAAAATATGCAAATAAGTGATGTAATTTGGGAAGAAGGAGAGGGGAAAAATGTGCATAGAATTCAATGGTAAAACCATCAGGCCCTGGAGCTTTCCCTTTTTTAATAGCATGAATAGCAGTAAGAATGTCAGAAGTTTGGATATCTTCCTCCAGAGAAGAAAAATCTACATTAAGAGACGAAGGTGGAGGAATAGAGGATAGATATTGAGTAATATCAGACTGTTGAGAAGGAGATTCGGGAGTATAAAGTTGTTGATAGAAGTTAGAAAATTCTAAAAGAATATCTTCATTTTTATGGACTGTAGCATTGGTTGATGTTAAAATAGATTCAATTTTGTTGCGTTCTTTTTTGATCTTGAGATAATTGGCAAGGAGATTACCAGCTTTATTTTGTGCACTATAATATTTAGCGCTAGTAAGTATAAATTAGCAGAATCAGTGGAGAGTTTATTAAAAGTAAATTTGGCTTTAATAAGTTCATTCAAATCAGAAGGGGCTTTTGTGGAGTAATAGGAATGCTCCAACTGTTTAATACGTGAATCAAGTGAGCGTATGATTTGGGCAGATGCTCTCCGCTTTTGAGCTACAAATGAAATAATGAAGTCCCTAGAAGCAGCTTTGAAAGTGTCCCA
This sequence comes from Calotriton arnoldi, assembly GCA_963921515.1. Taxonomy (NCBI): domain Eukaryota; kingdom Metazoa; phylum Chordata; class Amphibia; order Caudata; family Salamandridae; genus Calotriton; species Calotriton arnoldi. The sequence goes on from CAWUFW010003240.1 coordinate 704,622, forward strand.
AATAAGAGGAGGAGAGGTCTGGGGAGATTCATTTTCTAGAAAGAAGGTGTCTGCAAATTTCTGAAAAGCAGGTGTGAATTTAGGATCTAATAGAAGGGCATTATTAAATCTCCATCGCCTGATTCCTTCTATGGGGGGGAGTAAATCTAAATCCAAGGAGACAGGGGCGTGGTCAGAAATTAATATAGATCCTATGCCAGAATGGGAAATATGTTGAGTAAGAGGTCTGGAAATAAATAAGTAATCTGTACGGGATTGTGAGGAGTGAACTGGTGAAAAGAACGTGTATTCTTGGGGAGTGGGGTGACATAGTCTCCAAGTATCAACAAGGGATCTTTGAGTTATAGTAGCTGTAAATTGAGAGTGTATGGAAGAGGGGATAAATTTAGACTTAGAGCATCTATCTATGAAGGGGTCCATAACCATATTACAATCTCCACCCAATATTAAATAATCATCAGTATAAGACATCAATTTAGACAAAATCTGAGGCCAAAAGAGCTTATCTGGGGAAGTAGGTGCATATAAATTAAAAATAGTTGGGGGGATTTTATTTACTAACGAAACTGAAACCCATCTATATTCGGAGTCAGCATCCTGATGAATAAGTTGAATATCTAAACGTTTATGACAAAGGATAGCTACACCATTGCGTTTGCTTGAATCTGGAGATGCATAGACATGACCCACCCATTGGTGCTGGAGTTTGGCAATTTCATTACTTGTTACATGGATTTCTTGTAGTAAAACTATGTGACCTTTTAATCCAGCGATATGTGATAAAACACGTTGACGTTTTATGGGGAGCCCAATCCTTTAACATTCCATGTTATAACTTTCAACGACATCTATACAAGCAAAATGTTTAAGAAAACCTTAATATGAACAGCAAATATTAAAATACGAACAGCAAATATTAAAATACAGGGATGTATCATAAGAAAATTTCCAGTAAGAAGAACCAAGAAGAAAAGCATTATGTAAAGGAGATATATAAAGTAGGAAAGAATATCATAGTAAAACAAAAATTGAATAATAATGGAAAGAAAGGAAAAAGACCAGAGAGAAACATAGAGAGGAAGAAATGGATGAGAAGAGAAGCATAGAATCAGTATGAAAAGAGGTGAAAGCAAAGAAGAAGAGAAAGCAAAGTAAGTAAGGAAAAAAGGACAATGGAAATACAATGGAAAAATAGCAGTACAAAAAGAGAATAATAAGAAAACGAGAACAAAAAGACATACCACGAACATGTAATGAACATGGGGGTGGTGGAACCACATAAGGAAGACGGTACAATCAAGCGGGAAACACCAGAACGAAGACGAGGAAGGGAAACATCCTCCAGGCGGGCAAAGGGGATCAACTAGGATCAAATAGCAGGGGACCACGATAAACTGCACCTGACATTAAAAGCAAAGGAACTGATTATAAGAGATACAGCAAGCGACAATAAGAACAAAACATCAATATGAATAAAAATGCGTAAAATGCAGACATGTAACAGATAACAAAAAAAACAATCAAAACATCGATGAACGAGGAATCTCCATGTTCTCTTCTCTGCAGGTATCCAAGAAATGCTGTAGGTGGGCCGGATCTTCATAGGAAGTGGTTTTGTTATTATAAGTTACTTTCATAAGACAAGGATGAAACAGACCATATCTAGCATTCAGACTTCGAAGAGCAGGTCTCATGTCCAAAAATGTCTTCCGTCTATCTACGGTTGCTTTAGCATAGTCCTGAGCGAAGAACAGATTGGAACCCTGCCATGATATTTTCCCTTTAAGTCTAACAGCTTGTAGAACTTTAAGTAAGTCAGTGTACTCCAAAAATACAAGATAACGCCTCTCGGCTTGGCTGAAGAAGATGATAATCTTGGGGTTTGCCCCAAGCGATGAGCTCTCTGAATATTCAATTTTGGCATCTCCGGAAGACCCAGGAGAGTCGAAAGAAAAGATTGAAAAAAGGAGAGAGGATCCGCACCCTCAAGACCTTCTGCAAGGCCATAAATGCGCAAGTTATTACCCCTATTACGGTTTTCCAAATTTTCCACTTGCTGTTTAAGGTGTGAAATCTCCGAACGCAAAGAAGGGACTTGATTAGTAACATCTTGAATGGAGTCCATTCGTTGTTCCAGGTGAGTAACTTTTTGATCTGTATCAGACCATTTGTTTTCAAGACTTTGCAGACGAGTATTTGTGTCCTCCATATAAGGCTTGAGAGCACGAATTTCCTCTAAAAGCAACTCCATGGATAGTGCTCACGAGGAATTAGAAGGAGAAGGTGGGTCTTTTTTGACACGTTTGCCTGTTACAGACGATGAGGCAGCAGGTATTTTAGAGGCTTTATTGGATGTATTACGAGGTACAGTGGGCGTTGCACCCCCAATGACAGTAGGACCGGAATCCAGCTCTTCCATGTTTTCTTGCAAAATACTAAAGGGGTTGTAGTCCTCCAACAAAGAAGAATTAGAGGGGATTACACTGCCACGAGAAGAGCGCGCTTTTGCCTTAAGACAAGCCAAACAGGTGCACCTCGTATCAAAAAGAGGCTAATTGAGGTAAGTAATATTGATCCAAGCTGTCAGGAGTCGTGAAAAAAGAAAATAAGTCACTGTGACAGAGTATTCCTCAGGAAACTCTAAGCATTATAAGCCATGCATGTGAGAAACATGAGAAGAAAAGTTCATATTTGTTATTTAGCAAAGGCGGAGGCACATGGGCCAGAAATTGCAAGAAAATGAGCTGTATAAAAGCGCAAGTGATGAAGATGTATGTCTGGCCATAAAAACAATATGAGGAGAAATTCCGGTCGTAAAAATGACATGAGGAGAAAGCTCGGTCCGCAAAACAAAAACAAAATGGCGGCCGCAAGTAGTAATGCAGCGTCAGTCCAGCAAGGAAAAAAGGGAGTTAGCGCTCACCATTTCTTTAAAAAAACAGCCCAAAATGTGCCGCTGCGCATCGTAGGAAGAAGTAGGCGGCTGCAGGGTCCAGGAAGTAAGAAACGCCACCAGGGGAGAACTCGTCCCCTCACGCCGTCACAGAGCTTCACGGTAGAGCGGCTATCTTCGCTGGTGTCGAAGCCACGCCCCTCGGCAGCATTCAGAACTAACCAGTGTGTTTTATCTTCAGTCTTGACATAGACTTTATAAGTCAGTAGAGCACATCAGTATATCACAAGGGATCAATTGTAAGTTGAAGAGAGAAAGTTAATAAGATGTTTTTATGGTGAGGTTAAGGGATTCATTGGGATGAAGTGACCCAGATAATGTGTTGTTCTCCAACCATGTTATAAATTGTGGGAAGAATTGTCTATCGAAGGTGGCTGGATTATAACAGAGAACAAGCTTGCACCACGCTCTGGGCTGAATAGTTGTCCATGGCAGAGAAAGGATTTGTTTGTTAAACATGCAGTAAGGAATAGTCAAGAATGGGAATCTATTGTCTCAGCACATGCCACAATGTTGACATTCATTAGCAAGCATGTGTGCTGCGCTCTGTTACGTGAGGAGACAGCTCGGTCCGGTCCGCAAAACAAAAACAAAATGGCGGCAGCGAGTAGTAACTCAGCGTCAGTCCAGCAAGGAAAAAAGGGAGTTAGCGCTCACCATTTCTTTAAAAAAACAGCCCAAAATGTGCCGCTGCGCATCGTAGAAAGAAGTAGGCGGCTGCAGGGTCCAGGAAGTAAGAAACGCCACCAGGGGAGAACTCGTCCCCTCACGCCGTCACGGAGCCTCACGGCAGAGCGGCCATCTTCGCTAGCGCCGAAGCCACGCCCCAAGGTGCTCATGTTCTAACCAGCAAAAAAATTTGATAAATTCCCATGTAATGAGAAACACCTCTCCCACAAATCGGTTGCATACCTGCTACATACCCATCATAAAGTCAGGGACTGTGTTTTTCCACAGGGTTGATTAGGAGAAAGGAGTTTATAAAGATCATTAAAGCATCCTTACAGCATTATACAGCACTGTTAGAAAGTCATTCTTTGGCCCTGTTCACCCTCATTTTTTGCTGACTGGTACTGGTGGTAACTGACTCTGACTGTGCCCCGGGCTCTGCTACCCAGGCCCAGGGCCAGTGCTCTGATAAAAAAGGTACATATAATTGGGTACACTTACCACTGTCAATGAAAGTTCCCTGTAAGTCCCTAGTATATAATAGGGCCAGTGGGATACAATCTACCTATAAGTCCCTAGTAGATAACAGGGCATGGAGGTTTAGAGGCTCAGCAGATTTCCTGCATTTGCAAGTGTGCACTGCTATGTGCCTGCTGTCCTTTTAAAGGCAGCCCTGCCTTGCAGTCTGTCTTTAAAAGTAAATTCTCACAACTGTTACTGAAAGACCATATACGTTCCTAGTATATAATAGGGCTAGGAGATTCAAACTACCTACAACTCCCTAGTATATGACAGGCCATGGAAGTTAAGGGGCTGCACTTGCATGTGTGCACTGCTAAGTGCCTGCTGTCTTTTTAAAGGCAGCCTTGCTTTGCAGACTGTCTTTGGAAGTAAATTCAATGCAAATTCAACTTTGGTGGTATGGGCACTCTAAAAGTGATAATCTACCTTATTTGTACATTAATATTCACTCCTAAGGTCTCCCCTAGGTGTCCCAGGGGTGGGGTGCCTTGTAACTATAAGCAGGGGTTTTATAAAATATGTTTTATGAGCACTGGTGAGGGAAAAACTGCCAATTCAATGTTTCTCCATTGTAGATGATTAGATCCACAGGCTAACATGAGAATGTTATTAAATTATAACTATTGCTAGGAAGGGGCTCAAAATATGATTCAAAGCCACAAAAGATGGGCAATGATAAATCCAACAGCTTGCCAATGTTGAATTTATCATAACAGAAAATAATTATAACACTTTCTTTTCTTTGAGCCAAAATCCAGCCTTCTAGCAATTCTCCCTTGATTGGTCAGCTCTAACAGGCTTAGCCATGTTGCTTTGATAAGGTTATAAGTGGCCTGACTGGGGCAGAGGTTATCTGATGGTGGGAGTTCTGCAGCTGCAAAGACAAGGCAAGGCAGGGGGATGGGTAATAAAACATGAACTTCAAAGAGAGCAAAGAATGCCAGCCAGACCCACACCCTCATCCTGCCATATGGCAGGGCCAAGAATGGAATTTGCAGGGGTCTGGAGGGGGAAGGATCAGGTAAATGAGCCACACCCGTGGGTTGGTTTAGTCAGCTCTTACTCCTCTGGAGAGAAACCATCCATGTTGGATTTTGGAAGTGCAGTGCTTTACAAGAAGTTGCCACATTTTGGAGGAAGCAGTTATGCTTTTGGTACCCAGCACCTCATTTTACATGGGTGCCCCCCTGCTTGTCACCCCAGAACACTGGATAAAGATGTGACAGCTGCATAGTCTCTCAGATCTGTTGCCTGAAACTAAAAGGAGAAGAAGGACTGTGCTGCTGGAATCTGGATCTGCACCCAAAGGCCTGCACTATGACTGACTGCGCCTGCTGCATAATCTGGTACTACAGCTGGGGACTGTACCTTGCTTCAAGAAGGATTAAGGAGTGGAACCCCTGCAAGCTACAGGTTAACAGAGCTCTCCTGCATCATCTCCACCAAGAGTCCCCATCCTGAAATACATCCAGTGGACTTTTAAGGTTTTGGCCAGGGGCATTGTGGGAATTATAGTCCAGACATCTCAGAGACCATCTAGGAGATTCCAGACCCTTGGATTGGTGTTCTGGACACTTTGAACCTACAAGGAGACCTTCAGGAAGCCCCTCCTGAAGTTTGGAGAACTTTGGTGAACTTTTGTGAAAAAGCTCCATAAGGAGACCGACCTGACATTGACAGTCAAGCCGACTACCTTCAACTGCGACCTGGCCAGAGCCTCCGACTTCTAGGATTTCAATGCCGCCTCGCAGAAAGTCAATCCGGCATACTCCCACTGAATCCGGCCTGCTGTGGAGGTCCGATTGACGTCGAGAGAAAATCCTCCAGAAAAGTTTCTAAGTGTGAAGGTAAAATTTGGACCGAGGTCTCCCACTTAGTGTATCCGACCAGGGCTCCATCACGGTCAGCCTCAAACTTTGACTTTATCCCGGTCAAGCACGACCAGATATCTCAAAGTGGCGCTATAGGCTTTTAAGCACTAGAAAGTTTTAATTCTTTACAAATTCATATCTCCAGTTCCCTACATTGGATTTTTGACATTTTGGTCTCTATTTGTTTATAAACATATAACCTATTCTTATAAATTGGTGTGGGATTTGTATTGTGTTTGGTGTACTACTTATTTAACGTTTTAATGTTTTTAAATGCTTACACTCCTGTTTACACAGGCCTGACTGCTTGCTGCCAAGTCCCAGGGGTTGAGCAAGGGACTAATTTATTGAGACCTTTACTGGACCTTATACTGTGTTAGTGGTGCATACTTACCCCTACCAATAACCCACTTTCCAACAAGCACTCATTATTACAATATTCCTTATAGACCCCTAGAACCTCAAAGGTATTTGCTATTTTTAAGTAATCTATCGCCAACAACACAATGTTATTTTTGGGATTCCCACTACACAATGTGCTGCATCTTTCCGGTCTTTCAAGGACGGGCAGTAGCTTTGGTTTTGTTTTACTCGTAAAAACTGTTTATGTTTCTTCAGCCAACTATTGGAATATTATCTTGGCCATAACTTGCAACTTCCTTCATATAGGGCCAAGACTTGTGTTTCCGGGTAATGTTATTGTTAACGTAATTCACCTTTTTTCAGCCAGAGTTAACAGTTATGCTGCTGCCACATGACCGTGGCTTTTGAGGAGAGGGAGGGTCGTAAATTATGAAATCCACCTCTTTGCTGCTGGCGGGTGTAACCAAAATGCGATGTAGCTAGCCTGCTTACATAAATCTCAATTGAGCATACGAGTGGGAATGCTGGTCAGGCGGGGGTGTTAACAGTAATGCAAAATAGGCCAAGTACAGTGAAAAGCTGAAGACTACATAAAGTAAATATAGCTATATCAGTTGATTTAAGGAAACAGTAATGCAGAGAATAGCTATGGGCTATATTAGTAGAAATATACATTTTGGGATATACAGCAAGAAAAATGTCAAAATTCCCATCCACCTTTCTCCCTTTTCCCCTTAGAGAATGTAGTTTTTTCCTCTGTTGGAGCCTTCACTGGCCTGCCATCGTGGGCACCATTACAGCTAGAAGGAACTAACAGGAAACAAGTCCTGATTGTGGTGCGCACACTTCACTATGAACCGGTGGTTCTAAACGTAATATTCAATTTATACCAAGAAATTTATGTAAACCAAAAGACGATAAACTCAAAAAACATGGTAAACATTACATTTGCTGTATTAATCACGTAGATTAATGAACTTCAATGAACAAATTCGCATTTAGTGCCAACTTAATAACAATAAATGTTATGCATCAAACAAAAATGTCATTTCAAAAATTATTAATGTCCATAATGCATAATTTTCAAAATCCAAAAACATGTGAAATTTGCTGTTAATTTCCCATTGATAACAAGACCAGATGGCAAGCCCAATGCATTTCGGGACTTGATGTTCCCTTCCTCGGGGGCGGGTCTGTAATCAAGTAGAATATGTACACTGTAAACTGTAGTTAACAATACGTGGAGAAATGCAGTCCACAACATATACCTGGTGTCGATCAAAACAGTGTGCTATTAATGCTTAATATAAGATTATAAAAATAATATTATAACAATTCATTGTGCGGAGTAACAATAGGTAGTATACCAAGAAGTATAGAACCAATGGTGGTTGAATAAGCTGAACAAGAGGAAAGAAAAAGAAAACACAACACCATGAACTTAGAAAAATTAAAAAAACTAGAAAGACCCTGTGATAACTATTAGTGAATAATAATAATAAAAAGTGAATATCAATAAAAGAGAAGTGAAAAACGCCAAGAATCAGAAATCGTGACACCACAAATACACGTGGCTCACCTTGAAATGTTTGTCAGAACCCTGTAGGTTGCGTAAAAATTATTCTGTCAAAAAGAGAAACATGGAAAACCAAATTAAGAAATCCAGTGCCATAGCGATCGATAGAAAAAAGCAGATACGGAGGTAATAGACCCTCACCTATAGTCTGAATGCTATGCTGCAAAGAAACTTCGGAACATGTAAAATCAGGATTCCTAAAGCGAGATAGAACTGCGATCATCAAAAGCACCGCAATGTACGCTGTGAAAATAAAATAGAATACCCATTGCTGCAAACTGGTCTGCCACAAAAGAACCAGGGTTAGAATCAAACTGGCCCTACTCTTACCGGCAAACAACAAACATGGTGTCCTCCAAACGAGTACGCAAGATCTGAATGCAGCACGTGATAGATACGTAACTTAAATAAGCAGAGCGCATAGAAAGCGGACTTGAAATCTCAGTGGAAGTGAATGAAAAGTAGCATAGAATATATAATCCACATCAGAACACCGAAAAGAACACCAATATAATAATAAGTAAAGCAAAAAGCCATAAAAGATGAACAGAATATTGAATGAAACGCAAGCTGTGTAACGACAAAGTCACGGGACGTGAAAGTAATATAAGTGAAAACTTTAACCAAAACTAAAAAAACGGACCACTAAACTGATGCTGAAGGTACGTGATCCCGGTAAGTGGAAGGAAAACAGAAAAACAACGATCTGCATATCGAAAATAATGATAAATATGACGAAAGTACATAAAGAAACCAACATTAAAATGATTACTGGGACACAAACTCCGTGATAACAACATGACGGAACACAAAATAATGTTCGAAAAAACTGAAGCTAGACAACGAACCACATAAACTGGTGCTAAAAAAACGAGATTCCAATAAGTGAAAAATGAACAGACAAGCATCCAAAATGGATGTTATATTAAAATTAAATTGTGTCACAAGATAACATGAAAAAATTTAAAAATGTAAAAAGAAGGTGTAAAGAGAAAGCCAAGAAAATGATGTATTATTAAAAATAAATAGAAAGATTGTTAGTGAAAATTAAAATAACCCATAAGTGATTCCTATAATGAAATAAACACAGAAGCACACTCTTTTCAGTATAACATGTGGTACAGGAATGCTTGAAACATTACTAATGAACAAAAACTTTATAGAAAACAACTCATATCCACCCTGTCATTGAGTCCTTTGGGAGCTTGAGTGTCTAAAAAATGTATCCAAAAAACTTCACGTTGCAAGAGTCTTTTTCGATTATCAAGCCCTTCCAATAACTGAACAAGTTCAATAATTTGACATCGTAGTTGGGAAATAGTATGTTTGGCCTCATGCCAGTGTACGGCTACACTAGATGTTTTGCTTTGTGTGCGTATTGTACTTTTATGTTCAGTAAGTCTTACTTTAAGTTTACGTTGAGTTTTACCAACATATGCTTTGCCACATGGGCATTTTAAACAGTAGATGACATTTGTGGCATTGCAATCAGAAGAATGTTTTAGCTTTATATTTTTACCAGAGCTAGGATGAGTTAAACTGTCCCCTACTATGATATTATTGCAATGAATACAATTGAAGCATTTCAACGTGCCCTTATACTGAATGTGATCCGTTTTAGTTGGTGACCTAGAAAGCAATTCTTGAAGGTTCTTGCCTCTCGTATAAGCAAATGTCGGTTTGTCATGAAAAAGTCCGTTAAAATCTGATTCAGTGTGAAGTAATTCCCATCTGTTGTTGATGATCCGTTTTATTTGATTTGAACATGTAGAATACTTGGATACAAAAGTGGGTGTAGTGGACTTAGTAACCATTGACTTAGAAAACAGTGAGGTTCGGTATTTACCTTCGAGTCTGATAATGCTTGCCTGTAGGGTGTCTTCAGGGTAACCTCTATGGATGAATCTTTGTTTGAATTCAAGCAATTTGGATTTTACCGTATCAGGATTTGAACATATTCTTTTGATTCTGGTGAACTGAGAAAATGGTAAATTGTTGATGAGACTTTTGGGATGAAAACTAGTGAAATGTAACGTGCTGTTTCTGTCAGTAGGTTTCGTGTACACTTGTGTTTGAAAGCATCCTGCTGTTGTATCTTTAATCACTAAAACATCTAGATAATTAATCTGTTTTTCATTGATGGTGTAGGTGAATTGAATTCTTGGATTCTTAGTATTCAGCTGACTTATCAAAAGTTTCAAACTGTCATGTGATTTTGTCCAAATTAAAAATATATCATCGATATATCTGCAATATTGTGCAATGCCTGTTGTCCAATCTGTCTCATTCAAAATGTATTCCTCTTCAAATTTTGCCATAAAAATATTGGCATATGCTGGTGCGCCAGAAAAACCCATGGAAGTTCCAGTCAATTGGGCATAAAAGGATGTTTGCCATGAGAAATAGCTGTGATGTAAGCAAAAATGTAAAAGCTTCAACAAGAAAACTTTATCAATCTCAATGTCCTCCATTTTCAATAATGCCCATTCAACAGCTTCGAGACCTGCCTCATGTGGAATCGACGTATATAAAGCTGTGACGTCTATTGTGCATAAAATCCAGTGTTCTTGAATGTAGGGTTGAATCTTCTGCAGTTTAAGTAAAAAATCAGTGGTGTCTTTGGTGTACGTACACCAGTTTTGAACAAATATCTGGAAGTGATAATCCAAAAATGTCCCTAGTGGGTCAAAAAGAGACCCACAACCTGAAACAATTGGTCGAAATGGAGGATCATTTTGGTTCTTGTGAATTTTAGGAATCATGTATATCTTGGGTCTGCGTAGATTGGTGGTTGTCAAAAAAAGTTTTAGCTGTGTGGCTATTAGACCCATTTCTTCGGCTTCGTTAAGTATGGCTTGAAGTATACCTTGTAGCTCGACTGTCGGATCACTGTCAAGTAACAGATATGTGGTGTTATCAGACACGTGCTCATTAACCTTGCCAACATAATATGTAGTATCCATGACAACAAGTGCTCCACCTTTGTCAGCAGGTTTCAACGTTAAAGAAGTGTTATTTGCAATAGATCGAATAAGTCTCCTGTCATGTTCAGTCATGTTGTTGGTTTTCATCTTTTTATAATTCAATTAGGATAAATCCTGCAACACGATGTTTTCAAAAATATCCAACATTTTGTGTGTGACCATTACAGCTAACCAGACCTGTGCATAAGTGGCATCTGAGGTGGGCCAAATACATTCATAGCAATCTTTTCCTTTTCTATGCCATTTCCACTGGTGTCCTTTTTGTCCAAGATCTCCATATAAACACTAAGGGCCTCATTTACTAGATTCTGATGCACTGCAAGCCTTCCTGCTGTGCTGCTGTTAGAACTGGGGGTATCTAGTTGGCAGAGGTAGGTACCTTTGTCCAAATAGGGACCCTTGCTTCTAGTCAGGGTAAGGGGGTACACTCCTGAAATAACCCCTGCTCACCCTCTTGGTAGCTTGGCACGAGCAAACAAGCTTAGTTCAGAGGCAGTGTGTAAAGCATTTGTGAACACATACAGTAATCCAGTGACAACACTACAAATGGACACCACACAGGTTGTATTATAAAAATAAGTATCTTTTATATAGATTTACCACAAGACCATAAACGACAAAAAATAATCCACAATACTGTACTTTAAAGATGGTAGAATTAGCTGGAGTCTCTTAAAATGAAAATGCGACACTTTGAGTTCAATGTACCTTAAGATGCGTAACGCAGGGCAACGAAAAGTGTTGCAGGGAAGGTGATGTGGTGAAGATCTGGTGCAAAAGAAACATAGTGGCGTCTTCTTGGTGTTGCGACAACGAAGAGGTGATGCGTGCATGCCCGACGGCCGTGCGGCGATTTCGATGAGTCTTTGGAGCCGCGACAGGCCATGCGACACGCTTCCCTGGCAATGTGACGGCGTCTGTTGCGAGGTCGACGATCTTCTCCTGGGATGCGGGGCGCGCCTCATGTTGCGATGTGTCGGCGTCTGATGCGAGGTCGATGCTCTGCTCCGGGGATGCAACGGCGTCTGATGAGACGGCGACACTTTTTTCCGGTGCTGCGAGGCGCTTCGAAGGATGCAAGAGTGTCAGCGGCGCGCTTCTTCGGGGATGCGCCGGTGTCTGATGCGACGTCGACACTCTTCTCCGGCGATGTGAGACTCAGCGGCTGCGGCGACACGCTTCTTCGTGTTGAGTCGCGCTTCCAGCTCCCAGAGACACGCAAGTGTGTCAGAAGGTCCAAATTCCCAGCAAGGGAATACAGGGGGAGCTGGTGGGTGAAGTCTGTTGTCCCTGAGACTTCAACAGGAGGCAAGCTCTAAAATCAAGCCCTTGGAGATCCTTCACAAGTTGATGAAAGTACACACAAAGTTCCCTTCTCCTTTCTTTGGCAGTCAGGCAACCACTGCAGGCAGATCCCTCTCAGCTTAGGGATAGTCTTCTCCTCAGTTTCTTCTTGGTTCCGCTCCTCAGCAAAGGTTTCTTCTTGTTTCCCAAAAGTGATCTAATTTCCTAGGGGTCTGGGTCCCCTTTTTATACACCTTTTCTCTTTGTTCTCTGAAGGCAGAGAGGCCTTTGCCTAGTCCAAAACCAGTTCTGGTCAGTCCTGGAGCACTTTGTTTACAGGACTCCTTCTTTCCATTCAGAATGTGGGGCAGAGTGCTCAGCCGCCCAGCAGGAGGTGGAGCCAGCATTGTGGAAGGCAGGCACAGCCCTATTCAGACCCAGGTGCAACTAATCCCTCCACTCTGGATGCAGATCTCTCTATTCAGCCCTGTGCTGACTCACCCTGTCTCCTGTAGCCACTCCCAGCCCCTGTCACTCACAAACCCAGACAAGGAATACACAACCTAGCAGAGGCAGGCTTGGATAGTTAGGCAAGAAAATACCTACTTTCTAAAAGTGGTATTTTCAAACACAGAATGTTAAAATCAACTTCACTAAAAGATGTATTTTATCATTCTGAGTTCAGGCATACTAAATTCGTTTCTCTACCATGTTCCCTGGGTCAGTTAGGATTATAAGGTGTAATAATCAAACTGCCCATTCTTGCCTATGGGGAACAGGCAGCCTTGCAATAGTGAAAAACAAAAATGGCTGTAATTCACTATTAGGACATGCCACACACACCAGGGCATGTCCTACCTGATACTTACAATGCACCCTGCCCTAGGGCCGACTTTAGGGGTGACCAACATGCAGAAAAGGGAAGGTTTAGGGACTGGTAAGTGGGTGCACTCCCCAAGTCGACATGGCAGCGCTAGGCTGCACACAGGCTCTGCTATGGCAGGCCTGAGACACATTTTACAAGCTGCTTCTGTGGGTGGCACAACCAGTGCTGCAAGCCCACCAGCAGCATTGGATTTACCAGCCCTGGGCATACTCAGTGCACTGTACTAGGGCTGACAAGTAAACCAATCATCCAATCATGGAGTCACTAATACATAACACAATTTACAATAGGGAGAGCATATGCACTTTAGCACTGATCAGCAGTGGTGAAGTGCCCAGAGTCATAAAACAGCCAACAACAGGTCAGAAAAAGTATAGGAGGAAGGCAAAAAGTTTAGGGATGACCCTGCAAAAAGGGCCAAGTCCAACACAACCCCCTTCCAGCCAAAACGCAGGGGAGACCAATCACTACCCTGATGGGCTTCTCTGCTTTGGGCGATAGAACCTGGACCCTGGCCCACAACAGCAGGGGCTTATTCCAGTTCTACGCCAATCTGAACCTATTTGGATCCCTCTGTCCATACTCTCAGGGTCCACCAAGCTAATCCATGGGGAACCCTTCTCCTCACCCGTGGACACCACCTGTGCAGCACCTAACCTTAACTTGCTCACAGGTGTGTCCCAACAGACAGACAGCAAGCCACAGTGGCCACTGACAGTGGTCAGGGATGAGACCCAGGCCTAATGCCTCTCATGGCTCTCAAACGTCTGTGGAGTCAGAGAGCGGGGGGCAGTAGCCCCAGGTGCTTGGCACCCTTTGTCCATTCTCCCTCCTGTCAGGTCAGGTATGACATCCTGACACTGACCTACCAGCCCCGGGCCTGTACCCGGCGGCTGGACTGGAGACTGGGGTGGGCTTTACCACACCCGGTCCTCCTCCTCCTTGTTGGGGCTCTGTACCCTCCCACCTGGAGTGGTACCCCCTTCTAGAATTGCCAGGGCACCTGTGGCAGGTGTCCTGCACAATTCTCCCACCAGTTCAGGGGTTCTATCCTGCAACTGGGTGTCCAGGTCAGGGGGGACACACTGAACCTGGTCCTTCAATCTAGGGTCTAAACCCTCCAGTTGAACCGGGGTCAGAGGCGAGGACTCCCTCCCTCTGCACCCCCTTCCAGAGTACTGCCCCCTCCCATCAGTAGCGGTACCCCCTTCCAGAATTATCAGGGCACCTATGGCAGGTGTCCTGCACAATTCGCCCACCAGTTCAGGGGTTCTATCCTGCAACTGGGATCCCAGCATAGGGTCTGTACCCTTAGACTGGGCAGAGGCCAGGGGTGAGGCTGTCCTCTCCCCGCCCCCTTACTGGGGTCCTGCACCCTCCCACCTGGAGCGGTGCCCCCAGAAGACAAACTGGTAGGGGCACTGTTAGCAGCTGCCCCTTCCTCCAGGTCAGGGGGGACACCCTGAACCTGGCACTCCAACCCAGGGTCTGTACCCTTAGGCTGGACCTGTGCCTGGCAATCCAGGACTTCCGGGAGGGTACACCAACCCCTCCCAAGGGAAACACACTCCTCTAGAGTTGTGTAAGAATCTGCCTGGCGCCCCAGGACTTCCTGGGGAGCACGCATGCCCCTCCAGAGGGTAACACATCTCTCATGTATTGTGTGACAGTCTGCCTGGCGCAGATCTCCCGACCCCTGTCCATCTGACAGTGCGTGAAGATCCCCCAGGACAGAAGTGGTGTCACCATGGTCATTCACTGGTGACTCAGCCCTTCTAGCTGGTCCCTGACCCACTGGTTCTTCCACTGGGGACTCTCTCCCCCTCTCACCCCTCACTCTGGACGTCTGCACCCTACCAAGTGGAGCTGCACCGCCAGACACCAGAAACACTGGAGCTCCATTTACAGACGCTCCAGGGTCTCTAGACACTAGGAGATCCTCCTCAACAGGCGGCCCCTCAGGGCAGCCTAGGCTCCCTACCCGGTGTTCCCTTAAAGAACCATCCAGGCTCTGAGACTGGATTTCGGGCACCTTGGGACACGCAGCCCCACACTCCCTCTTTCTCCACTGAGACAGGACGTGAGTCCCTACACCCCTCCCATTACCACGGGACCTAGCTGGGCTACACTGAACCTCTCCCACCACTCTGGGTTGGAAGACACCTGAGCCACTCCTCTTAGGGTCACTCCCCAATGCCTCTTCAGACTCTCTGGAATCCACCAAAAGGTCTGCCTCCAATGTGAGCTCCCTGGGGTCAGAGAACTCACTCTCCAACAGGTGTTGGCATAGCTCTGGAAAACAGGGACTTACAATATGCTCTCCCACAATTGGATCACACAGCCCCCCACAGGGGTTAACCAAACTATCCTTCACCTCACCATCCAGTGCCTTGCACACATACCCCACACCACTCTCCTGAGACTGGCAAGACAGTATCTGACTGTCTCTGTCATTCAACCCACACTCTTCTGGGTGGTCTTCACACTCACACATCAGGACTTCAACCATGGGGGAACCCCTCTCCCTGCACCTCTCATCTAGAGTCAGTAGAGTGTCCCTCCCACCTCTAGGACTATGAACCCCTGTGCCAGTTCCCCAATCCACCTCAGGGACACTGCGCACCACTAGAGCTACCTCATATCCTGGAACCTCCTGGTGTATATTAACCCCCTCCTTCAAGTCAGGCGCCACATCTCTGGGGGTGTGTACTACTCCCTCAGCACTAGATAACATAATTTTGCTGCCACCATCTGAGCTGGACTCCACCTCCAACTCAGCAAAGCTCATTTCTTGAGCTACCCAAATTTCTTGTTGCTGGGCTGAGACACTCATGGCCTCCAGCCTCTCGAGCTCTAAATCAAGCTCCCTCATTCTCAACTGATGCTCCTGATCCATTCTTTTCTCTTCTAGGGCCAATTTCCTAATTTCCAATTGCCCATTCATTTTGGCCAGCTCAAACTCATGCATCCTACTCTTTTCTCTGTCCTCCAGCTTCTCTGGGGACAGACCTTGGGCAGAAACCCTGCTACCCGCTGGGGAAGTTACTCTCCTCCCCAATCATAATCAACAGATGCTCTGGATGCTGCTGTATCCATGGCGATTAAACTTGGCAGTTTTTAGCAAACATAGAAAGTCCCAGAAAAGAATATCTACCAAAAGTATGTGGTTGCGTTTTGGTCTGCACTCACTAGGTAGTGTTCACCAATCACTGTACATGAGTCACAAATGCAAGTCCAGAATCCCCACCGCTGACCACCAATGTTAGAACTGGGGGTCTCTAGTTGGCAGAGGTAGGTACCTTTGTCCAAATAGGGACCCTTGCTTCTAATCAGGGTAAGGGGGTACACTCCTGAAATAACCCCTGCTCACCCTCTTGGTGGCTTGGCACGAGCAGACAGGCTTAGTTCAGAGGCAGTGTGTAAAGCATTTGTGAACACATACAGTAATCCAGTGACAACACTACAAATGGACACCACACAGGTTGTATTATAAAAATAAGTATCTTTTATATAGATTTACCACAAGACCATAAATGACAAAAAATAATCCACAATACTGTACTTTAAAGATGATAGAATTAGCTGGAGTCTCTTAAAATGAAAATGCGACACTTTGAGTTCAATGTACCTTAAGATGCGTAACGCAGGGCAACGAAAAGTGTTGCAGGGAAGGTGATGTGGTAGTCCCTTACACGCAAGGACGGTGATGCGTTGAAGATCTGGTGCAAAAGAAACATAGTGGCGTCTTCTTGGTGTTGCGACAACGAAGAGGTGATGCGTGCATGCCCGACGGCCGTGCGGCGATTTCGATGAATCTTTGGAGCCGCGACAGGCCATGCGACACGTTTCCCTGGCAATGCGACGGCGTCTAATGCGAGGTCGACGATCTTCTCCTGGGATGAGGGGCGCGCCTCGTGTTGCGATGTGTCGGCGTCTGATGCGAGGTCGATGCTCTGCTCCGGGGATGCGACGGCGTCTGATGCGACGGCGACACTTTTTTCCGGTGCTGCGAGGCGCTTCGAAGGATGCAAGGGTGTCAGCGGCGCGCTTCTTCGGGGATGCGCCGGCGTCTGATGCGACGTCGACACTCCGGCGATGTGAGACTCAGCGGCTGCGGCGACACGCTTCTTCGTGTTGAGTCGCGCTTCCAGCTCCCAGAGACACGCAAGTGTGTCAGAAGGTCCAAATTCCCAGCAAGGGAATACAGGGGGAGCTGGTGGGTGAAGTCTGTTGTCCCTGAGACTTCAACAGGAGGCAAGCTCTAAAATCAAGCCCTTGGAGATCCTTCACAAGTTGATGAAAGTACACACAAAGTTCCCTTCTCCTTTCTTTGGCAGTCAGTCAACCACTGCAGGCAGATCCCTCTCAGCTTAGGGATAGTCTTCTCCTCAGTTTCTTCTTGGTTCCGCTCCTCAGCAAAGGTTTCTTCTTGTTTCCCAAAAGTGATCTAATTTCCTAGGGGTCTGGGTACCCTTTTTATACATCTTTTCTCTTTGTTCTCTGAAGGCAGAGAGGCCTTTGCCTAGTCCAAAACCAGTTCTGGTCAGTCCTGGAGCACTTTGTTTACAGGACTCCTTCTTTCCTTTCAGAATGTGGGGCAGAGTGCTCAGCCGCCCAGCAGGAGGTGGAGCCAGCATTGTGGAAGGCAGGCACAGCCCTATTCAGACCCAGGTGCAACTCCTCCCTCCACTCTGGATGCAGATCTCTCTATTCAGCCCTGTGCTGACTCGCCCTGTCTCCTGTAGCCACCCCCCGCCCCTGTCACTCACAAACCCAGACAAGGAATACACAACCTAGCAGAGGCAGGCTTGGATAGTTAGGCAAGAAAATACCTACTTTCTAAAAGTGGTATTTTCAAACACAGAATGTTAAAATCAACTTCACTAAAAGATGTATTTTATCATTCTGAGTTCAGGCATACTAAATTCGTTTCTCTACCATGTTCCCTGGGTCAGTTAGGATTATAAGGTGTAATAATCAAACTGCCCATTCTGGCCTATGGGGAACAGGTAGCCTTGCAATAGTGAAAAACGAAAATGGCTGTAATTCACTATTAGGACATGCCACACACACCAGGGCATGTCCTACCTGATACTTACAATGCACCCTGCCCTAGGGCCTACTTTAGGGGTGACCAACATGCAGAAAAGGGAAGGTTTAGGGACTGGTAAGTGGGTGCACTCCCCAAGTCGACATGGCAGCCCTAGGCTGCACACAGGCTCTGCTATGGCAGGCCTGAGACACATTTTACAAGCTGCTTCTGTGGGTGGCACAACCAGTGCTGCAAGCCCACCAGCAGCATTGGATTTACCAGCCCTGGGCACACTCAGTGCACTGTACTAGGGACTGACAAGTAAACCAATAATCCAATCATGGAGTCACTAATACATAACACAATTTACAATAGGGAGAGCATATGCACTTTAGCACTGATCAGCAGTGGTGAAGTGCCCAGAGTCATAAAACAGCCAACAACAGGTCAGAAAAAGTATAGGAGGAAGGCAAAAAGTTTAGGGATGACCCTGCAAAAAGTGCCAAGTCCAACAGCTGCCATGTGTCAAAATAAAAGGGCAGGAATGCGCTGTATCTACACAATAAGGCACATTCCTGTCCTCCCCTGCACCGGCGCACAAACTGCAGCCATGCGCCAACGCAGACATCCTTGCGTCATGTTGCAAGGGTGCTTGCTTTGCGGAGGTGATTGTTTTTGTGCAGCAATGGGCACCTTCCTGCACCAAAACAATCATTGATGGCATTTCCCTCTTTCTATGCATCCTGGAGAATGCAGGATGCATGGAAAGAGGAAAACACGAGGCGAAATAAAAGTATTTCTCCTCATTGCGCCACTACTATGCCTCCCCATGGGAGGTGTAGGATTCTGACGCATTCCCAGCTTTACAAAACGTTGTAAATCTAGGAATGTGTCAGGTTACATGGATGTTGCGTGGTAACACCCACAGCAACACCCATGAAACTCCCCTTTCACGCTGAGTAATGCACGAAAGGGGCCCATATTTACAAGGCCATGAAAAGCCACGCAAAGGTGATTTTATGTCACCTTGTAAATATGGGCAAGCCCATTGCACTGCCGGTGAGCCAATAAAAAGTGATGCACCGGTCGCGCAATGGGCTTCTAAACGAGGCCCTGAATGTCCCAGATGGAAAAGGTGCTGAAAAATCCACCTCATAGTTGGAGAAACCCATCATCACATGTGGATCGTGATTTGTTATTCTTGAAAAAGGACCTCTGTTATGCCTATTTTCAAGAGAAACATGAGAGGCGGCTGGTCTAACTTTCCAGCATGTCACGGCTGACCTGCCACAAAGTTTTTATTTACTGAGAAGAATCTACGGCCATGTGCGTCGTATCTGTTCCAAAGAAAATGTACGCGCAGAAAAGGTGACCCCCAATAGATCAGAGGATTCCATGGATGCAAATGCTTTGCCGCCACAACAGCAATTTAGTAGCAGGACTACCTGGCTCAAAATGAAGCTGCTAGCCGAACCTTTTAAAAACCCTACAGTGTGGCTATCTGCGTTTTCACGTATGCACACTTTTACCAGTCTAAATTTGTTTTGTCCTATTTGTATTTTTTTTAATTCTATTTTTTTCTTTTTGTTGAAAAAATGAAATCTGTCCAAATGTTGGGCGTTGCAGTGCCGTACTCTTATGCAATACTTTAATCCTTTGAGCTCTACTGAAAGTCTTCACCAAACCTCACCTAGGAGACCAAAGACATCACATTATGAAATTTGCCATTAGCAAAAAATGTTTCTATTTGTTGGAGATTAGTAATGTATAAGAGCATTGGAGACATTAGTCCTTATATGTAGCACTGGCCAAGTGCAACAGCCAAAGGGTAAATATGTTAATAGCACATTCCACAATGCCTGACAACCATACATGAAAATGGATGCTATATAAGATGCACAATCCAAGCTGGGCATCATTTGGCTACAGTTCCTATCTTCAGATCCAGAGGCTGTACATGCTGAGCTGCAAGGTAAGTGATACAGTGCACTTACCTCAGCCATTGAGTAAAAATGCCTTGTTCCTCATGTACTAACATTATCACTGGGCAATAATGGTGCATAGTTGTTTTTTTGTTGATCAAGATGCATTCCTCTCCCAGAAAATCAAAACTTTTAAAATCTTTCTTTCTTACCAAATTTAGAGAATATAACTATGTTTATAATGTACAATCAGAAGAATATTTCTCAAATATGTATCGATAAATGGAGACATTGTAGCACAGTGTATCATACCACGGCTTATCTCTGGATTTTAGAAAAATGACAATGTATGTATTACACCACTTAACCCTATTGGTAAAGTATTTAAACGTGTATAACAGGTAATTTAGTTAATCATCTAGGCGTGTTGTGAGGGGTGTAATAATATCCTGAAACGGAAGAATTGACAAAGAAGGATTGCATTGCTTCAGATACGATTGCACTCAGATTACTGAATGCACAATGACAGCACGGGGTATTTGGGCCTTCACTGTTGTTGAAGGAAATACATTTAGACTGCTAATGTAGTTTTTTTCGATTCTTGATTGTTATAAAGATTTATGACTGCCTACAATGAACACTGGAGGGCTACAGGACAAGCAGATCCCCTGAGCTAATGCCTGGGTCTGTGCAGGTGCTCACTGTCATTCATTGAGTATGAAAGAAATGTTACATTCTTATGAATGTATATAAGAGGTGTCAATCTAGTGTGGTGTGCGGCCCTATGCAGCATCGAACTTACAAAAGTGCAGATTTTGCGTTTTTTACAAGGTATATCCAGAAGAGTCTACCAGTGCATAAGTACTGAGGGGCAGATTTACAAGCCCCTTGCGCCACCGCTGCGTCACTTTTTGTGTTGTACCGGTGGCGCATTTTCCTGCTCCATATTTACAAGGACAGGAAAAGCCACCCTGCGTAACTTTTTCTGTCCTTGTAAATATGGCCCCTTTGCACGCAGCACTTTGCATGAAAGGGGTGTTACATGGGTGTTGCTGTGGGTGTTCCCACGCAACACCCATGGAACCAGATACATTTCCAGATTTACGAGGAATCGTAAATCTGAAATGCGTGTGAATGCTACGCCTCCCCAGGGGAGGCGCAACGAAGAGAAGTGTATTCATTTCTCCTCGTTTTCTTTTCCTCTTTCTATGCGTATGCGTGCTGCATTCTGCAGCACACATTGAAAGAGGAAATTACCTCTAATGATTGTTTATGTACAGGAAGGTTTCCCTTCCTGCACATAAACAATCATTGAAACAATGACGTTTTTCAACTTCTATGTGTGCTAATGCAGCACACATTGAAGTTGAAAAACAGCATTTCAGATTGTTTTTGTGCAGGAAGGGAACCCTTCCTGAACAAAAACAATCTCCCCACGACGCAGGCATCCTTGCACCATGGATGCCTGCGCCGGCACATGGCAGCAGATTGTGCGTCAGCGCAGGGGGAAGCACAGAGATGCAACATATTGTTGTAAATATGTTGCATCCCTGTGCTTTGAAAGTTGCAATGGTTTGCACCTTTGTCCAAATAGGGACCCTTGCTTCTAGTCAGGGTAAGGGGGATACACTCCTAAAATAACCCCTGCTCACCCCCTTGGTAGCTTGGCACGAGCAGACAGGCTTATCTCAGAGGAAGTGTGTAAAGCATTTGTGAACACATACAGTAACACAGTGAAAATACTACAGATGGACACCACACCAGTTTAGAAAAATAAGTATTCTTTATCTAAACAAGACCAAACGACAAAAATCCACAATACAATATTAAAAATAAAACTTTCAAATGGTAGAAATAGTTCAGTTCAATGCAAGTTGTAAATGCGACACTTTTCCAACAAAGTACCTCAGATGCATCACGCAAAACAAACAAAAGGGTCGCAGGGAAGGTGATGCGCCATTCCTTACACTCAGGGGAGTGGATGCGTCGGTTCCTTACTGCAGCGCAGGGGAGGTGATGCGTCGCTTGCTTACAGTGTGGGGAGTTGATGCGTCAGTTTCTTACTGTGTTCCGGTTACGATGCAACAAGATGGCGCCTCGATGCGATGATCCGGTGCGATGCAACAAAATGGCGTCTTTGATGCGATGCGACAACTTGGATACAATGCGTGCACGCCCGACGGCCGTGCGGCGAGATCAGTGGTTTCTTGAGCCGCGACAGGCCCTGCGACGTGCTTCTCGGATGATGTGACGGCAACCTCTGCGGCGGCGGCACGCTTCTCCGGCGATGCGACCCACTTTTCCGGCGATGCGATGGCAAACAGCTGCAGCGGCGGCACTCTTCTTCGGCGATGCAACGGCAACAGCTGCGGCGGGGACACGCTTCTTCCTCGTTGCGTCGCACTTCCATCTCCCAGCGACACGCAGTCTCTAGAGGTCCTAAAACAACAGTAGGCACCTCTCTGCAGGCAGAATTCCCAGCAAGGAAATTCAGGGGAGCTGGTGGTGAAGTCTTTGTGTCCCTGAGACTTCAGAACAGGAGGCAAGCTCAGCTTCAAACCCTTGGAGATCTTCCTCAAGATGACAAAGCAACAGCAAAGTCCTTTTCTCCTTTCCTTGCCAACAAGTAACCACTGCAGGCCAACCCGAAACAGCAAGCAGCACAGGGGCAGTAATCCTCCTTCAGCTTCTCCGGTTTCTTCTCCTTGGCAAAGGTTCCTCTTGATTTCCCAGAAGTGATCAAAAGTTCTGGGGTCTGGGCCCCAATATTTATACTACTAAATCCTTTGTTCTCTGAAGACAGAGAGTGTCTGTACCTAGTCAAAAACAGTTCTGTCCTCCCTGGTGCAGCTTCCTGGCAGGAGGTGGAGACAGCATTGTTGAAAGCAGACCTGGCCCAGGTAGCTGAAAGGAAAACTCCTCCCCCTACTCTCTATTCGATGAAGGCTCAGGCAAGTGAAAGGAAATCTCCTCCCCCTACTCTCTATTCTATGTGGGCCCTATTCAGCCCAGCCCTGACTCACCAGACTGCTGGAGCCAAGGCCCTCTCCAGCCCCCTGTCACTCACAAACCAGACATGGAATACACAAACCTAGCAGAGGCATACTGGATGGTTAGGCAAGAAAATACCTACTTTCTAAAAGTGGTATTTTCAAACACAGAATGTAAAAATCACCCACACTAAAAGATGTATTTTAACATTCTGAGTTCAGGCATACTAAACTTTATTTTCCTATCTTGTTCCCTGGGTCAGTTATGATTATAAAATGATATAATCAAACTGCCCATTCTGGCCTATGGGGACAGATAGCCTTGCAATAGTGAAAAGCGAAATTGGCTGTAATTCTCTATTAGGACATGCCACACACACCAGGGCATGTCCTACCTTTCACATACAATGCACCCTGCCCAGAGGGGTACCTTGGGCCTACCTTAGGGGTGACTAATATGTAGAAAGGGAAGGTTTGGAGATTGGCAAGTGGGTGCACTTGCCAAGTCAACATGGCAGTCCCAGACTACACACAGGCTCTGCAATGGCAGGCCTGAGCCACATTTTTACAAGCTGCTTCTGTGGGTGGCACTACCAGTGCTGCAAGCCCAGCAGCAGCATTTGATGTACAGGCCCTGGCACACAGGGTGCACTGTACTAGGGACTGACAAGTAAATCAAATAAGCCAATCATGGAGTCACTAATCCATTACACAATTTACAAAAGAGAGCATATGCACTTTAGCACTGATCAGCAGTGGTAAAGTGCCCAGAGTCATAAAACCACCAACAACAGGTCAGAAAAAATACAGGAGGAAGGCAAAAAGTTCAGGGATGACCCTGAAAAAAGGGCCAAGTCCAACACAACCCCCTTCCAGCCTAAACGCAGGGTAGACCAATCACTACCTTGATGGGCTTCCCTGCTTTGGACGATAGAACATGGACCCTGGCCCGAAACTGCAGGGGCATACTCCAGTTCTACGCCAATCTGAACCCATTTGGATCCCTCTGTCCATACTCTCAGGGCCCACTAAGTTAACCCATGGGGAACCCTTCTCCTCACCTGTGGACACCATCTGTGCAGCACCTAACCTTAGCTTGCTCACAGGTGTGTCCCAACAGACAGACTGTACCCACATGGCCAACACAGAGGTGTGGCCCAGTCCACCCCCGGGGTGTGACTCCTGTCCCCCCCAGGGGACA
Organism: Calotriton arnoldi; assembly: GCA_963921515.1. Classification (NCBI taxonomy): domain Eukaryota; kingdom Metazoa; phylum Chordata; class Amphibia; order Caudata; family Salamandridae; genus Calotriton; species Calotriton arnoldi. The sequence goes on from CAWUFW010003240.1 coordinate 728,875, forward strand.
CTCTGTCCACCAGGACAGCAAGCCACAGTGGCCACTGACAGTTGTCAGTGATGAGACCCAGGCCTTATGCCTCTCAGGGCTCTCAAACCTCTGTGGCATCAGAGAGCGGGGGGCAGTAGCCCCAAGTGCCTGGCATCCTTTGTCCACTCTCCCTCCTGTCAGTTCAGGTATGACATCCTGACACTGACCCACCAGCCCCAGGCCTGTACCCTGCGGCTGGACAGGAGAATGGGGTGGGCTTTCCCACACCCGGTCCTCCTCCTTGGGGCTCTGTACCCTCCCACCTGGAGCGGTACCCCCTTCCAGAATTGTCAGGGCACCTGTGGCAGGTGTCCTGCACAATTTGCCCACCAGTTATGGGGTTCTATCCTGCAACTGGGACCCCAGCTTAGGGTCTGTACCCTTAGAATGGGCAGAGGTCAGGGGTGAGGCTGCCCTCTCCCTGACCCCCTTACTGGGGTCCTGCACCCTCCCACCTCCAGTGTCACTCAACCCACACTCTTCTGGGTGGTCTTCACACTCGCACACCAGGACTTCAACCATGGGGGAACCCCTCTCCCTGCACCTCTCATCTAGAGTCAGTAGAGTGTCCATCCCACCACTAGGACTATGAACCCCTGTGCAGGTTCCCCAATCCACCTCAGGGACATTGCGCACCACTGGAGCTACCTCATATCCTTGAACCCCCTGGTGTATGTTAACCCCCTCCTTCAAGTCAGGCGCCACAACTCTGGGTGTGTGTACTGCTCCCTCAGCACTGGATAACTCAATTTTGCTGCCACCATCTGAGCTGGACTCCAACTCCAACTCAGCCAAGCTCACTTCCTGAGCTTAATACATTTCTTTTTCAGCTAAGGCTCGCTCTATCTCCTCGCACTCCCGGTCTAGCTGCCTCAGCCTCCGGTCACGAGCACGAATCCGATTCCTCTCTTCACAAGCCAATCTTTCCCAAAATGTGTCCTCCTCAGGGCCACTGCCCTCTTGGTATTCTGGCTGGGGATCCTCCCCCTCAGATTCCTCCTCAGAGTCATCTGCTAGTGTTGCTTCCCAACGTAGCACCTCATAGCTATGCAGGGCTGCCTCAAGATCCTGCCTTGTGGATCTCCTCTTCACAGGTAGCCCCCTCTCCTTGCAAAATACTTTTAGTTCCCTTATCTTGTAGATATTCAGGTACCAAAAGTTGACTTCCATTTTGACAAGGCCCAAAAGGTGCAACAACTAACCAGAGTTCCAATAACCAAATTCCAAAGGGAAACAGGGAAAAATAGTATGTGGTTGCGTAATGGTCTGCACTCACTAGTAGTGTACACCCATCACTGTACATGAGTCACAAATGCAAGTCCAGAATCCTCACCGCTGACCACCAATGTTAGAAATGGGGGTCTCTAGTTGGCAATGGTTTGCACCTTTGTCCAAATAGGGACCCTTGCTTCTAGTCAGGGTAAGGGGGATACACTCCTAAAATAACCCCTGCTCACCCCCTTGGTAGCTTGGCACGAGCAGACAGGCTTATCTCAGAGGCAGTGTGTAAAGCATTTGTGAACACATACAGTAACACAGTGAAAACACTACAGATGGACACCACACCAGTTTAGAAAAATAAGTATTCTTTATCTAAACAAGACCAAACGACAAAAATCCACAATACAATATTAAAAATAAGACTTTCAAATGGTAGAAATAGTTCAGTTCAATGCAAGTTGTAAATGCGACACTTTTCCAACAAAGTACCTCAGATGCGTCATGCAAAACAAACAAAAGGGTCGCAGGGAAGGTGATGCACTGTTCCTTACACTCAGGGGAGTGGATGCGTCGGTTCCTTACTGCAGCGCAGGGGAGGTGATGCGTCGCTTCCTTACTGTGTGGGGAGTTGATGCGTCAGTTTCTTACTGCGCTCCGGTTACGATGCGACAAGATGGCGCCTCAATGCGATGCGACGATCCGGTGCGATGCGACAAAATGGCGTCTTTGATGCGATGCGACAACTTGGATACGATGCGTGCACGCCCAACTGCCGTGCGGCAAGATCGGTGGTTTCTTGAGCGCGACAGGCCCTGCGACGCGCTTCTCCGGTGATGCGACGGCAACCTCTGCGGCGGCGGCACGCTTCTCCGGCGATGCGACCCGCTTCTCCGGCGATGCGACGGCAAACAGCTGCGGCGGCGGCACACCTCTTCGGCGATGCGATGGCAACAGCTGCGGCGGCGACACGCTTCTTCCTCGTTGCATCGCGCTTCCAGCTCCCAGTGACATGCAGTCTCTAGAGGTCCTAAAACAACAGCAGGCACCTCTCTGCAGGCAGAATTCCCAGCAAGGAAATTCAGGGGAGCTGGTGGTGAAGTTTGTCCCTGAGACTTCAGAACAGGAGACAAGCTCAGCTTCAAACCCTTGGAGATCTTCCTCAAGATGACAAAGCAACAGCAAAGTCCTTTTCCCCTTTCCTTGGCAACAAGTAACCACTGCAGGCCAACCCTAAACAGCACAGGGGCAGTACAGGGGCAGTAATCCTCCTTCAGCTTCTCCGGTTTCTTCTCCTTGGCAAAGGTTCCTCTTGATTTCCCAGAAGTGATCTAAAGTTCTGGGGTCTGGGCCCCAATATTTATACTACTAAATCCTTTGTTCTCTGAAGGCAGAGAGTGTCTGTACCTAGTCAAAACCAGTTCTGTCCTCCCTGGTGCAGCTTCCTGGCAGGAGGTGGAGACAGCATTGTTGAAAGCAGACATGGCCCAGGGAACTGAAAGGAAAACTCCTCCCCCTACTCTTTAATCTATGAAGGCTCAGGCAAGTGAAAGGAAATCTCCTCCCCCTACTCTCTATTCTATGTGGGCCCTATTCAGCCCAGCCCTGACTCATCAGACTGCTGGAGCCAAGGCCCTCTCCAGCCCCCTGTCACTCACAAACCAGACATGGAATACACAAACCTAGCAGAGGCATACTGGATGGTTAGGCAAGAAAATACCTACTTTCTAAAAGTGGTATTTTCAAACACAGAATGTAAAAATCACCCACACTAAAAGATGTATTTTAACATTCTGAGTTCAGGCATCCTAAACTTTATTTTCCTATCTTGTTCCCTGGGTCAGTTATGATTATAAGATGATATAATCAAACTGCCCATTCTGGCCTATGGGGACAGATAGCCTTGCAATAGTGAAAAGCGAAATTGGCTGTAATTCTCTATTAGGACATGCCACACACACCAGGGCATGTCCTACCTTTCACATACAATGCACCATGCCCATAGGGGTACCTTGGGCCTACCTTAGGGGTGACTAATATGTAGAAAGGGAAGGTTTAGAGATTGGCAAGTGGGTGCACTTGCCAAGTCGACATGGCAGTCCCAGACTACACACAGGCTCTGCAATGGCAGGCCTGAGCCACATTTTTACAAGCTGCTTCTGTGGGTGGCACAACCAGTGCTGCAAGCCCAGCAGCAGCATTTGATGTACAGGCCCTGGGCATACAGGGTGCACTGTACTAGGGACTGACAAGTAAATCAAATAAGCCAATCATGGAGTCACTAATCCATTACACAATTTACAAAAGAGAGCATATGCACTTTAGCACTGATCAGCAGTGGTAAAGTGCCCAGAGTCATAAAACCACCAACAACAGGTCAGAAAAAATACAGGAGGAAGGCAAAAAGTTCAGGGATGACCCTGCAAAAAGGGCCAAGTCCAACAGGAGCCTATTCCCAATTTTGCAAGGGGTTTTGTAAAAAGAGAGAGCTTTTTACAAAAGTGCAGATTTTGCGTTTTTTACAAGGTATATCCAGAAGAGTCTACCAGTGCATAAGTACTTAGGGGCAGATTTACAAGCCCCTTGCGCCACCAGTGCGTCACTTTTTGTGTTGTACCAGTGGCTCATTTTCCTGCTCCATATTTACAAGGACAGGAAAAGCCACCCTGCGTGACTTTTTCTGTCCTTGTAAATATGGCCCCTTTGCACGCAGCACTTTGCGTGAAAGGGGTGTTCCATGGGTGTTGCTGTGGGTGTTCCCACGCAACACCCATGGAACCAGACACATTTCCAGATTTACGAGGAATCGTAAATCTGGAAATGCGTGTGAATGCTACGCCTCGAGGCGTAGGGAGGCGCAACGAAGAGAAGTGTATTCATTTCTCCTCGTTTTCTTTTCCTCTTTCTATGCGTGCTGCATTCTGCAGCACACATTGAAAGAGGAAATCATCTCTAATAATTGTTTATGTACAGGAAGGTTTCCCTTCCTGCACATAAACAATCATTGAAACAATGACGTTTTTCAACTTCTATGTGTGCTAATGCAGCACACATTGAAGTTGAAAAATGGCATTTCAGATTGTTTTTGTGCAGGAAGGGAACCCTTCCGGAGCAAAGACAATCTCCCCACGACGCAGCCATCCTTGCACCATGGTGCACGGGTGCCTGCTCCGGCGCATGGCAGCAGTTTGTGCGCCAGCGCAGGGGGAAGCACAGAGATGCGACATATTGTTGTAAATATATTGCATCCCTGTGCTTTGAAAGTGACTCAGTACGGTGCAGCCAAATGGCTTGCGTTCCGCACTGAGTCACTTTCTTGTAAATCTGCCCCCTTGTACTTGTAGCTTTGTCTTTCTAGATCTACCAAAAAGTACACCCGCATTCTATTGTATGTATTGCGATTTAAAGCCGCCATTTAATTCAATTGAGAGGAGCCTTTAGTGACAGAACAGTTACAGAACTGAGAGGCAGCACAAGAATTAGGAAATTAATTTATCGCTAGGAAATTAAAATCCCATCATGGATTTAGACCAAGTTGTATTCTTGCTCATCTATATTTCATGACATGGAATAAATGCTAAAAACAGTGAAAAGCCATCCCTTTAGATTAGGAGTGGCATAGCTCTTGCTGTTGTTTTACACTCATGACACTGGACTACCAGATAATAATTCAATCTCTATGCAGCGAACCCGACTGAATATGCACAACATATTGAGGGAAATAGAGTAAACTTTGATTTCCACCGAAATAGATAGTTTATTAATTGTTTTAAAGTAAATATGTATATATATATATATATTGATTATTATGTATGTGTGTTTAAATTTTTTTAATTAAGTTTATTTGTTATACTTGTTAAAATGTATATTAAATCTACTTTATTTTTTTTAATTAATTTTATTATTTAATATATTTAATATTTATTAATTTATTTTATATATATACAAATCGATATTTTGTACAACTATATTTTTAACATCAATATTTTTGGGGGATATTTTTATACTTACCTGTTTAAGTATAGGGAGTCGATATTTTTGCATTCTATATATTTTCATCGATATTTTTTACTTCTATATTTTTTACATCGATATTCTGTCAGTGAACCGTGCAGCCTTCATGGAGCACGGTAGCAGGTGCAATGCAGACTAACAAACTGTAATGTACAATATGTTCATTTAAATTTACATTTGACATTTCAAACTCTTTCTTACCACAGAGGAAAGCTGTTGGTGTGGGATGTGCACCGTGTTTGACACACACACACACATGGAAATGTGTCAGTGTTTTCAAAGCCGAATGCTGTTCATTACTTCTCAATGTTTACTGTTATGACAGGAGAGGCTATGACTATTCCGAACCTTTCACTCCCTTCCTGGTGCACTTCCCAGTATCAGAGGAGCTAACAGATCATGAGATTTCTACTTGGTTTCACCCATATACAAAATGCAAACAGCAATTCGCTGTGAAATGTACATGACTGCCATGAAATGAATACAGGAAGCAACAAAGGGAAATTTCCAAGCAGAAAGGGAGGTCTGCTGTACCTTGCAGGCATCTAGCAATTATTTGTCTACTCTATGCACATAGTAAGTCTGACTTATCAATAATATAGAGATTTCTTTGCCCACAAACCCTTTGCCCTGCTCTGGTATAGTACATCTAGGGGCATTTCTTCTAAACGTTTGCGTGGGCTTGCATGGTGCCAAGATGCCAAAGGCATTGTATTACTAACCATTGTTTTTGCATTGGTTTACTAACCATTGTTTTTGCATTGGTTTACTAACCATTGTTTTTGTGTGGTTTACCTTCTTTCCTTTAATAAAATGACCTTATACAAACAAAAGAGTCATATTTGCTCCATAAGACCTCTAGGGAGCATTTTAAGAGAAGACCAACCATCTTTAAACCCCAAATAGCTTATCAATGGCAGGCACCTCTAAAGAGTCATCAGGATCTAGCCAGACATAATAACGGCGAGCAATACATACTAACAGCCATCTTTGAATTGTCCAAGTATGCGTTTTCAGAAGCACTACACCATAAGACATGATATCCCTCACATTGTGGGGTGCCCTCCAAACTCTAAATCAGGCCTTTAATAACTGTCTAATTTTTACAGCAAGATATTTGCAAATATGTTATGACCTTGCTGCAAAAAGTAAGCACCAAAGTCTTCAGAGTATGCAGCTGAAGAACCAGCAGGCGAGTTAAGAGCCTCCTGTGATGAGTTCATTGAGTATGATGACAATGTATTTATTGAGATGGACTTACGTGAGCTAAGTCTACCATCATAACCATTCCAATCAAGGTTAACCCCATTTTAGCTCTAATCATTCAAAATATGCAACAGGAGTATCATTTAAGGGCAGGGGGTCCCCATCCCCACCTTTTTCGAAACATAAAGAGTATCTGTCAGTCTGAGCAAAGGTCAGACACTCTTAATGTTCAGGTCAGGCAGCATGGCACTATACATGTGCTAAATGTGCAGGCGCCTGGCTCCCTGAGCTGTACTTTTCTGGACTGAGGATTTCAGAGACCTGTGGGCGTGACCCCCTCAGCCTGGCAAAGCGCTTGGAGGTCCGTCCCATTTTGATGAAGCAATGCGTCACTGATAGCTTTGGACCTGGGCAATTCAGCTTTAAGCCCTAAAATGCCTAGACTGAGTGTCTATCAGTGACACTTGTCACAGAGTGGGGTGGGGTCAGCAGTCTCACTGACCACATTCCACTCTGTGAAGAGTAAGGGAATGCCGCCTCCTCTCATTGACTGACCCATAACAAGGTCAGCCAACGAGAGGATGCGGCATTACCAATCATCAGGAAACACTGAGTATTCCATCCGAGATCATCACTGTGGCCTGGTATGTTTTCTTTTTAAAGTTTGGTTCGTGCTTGTGTGTATGTGTGAATTTATGTGTATTAGTGTGTATGTGCATTGCATGGAGGTGTGTTTGTGTGTATGTGCTTGTGAATGGTATGTGTACATGCGTGTGACTGTATGGGTGTGAGTGACTGTGCATGTAGATAGGTGAGCTTGAGTATTACTCAGCAACTTTGATGCTTTTGGAATCATTAACTTCAAGGGCTTGGCGAGTGGGTCTGTAGGCACCATGATATCGGTTTACACTGGAGCTTATTGGGAATTATTTTGTGTATAGAATTAAAATATTGAAGAATTATATTATTGATTGGTTAAGCAGTTAATATGCCCAATAATTTTGGAACAACATATGCAAAATTGTCGGTATACCATATAAAACCATAGTTATATCACCAAAGTATCTATGATTGATTACTTATAATTGCTGGCTTACTTTTCAGAAACTAAGAATGCTAGCATTTGTGCTTCTGTCTGTGGCTGCTGCTCTGCAATCCGTGGATGGGGTATGTAACTATTTTGTATTTATAATGGAAGATGTCAACAAAGTTCATGAAAGGTTTACCATATGACTCCATTTTCTTCATAAACATTTTGTCAATAGCACCATATAACTCAAGACAAATCACATCAGGACAATTACATTTGATGAGGAATAAGTATTGAAGTGACCAGTATTGTCCACACCCTTGAAGCTGGGAAGACAAAACAAATATTTGACTTATCCAAAGGTACAACGCGGTCCATATTACCTAAAGTGACCAGGGGTGCACCATAGCGCAAACAAGTACAGTGCGCCTTTTCCATAATAAGGCCGCAGTAACACAGGATGCTAGACCTACCATGTTAGACATAAAACGAGATTTCCTCTCCTTTACATGCATTATTCAGTAAAGGAAGACAGTATATACATTTTTCAGCCATTGATAGCAGCATCACATCAATCTGCCAGTTTTCAATGAAGGCACATGAGAAGAATTTCACATTTTAATAATTTGCTTTTTGGCTCTCCACGCAATTCAAGAAAGCTAATATAGGACTATTCTTAAGTTTCAGAGTTAAAACCATATTAATATGTTAAAATACCTTACTCCAGAAAAGCATCACTCCCAGAAAATCCTTAAAAATGTTCTACTTACTTAAAGAAGAAATAACCAGCACTTTTCAGACTTCTGCAAGACTAATTTCATCACCCTTGCTTTTAATGAATTGTACCTCCATGAATGATATGAATATCATTCCTTCCTTGAGGCTCAGTTTAAATCCCATCTCCTCACTCCAACTTAATCTGAATGTTTTTCCTCTACAAAGCCATACTACAACTAGTTCAGCACCTTTATAATGATTAGTGCGTGAATCGTAGATAGGGATACTATATTTTTGCAATATTTCACAGATTTAAAATCATTTGAAATATTGCGAAATGTACGGACAATGTATTGCATGAAAACTGAACCCAAAGGTATATTTTACACAAAAATGCTGCAAGTTACCGGCAGGAGGCCAAGTTCAATAAGAGACTGAGGGCCACATGTACGAAGCTAATGTGAAAATATCAAACCATCCTGCAACATTGAAGACTTAGGGGCCGACTCCGATCTGGGCTGGAAAACTCTCCGACCGAGCCGGATCCGGTGAGTTTTCCGACCGAGCCGGACTCCAGCAGTCCGACCGAGCGAGTACGATGCGACCGCATGCTGCCGGACTCGACTCGGTCGGACTCCCATTGACGTCAATGGGAGCCGGTCGTACAACGCGTACACAGGCTCCCATTGACTGAATGGGCACGTCGCGTACAGGGGGGCCCCCTACAGTGGGTACGCGTCGGTGCGACTCGCACCGCACATGCATGTGTAGGGGGGACCCTTGGGTCCCCCCTGTGTGCGACTCGCGCGGCTACACGTGCAAGGGGGGTCTGACACGGACCCCCCAAGTCCGGCTCCGACAGCTCTTCTGAGCCGGACGCTACGAGTCAGTCGGGCTGTTCGAGGCGCGCATCGTACTGGCTCGGTCGGGTAACGTCTCCATTGCGTAGTGCGAGCCATGTCCGTACGAGTCGGTCGGAGCGGTTCGGACCCGGGAACGAGTCGGTCGGCGATTTCGCGTGCACTCGCATCGTACTTGCTTGCGCGGATGCCCGTACGAATCGGTCGGGAACTAGGCCTCCGAATCGGATCCGGTAAAGCCGAATCTGATTCGGTGCCCTACCGGCCGAGATCGAAATCGGCCCCTTAGTGGTGTCTAAATTCTGATCGGGCAGGCAACAACTGTTAACCTTCCTATTGGAATTATACGTTTATCTATTTTCAGATATGTAAGCGGGTGAAAACAATGTAAAATGAGGATTTACAGGGGGAATCTGACCCATAATTTCTAATCCACCAAGTGATTCATCATTTCTTAGTGGGCCCTCAGGTCTGAATTGATCTATTGCTCTGGATGTTCTCCACCTCTGAGACTTGGACAAATGTAGTCCATTTTTCAGGCAGCTCAAAATGTTTTGTGGCCAGCCCTACGTCTGAGTACTTATCCTGCTTATTAGGGCAATGTATGTATTTATCAGAAGGAATAAAATATCTGTCCAGCGTATGAAAGGGACTTGCATTTGTAAAGCCTTTATGGCAGTGCTTAATTTGAACCAGTGTTTTCCGGTGCTCGGTAACACCAGCACGTATAACAGTCTGCACATGGTGGAGTTGTTTGTCAAATGTAAATATGACCATAACTACAGTTGAATATTAATCAGATATACATTAAAAACCATGAATACCTGCCGACTAGCCATTCTTAAAGTTTTGGGGGCCTGGGATAGTCTGAATTGTCAGACTTGTAGGAGTGGGTTGGCAAGCAGTTGTGCTGGTACTGTTATTGCCAATGTTGGCAGGGGCAATGGGTGGTGTAAGTTGCAATGCCTCCTGAAGAGAGCCCAGACACTTATGTTTTTACAAATTAAGCTCTGCTTCATGGAGCACGGAAGCAGGTGTAATGCAGACCAAGTACTACCAAACTGCAATGTACAATATGTTCATTTAAATTTGCAACTGACATTTCAAAGTCTTGCAAGCCACAGAGGAAAGTTGTTGGTGTGGAATGTGCACTGTGTTTGACACACACACACATGGAAATGTGTCAGTGTTTAAAAAGGCGAATGAAGTTCACAACTTTTCAATGTTTACTGTCATGACAGGAGAGGCTGTGACTATTCCGACGTACAGGCTGTCCTTCTCTGAGAGCTTTCACTCCGTTCCTGGTGCACTTCCCAGTATCAGGAGGAGGAGCTAACAGATCTTGAGATTTCTACTTGGTTTCACCCATGTACATATTGCAAACAACAATTTGCTTTTAAATGTACATGTCTGCCATTAAATTAACACATGAAGCAACAAAGGGAAATTTCTAAGCAGAGAGGGAGGTCTTCTGTACCTTGCAGGCACCTAGCAATGATTTGTCTACTCTATGCACACAGTAAGTCTGGCTTATTAATAAAATAGTGATAGACTTGCTTAAATCTTTGCCCACATACCCTTTGCCCTGCTCTGGTATAGTACATCTAGGGGGTTATTTTCTATACGTTTGCGTGGGCTTGCATGGTGCCAAGATGCCAAAGGCATTGCATTGGTTTAGTAACCATTATAAAAGCCCAAGGATGTAATACAAAATAGTTATTTTGTGTTGATTCCCTTCTTTACTTTAATAGAATGACCTTACACAAAAAAGAGTCATATTTGCCCCATAAGACCTCCAGGGAGCATTTTAAGAGAAGACCAACCATCATTAAACCACAAATAGATTATCAATGGCAGGCAGCCCTAATGAGTCATCAGGATCTAGCTAACCATAATAACTGTGAGCAATACATATTAACAGCCATCCTTGAATTGTCCAAGTATGCGTTTTCAGAAGCGCTACGCAATAAGACAGGTCTAGCATCACAGTAGCTTTTCTGGTCACATTCAACAAAGGATGGCCTCTCAAACACTACAAACAGATGCTGGAAAACCATTTATTAATAAGCCAATATCAGAAATTATTAAAGCAATGCTTAATTCTTCATTTAAAGAAAAGAAGCAAAAACAGGAGTCGGCCCGTTAACCCAGGTGAGACCGGGCAAAGGTTTGTAACAAACAACAATGTCTCAACTGGAAATCATTAGACTAGAGCAATTTAAGTTTAGCGAGATAAATCACATAGGGAGGGGAAGAAGAAAGGGAGACCACAAAGGGGCAGGGGATCAGGTGAAAAATTATATTTTGTAAGTAGTTATAACAGCACTACAGTACTAGTCAAAATACAAGTGACCATACCACTCAAGTATGCACTAGGCGTGCTAGTGATAGTGAACGGCGCAGTGACACATGGGTGAAGAAACAGCGTGAACGGCGGCAGTACTAAGAAAGGTAACAATTAGGTCAACAATACAAAAATAGTTATATACAGTGTAGGTATTTTGCAATTAATAAATTGACCACAGCAGTGCCAAAGTTCTATGCTGGGGAGTCAACGGCGTTTCAACCTGATTGATTTCAGGTCATCATCAGGACAATGGTCACTGTAATTGGTCCAATTGCTGGAGCTCCCGGACGCTTCATTCGTCCAACACATTGCCTAGGATTCGCTCCTGTCCGTCGGATCGTTGTACCGCGGACCTTCCTGTCCCGCTGCCGGCTCCTTTCTGGTCTCTGGATTATTGCTTTCTACAAACCAGATCTCTTCCAATCACCCAGCAATTGGAACAATTACAGTGCCTTACAGACCCCGCCGATTCGGCGTTCTACCACCTTTCCACGCCGACTCGTCCACATTAAGATTGATCACGCGCTGACCTGATGCTTCACCTCATCTTGCCTTAAAATAACCTCTGATTTCTCTCTTGCCTGGTTTTTTTGATCTGCTCTATACTATACTCAGCACTTTTTGGAAAAATTGTGACCATTGTCCTGATGATGACCTGAAATCTATCAGCCGCCGTTCACGCTGTTTCTTCACCCTTGTGTCACTGCGCCGTTCACTATCACTAGCACGCCCAGTGCTCACTTGAGTGGTGTTGGAAGTAGAGGTCCCTGTCGCTTACCGCTGCCACCAAATGTTGGAGGCGTGCGCCCTCGGCCCCTCGCTTCAACGTTAGGCTAAGTAAGGACACCGTCTGAGCTATCCCTGCTCACCCCCTTAGTAGCTTGGCACGAGCAGCCAGACTTATCTCCAAGGCACGAGTGTTCAGTATGTGCAACCACGCTCACAATACCCCATGATGTCATCACAAATAGACTCCACACGAGTATTGATAAAAAAGAGTATAATCTTTATATAAGAAATTATACGATACGACCACACGATACAAAATCAACATATAAGAACGGGTAGTATTCTTTCCGGTGGGTTGGTAGGTTCTAATCCCAACCACCACGTCTAACCAACAGTTAAGCTCTTCTCTAACCGTTTCCCAATAGGTTAGACCAGTCGTATTGCTAGAAACACACACGTTGCATTAGGAAACAATACTGCAATGCGTAACGATGTTCTCTTATACTGTGCAACAGAGAAATAATGCCATACGTAGCGCCACAGTCATGTACTTTGCAATTGAAGGAATAATGCAATGCGTATCACCACCAGCATGCCCTGTACCAGGAAGAAACAAAGCAATGCGTCACGCTACAATCCTGTGCGGTGCAATAAAGAAATAATACACTGCGCCACGTTATACTCAGATACTGTGCACTGACGAAATCATACAATGCGCTACGTTACAATCAAATAGTATGCATGGGAGAAATAACGCAGTGCGTAGCGCACCAAGCATAAAGTTCGTTAGGCACAAATGAGGTAAGGCGTCATACGACAGTTCGATAGTTCGTTAGCAGCAATAATGCAATTGTGTAATACGACAGTTTTACGTGCTCCAGTAACCCCGTTATGGATCAAATGATGACACACAAAGTACTGCTTCCCACTTCGGCCCCAGTACTGCCCCGTCCTAGGTCAGCACGGGCCGGGATCCGAGGCGAAGCAACGGCTCGCGCAGCTGACTGAGCGGGAGGCCGAGAGAGTGTCCCTCCGGGCCCGCACCCCACCCCAGGTGTTGATCCACGTTACCTGGGGAGGCGCGATCCCACTCTCCTCCCCAACGTCAGCGACTTGGGCCTTGATCCAGAACTCCGTCACGGGTGTTGGCGGACTCGGGCCGGCGGCTCAGCTCTTCCGTGGCTGCCGGTCTGGGCCGCTACTGATGGACTCCGAGGGCCCCGATGACTTGGCCCTCACTTCGGCGGACTCGGTCCACACCGAGACCCGCCCTCAGCACTATGGAGACTTTACTTCAGTTTGGTGCACAACCTAACCCGGCACTCCTCACAGCACCTCAGGTTGTACTTCGACACGCACACCGCGCGTCCAAGACTTGCTTCTTCTCTGGTGCTCACGACAATCCGGCGCTCTTCACCAACGCTCCGCTTGCACCTCAACACGCACCCTGCACGTTCGAGCCTCGCCTCTTCTCCCGGTGCACACGATGTCCAGGCGCTCTTCCTCACGCCCTGGCTGCACCACGACATGCACTACTGCGTGTCCGAGTCTCACCTCTTCTCCCGGTGCACACGATGTCCAGGCGCTCTTCCTCATGCCTTGGCTGCACCATGACACGCACCCTTGCACGTCGGAGACTCACTTCTTCTTTTGGTGCCTACGAAGCCCAGGCGCTCCTCACCAACACCCGGGCTGCACCACAACACGCACCCAGCGCGTCCGAGACTCACTTCTTCCGCTGGTGCACACAATGTCCAGGCGCTCCTCACCAACGCCCTGACTGCACCACGACACGCACACTGCGCATCCGAGTCTCGCTGCTTCCTTTGGTGCACACGAGGCCCAGGCGCTCTTCACTAGCACCCGGGCTGCACCACAACACGCACACTTGCGCATCCTCGCCTCGTCTCCCTGTGCACTCCACGACCAGACGCTCCTCACCAACGCCTTGGCCTGCACCACGACTCGCACTCTGCGCGTCTTAGACTTAGCTTACTCCTGCGTGCCCACGATCACACGGCAAAACTTCTGAGGGTCCCAAGCGGCACAAAGCACGCGCCCACCACGTTGCTTGGGACTTCTCTGGAAACTTTTATGATCCTGTATTTCCAAACAGGGAGCCAGCTCACCTCGGGCCCTTGGGGTTACAAGACACAGCACAAAGCACAGTCTTCTTCAAGCAGGGGGACCCAGCGCCTCCAAGCACAGTCCCAACAGCCTCTTCCTTAGTTAGAACAGCAAACTGCAGACCAGCCCCAGATCACGAAGCAAGGATTGGTCTATCCACCACAGTCTCTTCAGTTGTTCCTTCCCTGTAGGGAGATGGACCACCTCAACAGCTTAGGGTTCTCACCCCTCATCTGCATCAACCATCTGAGGGGCCTGTGGTCGGTCTGAACTAAGAAGTGGGCCCCACACAAGTAGGGCCTCAGCTTCTTCAGCGCCCAGACCACAGCAAAAGCTTCCCTTTCAATTGCACTCCACCTCTGTTCCCTGGGAAGTAGCCTTCTGCTAATGAAAGCTACCGGTTGGTCCAAGCCCTCGTTGTTCAATTGTGAGAGCACTGCTCCCACCCCATGCTCTGAAGCATCTGTTTGCACTATAAACTCTCTGGAGAAATCTGGCGCCCATAACACGGGTGCAGTGCACATAGCAGTCTTCAGGGCATCAAAGGCGGTCTGGCAGGCATCGGTCCAGACCACCTTCTTGGGCTGTTTCTTGGACGTCAGTTCCATTAAGGGGGCAACGAGGGTGCCATACCACTTCACGAACCGTCTATAATACCCAGTGAGTCCTAAAAAGGCCCTCACTCCTGTCTGGGACTTGGGGGGTTCCCACGCCAGGATGGTATCAATCTTTGCCTGTAGGGGCGCCACCTGGCCGCTTGCCACCAGGTGTCCCAAGTACACCAAGGAACCCTGCTCTATCTGGCACTTACTGGCCTTGATAGTTAGGCCCGCCCTCTGCAAGGCCTTCAATACTTCACAGAGGTGCTGCAAGTGCTCCTCCCAAATGGAGCTGCACACTGCAATGTTGTCCAGGTAAGCGGCGCTGAATTCCTCCAGCCCACTCAGCACCTGGTTAACCAGTCTCTGGAAGGTGGCAGGGGCATTCTTCAACCCAAAGGGCATAACCCTGAACTGGTAGTGGCCCTCGGGCGTTGAGAATGCCGACCTTTCCTTGGCCCCCTCGGTCAAGGCAATCTGCCAGTACCCCGATGTCAAATCAAATGTACTGAGGTACCGGGCAGCCCCCAGCCGATCCACGAGCTCATCAGCTCGGGGGATGGGGTGCGCATCAGTCTTAGTGACCACATTGAGTCCCCAGTAATCCACGCAGAACCGAAGTTCGGGAGTGGCACCCGGCGCAGCAGCTTTTGGCACAAGGACCACTGGACTGGCCCAGGGGCTGCTGGAGGGCTCAATCACCCCTAGCGCCAGCATCTTGGAAACCTCCTCCTTGATGCTGGCCCTGACCTTATCAGCTACTCTGTAAAACTTTTGTTTCACAGGCAGGCTGTCTCCAGTGTCCACATCATGGATGCACCACGTGGTGACTCCTGGGGTCAGGGAGAACAGGGAGGCGAACTTACCCAGTACCTGGCGACAGTCCCTCCATTGTTCTGGGGTCAGGGTAGGCGAGAGGTTCACCCCATCCACTGACCCATCCTTCTCCTGGGCTGACAGGAGATCAGGAAGGGGTTCACTCTCCTCTTCCGCTCCATCATCTGTAGCCAAGAACATGTTCACCTCAGACCTTTCAAAGTGCGGTTTGAGGTGGTTCACATGGAGAACCCTCAAAGGATTCCTAGGAGACCGGAAGTCCACCAGGTAGGTCACTTCGCTCCTGCACTCCACCACCTCATAATACCCAGTCCACTTATCCTGGAGCGCACAAGGCTCCACTGGTGCCATCACCCACACTTTCTGCCCAGGTTGAAACTCAACGAGAGTGGAATTTTGGTCGTACCACCATTTCATATCCTCCTGGCTAGCTTCCAGGTTCGCCTGAGCGAGCTGCCTGAAACGCCTAGTTTGGTTCCTGAAGGCCAGCATGTAGCTGTAAACATCCTGGGGGGGTTTACTAGGAGCCTTCTCACAGCCCTCCTTCACCAAACTCAAAGGTCCTCTGACCGGGTGCCCATACAGGAGCTCAAAGGGACTAAACCCCAATGACTTCTGTGGCACCTCCCTATAGGCAAACAGTAGGCATGGCAAGAGGGCGTCCCACTTACGCCTCATGGGTTCTTCCAGCCCCATAATCATGCCCTTCAAGGTCCGGTTAAACCTCTCAATCAAACCATTGCCCTGGGGGTGGTAAGGTGTGGTGAACTTATAAGTTACACCGCACTCCTTCCACAGAGATTTCATATACCGTGATATGAAATTAGTACCCCTGTCGGACACCACCTCTCTGGGAACCCCACACGGGAGAAAATCCCCATCAGTGCATGGCCCACCACGGGGGCCATCACCGTCCGGAGAGGAATGGCTTCCAGGTACTGGGTGGCATGATCTACCAAGACCAGGATGAACCTGTTGACCATGGCCGTCTTGGGAGCCAGAGGCCCCACAATGTCAATGCCCACCCTCTCAAAGGGTGTGCTTCCTTCCACTCTTACCACTTGCCTGACAAGTCTGACAGGTCCTGCAATGAGTAGCAGAACTCTTGCGCATCTGGGGCCAGTAGAAGTGGGTGACAACCCGCTCAAAGGTCTTGTCCTGCCCCAAATGTCCCGCCAAAGGTACATCATGAGCCAACCCCAATAGGAAGGCTCTGAAGCGCTGGGCACCACCAGCGCCCGGGCTGACCCCGATTCAGCCACCTTTGGCTCACTATACAGGAGATCGTTTTCCCAGTAAATCAAGTGTGATCCCGACTGATCACCTGCTGGCTGGTTTGCTGCCTGCTGCCGCAAACCCACAAGAGAAGGGCACTTCTTCTGCTCCACAACAAAATTCCTCCCTGGAGGGCCCCCCATCCTGCTGTCATTCGGTCAGCCCGGGTAGGTCCCCTAGTTCAGCCACTTGTTCCCCCGTAGGCTCCAGGGCATCCCCCTCCAAGGGTGCCTCCTCCTGGACCATGGGAGCTATGGGGGCCGGTTTCCCATGCCCCCTGCCGCTTCTCTTACTGGCAGGTACCTGGGCCACTGTTTCAGGCTCCATGTTCTCTTGAATACCTTTACTGGCTACCATAGACCGAGTGGTCACGCAAGCCCACTCAGGTAGACCCAACATCTCCAAATGCACCTGGGCTCCACCTCCTTCCAGGGGGAATTCTCCAGGTCATTCCCAAGCAGACAGTCTACAGGCATTGACTGACTTACCACTACCTTCAAAGAACCTGAGACCCCTCCCCATTCAAAGGGAACCAGTGCCACCTTGCAGAGGCGCACTGAATTGTCTGCTGACATTACAGGGTGAAGCACATCGGGAATTACTTGCTCTTCAGACACCCACTGACACCTGACAGATGTCAAACTGGCTCCGGTGTCCCTCAGAGCCTCCACCCTCTGTCCATTGATGGTCACCCACTGCCTGTATTTCTTAGTGTTCTCAGGCAGAGGGATTTCCTGGACCATCTCGCGGTCTCCCAAGGAGACCAGGGTTATAGTCGCTTGCTCCTCCCCATTCCAAGGACTCAGTTCCTCCCCCAATGCTACACTCACTAAACCAGGTGTTGGAGCACCAGTGGGCGCACATAACTTTTTGGGGCATTTAGGGGAGATATGACCCACTTCCTTACAGAAGTAACATGTAGGCGGACCTCTGGGCTCCTTCTTGCCCTTGAAGGCCCAGGCCCTCTTGGCCTTGGGAGACTGGGGCCCTTTCTTGGGGGAACTACCTTGGGGCCCTTTAGGGGACTCCTTGTGGTTACCCTTGTCCTCCCCCACCTTCGGTGGGGGACCCTGCACACTCTTGGCAGTGGCACTCCCAATCCCCTAGTGGACTCGGGTACTAGTCCAGCGGAATGCCTCCTCAGCAAGCTTAGTGGGATCAGTCAGCTTACTATTCAAAAGATGCTGGCGCAGCTCTGGAACACACAGGCTACTCAAGTGTTCCCAACTGATTAAATTGCATAAGCCCTTAAAATCATTGACCTTGCTGCCCAGCATCCAACCATCCAGTGCCCGTGTGTACTCATTCACGCATTCTACCCAAGTACGGGATTCTAGTTTCTTGGAGGCCCTGAACTTCTGTCGGTATTGTTCAGGAGTGAGCCCATACCGGAGGCATAAAGCCTCCCTCATGTTAGCGTAGGTCAGGGTTCCCGCTCTCTCTAAGGGTGTTAGAACGTCCCTCCCTGAAGCCTCAAAGTGTTTCCATAGGCCCGCCCCCCAATGCTTTTCAGGTACCTCATTCATCCTTAGTGCGATCTCATATGCCGTGAACCACGCATAAATGTCATCATCCCTCTGGTAATCTCGCACTAAATCCTTGGGAATGTACATCTTCCCTCCTGGCACTGGTGGTGCGCTGACACCATTTGAACTAGGCTCCGCTTGTCTACCCTTAATGTCCAGTTCCCTCATGCTTAACTCATGAGCGAAGAGAAGCCGTTTCTTTTCCAACGCGAGAGCGTTCCTGCTCTCCTCTGCTTGAGTTTTAAGTTTTAACACCTCCAAATCATGCAGCCTGACCCTTTGGTTTTCCTCCAACTCCTCTGGTGAAAAACTCCTCCCTGAATGGCTACTACCAGCCCCTCCGGCTGGTCCCTCCACTGGCAAATCCTGTGGACCAAATCCATTCCCTGGGTCATCCTCATCCACCTCACCATCACCTGTCTCCTGAGCCTCTTTGGCTTCCCACCAGGCCCTCAAGGCCACCTGCAGTTCCTCCTTCTTGGCGCTACTCTTCATGGGACATCGCAAAGCCCTGCAGAATTTCCTCAACTGATCAACCTTCTAGGTAAACAGTGCCTCAATGTCAAACTCCAATTCTGCAATCTCAGCCTCACCGGCTATCTGGCTCTCCCTCTGAGACATGATGTGTGGATTAAACTTGGAAACACCAAATCAAAAAACAATATGTTGTTGTATCGCGGTCTACAATCAATTTATGATGAACACCAATTACTGTGAGTGGTTTTGCACATACGCGTTTATTTTCTATTAGGATCGAATCCCACCGCTCTGCCGCCAAATGTTGGAAGTGGAGGTCCCTGTTGCTTACCGCCACCACCAAATGCTGGAGGCGTGCACCCTCGACCCCTCGCTTCAACGTTAGGCTAAGTAAGGACACCGTCTGAGATAGCCCTGCTCACCCCCTTAGTAGCTTGGCACGAGCAGCCAGGCTTATCTCCAAGGCACGAGTGTTCAGTACGTGCAACCACACACAATAACCCCATGATGTCATCACAAATAGACTCCACACGTGTATTGATGAAAAGAGTATAATCTTTATATAAGAAATTATACGATACAACCACACGATACAAAATCAACATATAAGAACGGGTAGTATTCTTTCCGGTGGGTTGGTAGGTTCTAATCCCAACCACCGCGTCTAACCAACAGTTAAGTTCTACTCTAACCGTTTCCCAATAGGTTAGACCAGTCGTATTGCTAGAAACACACACGTTGCATAAGGAAACAATACTGCAATGCGTAACGATATTCTCTTATACTGTGCAACAGAGAAATAATGCCATACGTAGCGCCACAGTCATGTACTTTGCAATTGAAGGAATAATGCAATGCGTATCACCACCAGCATGCCCTGTACCAGGAAGAAACAAAGCAATGCGTCACGCTACAATACTGTGCGGTGCAATAAAGAAATAATACACTGCGCCACGTTATACTCAGATACTGTGCACTGACGAAATCATACAATGCGCTATGTTACAATCAAATAATATGCATGGGAGAAATAACGCAGTGCGTAGCGTACCAAGCATAAAGTTCGTTAGGCACAAATGAGGTCAGGCGTCATTCGACAGTTCGATAGTTCGTTAGCAGCAATAATGCAATTGTGTAAAACGACAGTTTTACGTGCTCCAGTAACAGTGCCCCCGTTATGGATCAAATGATGACACACAAAGTACTGCTTCCCACTCCGGCCCCAGTACTGCCCCATCCTGGGTCAGCATGGGCTGGGATCCGAGCCGAAGCAACGGCTCGCGCAGCTGACTGAGTGGGAGGCCGAGAGAGTGTCCCTCCGGGCCCGCACCCCACGTGTTGATCCACGTTACCTGGGGGGCGCGATCCCACTCTCCTCCCCGAAGTCAGCGACTTGGGCCTTGATCCAGAACTCCATCACGGGTGTTGGCGGACTTGGGCCGGCGGCTCAGCTCTTCCGTGGCTGCCGGTCCGGGTCGCTACTGATGGACTCCGAGGGCCCCGGTGACTTGGCCCTCACTCCGGCAGACTCGGTCCACACCGAGACCCGCCCTCAGCACTGTGGAGACTTTACTTCATTTTGGTGCACAACCTAACCCGGCACTCCTCACCAGCACCTCAGGTTGTACTTTGACACGCACACCGCACGTCCGAGACTTGCCTCTTCTCTGGTGCTCGCAACAATCAGGCGCTCTTCACCAACGCTCCGCTTGCACCTCAACACGCACCCTGCGCGTTCGAGCCTCGCCTCTTCTCCCGGTGCACACGATGTCCAGGCGCTCTTCCTCATGCCCTGGCTGCACCACGACATGCACTCCTGCGCGTCTGAGTCTCACCTCTTCTCCCGGTGCACACGATGTCCAGGCGCTCTTCCACACGCCCTGGCTGCACCACGACACGCACCCTTGCACGTCAGAGACTCACTTCTTCTTTTGGTGCCTACGAGGCCCAGGTGCTCCTCACCAACACCCGGACTGCACCACGATAAGCACCCAGCGTGTCCGAGACTCACTTCTTCCGCTGGTGCACACGATGTCCAGGCGCTCCTCACCAACGCCCTGACTGCACCACGACACGCACACTGCTCGTCCGAGTCTCGCTGCTTCCTTTGGTGCACACGAGGCCCAGGCACTCTTCACTAGCACCCGGGCTGCACCACGACACGCACACTTGCGCGTCCGAGCCTCACCTCGTCTCCCTGTGCACTCCACGACCAGACGCTCCTCACCAACGCCTTGGCCTGCACCATGACACGCACTCTGCGCGTCTTAGACTTAGCTTGCTCCTGCGTGCCCACGATCAAACGGCACAACTTCTGAGGGTCTCAAGCGGCACAAAGCACGCGCACACCGCGTTGCTTCGGACTTCTCCGGAAACTTTTATGATCCTGTATTTCCAAACAGGGAGCCAGCTCACCTCGGGCCCTTGGGGTTACAAGACACAGCACAAAGCACAGTCTTCTTCAAGCAGGGTGACCCAGCGCCTCCAAGCACAGTCCCAACAGCCTCTTCCTTAGTTAGAACAGCAAACTGCAGACCAGCCCCAGATCACAAAGCAAGTATTGGTCTATCCACCACAGTATCTTCAGTTGTTCCTTCTTTAGCAGACATTCCTCTTGACCACAGAATGGTTCAAAGCCTTTTCAGTCTCAATCCATATCTGTTTCATTCCAACGTTCAGGGGTTTCAGCTCTCATAGTTTTACCCCTTACTGTCTTTGAAGTTTGTATGTGCTCAGGGGTCCCTGACCCCTCCCTAAATCAGTTCTGGGTGTCTCCCTCCCAGTGTCACCTCTCTCCCTTTGATACTGGGGGTCTGGATCTTTAATCACTCAGCAGGAGATGGGTCAATTGGTTTATAGCACCAGCCCAGGCCTTTTCACCTCCCCGGCTTCTCCTCCCCCTACTCTCCAGATGCAGGGCAGCCTGGTGCCATCTCAACCCCTCCCTGGGTCAAGAACTCTCCCAGCTCCTGTCACCTTTCAATTCCAGATAGACAATCCACATTTCAGAGACACACAGAAATGCTCAGAGCACAAAACTCAGCCACTTCTAAAAGAGTGGTTTATAAACACACAGTGACAAAACCCACCTTTACAGAAAGATGCATTATGACACTGTGAGTTCACACATACCAAACTTCACCTCTCCATTATAAACTGACAGGAAACTAGGCTAACAAATACAACACCTAGCCTCCCCCATTCTGTTCTATGGGCAGAATGGCCTCTCAGCAGTGAAAAACGAAATGGAGAGTTTTTCACTGCCAGAACACAACACACACCTCAGTTTATGTTCTGCCTTTTACCTACACTGCACCCTGCCCAGGGGTTACCTGAGACCTATCTCAGGGGTGCCTCATGTGTATGTAAAAGGGAAAGTTAGGCCTGACAAGTGGTTGCACTTGTCAGGACAACATGCTAACTTAGCATTCTGCGCGCAGGCCCTACACTGAAGGCCTGAGGTCCCTTCTCGGCGCGCCCTTGCATTACTAGCCCTTGCACACACAGTGCACATCACTAGGGACTTTTACTAGTAAGGCAAACATACCAATCATGGCCAACCAATCACCATACATTTTACACAGGGAACTCCTGTACTTTGACACTGATCAGCAGTGGCAAAGTACCCAAAGCATCTAAAAGCAAAGGTGGTAGAGGCAAAAAGTCAAGGGTAATCACGCCAAGATATGCCAGGTCTAACAAGTGGTATGGTCACTTGTATATTGACTTGTACTGTGGTGCTGTTATAACTTCTTACAAAATATAATTTTTCACCTGAACCCCTGCCCCTTTGTGGTCTCCCTTGCTTCTTCCCCCTCCCTATGTGATTTATCTCGCTAAACTTAAATTGCTCAATTCTTCATTTAAGCACACACATGGAGGTCAAAGCATGTGATAGAATCTTTTAACTGAAGTAAAATCTCAAATCTAAGATGTGGAGATATTTCATGGCTTACAACACAGTCATTTATAGATGCATATAATGGAAGTTACCACAGAACCATCTAAACTACACCAACAGCCATAACACTGCATAGTTTTATGTCAAGACAGGAGGCCAGCATTATGCATAGTAACCTTTATTCGCCATCTCTGATTAGCAACCTTTAAAAAGCTAATAGAACCAAATAACATCACAATAACCAAACAGAATGTTCAGTCCCATAAATAGACTGTGTCCTCCATTTTCCTCCTCTTTTGTTTGCTACTTCTGAGCAGATAGGTATATGGACTTTACTTTGAGTGTATATTTGATATAAGTGTCTTTTGGTTTGATTACTTGATTGGGCTTGATTGGTAATACCCAATTTATGGGTGTATGCTGGATGTATGCCTTTAAAATGGGTTAACAACGTTTTGATGAATTTATAAAAGAAAGGGTGTGTTTGTTTGATAGGAAAATTGTTTAGGAAGTTTCTAAATTAGTTAGTATGATGTAAAGAGGGTGCTTATTTTGAAGCACAAAGCGTATTTTAGTTGTATAAGAGCGTGCTCGAACGGGTTATTTTTCACCCCCCCAAAAAATGCAGTTGGTTTCTTGCACTTGTCTTACCTGTTCAGACTTGCTCGCGCAGGGTTAACTGACCTCGAGATAGGTGCGCGGTTCAGATTCAGCATCTCGAGGCTCCACGTCCTGAGTTTCTGACCGCGAGCTAGGCGCGCCGATCGGATTTGGCTGGCTCGAGGATTATGGAGCTACTAGCATATCAGATTTGACGTGGTGACATCGCAGGTTGCGTGAGGTAGTCTAGCAACTCGCGTATTGATCAGACAGGTTCAGGCTCCTTTTTCATAGAAAATAGAGCGTGTTGTCCAACGTTAGGGCTTGTTTCAAAAGGAATTCGCTCGACGAGTGGGTTGCCATAGCAACAGTACTCGTCGAGTGAATTGGTTGCAGTAAGAGACAAACAGTCTACTTGACAATTACTTTTGTGAGGAAAATTATATGAATATAAATATGGAAAGTAATAGAGAGGAACAAGAGAGCTTTATTAGGGAGACAATATCTAAGGAATTTAAATATGTTATAAAGGAGTCTGTTCAACAGGCTTTGGGCAAAAGAAAGTTACCTGAGGAAGAGGAGTATTTCTCAGTTTCAGATGAGGAGAATGGTGAGAGGGGCCCAGGAGGGAAATGCCTATCTAAGCGGAAGCATTTAGAGAATATTGCTTCACAGAGTGGAGTCCAAAGCGGCTCACAAGGATAAGGTACCCGACGCGCTACAAAGAGAGGTCAGTCAAGCACTGAAAATGAAGGTGATACATCAGAAGATGTGTTGAATAATTATAATGCAGACTTGGATCAGTATATTCATGATCTAGAATATAAAGATGGTTTGGATGAGGAAAATGAGAGTATATCAGGTAGAGTTAAAAGTAGTGAAAAGGTGGTTGATCCTTTTGGTGAGGTACTCTGTAACCCGAATGAGATTAGACATCCTAGAGGGAAAGATTGGTGGCCCTTAGAGCATGTTGCGGACTACATTAGGTCAAGATTAAGGAAGACTCTAGAGAAAGAGGAAGAGAATATAATGCGGGCAGAATGCTCGAGACCTATTATTGAGAAAAAAGTGTCAGTAACACCGAATTTGGATCCTGAGTTAATAACTTATTTATTCAAGATGGGGAAGGATCCTAGGAAAGGTTTAGAGAGATCCCTGAAACAATGTCAGGATAAGCTTCTTGACATTTTGGGTCATCTGGCGAAAAGTTTTGACAAAGTGGGAGAAGCGTATATTAAGAATATAGATTTAGATTTAGGCTTGTTACGTGGATGGTGCCAGAGGGCCATTTGTTTTTTAGGAAACGCGAATGCGGGGCTGTTAGCAGAAAGGAGAAAGACAGTACCCATGCGCATTAATCCAAAATTGAGCGATCTAGCAAGCAGGGAATCAAGTGTTGATGCCCGAGGTTTGTTGTTTGGAGAAGGAATGGTGAGGTCATTATCAAAGTATGTATGAACCTTTACTAGCCTTGATAAGACGCAAAGTTCGATGAGAAGGGTATTTGGATACTCAAGTTTTTATGGATGGGCTGGTAGGAGAGGGCAAACTATCGGCCGTGCAAATTTCAGAGCCCACTACCAGAATCAAGGACAAGGCTATTTTAGAGGACAAGGAAGTTCTCAGTTCTTCCCTCAAAGAGGAAGGTCACGGAGTCATGCACATAGAGGAAGGGGCCAATTTACAACTCATGGACAAAATCAGGGTGAGTACGAGGATTATTTCCATTTCTATCCCAAAAGGTGTAGGAGGAAGATTAAAATATTTCAAGGAAAAGTGGAAAACGATAGCAAGAGATGTATGGGTTCTAGAACGGAATAGACGGCTATTCAACAGATTTCGACTCAGAACCGGTTCAGTTAAGCGAACCACAGGAATTGAGTTTTCAGGAGGAATTACAAAAAGTAATAGAGGAGGAGGTTTTGCAGATGTTGGGAAAAAAATGTGATTTTTCAGGTGGACGAGAAAGAGAAAGGGTTTGTGAGAAAAAGGACAAAGGGTGGAGACCTGTAATAAATTTGAGAAACTTAAATCAATATGTCACGTATCAACATTTCAAGATGGAAGGGATTTATCTTTTAAGATATATTCTTCTAGGAAAGGATTGGATGGTGAAATTGGATTTGAAAGATACTTATTTCACTATTCCAATGGCGGAGACGAGTCAGAAGTTTCTGGAGTTTCGTTGGAAAGGCAAATTATTTCTGTTTCAGACTTTACCTTTTGGACTTTCATCTGCCCCTTGGTGCTTTACGAAAGTGATGAAACCAGTAGTTGTTTTTTTAAGAGAAAGGGGTGTGAGAATGATCATGTATCTAGACAACATTTTACTGATGAATCAAGAATTTTGTAGAATTAAAAGAGCAGTTGGTGATGATGAGAGACTTTTTGGAGAGTTTGCGTTTCATAGTGAATTTGGAAAAGTCAATTTTGAAACCTGTACAGAGTTTGAAATTTTTAGGGTTTGTGGTGGACACAGTATTAGGTCAGTGACATCTGCCGGAGAAAAAGGTGAAAAAGATAAAGCAGGAAGTTCAGTCGTTATTGAAGAAGGAGAAGGTGACATTGAGAGGTTTGGCAAGAGTGATTAGCTTACTGACATCATCTATTCAGGCAATTTTTCCAGGCCCTTTGGATAACAGGGCCTTACAACGTTTAAAGATTGCAGGTCTAGCGAGGGGTTTATGGTATGGAGATGAGATAGTAATTTCAGAAGATGCAAAGGAGGAATTGCTTTGGTGAAAGGTGAATTTAGATGCTTGGAATGGCAGAGCTATTTTTGGGGTTGCTCCGGATTTTGTGCTGGAAACAAATGCAAGCAACTCAGGTTGGGGAGCATTTGGCTTTGGAGAGGAGACGGGGGGTCTTTTGACCCAGAAGGAGAAGGAGAGGCACAAAAATTGTCTAGAAATGAAGGCGGGCTTGTTTGCTCTGAGAAGTTTTAGAAAAGGGACTGCAAGGGAAGTTTGTTCTCTTAAGGATGGACAATATAAGTGCGGTGGCATACATAAACAGGTTAGGAGGGACGAGATCCAAAAGTCTAGCAGAGTTAGCAAAGGAAATATGGGAGTTTTGTCTGAAACAGAAGATAGGATTGAGAGCAGAGTATTTACCAGGGGAGCAGAATGTTTTAGCGGATTGGAGTTTACGTTATTTGACAGATTACAGCGATTGGAAGCTGAAGGAGGAAGTGTTTCAGAGAATTTTGGAGGAGATGGGCCCGTTGGAAGTGGATCTTTTTGCCTCAAGATTAGCCAACCAGTTGGAAGGGTATGTCAGTTGGAGAGTGGATCTGGGGGCAATGGCAGTGGATGCTTTTCTGCAGAATTGGAAAGGGATGAGAGGTTATGCTTTTCCCCCATTTTCAATGATTCAGAGGGTTCTGGTGCAGATGAGGAGACAGCAATGTCAGATTGTTTTTGTTACTCCTTTTCTGAAGACTCAACCATGGTTTCCATCGGTGATGGAGTTGACGGTGGAAGTTCCTCTTTTGGTGGTAAATTTCGAGGGTCTTTTAAAACACGTAGAGGGGAGAGAACATCCAATGGTGGAATCGGGTTCTCTCAACCTTCTAGTATGGAAGATATCAGGCGTTCAGAGGCATTCAGAAAACTTTCAAGCTTGGCTACAGAATTACTCAATGAATATTCAGCACCAGGGTCTAGAAAGAGGTACAGAGGTGTATGGAAAGTGTGGTTTAGTTGGTGCGTGGAAAGGGGTTGGATCCCTTGGAAACAGATGATGTTCAGGTAGTGAACTTTTTAGCTGAATGATTTGGAAATGGTTTGTGTTATACAACAGTGAATTGTTATAGATCAGTGATTTCTGCGGGTCATTCACTTAAACATGGTGTATTGTTTGGGAGAAGCCCTTTAGTATGTAGAGTGATGAAGGGTATTGGTCTTAGGAGACCACCGATTTCAAAATATAGTTCTTTGTGAAACGTTGATTTGATTTTAAAGTTGTTTGAAGGGTGGCCATCTAATAAATATTTAGGTGTGAGAGAATTGTCATGGAAACTAGCTTCTTTGTTGTGTCTTATGTCTTTTAGGGGAGTTTCTGATGTGAGAGCAATGGAGCTCTCTCATAGGTTTTATCAACCGAATGGGGTTGTTTTTGAATTGTGTAAGAGAACCAAGACCATGTCTGGTTCTGTATTTTATCCTTTGTTTGATGATCACCCTAAGTTGTATATAGTACGTTGTCTTAAATAGTATGGGAATAGATTGCTGGAGAAAAGAGCAGACTGAGTTGATCAAGTGTTGATGTCGTATGTAAAGCCTTATAAAGCGGTGTGCAATGCAACGATTTCAAGATGAGTTAAGAATGCAATGAAAGAAGCAGGTGTGGATGTTTCAAAGTTTACAGCTCATTCTGTGAGAGGAGCAATGGTGAGTAAAGCGTGTATGCTTGGTGGTAGATTGGAAGACATTATGAAAGCAGCAGATTGGTCTTCAGCCGAAACTTTCAGAAGGTTATATTTTAAGTCAATAGCTCATGTATCAAGATGTGTGTTACAGAAGCTTTGAACATGCATAATGCTGGCCTCCTGTCTATACATAAAATTGTGATTCTGAGAGGTTTGCTGTATAAAGAATCGAGATTTTATTAAAGACTAGGAGGCTAGCATTATCCCTCCCTCCCAACCTTTGTTTTTTGGGAGGTGTGGTATTTTGTGGATTTTAGTTTATTATTATTGCTGTTTGAAAATATTTAATGTGGAGTATATGAATAGAATGGAATTTGTATGGACTTTCTTTCATATAGTGTTGTTGTTTATTTTATTTCATAGAGAACTGAAAAAATATAAGGAATAGGAGCAAGGGAACAAGAAGGACAGCAAACGAAAATAGGAGGAAAATGGAGGACACAGTCTATTTATGGAACTGAACATTCTGTTTGGTTATTGTGATGTTATTTGGTTCTATTAGCTTTTTAATGGTTGCTGCTCTGAGGTGGCAAATAAAGGTTATTATGCATAATGCTGGCCTCCTAGTCTTTACTAAATTCTTGATTCTTTATACAGTAAACCTTTTAGAATCGCAATTCTTTAGCTTTGTGGAGAATGTGATGGCAATTGGTCCACATCAAAAGTATACCTGGGTGAAATTTAAATTACGCTGGCGTAATTCAGGTCATTTCAGGAATTTTGGGATTCACTTGTTATGCAAAATTCCTAAACTTATGCCATTATGCCACTTCACATAATTATGTGCCATTTGTCAATGCACATGAGAAACAGAACACAAGAGTGTAGGAAGCTGGCTCTTTATATAGTGGACCAAAACAAGGTACACTGTGTAAAGAGTCCAGGTAACCCTTATTGGTTTACAGAGGCAAAAATGATAACACTAAATGCTCTATTTAGTGGTAGTGTGGGTGAGTAGTTTAGGATTATCAGAGGGTAGTCCTAAGCATTTGCTGTGCTTACCAAGGCAATAAATGAGACACGCACTCAAGAATAAATCAAGGGCCAATTTAGAAAAATTACTTGTGTTTTTATATAAATTTTGATACCAAGAACTTCGTTATCAGGTAAGTACTTTTTTGAATATGGAATTTTACAGGTAAGTAAACAGTTCACTTAAATGCATCTTTATGCACCAATGCTTCCCTACGGGAGAAAAGGCAGATGTTGCATACAGTTATTTATGGTCGGTTTTTGGAGGTCTCCTTCAGGACTAAGGGTTGTAGGGGCCCAAGGTCCCCCAGCAGTTGCTTGTTACCTGCTCAAGGGGGGGCCGGTTGCAGAGGTGCTGGTCGGGTTGGCAGCTGGTATGCTATGCTGGTGGAAAAAAGGGGGGCCACCTAGAAGCAGCTGCAAAGGGAGTCTTGGGGACAAGTCCGGGAGGTCCCAACGGGGGGCTCAGGTCACAAGGGTCCTGAGAACAAGGGGGCACATATGGTTCATCTGTACCCAGGTGGAGGCCCTCGGGTGCAGAGTGGAAAGATCGGCTGGGCTCTGTGCATCCAATGGCCTTGCAGTTGTCTGTCTCACAGGTTAAGGATGCAAAGTCAGGACATCTGGGCCACTCTGAGAGTTCGTCTCTGCAGTGCTGACGTCTCTTGACAGCTGCTTGGTCTTAGTGTAGTGGGAGCCCGGACGTGAGTCTCACAGACTCTGTTTGCTGCAAGGGGCCCAGTACCGGGGACTTAGTCCTGTGTGGCTCCGGTCAGACCTGGTGTCCTCTCACTCAGTAGGGGGACCAATCTGACCTTCAGGAGCACAGGTACCTCTTCATGGGGGGCTACTGCTTCGGGCTGGCTGGGGAGTGGCAACTCGGTGAACCAGACTTTGCATCTTCAGTACCTGCAAACTGCAGGGGAGTAGTTCCTCTACTCCAAGGGCGATTGCTGGAAATTTGCGAAGGGCTGGCAGTCTCCCGGAGTTCTTGGAAGATGTTCAGCTGCAGGACGAGTCGTTGATCACAATTGTCAAGACTCGTGCAGGCAGGCAGAGTTTGGTGCCAAAAGTCCACAGCAAGTCTTAAGTTCTCGCTTTTCTTGCGGCTCTTCTTTGTTCTCTTCTTCTGGATCTCTCAAATCTGAGTTCCTGGCATCAGGGGTGCTTCCTAAATACTCACTTTAGGGGCATTAAGGGGAGTGACAGGTAGTAGCTAATAGGCTGTTTACCGTTAGGGTGTCTACACCATCTATATGACCACTTCCTGTGCGACGTGGGCATAAACCTGACCCAAAGAGCTTAATTCTGCCAAAACCAAGATGAGGAAATTCTATGTTTTGTTTTCATATCAGGTAGCCCACCTTAGGGGTGGAACTAGCCTTATGGAGGGACACGCCTCCTGACTAGCTAATTTTTCCTCCTGTCCTGATGTCAAATGGGACTGGGTCAGAGGGTGGCATTACTCCTGTCTGAAGAAGCCTTGGGTTGCATACAAAACGCTGCGGAGGCCTTTGGAGCCTTCTGCCCTGATATGCTGATCACTTAGCAATTCTTTTTGGAGGAGGTGACAACACCTCCGACCAGAGCAGTCATTATTTCTGCCCCCAGAGAGCACAGGCTCTCACCTGCAAGGGGTTAGAAACCTGTCTGTGGTGGCAGGTTGGGGTACGCCAGTCAGCCAGTACACTAGTAGTCAGAAGGTTTTCAGGGGGCACCTCTAAGGTGCCCTCTGGGTGCATGTACTAATAAATCCATCACTGGAATCAGTGTGGGTTTATTAATATGAGATGGTTGATAACAAACATCTCGAGTTTCACTGAAGCCATCCTGTAGCTGGGGAATGTGTAAATACCAGTGTCCAGCACATATTGTCAAAATGGCTTCCCTGTTCACTTGCAATATCTAAGAAACAACTAAGACATCACAGGGACATATCCACTAATGCAGATACACACAGGGTCCACGCAAGAGATTCTCATTTTTTGGAATAGAAACCATTGACCTGAGTCCACGTGGGGGCAATAGAGAATTACGTCTCAGACGCACAGAGGCAACATGGATTATGCGTCTGCATACAGAGCAGGGTCTTAATTGTGATTCAGAGATGCAATATTTTTAAAGTGATTGACTCGCTTATTGCATCTACCACACTAACGTTGAGTAGAATCACAGCACAAGACGTTCAATGGTCATGGATGTTTCCTGTGATTTGCTATGAAGTACACATATGTATGTTTTATTCTACTTGATTACTGTGTCATTTATCCTATGTAGGATGTGCGGGTCAATCAGTACATATACGGGCCTGACACATAATTTGTGTTCAATGATCAGACCTGCACCCATAATTTGCCTCTGTATAAGTGTCATAATCAATGGAGACATCAGTGTACATATCTGTGATGTGTCACATGAAATGTTTTAATGTACTAATGTGAATATTGGAGAAGGATCGCTGATTGGGATCTCCTTACTGTGTATGCACTATTAGTCATCAAATTTTGTACTGGGACCTACTGTCGTATGGTGTCTATATACTCTCTGTGCATTTGTATATTGCTTGTTGTGGTATTTTAGTCTTCTACATGTCTCCTTTTCCCATGGTACCGCTTACGGCTTTTATTGTAACGCACATAATACGGGGACCACACTGACAGGGACTGTCCCGTCTTTAACATTTGTGACTTTCGTCACGGAGCTAGTTTGTGCTTTTCCTCCTTTTATATAACATCAATACCCTTTGGGTACTTACATTTATATTTCTCTCGCAATATGTCATAATACATCAGCAATCGGGACTTTGTCCTTTATAACCTTGGATACATTAATCCTCTTGTGAATGCATGGACCTTCTATGATTGACGTTCTAGTCTCTTCAATGAGGTGCTCGGATTTCTCCGCATTGCTTTTCTGCCATAATACTCTCGCAAGATGAAGCCTTCAGTACACAGACAGGGACTGCCCCGTCTTTAACAATTTTGTGACTTTCGTCACGGAGATAGTGTGCTTTTCCTCCCTTTTATAACATCAATATCCTTTGGTGATTTACATTTGTTATTTCTCTTGTGTTACGTCATAATACGTTAAGAATCGGGACTTTCGTCCTTTATAACCTTGGATACAACAAGCCTCTTGGGAATTCACGTACCTTCTATGATTGACTTTTTAGTCTCTTCAATGAGGTGCTCGGATTACTCCGCATAGCTTTTTTTTGTTATAACACTCTCGCGAGATGACGCCTTCAGTAGGTTGTCATGCTTGTTTCTAGTTACAGTCTAGTCGTTTCCAGAGGAAATGACTATTTATTCACTTCCGGGTTCCCACAGAAACACACTCCAACGAGGGATTCGGTGCCACCAGGACGCGATTATTTCTCCTCACGCAAGTAAGTGTAGGTACTCGCTGACAGATATAGAACTCCATCCTAGCAATGGGGATTGTCCTAAGTTATTACGTCGGCTGCTACAACCCCGACATGGGTGTTTTTTGTATTGATTTCAGACGGAATTGGTGAACACACACACGTGTTCAACCTGGATTTAACCTGAGAACTGATATACGTTTGGAATCATTGAGTATTCATAGATAAGTAAGTTGTGCGCTGTTCCAATTCATATACTCACAGTCACTTGATATTTCATATTGACTATTTCCCTGATGCCACTTTACAGGATATATCCTTACAGGGATTTCGGTTTTCTCCTACAGGGTTTTTTTATATTGATTTTACTTATGCTCTACTGGCGGTACTGGTCGTTCAACGTACCTTATTGGATCACCTTAGAACACCCGTTGCCTGCATTTTAACTTAGATTGGACTCCGATCGAGTTTTGTCGGATTAGAATTATCACCGGCATTCCGGTGAGGAAACTTAGGAATTTCTTTTCCCCATGTAATGCTTTGACATATTTACGTTACTCGTTCCTTTTTTTCTCCATGCTCCATCCTGACCTTATTCCTGCCTATTTGGTCCACAGATCACGCGATTCTGCTGATCCACTTTCAGGTAGTGCCAGGAGATTTTTGTGTCATCTTCACCCACACTATTTAAAAAATTCATGTTTTTACTAGTTCGTTTTTACTTCTACAGATGTCTAACATCTAATTTTCTTGGATTCTTGGATTTATCGTATACTCGTGCCCTACCGGGTTGGAATTATCACCGGCCCTGGGGTAAGAGAGTGCTTAGATTTACACTTTTGCCTTATGCACTTTTATGTCCCCCACTCTGGAATATTCTTGGCTTATATTTACACACCCTTGTCTCTCTTTCCCTCTCCTCTTTTTTACTTCTCAGACTACACAGAGTTTAGAGTACTCGTTTCAGGTATATATATATTTTCTCTTGTTTTTACGCAATCCCTGGTCGTTAGTTCCCTTATCCCTTTCCCGCGTCTATCCTGTTTTTACCCCAATTCTGATATGGATTCTTTTCTTAACTCTTTCCTCCTATACCCCTTTGTACTCACTCCTCTACATTACTGGCTCTTTCAGCTCTCGCCTTTTTTCTTTTATATAATTGTAGCTGATTTTGTTTAGGTGTACACACTATGATTCACATGCATTAATTATTTCTTGGCACCTATGCGGTAATTATTTTAGATTGGTTATGTTCATGAGCACGTCCCACACACCTTTGTTCGGGTGTTATTGGCTTGCATTAGGTTTCCACGTGTGTCTGGGTGACCTTCACACATGCATTTTGGAGAACATGTGCTCTCCAGTCACGGTCACCCCCCATCTTGTGTTCACTTTATATTTTTTGTATCATTCCCAGCCCTGAAGAGTCGGGGATTACTTTTCTCTGACGAAACACGTGTCGGCTGGTTGCGTTTTTTTTGAAGAATAAAGAAATTATGACATCACTCAAGAATCTTGTACAATTCGCTTTTGAATGATATTTACATATTTTGTTTGATTTTGTATGTGTGCACAGGATTTAGGTACACTAATGCAGATATGTCCACACGTGTAGTATGGTGCACCCTGCCTAAGGGTTGTAAGGCCTGCTGTAGGGGTGACTTACCTTTGCTGTATGCAGTGTCTGCAGGCATGGCACACCAGGGGTGTGCCATGTCATGTCTTCATTTTTCTCTTCACCATGGGACGCAGCCTGCAATGACAGTTTGCTTAGTGGTACTGAGGAGTCCCTCAGGGTGCCACAATACATGATGCAGCCCTTAGAGACACTCTTTATCTCTCTTGACTTAGTTACCCGGGGTACCATTTACAAGGGACTTACAGGGAGTGCTAAAGGTATTGCCAATAGAGGGAAAAATTGTATACAGTTTTAGGGAAAGAGAACTGGCACAGGGGACCTGGATAGCAGAAACTTCTGTCAACATTGCATCAGATACCAAGCAAAAAGTGGGGGTGACCATGTCAAAAAGGGGCACTTTCATGAAAGAGCTGTTGTTTGAGGTGCTTCAAAAATTGACATGAGGATAACTATGCAGAATTTTGAAGAATTTTGCTGACATTTCACAGAATTGCGTTAAAACACATTATGTGAATTTCGCACACCCCTAAGAAAGTAAAGAATCCCATTCTCTAAGAAGGTGATCATGTTAATGTGTCTAAGCTAAAAGAGGTCTACAAAAGGCTACTTACAGACGTATTGTGACAAAATATTTATAGCAGCTAATGTAGAGTTTAAAGAAGGTGTACAAATGTACTGCTTAAGAGATTACGATGGCGGAGAGGTTACTGATTGCTTTTACAACAGAGAGTTACAAAAGGTGAGAATGAATGAGAATTAGTGAGACAGACTGCGAATGACTGAGGCTGACTGTGAATGAGTACTGAGTCACACTGAGATTGAATGAGTCTGAATGAGTAACACTGAGTGTGAATGAGTGAGACTGATTGAGTATGAGTGAGTCAGAGTGAGATTGAATCAGAATGAGTAGGACTGAGTGAATCAGGGAGGACAAGTGATTCATGGGAAGACTCAGGGAAACTAGGTGGGAATGAGTGAGTCAGAGTGAGACAGAGTGAAATTAAGTGAGTCTAAGTGAGACTGAGTGAGTCAGAGTGACATTGTGTGAGTCAGAATGAGGAATTCTGAGTGGGACTGAGTGAGAATGAGTGGGACTGATTGAGTATGAGTGAGTCACAGTGACATTGAGTGAATCAGAATGATTAGGACTGAATGAATCTGGGAGAACAGGTGAGTCATGACGAGACAGAAAAATCAGGTTAGAATGAGTGAGACTGAGTGGGAGTGAGTGAGTCAGATTGAGACTGAGTGAGACTTAGTGAGACTAAGTGAATCAGAGTGAGAATGAGTGGGACTGTATGAGTTAGTGAAACTGAGTCAGAGTAAGTAAAAGTGACTGCAAGTACAAATGAGAGTAAATGACTGAGACCAAGTGAGAATAAATGAGAGATTAAGACTCAATGAAAACAAGTGTAAGTCAACCTTCCAAGTAGTCTTGCTCACTGGAATTCAAGCCAAAGATTATGCCCCACCACTTTTAATGGTCACTACCAACCATTGCAGTTTTTTAGTGGTATATTAAATTATTCGGAGTTAGGTGTGATCTTTATTGTGGGGTATGCACGTTCTTGCAGGTGGTTGATGCTGTATACAGGCTAGAGGAGGTTATGTATTGTTAGGGTACAGGGATATGGTTTCAAAGAGTGTGTGGTCTATGAGGTGTGGTGTGGGTGATTTGAAAAAATACGTAAAAGAGAGCAAGGCAGATAGACGTGCAATTTACAGTAGGCCGCACTCAGAGTAAGTCAGGCTGAGGATGGAAGGTAAAGAGGGAGTCATTCGATTTAAAGAGAAGAATCACAATTTTAAGCCATGGTCAATTATTCATGCAAACCTTTAGGAATGTGGTAGGGAGAGGTTTATGAGATAGCATGCACTCTGAGGATATGCCCAAGCACCTATCTACCTGGATAGCATGCTATCCAGAGTTAGGTAAACATTATTTAGTCAACCACCTGCCTCTTAAAGGCAACTTAAACATTAACTTGCACAAAGCTCATACCTAGACATGTAATTGCACACTATATGCACTTACTCTGACAAGAATGCCATCACAAAGGCAAAACAAGATATTTTCAAATATTTCCTTAAGTATGCCTTGAAACCTGAGACTGCACACTTTTTTGTCATCTTTCAGAAAAGATTTGGGAACTGCAAATAGTCTCATAGCTGGACCAATATGATGGTGTAACCATGCAGGTTCAGATTTGCAACTGTTTTGGAGAATAGTGCAAATTAGCTTCACAGAAAAGTTTACAATCTCCCTTCATTCAGGTGGAAAAATTAATGATACATTTTAAAGAATGAATTAACAAAGTTTTCAATCTTTTGAACGCTCAAATTTTAAAACATGATCCCTCATGTTTGGAAGTACCCTGATATTATTTCCATATTAGGTATAATGCACCTATATTGTTTAGCAGTTTTAAAATTCACAGGTACTTTCTTGTAAAGTGCCTTCTCACAAATGTATTATTGTGAGGTTTTCTACATATGGGTTTTCACAATAAATCTGGACTTTTGTCGTCCTTTTAAATTGTGTCAATCACTAGTCTGTTCTAAAGTTGCATGGGAATTGTAAAAAGGCGATATATTTAATACTTAAGAAAAAGGCTCATCCATTTCAACATTCACAATCCAATATTGACACTCATAAAGAAATGTTGCCAGTTTGCACAGTCTCTTAAATAATAGGAACCAGGAGCTTTTTAACCAGGTCCTGCACACATACTCCTAAGACATATTATGAAAAATAAACCAGTGTGCAGTTCCTAAGTGTGTGGGAGTGTTCAGGTCAGTTATGAAGTGCCCTCACACACCCCAAAGGTTGTCATGCTTCATCATTGGGCCTGCTCCTCGTTGGGCTGGCGCTGCAATGCCCGATGGGCAACCGCGAAGGGGCTCTTTGGCGGTGATCTTTTTTTGATGAAGCCGTTGGGTGTATGAGGGTTTATGGACAGGGTAGTGTCGTGAGTGTGCAGTTTAATTTAAAATAGGTCTAGGGCTGCCCTTTTCAATAATTATATTCCCAGGGTGCACTAACCTAACTAAAAACTGAAGGCCCTGCCTGGAGATAATGATCCTACAGGGTCTGTGTGATGCATGGGGTCGACATATTTCTTGCCTACAGAAGCCCCTAACGGGTCTAGTGGCAATTCATCCGGACCGTGATATATAGGAGAAGATAATCTCAACTCTTACACTACTGCAAAGCTGGTTCTTGACTTAGGGGCATATTCACAAGGAGCTATCGCCGAATTAACGGCACTTTATCGCAGCCAAAGTCGTGATAAATTTACCCCCCCATTCACAAGCCGGTGTTAACAGCCCACAGTACCAGTTTACCCGCGATAGCAGCCGCCAAAAACATCACCACAGAGGACCCTCGCAAATAACGCTAATGAGATGCAGAGTAGGCGTTCCCGTGACAAAAGCCGAGACAACAGCACACCTCAACATTCACAACGACCAGCCACATCCATGAGAAAAACACAAAACAGGCGATAAGGCGCGTTAGCACCAGGAAATCTACACCTGCTCTGACCTGGTGTACACAATCGAAGGGCAACAGATGCCATGGAGCCACACATCATGCAGCCCGGACACCCAAGAGGGCCACAACACCCACCCCCACCACCCCAGGACCCCAGGACCCCATCCCACACCCGGAACACCCCCCCCCCCGGACCAACACAGACGCAGCGCAGACAAAGACAGCGGAACCCCAGGAAACGTACCAGCCGCACAGACCCAACATCTGACAATGTCACCTTCCACTCCAGGCCGAAAGGGACAACCAACCTACGCATCCTGACCATCATCGCCTAACAGGCCTACGGCAACAACACAGCGGACAACCAACATCCCACCCCACACAAAGCTGATGGCGTGGCTGCACCTGTTGGCCCTTGAGGCCCCCCATCCAACACCTGCCAGAGTCGGAGGAGTCCCACAGCCAGCCACATCCAAGTCCCCCACACCTGTCCTGGACATCACCATCACCCTGGTACCCCAGTCCCCATACGTACAACACAATGCGCAGGATCCGCTGGAGACCAAGCAAGGACCATACGCCCAAGCAGGATGCACGCACGTGTTGGCATCAACACACAGCACACATGTACTATCTGTGCCCCCTGGTGACACAGCACACAATCACCACAACAGGAAGCACACGTCTCACACCAATGTGCAGGCAACAACAGAACACCGTGGAACACCGAACAATGTCGCCTTCAAATACACAGCCAGTGTGCATGATACCTTCATCCTCCGACAGTCCATCATCAACCAGCGTTCCCAGGATGGCAACAAGGCAAATGTACAGCCCCTTGGCAATATGCAAATTAACACCCCACACACCTCAACACCACAACCATGCAACTCACAACTCTGGCAATGCACACGTCACAAAATCACATACAACAGGCACAACAATATGCCCACCCACCAGACACGACAGAACAACTTACAATGTCCACATGGGCAAGCCCTGAAAATGAGCCAGCAACGGCATGGCACCTCAGCCACATACTAGCCGAATGTGGGGAGAGGTGGCAACCAGGCATGTGTGAAGGATGCAGTAGAACCATGATTGGGAAAGTACACAATGCCAAGAGTGCTGGAGATGTGCTGGACACCTCGCAGTATGCAGAACACACCCATATCCATGGCGACATACACCACTTGCTTATGGAGTGTAGTGGACAGTGGATGCCACCATGTCACCACAGCCAGTGGGGGACCTCGTGGAAATGTTGCCTGTTATGCACCCCACCTAAGCGTCAGCGGAGTGGGATGGCCCGGCGTACGCCACGCCAGCGTAGGGGTGTGAATAAAAACCATGTAGGCCTGGGCGTGGTCCACTTCCAGAAAGACCCACGTCTCTGCCAGGGCAGCACCTCCCACCTCGCCACGAGGCCGACGCCATCCTCGTGAGCGAAGTTGCCTGAGATGCCGTGCGCCTGCCGGACCCCGGCACGCTGGTCCACGAACCCGTCAGGCCAGCCCCTGCGCAGCCAGGCCACAATGATCACCTTCCGACACCAGCATGTGTCAAGGAGGGCCCACCACGTGCGGGCGCAAGCCACAAGCCCGAGGCCTGTGACCTTGGCAGCCACCTCAGACCATCCCGGCTGCCACGACACCAGCCCGCTTTATTCCCTTTTTGTTGACGTACTCCACAGCCGCCCCCGGCCTACTCTTCAGACCAGTAGGTCCCACATGTGAAACTGTGTCTTGAGTCATGAATTGCAGTGACCCCATATCCGGGCCAGCGGCCACAGCACCAGACACCCCCTGATCAGGGAGGCATAGTTCCATATGGGCATCTTGCGACACGTGGTGCCACTAACCCTGTTCAGCGCCAGCCGGCTACACGTGGTGCCACTGAACCTGAACTACGCAGGCCGGTGGGGCCATCCAACCTATGCCAGCGACAGTAGGTGAATGGGCCGTGCTGACTGCTGCCTCAGGCCTACACCACGGTCAGGTAGGTCACACATTTGGAACTGAGTCTTGATTACACCATGGCAGTGACCGGATGTCTACTGCAGAGGTGATATCACTAATCTCCCTGCTCTCAGTGAAGCAAACGAATGCATCACAAGCACACGAGACGAGTCTGTGGGACCATGCTGACCGCTGCCTTCGGCCTACACTGCGGTCCAGTAGGTCACAGAGTCTTGATTTGGCAATGTTGGAGTTCACATCTGTGTACCGGCATCATCGCAGACTGCATCCCCTCACAGCACCTGTGCTACTAAGTTTGTTCCCCGACATACATGGCCACTCACTGGTCGTACATTGGTGGCGTTTGAGTCTGTGGAATAGGGGCTAGTTTTCATCCTTATGTAGCTGATCCCAAATTGTTTGTGCAAACGAGGGTTGCGCTTTCCACTCCTCCATTTGCTGCTTCCAGATGACATCAGACCTTCTGCATCATGCCCTGGAGGACACCTTCCACTGTCCCCAGGAACCCTCCGCAACATACACCTTGGACATTGATGGGGACCCGCTCAGGTCGCATGGCCCATCTGACTGCACCCCATGTCACCGTCCCGTGGCTGGGTGCCTGTGCCTGCCGCAGTGCATCCGGGCCACTAACTCTGGGCCCGATTCACAGAACTAACTTAAGACAAAATCCTAAACTTACTACCATTTTGGTATTCACAGAAGGTACTTACTCATTTCGGTATTCACAGAAGGTAGTAGTCCTTACTTTAGGACTCCTAAATGCCTTCCGTGAATACCCAAAGTCTTAAAGTTAGGATTTTTCTCAATTAATTTTTAGCCTCCAATTTCAAATTCCTTCACATTTACAGAACATTTTTTCAAGTTTCAGTTTAACATTTGCCTCCTTTATTTCTATACACTTTATTTATCTTTGTACACTATTACATTTTCAATGCAGTCGTGGACCCCTGAGTTGGCATCACAGACTGCCAGAGGTCCCCAGACCTCAGGTTATGAACCGCTGCACTAATGCATTCCTATATAACATATTCGCCATTCTTTTCAAGCCAGTTGATACCTACCCTCTTGTACCACTTCTGTACCACTGCCTTCCATGTTACATGTACATAGACCGCTTTTCTCCTAGTCCATCCCTCAAATTCCATGCTAAGCAGTATGTGTTATTTACATTTAGTGGATTGTTGTCTCATGTTATTGAAAATTAGATCATATAATATTAGTGTGTTTATATTTAAATATGTTTAATTTTTCAGACTTCTGAAACTCCTAAGTCACTTTCTGATATAGACACAAGTAAGGAATCTGTTCAGAGGAATATTGTCAACTTGCACAATGC
The DNA here is from genome assembly GCA_963921515.1 of Calotriton arnoldi. Classification (NCBI taxonomy): domain Eukaryota; kingdom Metazoa; phylum Chordata; class Amphibia; order Caudata; family Salamandridae; genus Calotriton; species Calotriton arnoldi. The sequence continues at coordinate 769,574 of CAWUFW010003240.1, forward strand.
CTTGAGGGCAGGAGTAAAGCCACGTGCCAGCAACATGTTAAAAATGGTAAGTTTAGTTTCAATTCTAAGCAGAGAATTGGTAGGAAATGTGTGTAAAATCCTACAATTTAGCATATTTTGATCACCCCATGTTTTAGTATCGTGTTGCAGTCTAGTAGACTGCATCACCAGTGGTGGTTCGAAACCATAGAATGTTGTATTATGGACACATGATATTCTTGACTATTGGGCGAGAAATATAATTGAAGTGCATTAAAACAGCTCAACTGGACATTACCTTTACTTTGACCTGAGATTTTCAATATCAGAATGGCAGCCCGGAGAAATAAAATCTCCTGACAGACCAACGTTACAAAAGACGATGGGGCAGATTACAAGAAAGTGCTGCAGCGCGGCACCGCAAGCACTTTGGCTGTGCCACGCTGCAGCACTTTCAAAGCACAGGAATGCGGCATATTTACAATAATATGTCGCATTCCTGTGCTTTCCCCTGCGCTGGCGCACAAACAGCTGCAATGCGCCGGCGCAGGCACCCTTACACCATGGTGCAAGGATGCCTGCGTCATGGGGAGATTGTTTTTGTGCAGGAAGGGAGCCTTCCTGCACAAAAACAATCACAAGAGGCGTTTTCCTCTTTCAATGCGTGCTGTAGAATGCAGCGCACATTGAAAGAGGATAGAAAACGAGGATAAATGAAAACATGTCCCCTAGTTGTGCTTTGCTACGCCCCCTCCCCCCACGGAGCGTAGCATTCTTGCGCATTTCCAGGTTTACGATTCCTCGTAAATCTGGAAATGTGTCTTGTTCCATGGGTGTTGCGTGGGAACACCAACACCCATTTCACGCAAAGAGCTGCGTGTAAAGGGGCTGTATTTACAAGGACAGGAAAAGTCACGCAGGGTGGCTTTACCTGTCCTTGTAAATATGTGGCAGTGAAATGCGCCGCCGGTGCGTCACAAAAAGTGACGCACCGGTGGCGCAAGGGGCTTGGAAATCTGCCCCGATATATTTCATGTCGGAAACAAATGATTTAGGATTACAAGTTGCACAAGACAGCAAGCCCTGCCGGAAATAGAAATAGTCGCGGTTAAAAGGAGTTTCGAGCATGAGCCCTGATAAAAGTGACTTTATTAGATGGTCAATTCCCACAAGACTAATTAACACTGTAATCGTTTGACAAACCACAGTAGGGCTGGGGACACCGATACAGATAGAGAGCAGCAAATCTGGCCTCAACACGCTGGCGCAGTGGTTATGGGGCATATTATCAAGGGCTTTATCGCCGCTTTGGCGGCACTTTTTGCCGCTAAAGCGGCGATAATTTTATCGCCCTATTAGCAAGCTGTCGCTAACAGGCGTTAGAGACAGCTTTCAGGCGTTAGAGGCCGCGTTTTCCATCGCCTTGCATGTCAGCGATAATTATCGCTAATGACATGCAAGGAAGGCGTTCCCTACTAAAAGCGACTGAATACAGTCGCTAACACCACTACCCCCTATTAGCAAGGCAGGCGAAGCGATAAAATAATTCGCGCTAAGCGCGTTTATCGCTAGATTTTAACACCTGCTAGTGAGGATGACTTACCTGTTTGTAGTATAGGAGGTGGATTCTAATGCTGAATCCACCTTAGCGTTAATGCGAGAATATCGCTGGTTTTCCAGCGATATTCTCGCATTATGCCGCTATCGCTGGAATAATCATTGCCATAGCGCTAATTGTTGCTAATACAGCGTTAGCGTGGCAATATATTCCAGCGATAGCTGGCGATAGAATATTTCGCGCTAAGCGCGCTCTGCGATATTTATCGCATTTTGTTGCTAATATGGCCCTCTGTTTTTTATTGAATGTAAAAGTCACAAAATTAAATATAAGGAACATAAAAAAACGGCAGGTGTACTTAGAAAATGTATAGATAGAAACACTTTTACTTTTAATGCACAGCACAGAAAAATAGTCTTCTTGACATAAAGAAAAGGTGCTGCTATTGACCGTGAATTACCATAACCTTAAATACAGGCAAGAACCACACAAGGATGACTAAAAAATAACAAGCATTGGCAATGTCAAGGGGTCTTGCTTAGCTGTACATAAAAGCGAGACCGACTGGCATTTCAATTACTTTCCATTGAAGCCATACCTAATGCTGCAAGCAGTTATAATTTTACAAACAATAAATATATTTCAGAAGAAAGTGAAAATATCTCCACTTATATGATTTGAATGACGTTTCAATATGCTGCAATATTTACCATGGCTCACATTTAAATCTAATCCCGAAATATATCTGCTATTTATGTCCTTTAGCAAAGGTAGTATTTTTATTTTCACTCTTGCTAGCCTTTCCTCAGCTCTGCTTTTTATCCAAGCTGTTGATGCATTACATTCTGTGTAGTATAGTTCCCTCTAGTGGTGAAATGCACTAACTGTTGCTGCCTGTTCCACTCACTTCAGGAATCGTAATAGTTTTCATTGGGTACGGCCTAAAATGCTAATAAGGTACTTGAATACGTCAAAAGACGGCAGTTTGCAAGTAAAATAGACACAACAACGTGATGGTAAATTTCCAGCGTGGGAAATAAACTGAATGGAAAGAGGAATCAAATAGGAATACTCCAAAGGGAGACTCCACCATCCTGGATCAGACACTTTATATAGTCAAACGGGCTCGTTTATAAGCCCATTGCATCACTTTTTTGATACACTTGTGGCGGAAGGGGCTTGCTCATATTTACAAGGCCACGTAAAGTCACCCTGCTTGACTTTTCATGGCCTTGTAAATATGGGCCCCTTTCATGTATTACTCTGCGTGAAAGGGGTGTTCCATGGGCGTTGCTGTGGGTGTTTCAACATTTGTAAAACTGGGAATGCATCTGAAACCTTCACCTCCCCAGGTGAGGTGTAGGAATGGAGCAACAAGGAAAAATACTTGTATTCCTCCTCGTTTTTTCCTCTTTCTATGTGTGCTGCAGAATGCAGTTCGCATAGAAAGAGGAAAATTCCATTAATGATTGTTTTTGAAGCAGGAAGGTGTACCTTCCTACACAAAACAATCATCCCCGCAGCACAGGCACCCTTGCAAAATGACACAAGGGTGCCTGCGCTGACACATGACAACCAATTGAGTGCCAGCACAGGGGAAAGCACAGGGATGCGTTGTATTGTCAATAATACAATGATGCAGCAAGGTGCAGCTAAATGGCAGAGCGCTATGTCATTTTCTTGTAGATCCAGCCCAAAGTTTGTTCTTGTCAGGAAACTCATGGTGTCTGTGATTCCACAAAGAATCACCCTAAGTTTGACATTCCACGTGCCATCCAGTTTTCCAGATATTTGTCACCTGCACTCCACACCATCTGCTACTTCTATGAAACTCCTCCATCACGAACAGTAGCTGGGTAGCGTCCTCCCCAACCCTGCTTGCAAATGATAACGCCACACAAGGAACTTGTTATTACACCTCTTTTTTCCTTACCTGAACATTCTGCATCAAGAATTTTATCACCCACACCCACACACCTACGTCACTATTCTACGGAGTCCAACAGGAACCGAAAGGGTCCCTTCATCTCTAATTGACAAGAAACTACATCTCTCCCTTTGTTAAATAACAAGTATAAATACTATATTTCCTACTGGCGGTCCCTAGTAGGTAGTGATAGTTAGGACCTAATTTTCATAGGAAGAGCATTTTATCATTTACCATCGTTTGATGGCTCCTCATGAAATTTTCAAAACTAATTTGCCACTCACTTCAGCTACTGTGTTGAAAATTTCATGGTGATCCGTCAAGCGGGCGCTGAAAAAAAGGGGGGTCCCAAAATGAATTTTTCCCATGTTCCTTTCCATAGGCAATTAAGACACGGCAACGGCAAGAACTGCTGACAGAATTACATCAAATTCGGAAGAACAGTAGCTGTTGGTCCAGAAAGTGACCTTTTTGTTAATTTATGTAAATCCGCTCAGTACCTGTGAAATTATTAAAAGAAATTCAAATTTGTACGTCGGAGGGATGCAGAGGATCCGCGACCCCTCCCGATCTCATGCTGAAATCTGATTGGCTGGCAACAATTCAAACCAGGAAGTAAGAAAATAAAAAAGGCCTGGCCCTGAGGGATGGGTTCCCTGGGACCAAATTCGGCCCGGGGTGGGGGACACGCGGTCCCCTCCCCACATCAATTAAAATAAAAAGACCAGCAACTCGCAGGAGGCCACACTCACGTTCACTACCACTCTGCAAACACGCCTTCTGGCACACAACTGGTTGGTGATGAAGTCCCCTCGGCTTCAGATGGTCCTTGGGGTCAACAAGCCATCCTGTTACCGTCAGTAGGTCCCAACCAGTGGGATTGCTGAGAGGACTTCGGATGTCACACCCCCTTTCTCTTCCACTCTGCAAATGCACCTCCTAATGCACTGCTGATTGGGGGATGGAGTCCCCTTGGCTCCATAGGGTCCTTGGGGGCCAACAAGCCCTCCTGTTACCTCCAGTAAGTCCAACACAGCGTGATTGCTGAAAGGACTTCGGCGGCCACGCGCCCTTTATCCACCGCTCTGCAAACGTGCCTTCTGGCACACTGCTGGTTGGAGATAAAATCCCCTTGGCTCCAGAGGGTCCTAGGGAAATAACAAGCCCTTCTGTTACCTCCAGTAAGTCCTGCAGAGCGAGATTGCTGAGAGGACTTAGGAGGCCACGCCCTCTTTCTCCACAACTCTGCAAACACACCTCCTAACACACTGATGGTTGGGGATGAAGTTCCCTTGGCTCTATAGTATCCTTGGGGGCCAACAAGCCCTACTGTTACTTGCAGTAGTCCCACACAGCGGAATTGCAGAGAGTCGTCAGAGGCCATGCCCCCCTTTCTCCACCACTCTGCAAACATGCCTCTTTGATGCTTAGGGTTCTTTGTGGCCCAAAAGCCCTCCTGTTACCTCCAGTAAGTCCGACACAGCAGGATTTCTGAGAGCTGGTAGGAGGCCCCGGCTGATTCTCCACCACTCTGCAAATGCAACTACCAGTTAAAAAACATAGAAATTCAGTTAAAAAAACAAAGGTTGCATGGACATTATAGTTAGGAAGTAGAATTTGAAAATCTTAGGGGCATATTTACAAGCCCCTTGCGCCACTTTTGTGTCACTTTTAACATGGGAAAAGTGACGCAAAAGTGGCACAATGGGCTTGTAAATCTGCCCCTTAGAAATTCATTGAAAAAACCAAAGTTACAGTGACGTTATAGGTAGGAAATCGAATTTAAAGAAAAAAACTTTTGAAATTCACTCAAAAAACCAGAGGTCACAGGGGCATTACAGTTATGTACAGGTTTCACTCGTACAAACCGATGAAATTCAGCAGTTATAGTTACCTGACCTAACTATAACTTATGCCCCCGCAATGCACTGCTTATGATCTCCCAAATTACATCACTCATGACATGGTCAGTCACATCACTGATGACATCTCAAATGACATCACTGATGACATCACTGATGGCATCATCCACAGAACCCACACTAAAAACCCGTTAGGACTCAAAAACTCATACCCGCCGTAAACCCTTATACCCTTCCCACCCAAACATGAACCCACCCTAAACCCTAAGCACCCTTAACCACCCAAAACCCATACCCACCCTAAACCTAATTCCTAATATTTCCCTTACCACCCAAAATCCCATATCCACCCTAAACCCTAAAACCCCTTACTATCCAAGAACCCATAGCCATCCTAAACCCTAAAAAATACCTTGCCACCCAAAAACCCATACCTAGCCTAAACCCTAAAAATACCCTTACCACCCAAGAAACCCATACCCACCCATAACTCTAAAAATAACCTTGCCTCCCAAAAACCCATACACATCCTTAACCCTAAAAACCCCTTAGCACCCAGAAACCCATACTGGTCCGAAACCCTAAAAATACCCTTACCAGCCAAAAACCCATACCTGCCCTAAACCCTGAAATAACCCTTGTCACCCAAAAACCCATATCCACTGTAAACTCTAAAATGTCCCTTGCTACCCCAAAACCCATACCAGAGTAAACCCTAAAAACCCATTAACACCCAAAAACCCCATACCTGCCCGAAACCCTAAAAATACCCTTCCCACCCAAAAACCCATACCCACCCTAAACCCTAAAATGACCCTTGCCACCAAAAATCACAAACCCACACTAAACATTAAAAATTACCCTGGCCACCCAAAATCACAAGCCCACCCTAACCCCTAAAAATTCACTTGTCATGCAAAAACACAAACCTATCCAAACCCCCCCAAAAAATCCTACAACTCAAAAACCCATAACATTTTACTCATCCAAAATAAACCCTAAAAAAAATATATATATATACATCTCTCTCTCTCTCTATATATTTATCTAAATATACATATATAATATATATATATATATATATATATATATATATATATATATATATTATCTACTGGCGGTCGCCAGTAGATAGTTATAGTTAGGACCTATTTTCCATAGCAAAACCACAACATTCTATTTGAAATAACTCTGGTGCCGGTTGACGAATCTTAGCGAAATTTTCAAAACTTATGGCCCGCTCGGGTCCGCTCCTATCCTGAAAGTTTCGGGGTGATTCGGTAAGCGGGGGCCGAGAAAAAAGGGTGGTTTCCATAGGAACCTTTCATCGCAGCTACAGCCCGAACTGCTGAACGGAATTACACCGAATTTGGCAAAAAGGTAGCCCTTGGTTCAGAGTCGTGCCTTTTGGTTAAATGGTGTAAATCCGTTCAGTAGTTCCTGAGAAATTTGAAAAAGAAAACACATATATATCTGGGCGGAGCCTAACCACACATGTCATAGTGAGATCTGATTGGCTGTCAGCACTTCATCCTGGAAATGCTGGCAGCCATCTTGGGACCAATATAAATGATAGTACCCCATTGAAATGCATTGTAGTGAATCGAAGATTTTGAGGGTTACCAAAAGGAGAACTATAAAGGGTGATAACAGACTTTAGTTACATCAGAATTCATTTGTTGATGGTACCATACTAATTTCAGGAATTGTGGTGGGTTCTAAGGTGATTTTACCCTGTGAAAAACCTTCTGCTGGGATATCATGAATCATGTTTGAGAGAAAACTATTTTCACATGCTTGTCCCATACAGTTTTGGAAGGTGCTCCAGAAGCTAAAATGAGAGCATATTTTCTGTAAATTCACATTATCTTTCTCAGTCATGTGAGAATGAAGTCTGACATTCTCAGTAAAACATGTACATCCAAGAAGGGCAGAGACTGTCAGTTGATTCCTTTGTGTTCTACTGCTGCTTCCCAGAGTGTTCTAAAGAACAACTAGAGTGCTAACAGCCTTACTTATGACAAAAGTATGGCACACCTGAAGCCATCTTGATTGGAATAAACTGATAACACTTAAAACATTTAATTTCAAAAGGAACAAAATAAGGGCGTTCATTTTGCCATAGAAATTATGGTTAGTGCTGTAGAAAGAAAAATTAGGACATGTTTTAAGTGAGATCTCAAATATCTTCCTGTTATATTTCAACAGGAGCAGCCTGTCAGTTGATGCCTGTGTGTTCTACTGCAGCTTCCTAGAGTGTTCTAAAGGACAACTAGAGTGCTAACAGCCTTACTTATGACAAAAGTATGGCACACCTGAAGCCATCTTGATTGGAATAAACTGGTAACACTTAAAACATTTAATTTAAAAAGGAACAAAATGATGGGGTTCATTTTGTCATAGAAATTATGGTTAGTGCTGTAGAAAGAAAAATTAGGACATGTTTCAAGTGTGATCTCAAATATCTTCCTGTTATATTTCAACAGGAGCTGCCTGTCAGTTGATGCCTTTGTGTTCTACTGCAGCTTCCCAGAGTGTTCTAAAGAACAACTAGAGCGCTAACAGTCTTACTTATGACAAAATTATGGCACACCTGAAGCCATCTTGATTGGAATAAACTGGTAACTCTTAAAACATTTAATTTAAAAAGGAACAAAATGAGGGGGTTCATTTTGTCATAGAAATTATGGTTAGTGCTGTAGAAAGAAAAATTAGGACATGTTTTAAGTGAGATCTCAAATATCTTCCTGTTATATTTCAACAGGAGCAGCCTGTCAGTTGATGCCTTTGTGTTCTACTGCAGCTTCCCAGAGTGTTCTAAAGAACAACTAGAGCGCTAACAGTCTTACTTATGACAAAAGTATGGCACACCTGAAGCCATCTTGATTGGAATAAACTGGTAACACTTAAAACATTTAATTTAAAAAGGAACAAAATGAGGGGGTTCATTTTGCCATAGAAATTATGGTTAGTGCTGCAGAAAGAAAATTTAGGGCATGTTTTAAGTGAGATCTCAAATCCTCTTCTATTTCATTAGAAAATTCCCAGAGTGTTCTAAAGAACAACTAGAGCGCTAACAGTCTTACTTATGACAAAATTATGGCACACCTAAAGCCATCTTGATTGGAATAAACTGGTAACACTTAAAACATTTAATTTAAAAAGGAACAAAATGAGGTGGTTCATTTTGTCATAGAAATTATGGTTAGTGCTGTAGAAAGAAAAATTAGGACATGTTTTAAGTGAGATCTCAAATATCTTCCTGTTATATTTCAACAGGAGCAGCCTGTCAGTTGATGCCTTTGTGTTCTACTGCCGCATCCCAGAGTGTTCTAAAGAACAACTAGAGCGCTAACAGTCTTACTTATGACAAAAGTATGGCACACCTGAAGCCATCTTGATTGGAATAAACTGGTAACACTTAAAACATTTAATTTAAAAAGGAACAAAATGAGGGGGTTCATTTTGCCATAGAAATTATGGTTAGTGCTGCAGAAAGAAAATTTAGGGCATGTTTTAAGTGAGATCTCAAATCCTCTTCTATTTCATTAGAAAATTCTGACATGCAGACTGAAACAATCACTTTCAATACCAGCAGTAGACTTCCAGTTAACTCCCTGGTGAGCAGTAGCTTTACTACAGTGATCTAATGAACAACAAGAGTGCTAACATTCTGAATTTATGGCAAATGTGTGACACATCTGAATGCCTTCTTGATGGAATCAGGATCCCCCCTTGACCCTTGTCCCCCTTCAGTCTTAAAACTTATTCCAGACTCAATAGGCCCCACCCTTACCAAAATCTGCAACTCAATGTTGATCACAGGCTCCTATCCTTCAGTTTGGAAGAAGGCCATTATCAAACCCTTGCTAAAAAAAAACAATCTCGATCCTTCAGAATCCAAAAATTATAGACCTATCGCATGCCTTCCATTCCCATCTAAAATTTTTGAAAAAATTATGAACCTTCAACTAGCTCAATTTATCAACCACAACAACCTTTTGGATGATACCCAATTCGGATTTAGGAAGGGACACGGTACCGAGACGGCACTTATAAAGGCATCTGACGAAATTAGAATGATCCTTGACCAAGGCGGCGCGGCAGTCCTCATATTATTGGATCTGTCGGCTGCCTTTGACACGGTTGATCATGCTATCTTGATCGACCATGTCTCCTCCATCGGCATTGACCATAGGGCTAGAGCCCTCCTAACCTCTTTCCTTTCCAATCGTACCCAGTCAGTCAAACTTGGCGACTTCTACTCTCCTGTATTCACCCTTCCCTGTGGTGTGCCCCAAGGATCCTCCCTAAGTCCGACCTTATTTAACATCTATGTGTTGGACTTGGCCAGAATCATCAAAGCACATGGGATGAGACTTACCTCATACGCCGACGACACCCAACTGGTGTTGGAAGTTCACAACGATGGAGGAGCAGTTGCTGCCAGCTTCCAACATGGAATGTTGGCCATAAGCTCCTGGATGGCAAACAATTGCCTAAAGCTTAACTCCGATAAAACGGAGGTGATGATCTTTGGCAATGTATCCCCTGGCTGGTCCCCCACCTGGTGGCCATCCGATTTAGGACCCCTCCTGAACCGGTTACAAAGGTCAGGAATCTTGGCGTAGTGTTTGACGACAAATTGTCTTTCATTCACCATGCGAACGCGATTGTCTCTTCATCCTTCTACACCATGAAAATGATAAGGAAACTCTTACCATTTCTTCCCCCCGGCGCCGGTAAGACCCTCATGTGCACTCTGGTAATTTCAAAGACGGACTATTGCAACGGACTCCTCCTAAATGCTCAGGAGAAAGTCCTCAACAAACTACAACTTGTCCAGAACTCAGCCGCCAGAATTCTGTCCGGCACCCCCAAATATAAATCAATCTCTCAAGTTATACGCCAGTTTCACTGGCTGCCTATCAGAAGTCGAACGAAATTTAAGGCACTTTGCATCGCATATAAAGCCATCAACAACATGGGACCTGAGTTCCTAAAAAAACTAATCTGCCCATACAATCCTAACAGACCGTTGCGTTCTTCATCAGCTCATCTGTTGACCATTCCTCGCACTAAGAAAACATCTTGGGGAGACAGACGCTTCACAGTTGCCACGGCAAGATTGTGGAACACCCTTCCCCTCCATATCAAAACCAGTCCTACCCTCATGATATTCAGGAAACAAGTAAAAACATGGCTATTCAATCAGTAATCTTCCATAGCTGCTCTCCTTTACTCCACAGCGCCGAGACACCCTAGGGTATTTGCGCGCTATATAAATTGTATAAATAAATTATTGCCTTGGTATTGTTTCATATTCCCTGCGCAGCAGGCTCTTGCCCGAGCGCGTTCTCCCCCTCGCAGTTTCTCCCGCTGTGTGCTCTGCGCGCGGTGAGATCCTGTCAGGCGCGTCTGGTCCGTGCGAGGCAGCTCCGTCGAGCGCTCCCGCTGGTCTTTAACTGCGTTTGGGAATCCGGTCACTCCTTTAGTGTCCGCTTGATTCCAGGCCAACCCTCGCCTGATTTTGACACCGCTATGCGGTGATTTCCCCACACGGCCACGTAAGTGACCAGCGCCACCTGGTGGTGGTAATTGGTATTGCGCCTCAGTCTATTCTTATAACAGCTTCGGGGAAAGCCCAGCTGTTGGAGCACCGGCGAGGGGGCTGTCTTAAGGATTTTAAGGGCATTTGTTCTGTGCTCACACCCTCTGCTATCATGTCTTCTCCAGAAGACCATTTTTACTCCTCCTACCAGGAAGTGGAGGAGGAATGGCCCCCCAACTTCTCCCTCCAGCAGTGGACCAATCCCTCTCTCTGGCTATTTCTAGGGTGCTGGCTCCTCTTAGGGATCAGGTTGATAAGCTGGCGAAAAGCATCCCTGGGGTGTTCAGTGACCCAGATCTGGTGGTGGCGGGTACAAGTAGCTCCCAGATGGGGAATAAAAGGGCCGTTAAGCATAACGCGGGGCACTTGGAAGGATTTGATAAACTTACGGAGACCTTCCTCAAGAGTGCGCGAACGCTAAAACATGCACCCTACCGGGAGGAGGAGTGGCCCGGAGAAAATTGCGACACTGTCACCACTATTGTAGACCCCGACGGCGGGTTTCCCTTAGAGGGAGAGGGTGTATCGGAGGACGATTTCTCCTCCGATGAGGATAAGGACTCGGGCGTCCCTGGCGTCCAGAGTCCCACTCCTCTCAGTCCCCGGTTGGGGACGGGGTCCACTCGGACATGTTCGAGCCTACCCAAATTTACCATCCTAGGTCGGCAGAGTGGACACCTGACGCCAAAGTGGCAGAGTATGTGGTGGGGAAAATCCATCAACCCCTTGAAAGGGAGGTCAGGAATATGAGGGGAGAATGCCCCAGGCCCTCACTGAAGGGGAAGGTGGCACACATGCCTGAAATTGATGAGAAACTATGTACCTTTTTCTCCAAGTATATGAGGGATCCCAAGAAAGGAATTAATAGGTCTTGGACGTGGTAGGGCCCTTGACCCAAATTATTCAATTGATGGAGCTGTTCCAAAGAGTCAGGATCCCCTTTGTCCACGGATATTGTGGCTGGTTGGGAGCACTACCCTAAACCCTAAAACACTACCCCCTCCACTACCCAAACACCACTGCACTACCCTAAACCCTAAAACACTACCCCCAGCACGACACCCTACACTACCCAAACATAACTGCACTACCCTAAACCCTAAAACACTACCACCAGCATGACTCCCTACACTACCCAAACACCACTGCACTACCCTAAACCCTAAACCACTACCCCCAGCATGACTCCCTACACTACCCAAACACCACTGCACTACACTAAACCCTAAATATACCCCCAGCATGACCTCCCACACTACCCAAACACCACTGCACTACACTAAACCCTAAATCTACCCCCAGCACAACCCCCTACACTACCCAAACACCACTGCACTACCCTAAACCCTAAAACACTACCCCCAGCATGACCCCCTACACTACACAAACACCACTGTACTACCCTAAACCCTAAAACACTACCACCAGCATGACCCCCTACACTACTCAAACACCACTGCACTACCCTAAACCCTAAAACACTACCCCAGCACGACCCCCTACACTACCCATACACCACTGCACTACCCTAAAACCTAAAACACTACCCCCAACACGACCCCCTACACTACTGCACTACCCTAAACCGTAAAACACTACCCCCAGCACGACCCCTACACTACCCAAACACCACTGCACTACCCTAATCCCTAAAACACTACCCACAGCACGACCCCCTACACCACCCAAACACCACTGCACTACCCTAAACCCTAGAAAAGAAACCCCCACCCCATGACCAATCCCCCTTACCTCTCACTCCTCATGGTTCCTCTCTCCTCGTGGTTCCTGCTTCACGTCATCTCTGAGGGCGGTGCACGTCGTTGTGAGGAAACGGAACAGCCTCTGTTTCCTTACAACGACATGGATCGATCTACATGTTTTTAGAAAGCATGGTCATTTACCATACATACCTTTACAACAAAATTCGTTGTAAAGGCATGCGTGGTAAATGACCATGCGTTCTAAAAAAGCGTAGTAATGACTTGCGTGATGTACAACGCATGCGTGGTAATGCATGCGTTGTAATGGTATCGCAAAGTAAAAAAGTCGTTGTAACGGCTGTTTACCGATCGAAGCTGGCCCCGTTCTTCAGTGAGACGTTTATTTGATTAATTAGGAGGAAGGAATGTGGTTTTTTTACCGAAAAGTGCATTCCCGGCTGTTGTATTGTGAAAGTGTCCGCGTGGCCTGGTTTCACTTCCGGTGAGAGAGTGGAAGAGTCTGTTTGGATCTAAAGGAGTTCTGTTGTTGGACGGGGCCGGCGCGACATGTCATCAGAAAACATAGCTAATGGAAAGCGTCCTCCTGAAGTGTGGAGCAGTGCCATGAGAGGTCAACGAGTGTGCGTCCCACCGCAGTATGACCGCACCGCGTGACCCGTGTGCCGCCCTCCAGGGTACGGGAGGCAGAAGCGGCATTGCAGGTCCTCTTGAAGACCGTTGTAGCACTAATTCTACATTTTGGTACTAGGGCATTTTAACTTCGTTGTTCCTGCCAGATACAAAGAGAAGATCCTGTGTTATTCAGTGCCCTCGTTACCTTTTTTGTGGGTTGTGGTGCTTGTCACTCGCTGCCCCGCCGGTGCACACGACTGGGCACCCCACCTCGTGTGCCATCTGCAGGGCCTCTGCCCTCGGATCACTGGTTTCGGTTTCTGGAGTGGCAACATAAACAGTTGCTCCCAAAGGACTGGCCTGAACACTTAGGTGAATATCACCTGCACCAGCATTCCACGGAAATTCTTTCCTAGCTCTCCCATGTCAACGAGCACGGCTCCGCTCGTGACACCGTATGACGTCTTCGGAGCCATAAGAGGACCTCGTCGGCGTGCTGACGTCAGTTCCACCCATTTTTTCTGTGCCACTGAGGCAAACAGGGGACCGAGATATTGTCACATGTATACATAGTATAATAAATATATATATATTCACTGAAAAAACCATAGGTTTCAGGCACGTTATAGTTAGAAATTAGCATTTAAAAAACCTTAGAAATTCACTGAAAAAACCATAGGTTTCAGGCACGTTATAGTTAGAAATTAGCATTTAAAAAACCTTAGAAATTCACTGAAAAAACCATAGGTTTCAGGGGCGTTATAGTTAGTTGAACATTTCACTCGTACAAAACCATAGAAATTCCCTCGTTATAGTTAGTTCAGCTAACTATAACTCGCGCGCCCGCAATGCACTGCTGATGACGTCACATATTACATCACTCATGACATGTCAGTGACATCACTCATGACATCACTGATGACATCTCAAATGACATCACTGATGACATCACTGATGACATCATCCAGTGAATGTGTGTTTTTCTGAAAATTAAATATGTTTTATATATGTATATCTCAAGGTCGATGGAAGAATAAATGGGTATATAAGTGTCTAAATGGATGATTTTTATTTGTAAAATTGATTGTATAACTGACTAAGTGAATACATGGGTTAGTGAGTAATGTTTAAATATGAAAATATCTGTATCAGTCTCTCACTTTGTGTATAAGTGGCTGCATGGGTTGGTGAGTAGCTACATGAGTGTCTATATGGGTTATTAGTTGGTTTTTTGAGTATCAGTATGAGTGTCTGAGTTTCTGTATGGTTCGGTGGGGGTATTACTTAGTGCATAGATGCATGAATGAGTGACTCACTGTTTGTATGTGTTGAAGACAGCATGTGTGCAGGACTGTATAGGTGGATGAGTATGTGTATGGGTGTGTTAGTGAGTGAATGACTGTCTCAATAGTGTCTTTATGAGTAACTACATATGTTTTAAACTAGTATATGTGAGTATTGGTGTATATAAGTGAGTATATGTGAGAGTGAGAGATTGGAAGAATTCCTGTACAAATAAGTAGGTGTTTCTATAAGTGATTGTTTAAGAGAGTAAGTATGTGTACGTTTCTGTAGAAGTAAGTGTGGTAGTGTGTGTATAACTGTATATGTAAATGGATGTTTGATACTTTGTTTGCATGTGTGATTATGTGTGTGAGTAACTCTATGGATGAGTGGTGGTGTGTAACAGGATGTATAGGTGTATGAGTACATATGATGAGTGAGTACATGTATGAGTGACTGTATAGGGGCTGTTGGTGAATGAGTGGATGTGTATGTAGATCTAGGTGTGTTGTAACTGGTATTGGTATGTCCATTGTTTTGAAAATGTTAGTTTGTATTTTTGAGTGTGTGTATCAAAGGTTATATTAGGGTGAGAGGAGGTCTGCCACTCAATCACAAGGATGATGTCATCAGTGATGTCATCAGTGATGTCATTTGAGATGTCATCAGTGATGTCATGAGTGATGTCACTGACCATGTCATGAGTGATGTAATATGTGACGTCATCAGCAGTGCATTGCGGCGCGCATGAGTTATAGTTAGCTGAACTAACTATAACGGGGGAATTTCTATGGTTTTGTACGAGTGAAATGTCCAACTAACTATAACGCCCTGAAACCTATGGTTTTTTCAGTGAATTTCTAAGGTTTTTTAAATGCTAATTTCTAACTATAACGTGCCTGAAACCTATGGTTTTTTCAGTGAATATATATATAATTAAAACCTTTAATACTTACATATATTTACCTTTAAGACTTTTAAAATGAATATGCCTTACCAATCGTGCCTTTTCAACAAAATGTAGTAATGGCATGCATGGTAAAGGCATATTCGTTTAAAATCCTGGTAAAGTCTTGTGTAGTAATGTTGCCTAAGTGTTTAAGCCTCCGTGGTACAGGCATGCAGGGTTCCAACTGTGGGGTTAAGGCTGTTTCATGTAAACATGTCAAAAAGCGTTGTGAAACCTTTACCTACCTTCTGTACAGATCCAGTATCTTTCTCAAACCTTCCATTTGCAATTTCCCATCTTTTGGGCAAGGTTTGGACTATTCTCTTCCACTTTTTTCACAATCGTACTAAAATGGGAGCAATCAATGTTAACATTTCAAGACATTCTGTGAATGTAAGTTCGTTGTGACATAGTGAACAATTTAATTATCTCTGTTTGAATTTGTGGCAGGAGTAAAATGTGTGTTATTGTCTCTACATTTTCTTTTAAGCTGGCCCAAATGCCTACTTATCGACTGTTGATATACGTTTCTAAGTAATGCAATTTAAGCACTGTAGCACCGTATTTATTTTCTTTGAAGGCATGGAATGAAGAAGCTGCGAAGACTGCTGAGTTTTCCGTAAAACGATGTATATTTCAGCACGTGCCGGAAGGCAAGAGAAATATTTCTAGTAAGTAAGATATTGCCTTACATATTTTTAGGAACATCAAAATCCTAACCACCAAACTACAAATGTAAGGTTCTGTGCGAAGAAATATGCATGTGTAAAGTGACATTTACTAATAATATTCATACTGCAACCCTTGAATACATACAAAATAAGTTTAAAAAAGACCTTTGGCTAAAAATATTACTATAATGTTACTTGTTGTAAAATTACTGGTGCCGTCTACAGCTATGTATATCACAGAATAGGGAAGAAGCCAGGCCTGGGCGTAGTTCGCGGAGGTTTGCTACACGGAACTCAGCGAAGTTACAAAAAAACTCCGCAAAGTTCAGCGAGTGGCAGAGTGCAGTGGGAACTGCAGTTTGTGCTGGTATTCATGCTGCTTGGGTTGAAATTCTACCCGAGCGGCAACTCGCGCTTGCGAACTTACTGTTCGCGAGCGGGGAAAAGACTCCGCTGCACATTGCGAAGCGGAGTTTTCTGAACTCTGCGAGCTCCGCGGAGTGCGGAGTGCAGAAAACTCCGCAAACTGAACGGAGCGAAGTTCACCGCCCAGGCCTAGAAGAAGCCAGCACCTGAGCACTATTGCACACCAGGCAAGAAATACAATTTAGAGAACGTAAACACAGCTGTCGCCTTGGGCTTCACCCACTTCTCTTTCTGCATCATCATGACGTAGATCCAGAGACCTGCAACAGTCTTCAAGATGCAGGCCATACACCACAAGGGCCAACAGAACTTCACTGAGTAGGAGGCATTGTGATGGCCACTAGAGAGAACTGTAATTTGTCTTCATGCATTTAAACTTGCCAGTAGGACCCCTGAAAGGTAATTGAGAGGAAGGACCTGGTTGGAAAGAACATAGTTAATCAATCAATGAAACAGCATTTGTAGAGGGCATCACTGTCACCTCTAGGGGTATCTGGTCACTGTGTCTCCATCGAAGAGCCAGGTCTTGAGTCTCTTTAGAAGTCTGCCAGCAAGGAGGCTGTGCAGAGATGGAGGGGAAAGTCGTTCCAGGTCTTTGCAGCAGTGTAGGAGAAGAAGCTGCCACTGCTGCAGCTTTAACGGATGCGGGGTGTGAATGCAAGGGCGAGTGAAGAGGAGCGCAGGTGTCTGGAGGGTTGGTGAAAGTTCAGTCGATGGCTGATGTAGGCAGGTCCTAGGTCGTGGAGGGCTTTGTAGGCATGCGTGAGGATCTTGAAATGGCATCAGTCAAAAAGGCTAAAGGACTTCATGGAACTACACCCAGTATATTGCCATGTGTAAAGGGAGAAAAATGCAAAGAAGCATGCAGAGGTCATGCAGCTTACAGACTTCCTTGCCTACAGGGCCCACCTCAGGCTTCAACTGATGTATAGCAGGCAGCAAGCACTCGACAACCAAATGCAGGGCTGACCAACCTCACTCTCCATCCTGTTCCCAGTGCAATGTCTAATCCTGAATTGACTGTAGTCCCAGTGTTGTGTAGTCAGGGAAGTGAATAAGCCTCCAGTGGAAGAGACCAACATTCACTAACCTATGAACAAATTACAGACAACAACTAACGTCACACATTCTAGTGCTAAAATTGAGGTTCCCTTGTCTGTACTCAAGTAAACAATAAGCACCTTTTGGTCTTAACCTTATGCTCTGTTTGAGCTCGTTAATACCCATACCTAAAAACAGGCATTTGCAATGCAATCGGTCTCACTTTTGGGATCTTTTATGTATTTAGCCATGTAGCACATTCGCCTGGGTGCTGAAACATCTACTGTTCTTTATCATGGAGGGAAAGTAAGCACTAAACTGCGTGACATGCCAGGTATGGGAACACATGGAGAGAAATATTGCATTTCAGTGGGAAATGGTTTAGTCCAAAGCTCTGTTTTTAATGTAAAGTCAGGGCCTTCGGTGGTCATATCACTGAAAATACAAGATTTGAAAAAAAATATTAATGTCTACGGGTGCTCATAGAAGACAATTTCTATGGACTGGAATCTAGAGATTGCTAAAGTGATTCTGGTAATTTACTGACCTCTGCTGGGCTGGTCGTTTTCTGTCATGAAAGTTAAATAGAGGCAGTTGCCAGAAAAATTAAAAAAAGAAAGTCCCTAAGCAGAAAGCAATTCTGGTATTTTACTGACCTCTACTGGTCGTTTTCTATTAAGACAGTTAAATAGATGCAGTTGAACAGAAAAAAAGTCCCTAAGCGGAAGCAGTCAAGTCCTAGGGCTGATCTTCGGAGCCCACAAAGTACATACACATATAAGTATATACTAAAGTATATACAAGAGGTCTCGAATGCTCGACCTATTGAGAGCATCCTACAGCTTTATCATTGATTGGACCAACCTTGATTATATGCTGCTAAATCACAAAATATACACAACCGGCATGCTCAAACAGAATGTGAACAATAAAAATTACTCCAGCAGGTTTGTGTAAGGGAAAGTATTAATTGAAAGAAAAAAATGTGGAGAGTCAGAGGGGATTAGAATCAATGATCATTGGAAGGGGGTGGGGAAGAAAAGGTCAAAGGCAGAGGATAACAAACTAATATAGTTCCTGTTACAGAGAGGGAGACCAAACCTTGAGGAGTCAGTTAAAGTAGTATAAATCCAGGAATATCTGGGGAAAAGTCCATGGGGAAATGATGGTAAAAACAAAGTCAAAATTCCAAATGAAATGTCCAAACATAAGTCCAAATGTCCAAAGTCAAAGTCCAATTCAAATTATCGTCCACAAAGTCTAACATAAATGCCATGACAATGCCCTCAACCCCGATAATATTTCATTGTTGCTATAATGAATTGGAGCTACCAATTCTAATTTGCCCTCATAATCAGATGTCAGAGTGACCACTTCTGTTGTATTTGTGAAGCAGGCAGACAGCATCAGACACCCCTGAGTTCCGGGACATAGTGGGATGGGGGCAGAGCAGCAGTGGATGATGATGAGACTGACAAAGGCAATGGGTTTATGCCAGTAGTGAAAGATGATGACAGACTGACAATGGGAAAATAGGGGTTAGTCAAGGGACTACATGTGTGTAGTCCAGGTCAACATGCACATCAACCCCCAGTGCTGGACAAATCCTTGAGCCTCAATCATCTCAAATTCCTGTTGAAGCATCTGCATGATGACCAGTTGCCCGGCCCCCAAATGGCTGTTGCCCTCGTCAATTGCCACCAAACACTTGCAGATGGTTTGGGCGAGGTGGCATGTTAGAACGTTACCTTTTTTAGGCCTGTTCACCCCAATCTTTTGGTGCTGAATGGCACTGCTGGTAGCTGACTCTGACTGTGTCCTGGGCTCTGCTACTGAGGCACAAACACAAACACATACATAGAGGTACACTTATAATTGGCATGACCTACCCTTTAAGTCCCTAGTAGAAAATAGGGCCAGGGAATGAAAACTACCTATAAGTCCCTAGTATATAATAGGGCATGGCAGTTTAGAGGCCAGCAGCCTTTGCTGCACATGCATGTGTGCACTGCTGAGAGCCTCTGTTCATTTTAAAAGCAGCCCTGTGTTGCAGCGCTGCTTTTAAAAGTAAAATTTACTGCAAACTTGACTTTGGTGGTATGGGCACTTTAAAAGTGATAATCTACCTTATTTCTTACATTGTGGGTACCCCCAAGGTCTCCCCTAGGTGTTCCTGGGGTGGGGGGCATGTAACTATAAGCACAGTCCCTAACAAAGACCCTGGTGAGTGAAAGCTACCCATTTTATTTTTCCCCAGTGTCGGAAATTCACTACATATTTTACTGTGATGTGTGAGGGCACTGTGAAATAATAACCAAAATCTTTATTTGCATATTAGGAACTCCTCAGGCCTCCCCTAGGTATTCCAGTGGTGGAGGGGTCCTGTAATTATGATATGGGGCTTTATAAAAGAGGTTTTATAAATGCTGGTGAGGAAGAAATTGCACATTTAATTTTTTCCCCTTTAAGATAGTTGGGCTCATAGGCTAACACAGCAATATGTTATGGACTCATAACTATAGCTAGGAGAGTGCAAAAAATATCATTCAAAGACTGTACAGAATGGTATTGATAAATCCAGCAACTTGGCATTGTTGAATTTATCATACTTGTACAGAAAAGAAGTTATAAGACTTTCGTTTCTATAAGCCAAAATCCAGCCTCTAGCACTCTTCCCCTGAGGGGATTAGCGAGGCTGCCTTGATTAGGTGGTAAGTGGCCTGGTGGAAGCCATCTGATGGAGAGAACTCTGTGGGGCACAGGAATGCCGGAGCAGGGGCATGGGCCATAAAGCATCAGCGTCAAAGGAAGCACAGATCAAGCAATCTTGTCAGCCAAGGTCACCCCCTCTCCCTGCCAGATGGGAGGCTTAAGGAAGGAATTCACAGATGTGAGTGTGGGGAGTTTATGGAAATAAGCCATACTCTGAGGTTGGCTTAGTTAGCTCTTGCTGCTCTGCTAACATTTCAACCATGATGGATTTTGAGAGAATAGTGCTTTCTGAGACAAGACTATACCACACTTTGGAGGGAGTTGTCATGCTTTGGGGTGTCGCCCTGCACATCACTGGGCTGAGGCGCTCCCCTGCTTGTTGACAGAAAACACTGGAAAAATATGTGAGAGAAACAGAGCCTCTCAGTTCTGCTGCCTGAAACTACAATAAGAAGAAGGATTGTCCTGCTGGAATCCTGATCTGCACCCAAGTGCCTGCATGGTGAACAATGTGCCAGCTGCCCTATCTGGGACTGCAACTCGGAGGACTTTGCCTTGCTTCAAGAAGGAGTAATGAGTGGACTCCCTGCAGCTACAGGTTAACAGAGCTTAACTAGCCCTTCTCCAGCCAGAGTCCTCTTCCTGGAGTGAGTCCAGTGGACTTTTAAGGGGTTGACCAAGTGCAGTGTGGGAAGTATACCCCAGTCCTGCCAAGGACCATCTAGGAGATTCCAAATGCTTGGATTTGTGTTTTTGACACTTGGAACCCACCAGGAGACCTTCTAGAAGGACCTCCAGAAGTTTAGGAAAGTTTGGGTAACTTTTTGGAAAAAGCTCCAGGAGGTGACCGACCTGACTGCGAGAGCCAAGCTGGCCACCTTCAACCACGACCTGACCCGGATTCCAGGTTCATCCTGCCAAAGAGCACCTGAGGACCAAGTTCCAGATTTTAACCTGGAGCTCCCTGAAAGTCAAGCCGGCAAACCCTCACAGAATCCGGACTGGTGGAGAGCAGCAAGGGCCCTCAGTGGAAAAAGCTCCAGAAAAGTCAGAAGGTAACATTTTGACCAAGGACACCCACGTGGGGTATCCGAGCAGGGCTCCATCGCGGTTGACCTCAATTTTTGACTTTGTTCCGGTCAAGTTCGACCAGATGTCCAGAAGTGGTGCTATCAGTTTCTAAGCACTAGAAAGTGTTTATTCTTTAAAAATTCTCCAGTTCCCTACATTGGATTTTCATGTTTTTTTTGTCATTTTGGTGTCATTTTAAAGATAAAAATATTTCTTATTTTTATAAATTTGTGTTGGGTTTTTATTGTGTGTTATGTCTTACTTATTCACTGTATTGGTGTTTTAAAATGTTTTACATGCCTGTCTCCTAAGTTAAGACATATTGTTCGGTGTCAGCTAGTAAGGGTTGAGCAAGGGGCTAATTTATAGAGACCTTATTTAGGACCCAGTACCATGTTGGTGGTCTTGTTGCTAGTGTTAGGTACCTACCTACCACTTCCTATAACCCACCTTCCAACAAGGCTCAGTGGTACGTAGGTCAAAGTTGACCCACAACTACTGCTTCATCTGTGGGTGGGCACTCGTATGAGATTAATAGGTGTTGGAATGTCAGCCTCAGGTCCAAATGTAGGAGAGACCTTCACAACAGATGGGGTGGTAGACTCAGGAGCCTATGTTGGAGGGGCTTGATCTTGAGACATCAACAGGTTGTCCTGTCCTGAAAGATGACTCACATCAGTCTGCCCCTAGCCAGTTGTGCCCAGGGCAATCACCTACTATGTTGCAGAGGCCTTCACGGAAAGATATTTGGGAATAGAGCATATCCGTCTTGATTTTGGCAAACTCTCCCCCTTACTGCTGCAGTCTTCATCCTCCTTCTCCGTTGTTGCCAGTGCCTAACCTGCAGTTGAGTTTCTTTACCTCCTTTTCACTGGGCCCTCTACCTTCTTACTTTAGCACTGGTGGAACTCTCATCTAGTTTTTCATAATCACTGTGAGTACTCCACTATCTTATGCAAAATTGGATATCCAACAATCACTATTTTTAAATGTGTCACCAAGGCCAATGAAGGCACCTCTGTAGCATATATATTTTGAATAACCCCATACTTCATAGGTTTGGTGAGAAGCTATTGTCATAAAATACAGAAGAGTAGTTTAGAAAGACAGGGTTTCACCTACTCAAACCACATCATTCAGATATTCCCTCATCATAGCACACAGAAAAGAAAGTATGCCTAACTCAGAGAGCAACATGTTGCTAAACATTTGCCTGGTGTGCCTGGCTGTTTTCAAGACAAATCACAAAAACAACATGATATATGTGCTTGATTGTGTCATGCAATACTATTAAATGAGCATATTTTGCTTATCACGCGACATGAAATATGTATTTAAAGTAATATCAGTTTTTATTGTATAAGCAGGACCTGTACTCACATGGGAACACATCATAAGATCAAATTGTATTAGATCAACGCAGAAGAAAAGTTGAGGGAAACAATTCTCCTTGTTGTTCATATATATTTATTGCACTACATTTACCTCGCTGAACCTGTATCCTGTTTATTGACATATATCACTAAATGTGACAGCCAATTACACAATTGTCATCACATGACATTTCTTATTACATTTTGGATTTGGCCACTTAATGTTTTACACAACAACACTTGGCATTCACAGAAATCCAAGTTTTAACTAGCTAATTGTATAATCAATGCCATGCTCCGGCTTCCAGCTGAACGTAGACGTGTAGCTAGGCATTCCCCAAGATCCTCCTCTATAATGGGGTGACTTGGGGTGTAAGGGCTGTTAAATCTGCTCATGATGTCCTTTTTCTTGATTTAACTCCCAAGGTCCTCTCAGCATCTCTGACAGTACCCTTTATTTCTAGAGGAAACTCCCAAGCATTGCACTTTAAAGCAATCTCTGTCCAGATTGCATGTGTGCAGTGTTTCCCAGCTGAACTGAAATGCTGATGCTAATGCTCTAGAACCCCCTCCCTAAAGATCTTTACTTACTTTTGGACCAATAAGGGACCCCTCTTGCTGTGATTCTCAGCCATGTTGAGAGGTCGAAGCCCAAAATCAGCATAATGAGTGAGGTGAACTATGTTGAGGGCTGGGGGAGAACCAGGAATGCTGTCTTTGTACCTGCTTTATGTAACTTTCTTTTAAAGCTGTTTGACAGAGACTTCTTGGTGTAAAAACTTGGAAAAAGATGACAGTCCATAGGGATAACATGGCTGGAATTATGTCTGGTACACTTGTGTTATTTCTTTTTTCATTTAGCGCGAACTTGACCCAAAAGTATTGGAGTGCTTTACGTGAGCACAAGTTACTTCACACAAGGGCACATTAACATTTTGTAGGCACAGGGAAATTACATGATTTGTCCAGAACCACAGGATGTTGAGCCGATGTCGAAACTCAAACCCAGTTCCCTACTTCCAAAGTCGGCAGCTCTAGCCATTACACCGCATCACACATGACTCGTCGTGTTCATCTCCCTCTGGACTGAACATCAGATAGTTTTGGAGTTAGGTTTTTGAATTGCCTGCTGCTCCCCTGAGAGTGAGTGTGTGCAATGGATTGTTAGCCTGGAGAGCTGTGCTCATACCCACCTACAGATCAACAGTCCAGCTGATGTGAAAACCAGAATTCAGCCGAGAAAGAGTCTGAGGCAGAGCCACCAAATTTTACCTGGAACATGCTGGAACTGCTCAGAACGGTAGCAGTACAGTAGCAGTATTTCACAGTTATTCGGCAGGATCAACACTTTAACGGCTCAAGTAGATAGCAGTAGGTGGCAGCCAGCTTTAAGGTTGGCGCAGAGACACTGAAGGGCTGCTTTCTGTGTAGCTTCAATGTGTCTTCCACTGGTGCTTGCACTGACTTCGATTGGGTATTACATTTTTACCTCTGGACTTTGGTTTTAGTTTAGCCCAGCTGCCAGGTAAACTTCTTTGTGGCCTTCCAACTGCAGTCTTGCAAATTTCTCCTACCTTATTTTTGTGTGATCCAGCATTGAAATAGCAGGCGATGGGCAGAAAAAGGCAGAGTAAGAGATAGCTCTTTTAGCATGGGTTTGATGGAGTGTAGATATCTGAACGTCAATCTCTTAGTGAAATCATCAAACAAATTTCCCCATTTGTCATTTGGACCTTTGTTAGTCGACTTGAAGCATTGTAAGGGAGCTAACAACTGAATTTAATTTCCATTTCTGTGAAGCCAATTTGACTCCGCAATGAAAATCAAGAATCAATTATTTTAACCATAAAAGGTTTGTTTTTGAACATTAATCCAACCACTTTATATGCAAAGTAGTAAAAGATTTAAAAGAAATAGCAAAACAGTCTGGAGACAAAAAATGTGCCAGTAAGTTAAGTTGTCATCAAATGAGATACAAAATAGTAGCAGCCACATTGCAGAGGAAACAAAATGGAAAGATCAGGTGTTTCATAAAGAACAATTCCTTTCCTAGTCTACACATAAGCTAGGATGGAATGAGCTCTAAAGGGATTTCTGAAGGGGAAGACTAGAAGGTGTCAGCATACTTTGAATCTTCAATAGAAGTTTGAGACGAAAGAGTGCTCAGCATGAAGCCTTACACTCGGTAAAAAGCCCAGCAGAGATATCGGCTCCCTCTTAAAGTCAGTATGAAGTATGCCTAACTAGCTATGAAACACTAATTAAAAGCACAACTAACAGTTGCCAGAACATCCATATCTGATTCCCACCACTGAGAGCCAATAAAGTAACCGTATTCGAGGGGAATCAACATACTCCCTAAGCTCCTTTCTCCACACAATTAGGTGAAAGTCTGTTGGCCTTGACTGTTACATCCTCCTGGTACACCATGAACTGAAGGTCTTCTCTTCACCATCATTGCTCCACCTTTGGTGCCAACTTTTCTGTCTCAGGTCTCACTATCAGCAGTCTAACATATAACAATAAACCTTTCAGTATCTAACACACCTGCAGAGGAGGGAAATCAGCAAACCTGAAAGAATTAAAGAAAACGATTTCAGCTAACGCCTAATGTAAAGCTAAGTTAACTCGAGAATCAAAATGGATGCACGCTACAGTATTATACATCAATGAAAACAAGAAATGAATACCAAACGTGTATATGTAATGAATATGGTTACATCAGTCTCTTAATCAACCTCGTACATCTATGTGTACTCTTAATGAACATCATTATTAAATACTAATCTTTTGTTTAAATGTTCCACACACGTTAATGAGATTAAACCAATTTGAATATGAATGTTGTATGTAAGAATATAAATGCATATAAATTATGTATGTACGGTGGAGCCAAAATTATGGTACTCAAGATGATTGGAAGCCTCTGAATGCCCCAAAGTTATTGATCCCCATTTTGATTTGTGTGCTTTCAGGATTTACTGTACTGTGCTTTATGCATTTTATAGCCTTAGAGTTACTGAGCCCTTGAACCCTCAGGAGCTATTCTTTGAAGGTTCCTTGATGCAGGAAGTGGTTCCATAGCACCAGCAAAGGGTTCAGTAGCTCTGGTTTGCCTCTTGGGTTCTGAGACTCCAACTCCTACAATTCTGGTAAGTCCAGGAAAATCCAGGTGAAGCTAATCACCTGGAGTTGTCCTTGTAATGGATGTTGCAGGTGGCTTCTTTCAGCACTTTTCTACCTGTTGCTGCTTAAGGAGTCCACTCCTTATCCCTAAAGACAGGCAAAGTCCTTCATTTGTGGAGTCTTTAGATTGAAGCAAGCAGCGCCCTTCTGAATGCAGTCTTCTGTTGTGCAGTCTGAGGGTCCAGCAAGGCAATCCTTCTTCTCCATATTTTTCAGGCATGGATCTGAGGGACTCCTGCATATCTCCCATATTTATTCCCCCTTCTGGCCTGGAAAGAGGTGGGGGGCACCCCAGCCAATGGGATTCAAGTTGTCACCCTCTGCTATGACAACTTCCTGGGAAGTGTGGCATATTTTTGTCTCAGAATGCAAATTTCTCCAAAAACCAAAATGGAGACTTTTTCATTGGAGTACAGGTCTGGCTAATCCAACCCACAGTTGTGGCTAACATTTCCCTACACTTCCCTTCCAGCCCCTTTCCTAATCTAATTAGGCGGGTTCTGATCTGGCTGGGGATCAAGGAAGTTGAGGCTGGCCTGAGTCCTATGACATCTGCACTTCTACCTTTGAAGTCCAGATAATCTCCCCAGCCCCCTTCCTGTCCCTGGCTTCTCCAGGAGGCAAATCTCATCCCACCAAATGGCTGTGTTGTTTCAGCCCCAGGCCTCTTCACACCTACTAAGGGAGCAGCTTGGCTCAGGCTGCCAGATGCTGGCCAAACATAAGAAGCTGCTACAGAGCTGTTTTAGGTAAATTCAGGATAGTAAGCTCTAAAACTACTTTCCTGCAATAGTTATAATAAATACAGCTTTGGCAAGTTGCTGGATTTAGTATAGCTATTATTTTGATACTATGAATTATGTTGCTAGCTGTTAGAAAGTCATCCTTTTGCCCTGGTCACCCTTATTTTTTTGCTGAATATTACTGGTGTTAACTGACTCTGACTGTACCATGGGCTCTGCTAACCAGGCCCAGGCCAGTGCTATGTGTAAAAAGGTCCATGTAATACGGTACACTTACAATTGGCAGACCGTAAAGTCCCTAGTAGATGATAGGGGTAGGGGGTGAAATCTACCTACAAGTCCCTAGTATATAATGGGACATGGAAGTTTAGAGGCCCAGCAGATATCCTGCACTTGCATGTGTGTGCTGCTGTGTGCCTTCTGTCCTTTTAAATGCAGTCCTGCCTTGCAGCCTGTCTTTAAAAGTAAATTCTTGCAATTGGTATTGACAGGCCTATAGGCCCCTAGTATATAATAGGGCTAGGGGTTTTAAACTAGCACTAAGTCCCTAGTAAATAATAGGGCATGGATGTTTAGAGGTCAGCAGATTTACTGCACTTGCATGTGTGTACTGCTGAGTGCCTGCTGTCATTTTAAAGGCATCCTAGCCTTACAGTCTGTCTTTAAAAGTAACATTGTGTGCCAACTCGACTTTGGTGGTATGTGGTATGGGCACTTTAAAAGTGATAAGATAATCTTCCCTATTTGTACATATTAGATACCCCAGGGTCTCCCCTAGGTGTAGCAGGGGTGGGCGGGGGTTCATGTAACTTTAAGCAGGGACCTTATAAAAGATGTTTCATATACCCTGGTGAGGGAAAAACTGCCCATTTCATTTTTCCCCATTGTAGATATTTAGCTTCATAATTTAGCATTGGAATAGTTTATTTAGTTGTAAATATTGCTAGGGAAGGAATAAAATATCATTCAAGGACTTAAAGAGTGGTGTTGATAAATGCAACAAATTGCCACTGTTAAATTCATCATAACTAGTACAGAAGAGAAGTTATGGAACTTTCTCTTCTGTAAGCCAAAGTCTAGCTTTCCATTGGTCTCTGCTGATTGGTCAGCTTTACCAGGTTAAGCCAGGCTGCTTTGATTAGGTGATAAGTGGCCTGGCAGGAGCAGAGGTTTTCTGATGGAAAAAGCTCTGCAGCTGGGGAGGATGGGTCCCGCAGATGGGGCAGGGTAAATCAAACTGAGCACAAAGAGAGAGCAGATCAGTAAGGAATGCAAGGCGTACCTACCCCCACATCCTGTGCCCCATCCAGATGGCAGGTTTAGAACGGGGAATTTGCAGAGGTCAGGTGGAGGAGAGCTAATGGAAATGAGCCACCCAGTAGCTTGTTTTAGCTAGCACTTACTCCTCTGGAGAGAAATCATGCATGTTGGAGTTTAGAAGTGCTGTGCTTTGTGGGACAAGAAGATGCCACACTTTGGAGGAAGTTGTCATGCTTTTGGGTGGCATCCAGCATCTCATTGGACAGAGGTGCCCTCTGCTTGTTGCCACAGAAGACTGAAAAATATCTGAGAGGTGCATAGTCTCTCAGATCTGCTTCCTGAAACTACAAGGAAAAGAAGGACTGCCCTGCTGGACTCTAGATTTGCACCCAAAGGACTGCACTCTGACTGACTGAGCCTACTGCACAATTTGGAATTACAACCCTGGGGACTATGCCTTCCTTCAAGAAGGATTAAGGAGTGGACTCCCTTCAAGATACAGAGCCCACCTGCACCATCTCCACCAAGAGTCCTCATCCTGGAGTGCGTCCAGTGGACCTTTAAGGATTTGGCCAGGTGCATTGTGGGAGTTGTGGTCCACACATCCCACACATCCCAGAGATCATCTAGGAGATTCCAGACCTTTGAATTGGTGTTTTGGACACTTGGAACCAACAAGGATACCTTCATGGAGCATTTCATGAAGTTTGGAGCACTTTGTGGGAAAAAGCTCCATAAAGTGACATACCTGACCGTGAGAGTCAAGCGACTGCCTTCAGCAGCGACCCAGCCAGGATTGCTGATTCGTCCCACTGAAAGCTTCAGAGCTCTGGACTTCCAAAAGTTGATGGGGCCAGCTAACCCTCTCCAAATCTGGCCAGCTCTGGAGGGTCGAGTGGTGTCAGAAGAAAAAGCTCCAGAAAAGTGTTTAAGTGTGAAGGTAAAATTTTGACGCGACCAGATTTTCCAGAGTGGCGCTATATTCTTTTAAGCACTATGAAGTGGTTGATCTCTAAAAACTCATATCTCTGGTTCCCTATATTGGGTGTCTGTTGTTTAGGTGTCTATTTGTTCATAAAAATATTAATATTTTTATAAATTGGTGTGGGATTTTTATTGTGTGTTGTGTCTTACCTATTCGATGTATATGGGTTATTTAAATGGTTTACACTTCTGGCTCCTAAATAAGGCCTGACTGCTACCAAGGGTTGAGCAAGGGGGTAATTTACTGAGACCTTTACTGGACCCTATACCAAGTTAGTGGCCTTATTACCAGTGGTAAGTGCATACTTGCCCCTACCAATATACCACTTTCCAACATTAGCTACCTCCAATCAAACGTTTGACTGTATTAAGGTTTAATAAAGCCTTCCTATGTTAGCCTACGGAGCAAGCCGCACTCCAATGGGGAAAAACTACTTTGACAGTTTTCCCCCACCAGGGCACATAAAACCCATTTTATAATGTCACTGATTTTTCTAACAAGGCACCCTACTCTTAGGGCACCTAGGGGTGACTTATATGTCATAAAACAGTAGCTTTGGACTTTGGAAGTACTTTGAATTCCAAAGTCAAATTTTGATACAGTTTTATTTTAAAACCAGCTTGCAAGACAGGGCTGGCTTTAAAAAACACCAGATACCACAGCAGTGTACGCTTAAGTGCATCAAGTCCATTGAGGTCTCTAAACCTACATGTCCTAACGTATTCTAGGAATTACTGGTAGGTTGTCTTGGCCAATCATAACTACACCAATGACCACCTACCTTTTAGGGACAGAGCACTGGCCCTGGGCCTGGTTAGCAGAGCCCAGGCCACTTTCAGAGTCAGTAACCACCAGCTTCAGTAAAACAAAATGAGGGTAATCAGGGAAAAAATGATGACGTTCCTACAGTTCAAGTTATTACCTCTCCTTTTAGAGTCATATACACAAAAAGAGAAGAAATCAGTTTCACAATAGATATATGTGCACTCAAAATTCTTGACAAATGGATGCATTAGCCCAGTTCAAAATTATGCAGGTAGATGCTTGAGGTGCTGTATGTAAGGAGGCACAGTTCACATTTGAACCTCCAGCAAATAAATGTAAGATAAGAAGTATCACCTGTGGAACCCAGATGCCAAAAACCATCCAGGCCCAGAAGATGCAAACCAGATGGTTCTTTTTTGTCACAATATAGGTCTCAAAAAGCTTTGATATATATTAAATGGGGGAATTCTCTTATATTTATTCAAATAATATCAAACTTAAAACCAGAGGCCATAGAAAGGGTTAGCTTTCTTGCTCCTTCAAACACAGACCACTCTGAAACCACTGTAGTAAAATGGTTCAAATAAGCAGCTGCTGGTTGAATTTTCTCCTGCCAATTCGTCTTTGAGGATTGGGGAATTACATAAAGCAAATTGGTTAAACTTTCATATCCAACCTCTCTAATCCCACAAAATAGCTTAAAGGGAAAAGAAAAATAAGAGACCACTTATCTCCTAATTTGAGCAGCAAATTGCCCATGAAATAAGACAATAAATGCAGGAAAAGAAATGGATATCAGCTGGTGCAGCGATGGGCAGAGGATATGCTGTCTCAAAAGGCCCTCAGGGAGAGGGTCCCCAGGCCGGTGGAATTGGCTCTCTCACCTGTGAAACTCTGATACTCATTCCACCATACATCTCCAATTAGAGTGACATTCCTAGAAAAGTAGAAGAGAAAGACCTTTTGGATGATCACCCAAATAAACTGAGCCTCAATATGTTTTGCTTCCTATTATGTTGCGGGGCTTCACAGATTGAAAAATGATGGCAATATAACAGAGCTAATCAAGACACATCATTTAATTTGCTTTTAGGAAACATGGTGCACAGATGCAGAGCTATTCAATGAGTTCTACCTGACCCATACATCAGCAGTGAATAGTGTGAAAAATGGACGTCCAAGCAGAAGGTTGCATTTTTACAACATTGGATGTAATTATTTCTGAAATTCTAAGCAATGCCCCATTTGTTGTGCATGCTATAAAGATTGAGCATAGGACCTGCACAGTAGATTTTCACTTGATTATTACATTAAATATGTATATAGATATCAATCGAGCCGCAAGTCAAAAAAGCCCATTTCAAAACAAAATTCTAGAAATCATAGAAAATATCATTGCAACAAATGCAGATGCAGATATCTTTTTGACTGGTGTTTTTAATTTAAATCTGGGCAATGACATTTATGATGGTCAAGCTTCTATCTGGTGCATTCTGGAGGTAACATCATAAACCAGGAAAATAAAAACTCCGGGAATTGATTTCTTTAATGCTCTGCATAGCTTCAGCCTAGGCAATTTGAATGGGAGATCACCCAATGATATTCTTTCAAGATACACTAGAATTTCTAATTCCAGTGCAACAGTTTTGGACTACACTTTTGTCAACCTCACCCTGTTTCAATATGTATGGACTTTAAAATAGTCAAACGTTTTAAAAGTGATCATTTTGTTCCATCATCATTTGTGTCACCCAATTAGGGCAGGGCAGATAAAGCATTGTCTCTAGGTAGCCCTTAGGCTTCCAAAAGATGATCAAGTCAAAATGGGGGCGCCCTAAATTGATAACTTGCAAGTCCGGAAGGATAATGTGGAAGTGGGCAAATGGTGGAACTCTTTCAGTTACCAAACATGAAGGGCCTCATTATGATGTCGGTGGGTCTGACACCGACACCACGTCGGTGTCAGAGCCACAGCCAATTCACAAAGCAGTCCGCCCGCCTCATTATGATGCGTTGGGTGGAGACATCGGGCAGAGGGACAGTCCGCGGCACTTAGGATGAGCTCAAGGAGCCCGTCGGTGCATCGGAAGGCATCCATAATCCACAATGACAGTAGAGCCAGCCTTGGCTCAGCCGTCAGGATTATGATGACATTTTCAGACAGCAGTTCCATGTTGGCCTTTCTGGCATGGAACTGCTGTCAGAAAGTGTCTTTTGGGTCCCCCAGCAGGGCCCCGCCCCTCTGTGGTCGCCACTGTGGGGCCTGGGGGGCTCCTATGGTGCCCCCATCAACATCCCTGCACCATGTTGCAGGAACCGCATGTTGCCCGCCACAAGGAACAAGAACGTTTCAAAGCCTACTTTTGTCAGTGGAAGTTTGTGCTGCAGGCCTTTTCCACCCGCTTCCATTGACAAATGGAGGCTTGCGACTGCCCTATGGGAGGTCACATAGTAATAGTGCAAACTGACGACCTAAGGTCGGAAAGTTCCTTTTCTGCAACCCGACATCGTAATAAGGCCCTAAGTGTATAGAACTATGGACTGTTAGCACCCCCTCACTTGTTAATACTGATAGGTTCAGGGGTCCTAGGATTCACCTGAAGCCCACTGAAAGTAAGCTGAAAGAGTATTGGCATCTAAAGAAACTTAGATAAAAAGAAGAAACTAATGAAACTCTGGTGACAAACAAGAGGAAGCAGTGCGATCAATATCAAGAGTCAAAAGAGAAAGAATGAACTGTATTTTTGTCCATATGTAAATCCAAGGACACACTGACATTTTTGGGTCTTTGTAAATTCACTCGACAATTAATACTTCAGGAAACAACATACAACTATTCAGTGGCAAAAGTATTGTTCACTGCTATACTGTGACAGCAAAAGCAAGACAGTGTTTATATAAGACCAGTGCACTTTGAGAGCGGTTGAGGTCAGGAGCCCACAAATGCATGGTGCCAATATCTACATGTATAATGAAAGCCAGATTAGACAGCACACCACGGCCAAATGGGCTACCTGTTTAAATTTACAAATCAGATGCTGGTCTCGATGGTTACACCCTTTAGCCAATGCTTGTTATTTTTTGAGTCAGGTCCCAGCCTCTTGGAAAAGTTCAATTCTTTGTCAATTACATAAAAAAGGATTGAGATCTTACCCTTCTAATTACAGAATGGTTGTACTGCTCGATTCTAAATCTAAAATGTATGCCGGTTTGCTTCTGAAAGATATTATAGCGTGTGCAGAAGAAAACTATCTTAACCCCTGTTACAAGACAGGTTTCTGGGACAACAATGGCAGTATTGAAAATATGATGAACAAGTTCACGCCACCTTCCACGTTAAGGGCCATATTTACGAGGAAATGGCACATCGCTGTGGCAAATTTTGCAGCATCGCGCTGCATCAGTGAGTCATTTAAAAAACACAGGGATATGCCGTATTTACAGAAATACGGCGCACCCCTGTGTTTTCCCTCGTGCTGGTGCTAAAAATTGCTGCATTGCACCAACACAGACACCCTTGTGCCATAGTGCAAGGGTGCCTGCATTGCAGAGATGATTGTTTATGTGCAGGAAGGTATCCCTTCCTGCACATAAACAATCAATAATGGTGATTTGCTAGTTCTATGTGTGCTGCATTCTGCATTATTTCTCCACCACTCTGCAAATACGCCTTCTGGTACACTACTGATTGGAGGATGAGGTCCCCTTTGTTGCTGAGGGTCCTTGTCATCAGTGATGCCATTTAAGTGAAGTCACTGACCATGTCATATGTGAGTTCATAAGCAGTGCATTGCAGGGGCATAAGTTATAGTTAGCTCAGGCAACTATAACTGCTGAATGTCAATGGTTTTGTAATCAGAGCCCAACTATAATGTCCCTGTAACCTTTAATCTTTTCAGTGAATATATATGTGTGTGTGTGTGTGTGTATATATATATATATAATCTACTGGCGGTCGCCAGTAGATAGTTATAGTTACAACCTATTATCCATAGGAAATCCGCGACATTCTATTTGAAATAACTCTCTTGCCGGTTGACGTATCTTCGCGAAATTTTCAAACTTTGTGGCCCGCTCCGGTCCGCTCCTACCCTGAAAGTCTCGGGGGATTCGTCAAGCGGGGGCCGAGAAAAGGGGGTCCCAAAACGCGTTTTCCCCATGCACTTTTCCATAGGAAACTTTAGACACGGCTACAGCCCGAACTGCTGAACGGAATTACACCAAATTTGGCAAAGAGGTAGTTCTTGGTTCAGAAAGAACCCTTTTGTTAAATGGTGTAAATCCGTTCAGTAGTTGCTGAGAAAATGAAAAGTAAAAAGTTAGTGATATCTATGGCCGAGTAGGGTCCGCGTACCCTCAGCGCACCCTGCGCGCACCGTCCCGATCACGAGCTGCATGTTAATTGGCTGTCAGCTGGCTGTCAACATTCCGATTCAGGAAATGTTGGCAGCCATTTTGTCCCTCGGTAGAACCGAGGACAGAAACAAGTGCGCAAAGCGCACAAAGGGGGCAGGGTAGAAACACCCTGACCCCCTAGGTTTGCTCAGGGGTCCCACAAGGACCTCCTGGGCAAAAAAAAAAAAAATTTTTTTAAAAATCGGCAGGATGCGCTCAGGGTGCGCGAATCCTGCCAGAAAATCGAGCGCGGTCTCCGCGCTTCGATGCTATTGGCCCCGGGTGGCCCAAGTCCCGGGGGCATGGTGGGGGGGATAATTTAATGTGTGGGGGCCTCAAGGGCCCCCCAAGCCCCAGGGACCACCACCCCCGGGGCTTTTTAAAAAATGGTGCGGGAGGGCTCTGAGCCCTCCCGCAGCCCCGGGGACCACCACCTCCCGGGGCTTTTTTTTATACATTATAAAACCTGTGTGGGGGGCTCCAGCCCCCACACGCCCCGGGACCGCCACCTCCCGGGGCACTAAACATTTTAATATGGGGGTCCGTTACGGACCCCAGAGCCCCTGGGACCACCACCTCCCGGGGCTGTGTACTGAATGGGAGGGGCCGCGCGGCCCCCCTCCTGTAGCCCTTGATGGCCCTGGGGACCACCACCCCCAGGGCCGGCTCCTGCAGTGTCCCGGGGTGCCTACCCCGGGACACTGTAGCTTGCTATGGCAGGACGGGAGCCTCGCGGCTCCCGTCCTGCCATAGCAAACTGCTTTGGATATAATATCCAAAGCGATTGCTTTTCCACATGGGGAGCAGCATGTCAGCTGCTCCCCATGTGGAACAGCAATGCCGGCTCCCAAGGGACGTGGGGAGCCGGCGGGACTGTGGGGGATTGGGGACCCCCCACAGTCCCCAACGGAGAGGGCCAGCCCCGGGGGATGGGGTCCCGGGGCAAGTAGTGGCTCGGGAGGGGGCCACGCGGCCCCCTCCCAAAAAAGAGAAAAAAATGTAAAAAAAAAAATGGAAAGGCCGGCCCCGGGGATGGGGTCCCCGGGGCCTTAAAATGGCCAGAGGAGGGGGCCACGCTGCCCCCTCAAAATAATAAATATAGAGGCCATGCCCCGGGGATGGGGTCCCCGGGGCCAATACAGGCCCGGGGAAGGGAGGCCACGTGGCCCCTTCCCGTTTTTTTTTTTTGTAATTTAAAAAAAGGGGTAAGGCCCTGGGGGATGGGGTCCCTAGGGCCCAAAAAGAGAAAAAAGGAAGGGGGCCACACAGCTCCCCTTCAGAGGACAAAAAATAAAAAAATAAAAAAACGATCGGGCCCGCAGGCCCCGCCCCTTCCTTCTCCACTCTGCAAACGCGCCCCTGGCGCGTTTGCAGAGAGGAACAAATTCCCTTGAATACTGGGGGTCCCTGGAGGCCAACTAGCCCACCAGGAACCTCCAGTATGCGCCAGGGGCTGCCTTGCAGAGACGTGTAGAGAGGCCACACCCCTTTACACCTCTCTGCAACGCAGCTCTGTGGCGCTTTTGGAGGTATATGGTGGGCTAGTTGGACTCCGGGGACCCTCAGGATTCAAGGGGACTTAATCCCCCAACTTAAAACGCGCCACGGGGCGTGTTTGCACAGTGGTGAGAGGGAGGGGGCGGGGCTTCAGGTGACATGTGTGCAAACAGGCCCCGTGGCGCGTTCTAAGATGGGAATTAAATCCCCTTCAATCCTGAGGGTCCCTGGGGGCCAACTAGCCCAACAGGTACATCCAGAAAGCGACAGAGCTGCGTTGCAGAGAGGTGTAAAAGGGGTGTGGCCTCTCTACACGTCTCTGCAACGCAGCCCCCTGACGCATATTGGAGGTTCCTGGTGGGCTA
Source organism: Calotriton arnoldi (assembly GCA_963921515.1). Classification (NCBI taxonomy): domain Eukaryota; kingdom Metazoa; phylum Chordata; class Amphibia; order Caudata; family Salamandridae; genus Calotriton; species Calotriton arnoldi. The sequence continues at coordinate 805,570 of CAWUFW010003240.1, forward strand.
GTTGGCCCCTAGGGACCCTCAGGATTCAAGGGGACTTAATCCCCCAACTTAAAACGCGCCACGGGCGCGTTTGCACAGATGTCACCTCAGACCCCGCCCCTCCCTTCACCATTGTGCAAATATTCCTCTAAAATCAGCCGAAATAGGAATTCCGATTTACTCACCTGTTATAAGGAGAGACCTCAGTGCTGTATCTTTCAGCCCAGTACTGGTCCTGAAAAGTAATTTTAACCGTACTTACCAGTAACTTGAATTTCCTTCCATAGGCTAACATTGACTGGTTTCACTTGGAAATTCTTCTAAGTGTGGAGTTTTGGAACTTTAAAATATTCCTCTAAAATCAGCCGAAATACGAATTCCGATTTACTCACCTGTTATCAGGAGAGACCTCAGTGCTGCATCTTTCAGCCCAGTACTGGTCCTGAAAAGTAATTTTAACCGTACTTACCAGTAACTTGAATTTCCTTCCATAGGCTAACATTGACTGGTTTCACTTGGAAATTCTTCTAAGTGTGGAGTTTTGGAACTTTAAAATATTCCTCTAAAATCAGCCGAAATACGAATTCCGATTTACTCACCTGTTATCAGGAGAGACCTCAGTGCTGCATGTTTCAGCCCAGTACTGATCCTCAAAAGTAATTTTAACCGTACTTACCGGTAACTTGAATTTCCTTCATAGGCTAACATTGACTGGTTTTCAGCAAAAAGTTTCAAAGTGTTGATTTTCACAAACTACAAATATTCCTTAAAAATCGCCTGTATGACTTAAACGCATTCTTTCAACTGTTTACAGGAGATGCACCAGTGCTGGATCCAGGATCCAACACTGAGTAAGAAAAAGTAACGATAACAGTTTTTACCTGCTAAGTGAATTTCCTTCCATAGGATAACATTGGTGATTCTATGAGAAAAAGTTTCTAAGTGTCAACTTTTAAAATACAATAATATTCCTTAAAAATCACGACTGTAACCAAAACGCTTTTACTCAACTGTTTACAGGAGATGTACCAGGACTGAATCTAGGATCCAGTCCTGTGGTTAGAAAAAGTAATCCATAAAGTAACTAATTGCATTTAACTAGAAATTCACATTGAGCTGAATGTTGCATTGTGTTTGAAAATGTGTTGCCCATTGCAACAACTGTAACTACTGTACTTAAAAGTCTATTGCCTATCTGCAAAGTATTTAAACTAAAGTAATTCATTAAGAGAAAGTATTTTTGTAATGTAATGTATAATGTAATTACAATGTAATTTAAAAAATAAAATATGTAAAAAAAATTGTTTCTAAAAATGTAGTAAATCAGTATGAAAAAAATTAATATAACAATTAATACATTTAAAAATTGTCATTTACAAAACCTTTGAAATTCACTAAAAAAACCGTAGGTTTCAGGCACGTTATAGTTAGAAATTAGCATTTAAAAAACCTTTGAAATTCACTGAAAAAACCATAGGTTTCAGACACGTTATAGTTACAAATTAGCATTTAAAAAACCTTTGAAATTCACTGAAAAAACCATAGGTTTCAGACACGTTATAGTTACAAATTAGCATTTAAAAAACCTTTGAAATTCACTGAAAAAACCATAGGTTTTAGGGACAGTTATAGTTACTTGGACATTGCACTCGTACAAAACCCGTGAAATTCCCCCGTTATAGTTAGTTCAGCTAACTATAACTCGCGCCCAGCAATGCACTGCTGATGACGTCACATATTACATCACTCATGACATGGTCAGTGACATCACTGATGACATCACTGATGACATCTCAAATGACATCACTGATGACATCATCCACGTGATAATCTGATGCACCTCCTCACACCCTAATATAACCTTTGATACACCCACTCTAAATTACAGACTGCCATTCGCAAAACCATAGACACTCCAACACCAATAACTACATACCCACTCACTGATTCTTAGGTCTACACACACACATCCACTCACTCACCTGTACAGTCACTCATACTTACGGTCACTCAGTACAGGACTATCATATGCACTCATACTCCTATATAGACACTCAAACACCGCCACTCATCCATAGAGGTACTCACACACCTAGTCAGTCATGCAAATAATTAAACACACTACCATTTACTCACCTATACAGTTATACACACACCAGCTCACTTACTCATACAAATACTAGCACATTCTTACGCTCTTATACAATCACTGATACAAGCACACACTCATCCATACAGCCACTATCACAATCAGTCACTCTCAGCTATAGCTATTTATATACTCCAACACACATATATACTGCCTTTCACATATGTAGTTACTCACACATGTACCACTGGGACATACATTCACTCACTAACACACTCTTACACACACTTACCCACCCATAAAGTCTATCACAGATGCACTCTTGAAACCATCCACCCAGTGAATCACCCACTCACACATCTATGCACAGAGTCGCACACACCCCTCCCACACAAACACTCAGGCACCCATACAGATACTCACACAAGCATTCAATAACTCAAATAGACACTCATGTAGCTATTCACAAACACATGCAGCCACTTACACAGCAACAGACAGACGGATACAGACATTCACCCAGTTTAGTCACTAACCCATGCATTCAGTAAGATACGTTAAATCACTCACTTATACAGTCAGTCACGCACCTACTAAATCATCCATACAGACACTTACACACCCACTCATTCTTCAATACGTCTTTTTCTATATATATTAAAAATATTTAAACTTTAGAGAAACACACAGTCACTGGATGATGTCATCAGTGATGTCATTTGAGATGTCATCAGTGATGTCATCAGTGATGTCACTGACCATGTCATGAGTAATGTAATATGTGACGTCATCAGCAGTGCATTGCGGAGCGCGAGTTATAGTTAGCTGAACTAACTATAACGGGGGAATTTCACGGGTTTTGTACGAGTGCAATGTCCAAGTAACTATAACTGTCCCTAAAACCTATGGTTTTTTCAGTGAATATATATATATATATATATATATATATATATATATATATATATATTAACACGTAACTTGGACCTTGATGCTTCATTAAACTTCTAAAAAGATATTCAAATCAGCTTCTGGAGTCTGTGCCCTGGTGTTGCGCCACAGTGGATGTTAATACTAAGGGATGTTTTTGTGCAGGAAGGCACACCATCCTACACCAAAACAATCATGAATGGTGTTTTGCTCTTTCTATCTGTTACAATCTAACGCCTGCTTTTGCATGACATCAGTTTTTTGGCGCTGCTTCAGATTTACACATCATTTGTAAATCTGGGGCAGCGTCAAAAAGCAATGAGTATTGCGGTGGAATGCCCAGAGCAACACCCATAGCACTCCCCTTTCATGAAGAAAACTCTGTGAAGGGATACTATATTGACAAAGCGGCGTTAAGCCACATAAATTGGCTTGCCACCACTTTGTAGATATAATGCAAAGCATTGCACCGGTATTCTGACAAAATATTGAAACAAAAATATTGTGCTACCAAAATATCATGTCTAAAATATTGTGATATGGAAATATCCTCTGCAAGAATATCGTTGTCAAGAATATCGATTTGTCAAGTAATATCGATTTTGAAAATATTGAAGTTATTAATATCGTTTTCAAAAAATAGTTGTTAATAATATCAGTTTTTAATTACTGTTATGCATTTTAGTATATCATTTAAATGTATATGTTGTACATTTTTTGCATAATTATTGTTTATGTTTTTTAATACAGGTCCATTTTTTGTAGTTATTTTATCAAATTGAATAATTTTCTGTGATTTTTAGTACCTTAGCGGGTCAATCAATCAATCAATCACGGCATTTATAGAGCGCGCTACTCACCCGGGAGGGTCTCAAGGCGCTGGGGGAGGGGGTAAGTTACTGCTCGAACAGCCAGGTCTTGAGCTGCTTCCTGAAGGCGAGATGGTCCTGGGTTCGCCGAAGGTGAGTGGGGAGGGAGTTCCAGGTCTTGGCCGCCAGGTAGGAGAAGGATCTTCCTCCGGCGGTGGTTCTGCGGATGCGTGGTACGGTGGCGAGGGCGTGGCTGGTTGATCGTAGCTGGCGTGTGGGCGTGTAGAAGGACATGCGGTCGTTGAGGTACTTTGGGCCCAGGTCGTGGAGGGCCTTGTGTGCGTGGGTGAGGAGTCTGAACGTGATTCTCTTGCTGACGGGGAGCCAGTGCAGGTCTTTCAGGTGTACGGTGATGTGGCTGTGTCAGGGGATGTCCAGGATGAGTCGTGCGGAGGCGTTCTGGATGCGCTGGAGTCTCTTTTGAAGTTTGGCTGTGGTTCCGGCGTAGAGGGTGTTCCCATAGTCCAGTCGGCTGGTGACGAGTGCCTGGGTGACGGTCTTCCTGGTTTCAGTGGGGATCCATCTGAAGATCTTGCGGAGCATGCGCAGGGTGTTGAAGCATGAAGATGAGACGGCGTTGACTTGTCTGGTCATCGACAGGGAGGAGTCCAGGATGAAGCCCAGGTTGCGTGCGTGGTCCGTTGGCTTGGGTGCGGTGCCCAGGGCCGGGGGCCACCAGGAGTCGTCCCAGGCGGAGGGTGATGAGCCCAGGATGAGGACTTCCGTCTTGTCTGAGTTCAGTTTAAGGCGGCTGTTCCTCATCCAGTCGGCGACGTCTCTCATCCCGTCGTGCAGGTTGGCTCTGGCGGTGGTGGGGTCGTTGGTGAGGGAGAGGATCAGCTGGGTGTCGTCGGCGTAGGAGATGATGTTGAGGTTGTGTCGGCGTGCGATGGCTGCGAGGGGGCTCATGTAGACGTTGAAGAGGGTCGGGCTGAGTGAGGATCCTTGTGGAACGCCGCAGATGACTTCGGTGGCTTCGGATCTGAACGGGGAGAGGCGGACTCTCTGGGTTCTTCCGGCGAGGAACGAGATGATCCATTCCAGTGCTTTCTCTCGGATTCCGATGTTGCTGAGGCGCTTCACTAGGTGTGCGGTGGCAGACGGTGTCGAACGCCGCGGAGAGGTCCAGGAGGATGAGGGCAGCTGTTTCCCCGTTGTCGGTTAGGGTTCTGATGTCGTCGGTGGCTGCGATAAGGGCGGTCTCGGTGCTGTGGTTGGCCCGAAACCCGGACTGCGAGGGGTCGAGGGATCCATTCGTCTCGAGGAAGGCGGCAAGCTGTCTGTTGACGGTCTTCTCGATGACTTTGGCCGGAAACGGAAGGAGCGAGATGGGGCGGTAGTTCTTGAGGTCGGTGAGGTCCGCCGTTGGTTTCTTCAGGAGGGCGGTAAGCTCGGCGTGCTTCCAGCTCTCCGGGAAGGTGGCGGTGTGGAAGGAGGAGTTGATGATGTCCCGGAGATGGGGTGCGATGGTGGCGTCGGCTTTGTTGAAGACGTGGTGTGGGCAGGGGTCGGTTGGTGATCCGGAGTGGATGGAGTTCATCGTGCGGGTGGTGTCTTCGGTGTTGATCGGGGTCCAGTTGCAGAGGGTGGTGGTGGCGGGCATTGGTTCGGCGGTAGGGTGCGTTGTTTGTGCGTCGAAGCTGTTGTGTATGTCGGTGATCTTGCGGTGGAAGAACGCGGAGAGTGAGTTGCAGAGGTCTTGCGAGGGGTGATGTCGTTGTTTCCGGCGCTGGGGTTGGAGAACTCTTTGACGATGCTGAAAAGTTCCTTGCTGTCATGGGCGTTGTTGTCCAGTCGTTCTTTGAGTGCCGACTTCTTGGTGGCACGGATCAGCTGGTGGTGTTTGCGGGTGGCGTGCTTGAGGGCGGTCCTGTTGTCTGTGGTCTGGACGAGTCGCCAGGTTTTCTCGAGAGTGCGGCAGTTCTTCTTGGATTCCTTGAGTTCGTTGGTGAACCAAGGGGTTTTCTTGCTTCCGGGTCTGCTGGGAGGGTTTTTAGTGGTGCGAGGTCGTCGGCGCAGGCGGTCAGCCACTTGGCGAGGTTGCTGGCTGCTTCGTTTGGGTCCGTTGTGTCGGTGGGTGTGTTCTGGCTGAGGGAGGCGGTGAGCTGCTCGGCGGTGATCTTGCTCCAGCTCCGGCGGGGAGCCTGTTGCGGGTGGTGGTGGGTCGCAGTCTTTCTGAAGCTGAAGTGGACGCAGCTGTGGTCGGTCCAGTGGAGTCCGGTGGCGTGGCTGAAGGAGATGTGCTTGCTGGACGAGAAGACGGGGTCAAGCGTGTGGCCGGCGTAGTGGGTGGGCGTGTTCACCAGTTGTTTGAGTCCGAGGTTGGCGAGGTTGTCCAGCAGGGCGGTGGTGTTTCTGTCGTTGTTGTTCTCCAGGTGGAAGTTGAGGTCCCCTAGGAGGATGTAGTCGGCGGAGGGCATGGCGTGCGGGCTGATGAAGTCTGCGATGTCTTCGCTGAATAGTGTGCGTGGTCCCGGGGGTCTGTAGATGAGGGTGCCTCGGAGGGTGGTCTTGGGGTCCGTGTGTATCTGGAAGTGTAGGTGTTCGGCGGCGGTGAAGGTCTCGTCGGAGTTAGTCGAGATGCGGATGGTGTTCTTGTGTACGATGGCGATGCCTCCTCCCGTCTGGTTGACGCGGTCCCTCCGGGTGATCTTGTATCCATCCGGGATGGCTATGGCGATGTCAGGCGCTGAGGAGGCGTTCATCCAGGTTTCGGTGAGGAAGGCGATGTCCGGTGCTGTTGCGTCGAGCAGGTCCCAGAGTTCCACGGCGTGCCTGTGGACGGAGCGGGTGTTCAGCAGGATGCATTTCAGGTGGTTGCTGCTGTTGCTCGACTTGGCGGAGGTGGTGCACGTCAGGGGGCAGGTGAATCGGCAGGTTTGGCAGGTGAAGGGTCCGTGGGTGCGTCTCGGTGAGGCTCGGTAGCAGGCAGGGTTCCGGCCGGCATTGAGTGCGGTGAGTGTGGCGGCGTCGTAGGTCCGTCGAGTGGTGTTGCATCGGTGGGATCCAGGGGTTCTGGCGCTGGGCGCGGTCCAGTCGCGGACGGGCGCAGACGGGCTTGCCTTGGCGCGCCTTCGGCGCGCCAGCGCCAGCGCGCCGCTGCGCGGCGTGCAGCGGCCGCCATTTATGGGGAGGTGGGAGGGAGGAGCAGCTGGGAGGCGGGAGGCAGGGGCAGCGAATGGGCAGTCAGGGGCGGGGCCGCAGGGGACGCAGCGGCGGGGAATGGCGATAGGCAGCGAGGGGCACAGAAGGAAAAGCGGGGGGAGAGCAGGCAAATCACGGGTAAACAACAGTGGGGCAGCGAGGGGCACAGAAGGAAAAAACGGGGGGAGAGCAGGCAAATCACGGGTACAACAACAGTGGGGCAGCGAGGGGCACAGAAGGAAAAACGGGGGAGAGCAGGCAAATCACGGGCACAACAACAGTGGGGCAGCGAGGGGCACAGAAAGGAAAAAACGGGGGAGAGCAGGCAAATCACGGGCACAACAACAGTGGGGCAGCGAGGGGCACAGAAGGAAAAACGGGGGAGAGCAGGCAAATCACGGGCACAACAACAGTGGGGCAGCGAGGGGCACAGAAAGGAAAAAACGGGGGAGAGCAGGCAAATCACGGGTAAACAACAGTGGGGCAGCGAGGGGCACAGAAAGGAAAAAACGGGGGGAGAGCAGGCAAATCACGGGCACAACAACAGTGGGGCAGCGAGGGGCACAGAAGGAAAAACGGGGGAGAGCAGGCAAATCACGGGCACAACAACAGTGGGGCAGCGAGGGGCACAGAAAGGAAAAGGGGAGACAAGCAGACAAAACTGGCACCGGGGCCACAAGCGGAGGGCGATCTTACCTACAGGAGCAGCGGGCAGACAGCACAGGCGGAGCTGTGTGGTGGGGGAGCGACCTACCTGGCAAGGTCAAGGGTCGCTCTCCTCACCGTGCAGCGGCCGCCATTTATGGGGAGGTGGGAGGGAGGAGCAGCTGGGAGGCGGGAGGCAGGGGCAGCGAATGGGCAGTCAGGGGCGGGGCCGCAGGGGACGCAGCGGCGGGGAATGGCGATAGGCAGCGAGGGGCACAGAAGGAAAAACGGGGGGAGAGCAGGCAAATCACGGGTAAACAACAGTGGGGCAGCGAGGGGCACAGAAGGAAAAACGGGGGGAGAGCAGGCAAATCACGGGTAAACAACAGTGGGGCAGCGAGGGGCACAGAAGGAAAAACGGGGGAGAGCAGGCAAATCACGGGCACAACAACAGTGGGGCAGCGAGGGGCACAGAAAGGAAAAACGGGGGGAGAGCAGGCAAATCACGGGCACAACAACAGTGGGGCAGCGAGGGGCACAGAAGGAAAAACGGGGGGAGAGCAGGCAAATCACGGGCACAACAACAGTGGGGCAGCAAGGGGCACAGAAAGGAAAAACGGGGGGAGAGCAGGCAAATCACGGGTAAACAACAGTGGGGCAGCGAGGGGCACAGAAAGGAAAAACGCGGGGGAGAGCAGGCAAATCACGGGTAAACAACAGTGGGGCAGCGAGGGGCACAGAAAGGAAAAAACGGGGGAGAGCAGGCAAATCACGGGCACAACAACAGTGGGGCAGCGAGGGGCACAGAAGGAAAAACGGGGGGAGAGCAGGCAAATCACGGGCACAACAACAGTGGGGCAGCGAGGGGCACAGAAAGGAAAAACGGGGGAGAGCAGGCAAATCACGGGCACAACAACAGTGGGGCAGCGAGGGGCACAGAAAGGAAAAAACGGGGGAGAGCAGGCAAATCACGGGTACAACAACAGTGGGGCAGCGAGGGGCACAGAAGGAAAAACGGGGGAGAGCAGGCAAATCACGGGCACAACAACAGTGGGGCAGCGAGGGGCACAGAAAGGAAAAGGGGAGACAAGCAGACAAAACTGGCACCGGGGCCACAAGCGGAGGGCGATCTTACCTACAGGAGCAGCGGGCAGACAGCACAGGCGGAGCTGTGTGGTGGGGAGCGACCTACCTGGCAAGGTCAAGGGTCGCTCTCCTCACCGTGCAGCGGCCGCCATTTATGGGGAGGTGGGAGGGAGGAGCAGCTGGGAGGCGGGAGGCAGGGGCAGCGAATGGGCAGTCAGGGGCGGGGCCGCAGGGAGCGCAGCGGCGGGAATGGCGATAGGCAGCGAGGGGCACAGAAGGAAAAACGGGGGAAAGCAGGCAAATCACGGGTAAACAACAGTGGGGCAGCGAGGGGCACAGAAGGAAAAACGGGGGAGAGCAGGCAAATCACGGGTACAACAACAGTGGGGCAGCGAGGGGCACAGAAGGAAAAACGGGGGGAGAGCAGGCAAATCACGGGCACAACAACAGTGGGGCAGCGAGGGGCACAGAAAGGAAAAAACGGGGGGAGAGCAGGCAAATCACGGGCACAACAACAGTGGGGCAGCGAGGGGCACAGAAGGAAAAACGGGGGAGAGCAGGCAAATCACGGGCACAACAACAGTGGGGCAGCGAGGGCACAGAAGGAAAAACGGGGGGAGAGCAGGCAAATCACGGGCACAACAACAGTGGGGCAGCGAGGGGCACAGAAAGGAAAAAACGGGGGAGAGCAGGCAAATCACGGGTACAACAACAGTGGGGCAGCGAGGGGCACAGAAAGGAAAAAACGGGGGGAGAGCAGGCAAATCACGGGTAAACAACAGTGGGGCAGCGAGGGGCACAGAAAGGAAAAACGGGGGGAGAGCAGGCAAATCACGGGCACAACAACAGTGGGGCAGCGAGGGGCACAGAAGGAAAAACGGGGGAGAGCAGGCAAATCACGGGCACAACAACAGTGGGGCAGCGAGGGGCACAGAAAGGAAAAAACGGGGGGAGAGCAGGCAAATCACGGGTAAACAACAGTGGGGCAGCGAGGGGCACAGAAGGAAAAACGGGGGAGAGCAGGCAAATCACGGGCACAACAACAGTGGGGCAGCGAGGGGCACAGAAGGAAAAACGGGGGAGAGCAGGCAAATCACGGGCACAACAACAGTGGGGCAGCGAGGGGCACAGAAAGGAAAAACGAGGGGAGAGCAGGCAAATCACGGGTACAACAACAGTGGGGCAGCGAGGGGCACAGAAAGGAAAAACGGGGGGAGAGCAGGCAAATCACGGGCACAACAACAGTGGGGCAGCGAGGGGCACAGAAAGGAAAAACGGGGGGAGAGCAGGCAAATCACGGGCACAACAACAGTGGGGCAGCGAGGGGCACAGAAGGAAAAACGGGGGGAGAGCAGGCAAATCACGGGCACAACAACAGTGGGGCAGCGAGGGGCACAGAAAGGAAAAAGCGGGGGAGAGCAGGCAAATCACGGGTACAACAACAGTGGGGCAGCGAGGGGCACAGAAGGAAAAACGGGGGAGAGCAGGCAAATCACGGGCACAACAACAGTGGGGCAGCGAGGGGCACAGAAAGGAAAAGGGGAGACAAGCAGACAAAACTGGCACCGGGGCCACAAGCGGAGGGCGATCTTACCTACAGGAGCAGCGGGCAGACAGCACAGGCGGAGCTGTGTGGTGGGGAGCGACCTACCTGGCAAGGTCAAGGGTCGCTCTCCTCACCGTGCAGCGGCCGCCATTTATGGGGAGGTGGGAGGGAGGAGCAGCTGGGAGGCGGGAGGCAGGGGCAGCGAATGGGCAGTCAGGGGGCGGGGCCGCAGGGGACGCAGCGGCGGGGAATGGCGATAGGCAGCGAGGGGCACAGAAGGAAAAACGGGGGGAGAGCAGGCAAATCACGGGTAAACAACAGTGGGGCAGCGAGGGGCACAGAAGGAAAAAACGGGGGAGAGCAGGCAAATCACGGGCACAACAACAGTGGGGCAGCGAGGGGCACAGAAGGAAAAACGGGGGGAGAGCAGGCAAATCACGGGCACAACAACAGTGGGGCAGCGAGGGGCACAGAAAGGAAAAACGGGGGGAGAGCAGGCAAATCACGGGCACAACAACAGTGGGGCAGCGAGGGGCACAGAAGGAAAAACGGGGGAGAGCAGGCAAATCACGGGCACAACAACAGTGGGGCAGCGAGGGGCACAGAAAGGAAAAAACGGGGGGAGAGCAGGCAAATCACGGGTAAACAACAGTGGGGCAGCGAGGGGCACAGAAAGGAAAAACGGGGGAGAGCAGGCAAATCACGGGTACAACAACAGTGGGGCAGCGAGGGGCACAGAAAGGAAAAACGGGGGGAGAGCAGGCAAATCACGGGCACAACAACAGTGGGGCAGCGAGGGGCACAGAAGGAAAAACGGGGGAGAGCAGGCAAATCACGGGCACAACAACAGTGGGGCAGCGAGGGGCACAGAAAGGAAAAACGGGGGGAGAGCAGGCAAATCACGGGTACAACAACAGTGGGGCAGCGAGGGGCACAGAAAGGAAAAACGGGGGAGAGCAGGCAAATCACGGGTACAACAACAGTGGGGCAGCGAGGGGCACAGAAGGAAAAACGGGGGAGAGCAGGCAAATCACGGGCACAACAACAGTGGGGCAGCGAGGGGCACAGAAAGGAAAAGGGAGACAAGCAGACAAAACTGGCACCGGGGCCACAAGCGGAGGGCGATCTTACCTACAGGAGCAGCGGGCAGACAGCACAGGCGGAGCTGTGTGGTGGGGAGCGACCTACCTGGCAAGGTCAAGGGTCGCTCTCCTCACCGTGCAGCGGCCGCCATTTATGGGGAGGTGGGAGGAGGAGCAGCTGGGAGGCGGGAGGCAGGGGCAGCGAATGGGCAGTCAGGGGCGGGGCCGCAGGGAGCGCAGCGGCGGGAATGGCGATAGGCAGCGAGGGCACAGAAGGAAAAACGGGGGAGAGCAGGCAAATCACGGGTAAACAACAGTGGGGCAGCGAGGGGCACAGAAGGAAAAACGGGGGGAGAGCAGGCAAATCACGGGTAAACAACAGTGGGGCAGCGAGGGGCACAGAAGGAAAAACGGGGGGAGAGCAGGCAAATCACGGGCACAACAACAGTGGGGCAGCGAGGGGCACAGAAAGGAAAAACGGGGGGAGAGCAGGCAAATCACGGGTACAACAACAGTGGGGCAGCGAGGGGCACAGAAGGAAAAACGGGGGGAGAGCAGGCAAATCACGGGCACAACAACAGTGGGGCAGCGAGGGGCACAGAAGGAAAAACGGGGGGAGAGCAGGCAAATCACGGGCACAACAACAGTGGGGCAGCGAGGGGCACAGAAAGGAAAAAACGGGGGAGAGCAGGCAAATCACGGGTAAACAACAGTGGGGCAGCGAGGGGCACAGAAAGGAAAAACGGGGGAGAGCAGGCAAATCACGGGTAAACAACAGTGGGGCAGCGAGGGGCACAGAAAGGAAAAACGGGGGAGAGCAGGCAAATCACGGGCACAACAACAGTGGGGCAGCGAGGGGCACAGAAGGAAAAACGGGGGGAGAGCAGGCAAATCACGGGCACAACAACAGTGGGGCAGCGAGGGGCACAGAAAGGAAAAACGGGGGAGAGCAGGCAAATCACGGGTAAACAACAGTGGGGCAGCGAGGGGCACAGAAAGGAAAAAACGGGGGGAGAGCAGGCAAATCACGGGTAAACAACAGTGGGGCAGCGAGGGGCACAGAAAGGAAAAAAACGGGGGAGAGCAGGCAAATCACGGGCACAACAACAGTGGGGCAGCGAGGGGCACAGAAGGAAAAACGGGGGAGAGCAGGCAAATCACGGGCACAACAACAGTGGGGCAGCGAGGGGCACAGAAAGGAAAAAGCGGGGGGAGAGCAGGCAAATCACGGGTAAACAACAGTGGGGCAGCGAGGGGCACAGAAAGGAAAAAACGGGGGGAGAGCAGGCAAATCACGGGTAAACAACAGTGGGGCAGCGAGGGGCACAGAAGGAAAAAACGGGGGGAGAGCAGGCAAATCACGGGCACAACAACAGTGGGGCAGCGAGGGGCACAGAAAGGAAAAGGGAGACAAGCAGACAAAACTGGCACCGGGGCCACAAGCGGAGGGCGATCTTACCTACAGGAGCAGCGGGCAGACAGCACAGGCGGAGCTGTGTGGTGGGGGAGCGACCTACCTGGCAAGGTCAAGGGGCAAGGTCGTGGGTTTATGAGGTTACAGGGTGGGAAGACATTTAATTAAATTACTCAATAATTAGTTTTTCATTAATATTAATTATTAGATTGATAATTAATTATGTTAATTGTGTAATTAATTTTCTTAAGTTCCATTTTAGGTGCAGGTTGTGAGTTTATAGGAGTACCATGTGGAAAGGTATTAAATTACATTTCTTTAAGTTACATTTTAGGTGTATGTTGTGGAGTTTATAGGGGTACAGGGTGGGAAGTAAAGAAATTATAATTAATTAAAAATAGTCTTTAATTAATATTAAATATTTATTTGATAATTAATTATGTTAATGGTGCAATTAATTTTTTTAATGAAATTTTAGGTGTGGGTTATGGGTTTTGTAGGTGTATAGGGTGATAAGTAAATTAATCTTAATTAAGTAATAACTCATTTTTAATTGATATTAATTATTTAATTGATAATTAATTATGTTAATTGTGTAAATACTATTTTATTACTTTAAATTGTAGGAGTGGGTTATGTGTTTTGTAGGGGTATAGGGTGGAATGTAACTAAATTTGAATTATTTAATAATTAAATATTTGTTAATTAACTTTCAAATAATATTAATTCTTTACATGAAAAATAATTATGTAAATTGTGCGATATATTAATTTGGTTTTATTATAATGTGTGTTGTTGTTTTTGTATGTGTAAAGGGTGTGTAGGAAATTAATTATACTAAATAATACAGTTTATTTATAAAAATTATTGAAATGATAAATAATTATGTAAAATATGCAAATACATTATTTTTTCTATTATATATCAGTTTTAATATTTGTAGGAGTAAATCGTGGGAAGTTAATTACATATCAATAATTTATTATAACTTAGGTGTCCATTACGATGACGGACGGTAAAAAATCCGCCAACTACCACAGCGGAAAAAATCCGCCCGCCTACACCGTCTGAATACCGACCGAGCAATTACGATGCCGCGAACCGAAAACCGCCGGAGGCGGAAAATAAACAAAGAATACCGCCCGCCCATGTCCGAGTGTAAGTCCATCCGCCCGCCACGGACGGAAAGACGCACGACAACCCAAAACCGCCCGCCCTGACGACCGAGACACCGCCCGTGAAATTAGGATCGCACCGACATGAGCGCGGAAAACCACAAATACACCGCCCGCCAGCGTAAACAACAGTGACGAAAATGGACACGGCGGAAGCACTGGCGGCCACGTCCATGCACAGAAATCATCCGCAGACAAAACCAAACACACACAACATGGCCAACAAGTCCACACAGCAACCCACGCACAAATACCCAAACACAGTACACATTCCGGAAACACCCCCCCTGGACAAACAAATCAACTACAAATCCCAGAACACTAGCCACAACACACCTGAAAACAACAGACCATCATGACACACCCACATAGGTAAGTACAAAACCAGCCCCTTCACAGACCACAACCCCCTGCAACATTACAAACTGAGGACGAGAGCACACAACACAGCGAGACAGAAAGGACAGCAGCACACCACAGACACGCATAAATCACACACATCACCACCACCACCACCAAACACCGGCCACACAAACCCCCTGCACATCACACACCACACACCGCACCAGCACCACAAACACCAAAACACACACCATGGCATCACACAGAATGCCCAAGTTCACTTCCACTGAGCTGACGGTCATGGTCGACGAGATCGTCAAGGTGCACCCACAAATCTATGGCAACCAGGTCCAACAGACACCACTAGCCACCAGAACCCGGTTGTGGAGCAGGATCGTAGACCAGGTCAATGCAGTCGGGAACGTGCCACGCAACAGAGGCGAAATCAACAAAAGGTGGAACGACCTGAAAAGCGTGGTCAAGAAGAAGGAGGCAAAGAATCGTGAGCTGGCTGCCAGGACTGGCGGAGGTAATCCCGCGCTATTCAAGACCTTCAAGGCGTGGGAGGAGAAGGTGCGAGTCATCATACATCCGGAGATCCTCACCGGATTACCAGGGGGAGTGGAGGCTGGTAAGTACAAACAAACGTATACCAGCACACCGCCATGTACTCACATGCACTACCACTATGCCATAGCTCCTAGGGACAAACACCCCCATGTCCAGAACACACTATACACAAGACAACACTAACACATGCAAAAGACACTACCACACACCCAGCCCAAACCTACCAACTAACAAAACCATGGGGGCATGTGTACAGTCAGCCAGCACCGCAACTCCCACCAGGTCCCCTTGTACTCCAGAAGCGCCAGAAGGAGCACCCCCACACCCACACCCATGTGTCAGCCATAGCTGCACTAACCAACAAGTAACAGGTAAGTAGCCGGAACACAAAGTCAGTGGGTCGGAGGGGGACAGCTGAAGTACAACACCCACCAGGCCCCCACTCCCACAGACCAGCAAGGTGGAGCACTCCCCACACCCATGTGTCAGGCACAGCTGCAGTAACCGACAACTAACAGGTAAGTAGCCGGAACACAAAGTCAGTGGGTCGGAGGGGGGACAGCTGAAGTACAACACCCACCAGGCCCCCACTCCCACAGACCAGCAAGGTGGAGCACTCCCCACACCCATGTGTCAGGCACAGCTGCAGTAACCGACAACTAACAGGTAAGTAGCCGGAACACAATGTCAGTGGGTCGGAGGGGGACAGCTGAAGTACAACACCCACCAGGCCCCCACTCCCACAGACCAGCAAGGTGGAGCACCCCTCCCTCCCAGCACCATGTGGCATCCATTGCATTGCGCACTCAAAAACAACCTGTAGGTGGGAAACTGTACAGGGCGGGGTGTCTGTAGGCATGAGGACTGTACTACGACTGACACATGGGACATGTCACGTAGCAGAGGAACACGCAGCACTGCTCCCAGTCACAATCATGTGACCAACGTGCACACGGACATGTATTACAGAGTCATACCCCACATGACCCATCACAGATACAGCAACACCCAAGGAGCCACGTCTGCATGCACAAGTCCCACTGGAGTACAGACCCACACGGCATGCACTGTGCCACCCACCACACACATCAGCAACACCATCGAAGTCTTGTCCATGTAGTCCTAACTGCCTGTCACCCACACATCGGACAACAACGCCCATGTAAGACAGACCTTACTAGAAGTACCAGCTTGGAACCACAATATTGCACACAAAGACAACTGGACCCATGAAACACACAGGCACACAATGCACATTCAACATATCATCCATCCCATCTCTCAGCCCCAGTGTCATGAAAGGTATGTCATCCGAACAGCTGGCCCTCATACAGTAGTCATGCAAAGATACCTGCCCATGACAAATCATGTGCCTGCAGTGACTGAAGCGCACGTCACACTGCGAGTAACAACACACATAATGTAGTCAACACCCCAAGAGCACTGCATTGATGCACATGTACGAGGGCAGCACGCACACAAAGGATTTGGCCCATCTGCAATACGTCGTGTGGCACACAACAAGCACGAACTCACAACAATGCTACCAATGTAATGTCCATGAATGATAACAGTCAGCAGATATGCCGGGCATGTCAGACAGACACACACCTTCGTCTATGCACTGTCATGTTGCCAGAA
Source organism: Calotriton arnoldi (assembly GCA_963921515.1). NCBI lineage: Eukaryota > Metazoa > Chordata > Amphibia > Caudata > Salamandridae > Calotriton > Calotriton arnoldi. The sequence goes on from CAWUFW010003240.1 coordinate 822,079, forward strand.
CACATGTCACGTCCTGCACCCATTACTCACAGTATGTACCCCAAAAGCATATTTCAACCCAAAAGCGTTTAGGGGCTGAACCCCCTTTTGGCATCAGCGTTTCTAAGCGTACCATTTGAACACCAAAAGCATCGTTCAACCCAACATCGTCGATGGTCCTGGAGCCCGCATACACCCGACCCACAAAATGTAGGAGCATAGCAACACACACCCATCGGCATTGCTAATCCGTCCCATGCCACATGTCCACATCACACAGTTCCATTGCCTAGCCCACGCATACACACATCGTACATCCACACACACGCCCCTGGGAAACCTGTGCACGACAGTGCACGAACTGTGAATGTCAGACAACCAATACATACTTTGCCAGGTGCAACACAATGACCTATCTCATTCTCCCCACAGGTGCCGAACTGCTGGATGCTGTAGAGGGAGACAGCAGCCAGCACAGCCAGTCCGCAAGCCCCCGACCCGGACTCACGGATGTAGAGGAGCTGGACACCTCATCGGACGCGGACCACCCAGCAGGCCCATCTGCAGTGGCAGGGCACAACCGCTCCCCAGGGCCCCTCCTGCCCACCAACCCATCACCCAGGGCTGCTGACCAGTCACAGACCCCTGCTGCCATGGTCGTTGCGGCCACCACCACCGCCGCAACCACCACCACCACCACCACCACGCCATCCCTCGCCACAGCCCCTGCACAAGGGTAGGCACGGCCGTCGGGCTCCACCCTGGGAGCCAGAGCGAGGACCGTGGTGAGCAATGTGGCTAGTGGGCAGGTCGGTGGCAGCAGTACTGGTAGGAGGAGCAGGGCCAGGCCAACGCCAACTGTGCCTGGGAGCCAAGCCCTGCCGCAAATCGACAGAGTCCTTGGGGCCTATCAAGAGGCCCAAGGAGAATGGGCCAGGTCGGCTAGCGACACGCGGGAGGTCCTTGCGGTGTTGAGGTCCATGGACGCCCATATGGGCCAAATCGCGGCCCTCATGGGCCAGCTGGTGGTGGGGGGAGGGCACAAGCAAGGCCAGCAACACCACCTCCGCCACCACCTGCTGTGGCGCAGGGTCGTGCAGCATCGCGTTCCCCTGCGTCCACAGCGAGTGAGCACTCCTCAGCCACCACCAGCGGCACATCAACACACCCCCCTACCAAACGTGGAAGGGGCCGTCCGAAGAGGAAACAGGTGTCCAGAGAGGACTTCGCACGCACCAAACGCCAGTGAGTCAGCCAGCCACCTTGACCACCTACTGCATTGACTTGTAATACGATCCTACCCCACACTGCCATGTGAATGGCATGTGTCTGTTGGACTGTGGACATAGAACTCCATGGGTACACCTTGACCATCACGCAGCCATGACCGTCAACTCATTGTCACAGCATGCACCACATTTGTCATCACCTTGCACACAATCACATGTCACCGCTGTTAATAAATACACCTTGATCACAATCGGCTTAATGTGTCCTGGGTTTATTCAACGATGTGCAATCGCCACCATGAGCAGAAATGCATCTGCTGTGTGGTATGTCGATGGGACAGGAGAGGCTGTAGGGACCTAGGGGTGAAAAACAGAACAAGAGTACATTCAATGAGTGTGTCACACACTCATCACACAGTACTTGTCACCAACTACAAGCAATGTACACACATCTCACAGAGCAACAGGGCACAATGCTACAGCCACTGTCAGTGGCATACCAACCTGGACATGGACCATTGACACACAGCACTCAGTGAACAAAAGGCCCCCGTGACAGAGCACACATACACCTGCACAACTACAGCTACATCAGCCATCGTACATGGACACTCACCGTCAAGTGAAGTAGCGGGCGATGAGCTGCTGACGCACATTCACAGCTTCATCCTCTCCACTGTCCTCTTCACTAGAGCTGTCCTGGTCTGCAGGCTGGGGCCCTGGTTGATCTCCGTCATCCACAATTAGGGGGATCTGCTTGCGGATAGCCAGATTGTGCAGCATGCAGCAAGCCACAACTATCTGGCACACCTTCTGTGGGGAGTACGCCAGTGCGACCCCGGTGCGGTCCAGGCATCTGAACCTGGACTTGAGGAGGCCAAAGGTCCGCTCAACCACACGTCTGGTCCTCCCATGTGCCTCATTGTAGCGGACATCAGCTGGGCTCCCAGGACGTCGTAATGGGCTGAGCAGCCAGGGCCCATTCGGGTAAGCAGAGTCACCTGGGTGTGAGGGACACAGAGAACCGTTGCAATTCCAACTGGACACAAGACAGCATCGCACAGCCAGCACGCTACACTACTCCACATACTCACCAACAATCCAGCCACGGTCCGGTTGCAGATCGGTCATCAGACGTGGTAGGATGCTGTTGCGCATGATGTGCGCGTCATGGGCCGATCCTGGGAATTTCGCACACACGTGTGAAATCACCATGTCCGCAAGGCACACCACTTGCACATTCAGGGAGTGCGTGTGCTTCCGGTTGCGGTAGAGGTGCTCAGTGGCCTGTGGTGCAACAAGGCCAACATGGGTGCAGTCTATTGCACCAACGACGTGGGGATCCGTCCAAGGGCATAGAAAGCACCCTTCACTGCCGCCAATTCACGAGCCCTGGGGAATCGGATGTATCTGTTCCTGTACAGCATCATGGCTGACAGTACATCCCTGAGCACCATGCTGAACATGGGTTGGGACATCCCACCTCCACTGCCCACTGTGTGTTGGAATGACCCAGTGGCGAAGAAATGCAGTGCAGCCATCACCTTAGCCGTGGGGGTGAATGCTGTTGGATACACCCTGCGAGGACGGAGGTGGGGTTCCAACAAGGCACATAGACGATGCAGGGTGGGTCGGTCCAGACGATATTTGCGGATGACCTCCACATCCACCATGTCTGACAGCAATTGGTAGGGGCGATGAATGTTTGGTCTCCGCCTAGGAAAGATGGAAGTGGACACATGTCAAAGCAACACGCCACATGGCATATTCACATACACAAAACATAAATGACTGAGCAGGCAATTGAATAACAGAACAGCTGACAAGTAGGGACAGCACAGCCACAATACACTTACACAGGTCCCCTACCAATAGCAATGGGCAGTGACACACCCCATTGCTATGAGCATGCACATGGGGATCTAGGCCTCAATAACTTGTAAGGCATGCTGATGGTAACAGACTGCATATTCGGCAAGCGGCAACACCACGGCAACATGACTAGCTGCTGTGCATCACACTGCTTCCGAGGCTGGGTGTGTAGGGCACACACCAACAACGCTATGGACACAGGCTGAGCGGCCAAAACAAGTGGGACCTGTGGCACGAGGGGATATGAGACAGTCATTGATGTCACTACTGCACCCTATGTACAGCACTGTACGGATCACACCTCCAGAAACATTGACAGGTGTACACATTGACAGCCCCATGCCAACACGGCTGTGTGCTTGCAATTACACATCACAAGTGACACGTAACATTGCACGTGCCAAGTGGCAGATGTACATAGTGAAAGATGGCATGTGTGTGCATATGCATATCCCATGCTCCCATGCCAATGTGTACATGATGATGTGCCAACAGACATGTGGAGGCTGAGCACTGGCCGTCCCTGCCTATGCACACAGCATGTTGTGGCCCTGTCCATTGTGGACCTGCACCCACACGCAAATCATGGCCACACCTGCAGATGCATTGCGCACATTATACTGTGTGGTGCACATGGCATCAGCGGACTGTACCCGCCATGGGCCAGGCCCTTACGGCCAACTCCAATGACCCTCGCGGTTGCACCCTGCGTGTTCCACTATGGAGGTAGGCGTCCATGGCCAGCTGGGAGCAGGCCAACGTCTGCAATTGAAGCTGCCAGACATGGTACACGAATTGCAGCAGCTTGTACCCACTGAAACTGCCCCAGGGGGTTATATGTGTGTGTGAGTGGGACAGGCATAACCACAGCTACCTGGCACTGCAGCCTGGCACCCCTCGACAACACCTGCTGCTGCCACCACTCCACCTACACGTGGATGACGCTGAGGACATGTCCAGGTCCACTCACCAGCGAGGAGCTGGAGATCCTGGATTCCGAGCTCCACGCACACTGCACATGGCTATTCCTTGCGAAAGTTGTGTGTGAGAGACAACTGCAGTGTGTGTGGGAGTGCATGTGGGGGACACACATGTCGTTGCTCCGCAGCACTATGAGTCAGAGCCTGTGGTGTTCAAACATGCACTGCTCACCATGCTGACTGCAGGTGGCATGGGTATGTGAGCTCTCGGGCGCTTTGACCTGTCTGTCCCTCCCGAGTGGTGGTACATGGCAACTTCATGTCAGACATCCAGTGACACAGACAATTGGCAATGCAGGTCTCAGTGCACTTGTTGGTCGTGTGGAAGTCAGGCTGGGGCCATGCTGCCCTTCTCAGTCCCAGCAGGCCTGGCCTGCACATTGACTGCACAATGCCAGTAGGTGCCGACACAGACTGCCTAGTGGGTTACATGTGTCTCCTGTTCAGGACCCTCCGGATGAGCGCTAACTCAGTCCTGTCGATTGGACACACCGTGCCTCGTGATAGGGATGTGTGTGTGAGATAGTGGCACTGAATGTGACCTCCGTTGCGGGGTGGGCCATGCACAGGGCGAGTACGTTGATGGTTGCGCAGTGTTGGTCACAGTGGGTACACCCACACAGATGTGTTGCCTTGTGATCTTTTTCTAGGTCCGCCTGACAATGGACAGTAGATGTGGGCAGACTACACATTGCTCGATGTGCTGTCTATATGCATGTGCCTTCACACCAGGCACAACTGCCCCTGCACATGTGACCCCTGCTGCACTCAGTGCTGGGTCTGTTGAGCTGATGCACCATCTGTGCGTGGGGCAGACAGCTCTGCTCACTTCCGTCATTGCCCATGACATCACTTTGCCGCAGGTGACATGGATCATGGAGGGCCCACATGTACGCGTGGGTGGACTACACAAGACTGTCCAATGGTTGTCACCCCCAGTCAGTGCTTCGAATGGGTAGAATGTGGTGCTGGTACTCATTTTAATGTGTCGAGTGGGCGGGGCTGGGTGCGGGGCTACATGCAAGACATGGGAAGTTCATCGGCTGATCTACTAGTTGCAATACACACGAGACACGTCTTTTTCCGACCACATCAGGGTCATTCCTTAAACTGGCTGAAAATCAAACAGTCATCTTTTGCACTGTCCTCATGGCCTCCCCTCGCTCACCCCAATATGCGTTTGCACCTGAGCAGCTAGCGCATGCACAAGCAGCTCCAAGCTCGCCCCAGAGAGGCCATGGAGTGTATGTGTGGGTCCAGTTGAACAAGTGGTCTGTCTCACGGTATGATAAGTGGCGGGACGCCGTCCACCTGCGTGGTGCCCCGACTCGAGACACGGGCAACATTGACAATGCATGACAGGCTCCGCAGTCCGGATACACCACCTGCAACACACAGAGGCTGTAGCTGCCCTAGCGGGCCAGGCCGCGTCCAACTGGAGCTCATGGCCCCACACATTCACTCTTTGGCCTCTCTGGGGCGAGCTTGGAGCTGCTTGTGCACGCGCTGGCTTCTCTGTTGCAATGGCATGTAACGTGTGTGGGTGTATTGGCAATGGGTGGGATGGTGCGAGCCACCTTCCGTGACGTCACTCCTGCTTGTGATGTGTGCGTCCCCCACTACTTCCATTTGACTTGTGCCATACTACACATTGAGGATGTGTTGCCTGCGTGATGTGACCAGGAGGAGCGCGCCATGACCTCTCACCCACCATGCTCCACTGCCATCCCGTGCCCTGGATTGCCTGTGCAAGTGGACAATGTTGGGGATACACCAGGTCGACAGGGGATGTGAGTGCCTTGGCAAGGGCCTGGCGGACGCACAGCAGTGTCCAGCATGTCCACGGAGGGTGGGCTGACGTCTACACTTGATGCAGCATTGATCGTGTGCCCGCCTGTTGTGCACACACGAGTTCACATTCATCCCCAGACAGGTGGTCTTTACAAATTCCCAGGAGAGCGGCAATGTACTGTTCCTGAATCCTCCCAACACAGCGTGTTTCAACATTGCATGTGCGCACCTACCCGTCACACCCACCCACCTGAGCCATGCGTAACTCCCGCTTCACATGACACATGTGTGTCTTCCACAGTTGTGCAACTCATTTGCGTTGACATCCAATGACAGTGGACTACATGGTCATCTCACGACTGCCGTGTACTTCACACACTCTCATCCTCTCTCATTCGTACTTGTGAAATGAATCAGCAGAGACACATTTTTGCTTCAAAACATGTATTGGGACTTATGTCCTCTGTGATGCAGTATAGTGGACACAACTGGCAGCGAAATGCATGTGGAGGATATACTCAGCATGATTGCACATAGCATAGGGTGTAGGGGTACATGTCATTAGTTGTTGACTGTGGGATGTGTGCTTCAGAGTTACAACTGCTTAGCCGTTGCTGTGCTAATGTACATTTGCTAATTACTGTGGTGCTGCTGACTTTGACACAGACAGTATACATTTAGCCTACCAGTCCGCTTGTCATCATGGGCACAGTGCATCTCAGTTCCATGTTACAGGTTTGCTGCTATAGTTACTCATACACACGTGCGTGGAGGTGACATCAGGGCATGGGCTTACGTGCATGCAACGGCGTCCCACTTGTTGTTGCGATGTGGTGGGTACTGGCCATGTCACAGTCACTGGGCTCATGTTGTTGGTGGATGCACTTGGTGTCCATGCAAAGGTCCTGGCACGGACGTTCAGAGGGAGGTGAGGTGACAGCTCTCACATACTACAGCAGGACGATTACTGTCCACTGACCGGTGCATATGTTCATGGGCGCAGGATCCATATCATGGCATGGTTGTACGTGCAGTTCTGTCCATGTGGTTGCCATACACAAATCCCATGCCTCTGCCTCCCCCTGTTCATGCAGAGTTACTGGATGTGATGAGGAACAGAGTGCATGTCCTGAAAATATCAGATGTCATGGCAGTGTAGTTGATGGTGTGGTGTCAGTTGCAGGTTGTATGGTATAGTTGTTGTACTGGTAACTGCCTAGTCCGTGCGGAAGCCAAGCATGGGTACGGTGTGGGACATGATTGTTCAATTGGGGGTATAGCGTCGGGGCCTGACGAATTGACAGGTTGTCAGGTATGCGATACCTTCCAGCAGGGCTTCCATGGCATTGGTGGTAAACATGGATGCCATCTAATGTAGCGGATGGTGGCTGTCAAGGTGTTGGTCGTAAGTTGTCCCTTGTAGGAGCATGATGGGACATGTTGGATGACATTCGATGTAACTGTGATCCATAATCCGTCGTGTGGAGGCACAGTGGTCCCATTGCAGTGTGGGTCCGATAGCAGCCACATACGCCATGCCCCCATAGGCTGAACAGACCCTGTCGTGGACGTCCAGGGGGTTGAAAAGTTGTAGCAGGTCCGCCCTTGGACATGCCGGGTTGGAGAGACATATATCCACAGGATAGTGGAAGGGACACCTCCGACAGTAGAAGACGGGGATGACGCAGCTGAACAATGCGAAGCGGTAAGTTAGTCGGTAACTTACGTTCAGCAAGGCCAGATTTTCACATCCCAATATCTGTATCAGGTTATGTTTGTACAGCTTCATCTATCCGGCGTAGTTGGGTAGGTGTGGTGCAAGTGCCATTTTGCTGCAGGGCGATGTGATGGCGTGCTCCGGCCGTCTGTGCAGTCTGCAGGGTGCAACCTCCGACGTTGCTGGGAATTCTGTAATGGTCGTAGGGAGGCAGGACTTGTGTTATGTTGGCTTGTGCGGAGGACACGGGCCCTCATCCCACATGCTTCTCTGAATGGTCAAGGTCAGTGGTATCTGACTCCTTCCAGATAACTTGCATGCGAACCACATGGGGGAGTGTTATCATTTCTTTTTTCCGTTCTGAATGTTCTTTGGTGTTATGCGCTATCTGCCCTGTGGCCGCTTCCCTCTGCATGCCTGTGTTGTTTTTTTTTTGGGACATTGACTGTATTCTCCGGCTTGTTTAGTCGGGATGTGGTTTCAGAGTGGGAATGGAAGGTCATTCAGTGCTGTCTCCTCTCCTGTGTGTGGGCGTCAGGCTGCGTTTCCGCTATTCGTTGGGCCTTGTGTGTGGGTGTTATAATTGGACCCACCTGTTGTCGGTCCCCGGGATCTTTAATGTTACATATTGCATGTCTTGGTATTGGGTGCAGGGTGGTATCGGTGTTTCTGTGTGGTACTGGCGTGCCTTTTGCCGACGGGGTCCAGATTCTGCTCGATGATGTTGCCGCCGCTGTGTGCTTCGCCGTGTTTTGCACACAGGGGTGTGTCCTAATTTGCTGTGACATCACTGACATGTTCGGGTCACTTGTGTGTCGTCAGGTTGGCAACAGTGATTTGCCGGTTGGGGACATGACTGTGGCAGGGCTGTCACGTGACATGTGCGTTCTGGGTGGGGCTGGTGTGTGTGGTGTTTGGTTGTGACCTTGTGTAATTTGTGTGCGGCGCATACATGGCGCTGCCGTTTGCCTCTGTGTTGTGCGCATGTGTGGGTGCAGTGGTGGATGTGTCGTGTCCACGCAGGGGTGTCGGGGGGCCATATACAGTTTTCCCGCCCTTGCAGTGTGTGCGGTGTTTGCGTGCCCTTGTTGTGTGTCTGCCTACCTGCGTCTCCGCGGTGCGTTGACTCCTAGGTTCTGCATCAGGTAGAGCATGGGGAGGGCCTGCAGTGCTGGATTCATGCTCGGGGGTCCGCCTCTTTGCTATCCGTACTGTGCGTTCGGGTTTCCGCCTTGCTTTCACGTGCGGTGTCTCTTAGCCAGGGGAGCTGTTTGGTTGTGGCATCGTAATTTGTACGCCGGGCGGTACGTGATTTCGTCGGGCGGTGTGTCTCCATTGGGCCGCGCCGCTACGTGAACGGGCGCACTTTGATGGTGGACGGCGTCGCTGGCTTACGGGCGGTGTTTGGCTGTCTTTTCACATCCTAATTGGGCGGGCGTGTGGGCTGCGGCGGGCGGACGGTAACTGCTGGTTTTTGCATCCGCCAGCACGGCGGTGGTGCTTCCGCCCGCCATCCTAATGGGCCTTTTAATTATTAATAATAATTGTTTAATTCAGTTTTAATTATGAAAATGATGGAAATAATACATTTAAAATTTATATATTTGGTATGTTAATTTATTTGTATGGATAAAGAGTTGGGTGACAATTAACTACAATTACTTTAGGAATATTTTAGCTAATATAGAAATTATTTGGCATGTGTACATAATATTATTTTAATAAAGACTTTTAGATATGTGTTGTGTACTTTGTTGACATATAGGGTAGAAAGTTACTTAAGTAATGACAAATGTAAAAATAGGTAATTTTTTTATTAAATAGTTATTTATTATTGTATGTGCTAATTCTGTTGTGTTTTTTTTAAATGTAAACAATATTGTATTTATTAGTTGTTAATATTTTGAAAATATGGGGGCTGATTAGGACGGCGGGGAGACTGCCACCGACAGGTTGTTGGTGACGGTCTCCCTGCCATCCTAAGCAGCTTTTCCGTCCGCCAGATTTTGATGGCAGAGGTGTGCAGGCGGATGGAAAGCACCACCGCCACAAATCCGACGGGCTCCTTGAACCCGCCGGTGCTGCAGAGGGCCTCGCAATCCCTACAATGGTGGTGGTGCGTACCATGCACCGCCATAGGGATTAGCCATTGAAAGGCTGGCGGGGATGGACAATGGGGGCCTGTAGTTGGCCCCCCTTCACCCCGGGCCCTTTTCTTTGGGTGTGGGGATGCACCCATGGTGCCCACCAACAGATCCCTGTGCCATACAATCAATATCTCCAAAAAGCATTAATAACAACTTGCACAGGCGAGCTTTGGAACACCAACTTGACTTATCCATCCTTCAAACAATCCATAAACAAAACTGCAAAATTTCAATCCTTGTTAATTGACAAAAACATCTTCAGCAAGAGAACGCATGCTTGGATGGTGATCAACAACTATAAGACCCCCGTGCCAGCACCATATCTAAACATTACATTCTCAATCTTTCGAAAGCAACAACTGATGGCCCTTCCCTTCAGTAAACTTCCTTCCATCGCAGATCAGTCAACCTGGGTCCATAAAGGGCCTACAGAATGCCGACTATGCGGCAGCAATAAAGAGGACTTCATCCACTTAATCTGTGTATGTCCCAAACTTCGCACAGCACGAGTCACTTTATTGAGGAATGCACTGAACAACAGAAGAATAAGGTCCTGCAGATCGGCTATAATAGCAGATTTGGACCCGACTGACACTCTAATTAACTGTCAATTGATAAAGTTTCTTAACTCTCATGAGCGGGCATTAAAAACAAAACAGTCAGCCATTGCCCCGATATGCTAAAAACTTTACCTTACATGGAATTCAAGTGAGATTGTCTGTCATTTCAGAATCAAGCCTGGAATGTAATCCTTTGATTGTATAGTGGAACAAAGATTAACTAACGCTCAGAACCCATTAACTGTATGCTACAAACTCTTGTATATTAATAACTGAGAATGTAAAGTTTTTAAGGTTTTAAGAAAAATGACATTTTATTGTTGATTCTTTATATAAGTGACAAATTGTTATGGTTTTAATTAACTAAAAAAATAAACATTTATTTACCATTTACCATTACCATTATCTGTGCCAAGTGACAGGCACTGCATGGTGCCTGCCACGTAGTACAGGGATGTGTTATACATCCCTGTAGGAGTTCCAGGTCTTTGCAGCCAGGTAGCAGAAGGACCATCCTCCAGCTGTGGTCTTGCGGATCTTTGGGATGGTAGCCAGGACCAGTTGGGCGGAGCGGAGATGTCTGGTGGGAGTGTAGAAGGAGAGGCGGTGATTGAGGTCCGGCATAGTGTAGGGTTTTGTAGGCGTGCATGAGGAGCTTGAAGGTAATTCTTTTGTTGTTAGGAAGCCAGTGAAGGTCTCTCAGGTGGCCAGTGATGTGGCTGTGGCATGGGATGTTCAGGATGAGTCTGGTAGAGGAGCTCTGGATGTTTCTTTAGAAGTTTCAGGGTGGTGCCGGCGTAGAGTGCATTGCAGTAGTCGAGTCTGCTGCTGACGAGCCCATGGATGACGGTTTTCCTGGACATGGTGGGAATCCACTTGAAGATCTTACGAAGCAGGCGAAGTGTGTGGAAGCAGGAGGAAGAGACAGCATTGATTTGGCAGTTAATTGAGAGCGAGGAGTTCAGGATGATGCTGAGTTTCATGCCTGGCCTGTGGGTGTGGGGGGGTTCTGAGCGCAGCGGGCCACCAGGAGTCATCCCAGGTGGAGCTCAAGATGAGGACTTCAGTCTTGTCTGAGTTGAGCTTGAGGCAGTTGTCCTTCATCCAGGTGGCAACTGTTGTGGAAGTTGCTTTTGGTGGCTGTGGGTTTGTCTGTGAGGGAGAGAATCAGCTGAGTGCTGTCAGCATAGGAGACGATGTTGAGTCTGTAGCTTCAATCCAACACTTTCCCTACTGTTGCACTGCCTGTAGTAGAACTTGTAAAATATACCCCAACGCAATTTAAGAATTACCCTACTGTTACACTGAATGGAGTGGGAATAGTAAATTATGTCCCTCCTTAGTCCAACGCTTTGCCTACTTTTGTATAAATTGTAGTGGGAATAGTATATGTATTAATTGTAAAATGTTATCATTTATTTTATATTGTTACAATGTATATTATTATGTTTTTGTTTATTTAAAATTATAATATTTATAATTATTGTTTTTTATGTGATAAATATTTTTAGTTAATTGTAATTTTTCTGTTGTTTACTTTTCATTTGTAAGTAAAGTGGCTTGTTTTTACAATTTTTATTGAATTTTTCAAGGCTCCTGCCACATCATAGACAGTTAGAGGCTCATAAACAAACAGGCAATAGAAATCACAATGGCAACACCCAGTTAAAGCATAACACATTAACGCTGCAGGAGCATATAACAGAAAGACGTGCATTTATCACAATTGGCTGGCAAACACAACATCAATCATAATTTGATCATTGGCATTAAGATATATGGTAGGCAAGAAACAACTAGGAGCGGTGGAGATTCAGTCCGTCATATCAGGATGAAGTAGCAGATAGGAGCGAAGTGGCTGGCAAATATTTTTTGGCCGAGAGGAAAGAGGCAGGAACATTGCATACACATCACTGGTAGTGCACAGTACATTAGATCCCTTATCCAAGCCTTAATCGTGCGTCTGCGCAGAGTGGTATAAGCAGGAGACAAGATGAACACTGTCAGGTGATACAATGATTGCAGAAAGTGGGGAAAATTATTTTGGCTCTATAGTGGAGGGCTGCAAAGCGGCCACCATGGAGGTCCGCAGTCTATGTAGGAGGAATCTGTCCATCAGGGACACACCGCGGCCTGCAGCAAGATCCAAGACCGAGCGTAATTGGGTCTCATGAAACAGGTCTCCAATAGTGTGAGGAGCACAAAGTTGAAGTGTTTGTCTTGTCAGAGCTTTAGTGGTCGAGGACAGCCATGGATTGCTTGGCAGCGGTAAGTGTAGGGAATAGAGATTGTCAGCTTGCAGGTACCGGCAGAGTCTCTCCCAGGCCAGCACGTAGTGTGCAATGTTTGTATTTCAGTAGGCAACCTCGTAAGTCTATGAGGAAGATTTGCAGGAAGATTTGCAGCCAGAAGGCAAGGGCGAAGCTGTGAATACTCAGGTGAATACTCAGGTTTCAGATGTTGTAGCCGCGCATCTGGATGATGTCAAAATTACACACAGTGGATCTGCGCCACCAGGTAATATAGGTAAAGGTCTGATACCTCAAACCCGCCTCGCACAAAGGGCATTGTGAGCGTTTGCCAACTGATGCGGGTCTGCCTGCCTGCCCATACCCACCTAGTTAATGAACTGGGAATTGTCTAGAAAAACCTGGACGTGAGTGAAATAGGAATATTTCGAAAAAGATACTAAAAACAGGGCAGTACCACCTTCTTAATCATGGCTATCCTGCCGGCCACCGATAATGGGAGCGCTATCCACCTTTCTATCTACGAAGACAGGCAGTCTATCGTAGGCCCATAATTGAGTTGAATGACTTCTGATGCTGTACGATGCAATGTGATACCAAGATACCGAGGGGGGTCGTCACACCAGCGCAAAGGAAAGTCCAGTGTGAAGGGTAGCCCCGCAGCTGTGAGGGGAAATATTTCGGATTTGGCCCAGTTAATAACCAGGCCGGAGAAGACTCCAAAATGCACAACCTCCCGAAAGACCAGGCTCGCGGATGTATAGCAGAACATCATCCGCATAGAGGGAGGGCAGAAGAGGGCCCCGATGGAATTGCAAGCACCGCTGAAGGTGCCGCTCCTGGAGATGTTGCACAAGTGGGTCCATAGCGATTAAAAACAGCAGGGGCGACAGAGGACTGCCCTGTCAAGTGCCTCTCAACAAGGGGAATTGATCCGTAAGCTCACCGTTCACCCGGAGCCGGGCCACTGGGTCAGCATAAAGGAGGCAAACGGTTGAAAAATTCACGAGGAAAGCCCAACTTATTGAGTGCTATGTGTAAAAAGACCACTCCAGGGAATTGAACGCCTTTTCGGCGTCTAATAGTATTGCAGCGGATGGAAGATCTGGTTCTATTTGATTGAGTACAGCCAATATTGTGCGTAAATTAACAGATGTGGACCGATTCAGAACGAAACCCGTTTGAAATGGAGAGATAATTTGATCAATTAAGAGAGAGATGCGTGTTGCAACAACCAAAATGTCAAAGTGTTATACTCAAAATGTACTCCTGATTAAGAAGAGACAGGGGCCTATATGAGGCACATCTGTCAAGTGGCTTGCCCGGCTTAAGGAGCAGGGAAATGAAGGCTTCTCGCATCGTGGGAGGCAGCACTCCCGATTCAAGTGCCTCTGCATAGACCTCAAGGAGGTGGGGAATCTTGTGAGACCATCCATGTCAGGGGCACGGGATCCATCAAGGCCATCGATAGCCTGCGACACAGGAGAAGCCAAGAATTGGCGCTGGCCCTCTTCAATTCAGACCATTGCCATCTCCGCTAGATATTCAGAGAGGGCAGCACCCACCGCCGGGGCACAAGTGATGTACAGGCGAGAGTAATATGAGAGGAAGGTCGATGAGATGACCGCATTTTGGTTGATGTACGTGCCATCCTCAGACTGCAACTGGGTGATATATGAGGTCTGGTGCCGGGGTTAAGCAGTCTGGCAAAGGTTCGCCCTGGGTGCTCCCTATCTCCGAACACCCAGGATCCATTGTATTTCCCCATCTAAGACGTCTCGCAAGCCGTAAGCTCCTGGAATTCCTCAAGAAGCCCCGTTCGCAGATGCAGGGAAGTGGGGGGGCTGCCCCTAAGGACACATGCATCCAAATCCCTCAACGCCTTTTCGGTTGCGTCTAGATTGCGTCAAATGGTGCGCAAGACCCCCACCTGTTTAGCCAGGCAGATGCCCTGGATATAGACTTTGAAGGCTTCCCATAGTGTGGCATAGCAAGGCACTGATCCAAGGTTAAGTTGAAAATATTCAGCGATAGCATCAGCAATTTCACTTTTGAAGATGGCATCCAGGAGCGCATCAGACAGGAAGCGCCAGGGTGAATAGCACTCGTTACATCGCATAGAAATACCACGCATGCCTTTACAACACGGGTATTACTACGCGATGTCAATTACAACGAGTACCATTACAACGCAAAATTTTACCACGACTATACCTTTACCAAGCATTGCCATTTCAACGCCAAGGCATGCGTGGTAAAGGTATACTCATGGTAAACGTTTGCACAACCCCCCGACACTACACTAATTCCCCGACCCTCCCCCGACCCCCAGTCCTCTCCCTACAATCAATCCATCTGATCCAGCGCGATATCAGCAAACAGCATTCATACACCAAATACTCACTTGGGCCCATACATTCATACTACGCTAATACTTACGCTGGTGAGTCAGTTATACTCTTTATCAAAAATCCCTGCTACCAGTTACTTTTCTGATTGAAGAGTAATGACTTACCAATGAATCCTTTGCTAATTGGGAAGTTTAAAATGAGTGACATTCATTTCAATTCATAATCCTGAAATAACCACTGAGTCAGGAAGTTTCAAAATGTTTATCTAAAGATTTAGCAGAGTAAAGTACAGAACCACATGATACTTAGTCGCATATCAAGGATGAAGCATAGAATAATAATTATTGATCAATGACGGTCCCTCAGAAAGGAGAAGATAGAGACAGCAGCGCAACTAAGGTTTGCATTTATATTTACCTAAAGTGCGAGAACCAAACCCCTTGGCCAAGGAGTTGGAAAGATAGGACCCAGGAAGGATGAAGAGCAAAGACCTCCTCCAGGTTCAGGACAGGACCGGTGACCTCTCTACCAACGACGCCTGCGTCGTTCCCCTCTCTGATACTCGACCTCTCCTCGATTTTCCCGTGCCTTCCTTCTAATGGACTCCGCCGCCCCCGCCTCAGGACCTCTCTGGACATCGGTTCAGTCTGCAATCGGTCAGCTTGTCGGTCTGGAGCCTCTGCCTGTCAGCGTCTAGTCTCTAGTCTGCCTAATTAACTAATTCTATATCTATTATACCCTTCTACGCCCATGTACCTCCCCTTAATGTTGCCAAAATATGGGACCACTATTTCTGATTGGACAGGGACAGGGGGTTGATCCTCACACCATATTGATTTTGTTCAATTTCCTAAAGTCTATTGTTTTTAAATACCGCCCATCAATTTTATTACATTTGCTTTATTTCCCACCCGTCTCACGACAAATTTTGTACATTATTCATATACATTGTTGCATTTCAATTGGTACATCATGGGTACAGCGGTGTTGGCCATCAGGTCATGGCCTTGGACGACGTCCAGGTTGACTTCATCCTTTTCTCTCTTGGCAGCCATGCAGGACGCATGCGCAGGATCATTGTCACACGAGTTTTCAGTTCACCAAACCCAGGCCCAAAATTTACGAACTAATAAAAGCAAAGAAGAAAATATTCAAATCACAGACAAAATGTTTCACTTTATACCCACTCTTTCTATTCTATTCCCATTTACTTATAAATTCTATCCCACATTAATAGCGTTAGGAAAACGACAAATTAATTATAACACGAGAGCAAGCTGTAGCATGTGAAAACATAAAGCAGCCATTTTAATGCACACTGCGCAGAAGCAAGAGTTTTCCCCCCAAGCAAAGAAAGACGTCACACCACGTGATATGGTTGAGACATGCGCAGTAAAGTTCCAGCGTTTTAGTGGCCATTTTAGAATAGATAAGCGTTATTTGTTAGTTTAAACACATAGGCAAGCGTCCTTACTACTTATGTTGGTGTGTGCAATTATTAGTATAAACAATACAAGTTTAATAAATTAATACTGTGAGGAGATTGCATCCAAGCAAGTCTCATTTGTGAGTCCTTGCTCCATCAATCCCCTCTCTGATGGCGTTTCTGAGCCATCAAATACTACCCACAATCAGATGCCAACCTTTAGCATAAAATACTTTCATTTTCATTTTTACACTTTCTATTTTTCACATCCCCTCTCAGTTTCTTGTATAATTCACTTCTCAAATCTTCCAGTTCAATTTCGTCAAACTTTCTCTTCTTCCCTTTTCCTGTCACATTATACGATCCATTCTTTCTACAACATTTGCACCATATTATTATTGACAGGACTATTATTGCTATCCCTGCTAAGGGTACTAATATTTGACCTATAAGTCCTCTCCCTACATTAGCAAACCAGGTACCAATTGACGCAATACTATTTGTCAATCTTTCCCATACACTATCAACTTCCAGTGGTTTAAGTTCTTTCTCAAGTTTAGTTATATTCTGTATATACGTCCCAATTTCTGCACTTTTATCAGGTATGTAAGTGCAACAGTGTTTCGTCTTCAATAATTTACAGACTCCCCCCTCTTTTGCCAATATAATGTCAAGAGCAAGTCGATTTTGCATAACCATAGATCTAATCGCAACCATCTCCGCATTAATCATTAGAAAACCTCCAGCAGTATCCGTTGATAAACGATCAACCACTGTAGACAATTTACATATCTTCCTTGAGTTCAGAATTATTCCCACTGAAGATATCAATGCACCAAATATATCACCTACAATTTCTGAAAAACTAGCTCTTTTACTACGTGTTAATTCACTATTATTTTCATTGCTCCCAGTGTTTCTTTTTACGTGGTATATTTTTGGAGATACTATTCCAAAGTAACAACTTCCATACCACCGTGCAGGAAGCCTAAAGTAAGCCTTATTCCCACACATATAATAGATTCCAGGAAAAACTGAATCAGTTCCTCCTTTGATTCCCCACCCTCCAAGAATTAAAAAATTATGTTCACATTCACTGGTACCGATGAAAACATTGTTATAATCAGTTTTTAGTCTATGCAGACAAATTTTCCCTGTCTTTACAAAATCCAGAGCCATAGCAGCTTGAGCCTTGCCAGGTGTGTAACTCCCTTCTTTTTCAGCCCAAGGTGGCAAATGAGCCTTGTGCTCAGAAGCTTTCTTTTGAAAATCTTGTCTTCTATCTTCTACTAAATTCAAAAATATCTTTTCTTCTTCATGTAATGAACATGTTAAATTGTGTCTATGTGCATGTGTTATATCTATCGATTTCATTGTTAAGAAAAATTCTCCCATAAACTGTGCATCTTGACTACTAAGTACTGGGTTCATACTCTTTCGAATCGGAACCTCAGAAAATATCACATCTATATTTGAATAATAATACTGAAGTCTCCCTGTTCTATAAAATAAACTAGTCAGTATACTACATGATGTGCCATACGTTAATGGCAAGTGATGATAGGTTAACCCTTCTGCTACTGATTCTGGTAACTTCATACAGACGTAACAATTACTAACTTCCATGATATCTACATATTGAAACAATAACTTTGTGAAAACATTCAAACTAGTGTTGTTATCAGCTATTTTATGATGAAATTCTGGTTCATTTTCTGCCATTAGTTCTACTCTATTTCCCTTCAAGTTTGCTGTCCTTTCCTTAGTTTCGTTATTAATCTTTTTATCCATTATCATAAGGTAAGGAATTGCTTTGATCAGAACTAACCATACTATAAGCACCATTACTAGACTACATATGCACACTGCACAGCATCTTTTACAACATTTCTGTTTTGGTCTCCCAGTAACTCTATTGTCAGACATTTTGACAAGGAAGATTCCTCTTCTTATCTTTATTCAAATCTCTTTACGTTATCAAGGTGGTCTTGTTTCTTTCTCGTAAGTCAGTTCAGCTCTTGTTCCTTCATCACCACTTTCACTTGACTCTGAGCTTTCGTAGTCTTCAAGAATGATGTAAGTCCAATCAGGACCCTTGAATTTGTTATTCACAAGTTTCAGTCTTTTACTTCTTCTTGTTTCAGTTCTACTTTCTTGTACTGTTTGGCTTGTTACTTCATTTACTTGATCTGGATCTTCACTTCTGGTTGTTATGTGGTATTTTACCTTTTTAATGACAATAGGCCAATGATCACCTTTTCTTGTTTTCTTTGTTTGCACTGTTTCTTTATTTTCGTCTTCAGAAATTCTTTTATTTTCCGGGTTTAGCACAGTTTCGTTTTCTGCAATTACTGTTTTTCTTATTTGCTCCTTTTCAGGTCTGATTTGTTTCTCTTCAGCAGCTCCACTGTGAGTTTCCAATAAGTGACCTTGTTCTTTATTTATATCTTCATGTTCATTTTTCTCGAGATCTTCTTTTTCTGTGTACTTTTCTGGATCTAACTGGTTCTGATCAGGGCTTATTGCACTTTGTACTTCTGCAGCCTGACCGGGTTCTTCTAAACCTGTCTGTCCCTGCTCAAAACTTGTTGGTTCTTTGTTATTTTGAGCCCAGTTTCCTCTCCCTATCTGGTCTTGCTCAGGTTCTTTTATTGTGTCTTCTTCTTTTTCCTGAGCTGCTTCTTCTTCACCTATCTGATCTTCTTCAATTTCTTCCAAAATTGTTTGGCTTCTTGTTCTGTGGTAAACTTCAGGAATTTCCACCACTGGTATCCAGTCCTGACTTGTGCTCGGTTGTTCTTCTTCAGCTTCTCTTGAATCTCGAGCCTGAGATTCTTCAGCTGGGCAACCTTCAGCTTCCTCAGTGATGGATGCTGAATGAGGAGTTTCTTCTTAAGGGTCTGATACTCTTTTGGTGTGGCTTACATGAATCCAATTAGGAAATCCTGCACACTTCACTGCTGTATTCGTGATCCGTATGACCTGACAAGGTTCGCTCCACCTAGGTGATAGACACGTTTCTCTAGTGTGGTTCTTCACTACCACCCAGTCCCCAGGATTCAGATCATGTTCTTGTTCAGGCTGCCTGGAAACTGCGTCTTCTCCAACCTGGTGAGAGACAGAACGCACTAGGTCAGCCAATCCTTTGCAATAATCCAGAACCATATCATCAGATATATTCAGCAGTTTATTTGTGGGTACATGTGCTTGTCTCATTGCTCTTCCCATCATTATCTCGTGTGGACTCAATCCGGTATTTCTATCAGGAATGCTTCTGAGTCCCATTAAAACAAGTGGCAATGCATCCGGCCACTCTAATGATGTTGATGCACACATTTTTCCCAGTCTGGATTTTATTGTGCCATTCAATTGTTCAACCCCTCCAGAAGCCTCTGGACGATATGCACAGTGCAGTTTTTGTTCGATTTGGAATGCTTCACAGATTATTTTAATCACTTCACTGTTAAAATGTTTTCCTCTATCTGATTCCAAAGTTACTGGAAAACCAAACCTAGGAATGAGTTCTCGTAGCAACAACTTTGCAACTGTAATGCTGTCATTCCTTCTGGTAGGGTAAGCCTCCACCCACTTTGAAAATAAACACACTATGACAAGTACATATTTTAGCCCTCTGCAGGATGGTAGCTGAATGAAATCAAATTGCAATCTTATAAATGGACCTTCTGCCTTTCCAATTTTCCCAAACCCAATTATTGTTTTTCTTCCTGGATTATGCATTTGGCACGTTAAACATCTCTGGCAAAGACTCTCTGCTACAGCCCTGAACCTTGGATTGTACCAATTTTGTCTGAAGAGCCTAATCATTGCATCTCTCCCTATGTGAGTGTCTCCATGATACATCCTGGCCATTTGTGAAAGCAAACAATCGGGCATGACTGGTCTGCCATCGGCATAAATCCATACATCGTCGTCTGCCCTTTGAGAACATCCCATTTTAATCCATGTATTTTTCTCACTCTCATCAGCATCATCTTGCATTCTCTTTACATCATTCCAGGTTTCAGGTGGCGCATACAGCATGAGTTGGCAGCTGATTCCCATTCTTTCCACCCTTTTATTGACTGACAACCTATTTTTGGCACAATGTTGAGCCACAAGATCTGCGTATCGGTTGCCGACTACCACCCAGTCATCTCCTGACTGGTGTGCGGCACATTTCACCACAGCCAATTCCTTTGGTAATTGTATTGCTTCCAGCAATTCCCTTACAAACTGTTCATTTTTAATGGGGGATCCTGAAGAAGTCATGAAATCCCTCTGCATCCATAGTTGGCCAAAATCATGCACAACCCCGTAACCATATTGGCTATCTGTAAATATAGTTACCTTTTGATTCCTCCCAAATTTGCAAGCCTTTATCAATGCAATCAATTCAGCTATTTGTGCAGATTTGACTCCTGGTAAATAGGATGCTTCAACTATTCCAGTTAATTCACACACCGCATAGGCAGCAGTTAGTTTACCATCTTCATGCCTTTGGCATGAACCATCAACAAACAGCTCCCTGTCTAGTTTCCTGAGGGGCAGTTCTTGGATATCAGGATGTGGTTTCGTACATAACTCTGTGACTTGTAAACAATCATGTTCTTCTTCTTCGTCATCATTAACTTCTTCATGATATGGGTCTGGTAGTAAGGTAGCAGGATTTACTATGGTGCACCTTACAATGGTCACATTTTCAGCACCCATTATTATTCTCTCATATTTAGTCAGCCGACTAGGAGTAAGATGCTGAGTTCGGGTTCTTGTCAACAGAATCACAATTGCATGTGGAACAAAAACTTTTACAGTGTGTCCCATTGCTATTGACTCACTTTGTTCAATGCTCAAACAGGTAGCCGCCACTGCTTTTAAGCAGCCTGGCAATGCGGCTGCCACTGGGTCCAATGTAGCAGAAAAATATGCTATAGGACGTCTGTCCAAACCATGTCTCTGGGTTAGGACCGAAAGTGCACAATTTTCTCTCTCATGACAGAATAATGCGAACTTTCTTTTATAATCAGGCATTCCTAGGGCAGGTGCTGAACACAAAGCATTTCTCAATTTTACAAAAGCTCCTGCACTCTCATCATCCCACTCAACTGGGTCTTTTGCCTTCTTTTTCGTCATTTGAATTAAGGGCTTTGCCAACAGAGAAAATCCTAGAATTCATTGTTGACAATAACCTACTATTCCCAGGAACATTCTCACTTCTCTTTGCGTTACAGGCATTTGCATTTTCTTTATTAATTTTACTCTCTCAGATGTTATTCTTCTTTTTCCCCTCTCAATCTGGTGGCCTAGATACTTAACTGCTGTTATACAAAACTGCAATTTTTCAGGTGAAACTTTATGCCCTTCTTCAGCTAAATGATTTAACAATGCAATAGAGTCAACAACACAGTCTTCTCTGGTGTTAGATGCCACCAGTAAGTCGTCTATATACTGTACTAAGACTGAGCTTCCTGGCATCACTAGTTTCTCTAGGCATTTTTTCAATATCTGATTGAAGATGGAAGGACTCTCCGTATACCCCTGAGGAACACGATTCCGTACATAGACTTTGTTTTCAAATTTAAATGAAAAAAGATACTGGCTATCTGGATGCAAGGGTATCGAAAAGAATGCTTTGCATAAATCAATCACAGTAAACCATTCTGCACTCCAAGGAATCTGATATAGAATTACTGCAGGATTTGGCACTATCAGACAACAGTGTTCCACAATCTTATTTATTTTACGCAGGTCTTGAACAATCCTATATTTTCCACTAGGTTTCTTCAAACCCATAATTGGTGAATTACAAGGGCTACTCATTACCTCCTTTAATATTCCCTGTTTTACCATTCTGTCGATTTCTTCAATGACTCCTGCTTTTACTTCTGCACTCATTTTGTATTGTCTGGTATTTGGGAAAATTGCACCTTCCTTTACAGTAATTTTAACAGGGTCTATTTTGGCCATAAGTCCTACTTCTTTTCCCGTGAAATCCCATACTATGGGGTTTACAGTAGTTTTTAATTCTTCTGGCAACTCGTCTTTTGTTATCAAAGAAAACATCTCATCTACTTCTGTACCTTGTTTTGCAATCATAAACTTATATACATGGTCTTCATCTGGGGTCTGAACTGCCACACCATCCAGTGTGCAGAAAATTGTGCAATTCATTTTGCATAACAAATCTCGGCCCAATAAATTTACTGGACTGGAATCACACACTACAAACTGATGCATTTCTCTAAAGTTTCCGATTTTTACTTCCATTGGTTCGGTAAGAGGTGTTCTAATCTTTCGATTCGCCACCCCCACAACTTGGATAGCTTCTCCAGAGAGAGGAAGGTCTGGGATGTCTGCTGTTCTCACAGTAGACCTGGTAGCACTAGTGTCCAAAAGGAAAGTAATATCATTTCCTTTTACATTTCCTTCAACATATGGACCTGACTGATCTACCGGCAAGGATGCACCAAGTACGCACTCCTTCTCCCCCTCTCCTAGGCACCGTCACTGACTATAGGAACAGAAGTCGTCCTATAAAAGAAACTGTGATGTTACATAATCATTCTTACCACTTCCTCCTTGATATCCGACGTCTGTACCGTGCTTTGCTCTGCTTACATTACCCTGAATAGGTGCAGGTGGCAACTGACTCTGAGGATTTACACCCTGCTGTGAGTCATTCTGCGTCTGTGGATTTAAATTTTGATTTGGGCCATTATTATTTCGAATCTTTTTACATTCATCCTTCCAATGCCCCAATTTTCCGCATCCATGACAAGGAAATTTCTTTTTAGCCTCTTCTCTGCTCATTCGTCCTCTCACTTTTCCACCATTCCCAGAGTCACCACGCGTTTCAGAATCCTTTCCCTGATTTTCACTTGGATTATCCAAATTAATTCCCTGTTTCTTGGCCATTTTTACCTGTGCCCACATTACTTTCTCCTGTAGTTTCTTGTGCCTATCCTCAATGTCATCTCCACAGTATTTTGCATATTTCAAGATTTCGTCTATTGGCTTCCCCTGCCAACACAACATGTGCTGCTTAATCATCTGACAAATTTCTGGCTTTAGACCGTAAACAAATCGGTAAACAAACTGACTCATGTTTTTATCTCCAATATCCTCAAAGCCACTATACTGCTTGAATACCTGCAATAAGCGCTCATAATAAGCATGTACCGATTCACTGGCTTCTTTGGTTGTTCTATCTATTTTCACCCAATCTGTTTCTTTTGGTGGTATTTTCCCTTTCAGGTAAGTTATTACCTGTTGATACTTTTTCATTACATCATTTGATGGGGCACCTGTCTTTGGATCTCTAGGATACTCTTCACTAGGCCAATCAACTGTGATTTTACAATCTGTCCACAAATCGGTAGGTACCACTATGTCGAACAAACCATCCAAATCCTTCAACAATACCTTTGACACTTTCACAAACCTTTCAACCTGCTTGTACCATTCAATTGGCTTTTCTCTCAACTTTGGAAAATCATTCGTAAATGACAAAATATCCTGTCTGCTCCATGGGACATGTACATATCCCCCTCCTGGAACTTCTCATATCGGGTACATTTGATCTGCTTTCCCTGTTTCCTTCATTACATATTCAGATGCTGCTCTACTGGATCGTGCCTCTTCCTTTTTCTTGGCCCATCTAACTCTCCATTTATCTAAGTCTCCCCATTTCTGTAATACTGTCATTAATTCCTTTATTTGTAACTTTCTTCTGGAGGCATTCATGTTTTCTAAATCTTTGTCCGAAAAATCTGCCCTATATGGTTTCTGTAGCAATTTTGATCTCCCTATTTCAATTCCCATCTGCAGAGCTAAATCTGATAATTTCTCATGAAATAACTTTACATTTCTCGTGATACTCCTGCACACGAACAATAATTCTTCTTCATCGTAAGTATTTAGGCAAACTAACCCTACATTTCCTACTATTATTTCCTCCAATTCGACTTTTAATTTATAAATATCCATGATCTTTGGAGGTGAACTCTGTTTGTCTGTTCCTTGTGCCCTCCTTTCTAAGTCTTCTGGTGTTACTACTGTGGCACTTTTTGCTCCCGATGAAGTTATTATGTTTGCATCTCTTGAGCAACCAGGTGCAGCTCTTCTGGGGGTACTATTTACAGAATCTCGAATGGGTAAGTCCATTAATGAAATCATAGATTCACAATCACTAAAGTGATCCTCAACCATGACTACTGCTTCAGGTTTAGGAATATTAACAGGAGTAGGCATAACTAATGGTTTTTGGTAATTTCCTTTGTCACCATATAAAGGAACCACTGGACCAATCGTTACAGGTATGGTTAGTGAATCTGGATGCATACTCAATTGTGTTACTTTCTGAATTAATTCTGCTCCGTTTTTATCTACGGCTTCTTTTTCTTTGTCATGAAGTACCCTACTAGCTGGGGAATCATGCAATATTTCTGGTATCAATGGTGTCCTTAACAGTGGTGCACTTGGGATGCATCCACTTGTCCCTTCCTGATATGGTGGCGGGTTCTTTAGTATATCTTTCATAAATTCATCTTCGGAATCTCCACATCTAGACAAGTGTTTTGTCTTTTCTGTGCATTTGCTCCCTAATTGCTCATCTGCCATTAATATTGGATACAGACCCTCTGTAAGCATTGCTCTCCTCCACTGTTTCATCTGACCGTCCCTTGACTCATTATGGTTCCTTGGGAAAAATCCTCGATAACCCCTATTACTTCTGGATCGGTCACGTTCAAATGCCTCTGTTTCCTACTCCTCTAAGGCTTCGTATTGGGTTAATCTAGGTCTGGGTTCTAAGTCATTCATCCTCAATCTCAAATTTTGAAGAATTCTCCCATTAAAAGTACCATTCTCGGGAAATGCTAATATTCCATCATTTTTGGTATATTCTATCCAATTCTATATCCATACACAAGTATGATAACCTCTCTCCATCATCATAAATGAAGCGGGCGTTTTAGCCGGTGGAATGATAATTCCTTCTCTAGTTTTGATTGGTTTATCCTTTTTAAAATAATTCTTAATCTTTTGTAGAAATGACATTTTTCTCTTTTCTCCGTACATTTTGGGTAAATCTCGATTTATAAAATCATATTCTGCCAAACCTAGATATCTCCTATCCGGACGAGTTCCTGTTAAAGTTGGATCGCATTTTAACATGCAATCTCCTAGCCACTAGGATTTTAGCTTCTATGGTAACGACCAATCAAATGCCAGCTAACTTTTATCTCTGAACCAATCCTAGCGCGGCCTTTCTGTGACGTTTGTCTGCCAACCCCTCCTTTACAATCTGCGCTTCTCTGTCCCTCGCTGTTTCAACCAATCCCAGCGCGGCACCTGTGACGTCAGTACTGCTCCTGACTACTGACACCTCCTTTACAAGAGTCGTTCCATGCCCGTTGTTTCAACCAATCCCAGCGCGGCACCTGTGACGTCAGCTCCCTCTCCGGCAACTGACCCTCCCTTTACAAAATCGTACGCAAAACTTTAATTTTTCTCTACGTTTCTTACTAGAATTCAATAACAACATAAAACATTCACTATCCTGTCAGTTTCTCTACATTGAAAAGATAGTTTCTCTTACACTTAGTAAAAAACCCTTTCTGTTTTACTAAACACACACTACGAGTAAAACCCTTCCATTTACTCTTCACACAAGCTTCAGAAATACTTGTTACTTCTTTAATGTTACCCTTTCTAGGTGATATAACATCAAATGTTACCAGCATATTCCTTTGCTATTACTTACATGCACAGATTCCCTAACGAGTACTGATAGCCCTGCTTAACTTTTCAGTACTATTTCTGCCTGACAGATAACCTCACTGCAGTATGGTTTCCACTTACCATCCGCTATTCAACTATTCCCCGGGGAATTCGGGACAACATAAAACAACTTTTGAACACACTGCTGTTAGTTCATAAAAATAAAATTCTCATTACCAAATTAACAAAGTCCAACCATCCTCTGCTACCAGATAACTGATCCAGCGCGATATCAGCAAACAGCATTCATACACCAAATACTCACTTGGGCCCATACATTCATACTACGCTAATACTTACGCTGGTGAGTCAGTTATACTCTTTATCAAAAATCCCTGCTACCAGTTACTTTTCTGATTGAAGAGTAATGACTTACCAATGAATCCTTTGCTAATTGGGAAGTTTAAAATGAGTGACATTCATTTCAATTCATAATCCTGAAATAACCACTGAGTCAGGAAGTTTCAAAATGTTTATCTAAAGATTTAGCAGAGTAAAGTACAGAACCACATGATACTTAGTCGCATATCAAGGATGAAGCATAGAATAATAATTATTGATCAATGACGGTCCCTCAGAAAGGAGAAGATAGAGACAGCAGCGCAACTAAGGTTTGCATTTATATTTACCTAAAGTGCGAGAACCAAACCCCTTGGCCAAGGAGTTGGAAAGATAGGACCCAGGAAGGATGAAGAGCAAAGACCTCCTCCAGGTTCAGGACAGGACCGGTGACCTCTCTACCAACGACGCCTGCGTCGTTCCCCTCTCTGATACTCAACCTCTCCTCGATTTTCCCGTGCCTTCCTTTTAATGGACTCCGCCGCCCCCTCCTCAGGACCTCTCTGGACATCCGCTCAGTCTGCAATCGATCAGCTTGTCGGTCTGGAGCCTCTGCCTGTCAGCGTCTAGTCTCTAGTCTGCCTAATTAACTAATTCTATATCTATTATACCCTTCTACGCCCAGGGCACAAAAGCGGGCGGAAATACAGAATATAAAGGGCACAGAACGGGCGGAAATACAAAATACAAAAAGGGCACAGAGTACAGTACAAAAAAGGAAAACGGTACACAAAGGAATAAAAAACAGCTGACAGAAGTAAAACAGACAGATGGCAAAAGGGACAGAGCGAGCAGACAGATACTCACGGCTCACCACTGGGTCACCAGGGATGAGGCACAGGTGGCAGCCTGCGGGTGGAGGAGGGCCTCGTACTCGCGGCAGCAGCAGCGATCAGCAGTAGGGACACGGCACACAGGTGGTGCTGTGTGGCGTGGGGAGCGACCTGCCTGGAACAGGGTCAAGGGTCGCTCTCCTCACCGCGCAGCGGCCGCCATAAGAAGGGGAGGTGTGAGGGAGGAGCAGCTGGGAGGCGGGAGCGGGACGAATGGGCGAGCGGGGGGCGGGGCCGCAGGGGACGCAGCGGCGGGAAGGGGAGAGCAGCACGGGGGAATACAAAATACAAGGGCACAAAATGGGCGGAAATACAGAATATAAAGGGCACAAAACGGGCGGAAATACAGAATATAAAGGGCACAGAACGGGCGGAAATACAGAATATACACTACACTACCCTGCACAACCCTCCAACACTATACTAATTCCTAATACACTACCCTACACTACACAAACACCACAACACTACCCTAAACCCTAAAACTCTTCCCCCTGCACGACCCTCCCCCTACCCCCAGTCCTGTCCCTACACTTTAACACTACCCTGCATGACCCCCGACACTACCCTAAACCCTAAAACACTACCCTACACTACACAAACACCACAACACTACCCTAAACCCTAACACGCTACCCCCAGGACGACCCTCCCCCTTCCCCCAGTCCTGTCCCTACACTCTAACACTACCCTGCACGACCCCCCTACACCACCCTAAACCCTAAATCACTACCCTACACTACACACTACCCTAAACCCTATAATACTACCCCCGCACGACCCTCCCTCTACCCCCAGTCCGTGCCTACACTCAAACACTACCCTGCACGACCCCGACACTACCCTAAATCCTAAACCACTACCCTACACAAACCCCACAACACTACCCTTAACCCTAAAACACTACCCTACACTACACAAACACCACAACACTACCCTAAACCCTAAAACACTACCCCCCGCACGACCCCCAGTCTGGCCCCTACACTCTAACACTACCCTGCACGACCCCCTCGACACTACCCTAAACCTAAAAACACTTCCCTACACTACACAAACACCACAACACTACCCAAAAACCCTAAATCACTACCCCCAGCACGACCCTCCCCCTACACACAACCCTACACTACACAAACATTACTACACTACTTCGACACTACCCTAAACCCTTAAAAAGTAACCCCCACCCCAAGCACAATCTCCCTTACCTCTCTCTCATCGTGGTTCCTCTCTCCTGGTTCCAGCGTCGACAGAGGGGCAGTGCACGTCGTTGTGAGGAAACGGAACAGCCTCGTTTTCTCACAACGATGTGGATAACCATTACATTGCATGCGTTTTAAAAGCGCATGCGATATAATGGTTTGCGTTGTAATGGTAATCGTTGTTACATCACATGCCTTGTTATGCATGCAATGTAACAACTTGAGTGGTAACAGCCTCGTTGTAATGGCTGTTTACCGCCAGGGTGTGTATGGTCACGCTACGCTGGGATATTCTATCGACAGTGTATGGATCAGGAGGTCCGGGGTTAGGTACTAGTGGTCTATAGGAGACCAAGTGCTGTGTGGCGCTGAGTAAAAAGAGAACCCGCTGCTAGTGGGATGTTGGCGCCGCCAAGCGTCTGTCAATAGATGGGTCGGCAGCAGGGCTCCCAGTTCCCTTACGGAGTGCAATTTAGTAACCTGACCGGTTCCTGTAGTGTCAAGCGTGGGCTGCAGCGTGAGGTTGAAATCCCCCCCAACACTATGGAGTCAGTGGAGGAGTTGGAAATGTGTATGGAGACGCTAGAGAAAAAGCCACATGCGTCCATAATATACGTTTCATGCCGAGGCTACCCGTCACCAACAGATACCAACCTTTAGGGTCCTTGGTGACTGCGTGAACCTGAAACGGTATTGCTTTATGAATTAAAATACATACCTAACGTAAATAGGTGCTATAACTGGCAAAAAAATGATTAGCCCCCCCCCCAGGCAGAAGCAAAGCGGTTATCTGAAATTTGAGCTTAGTGGGTCTCCTGCAAAAAGGCTATGTGTACCTTGTGACGAGCAAGGAATGCCAACACCTGCCTGCTCTTATGAGGATTGGACAGGCCTCTCACATTCCATGACATGCATCTCAACTCCAACGCTCCCGTGCTCCCGCCCTGTCACGTTGTGGCAGCTATAGCAAAGCATATTGGTGAAAGTCAGTGTGCGTAACTTTGTGTATATAGTGTCCTGCATACAAGAAATATTCTTTATGCAACATAAAAGAACAGCCGGCCCACCACCCACATCGGACAAACACCCAACCTGTATCCCGTGAACCCCATTATGACCCCAAGCAAGAGCAATAGGAGATCTCGCCCAGAGAAGCCGCTAGAGTAAACAGTAGTAATATAGAAAAACCTGTGCAGCAAGTAAAGAAAAAGAGAAATGTTCCACTATCAAAGGATATTCCATCAGTGTCTCTGAGAGACAGTACTGAGTCTGACCCCAGCGGGGACAGTCCACGGAAGACTCGGCCTTGTCACTGTATAGAAAAGGTGGGATAAACAATAACAGTTAATTTCCCGGGGAATGAGCTGGAGCTAGGTTTGTTGGCCTTCTAAAAATCCGCTTAATCCGTAGGCGAGTCAAAAATGTGGGCCTTGCGATTTAGCTGAAAGCGGAGACGTGCCGGGTACAGCATAGCATACTTGATGTTTGCACCTCTCAAAGACCTTTTTATATCTTGGAATTTGTGCCGGGCCTCCTGAACAATGGGACTGAAGTCAGGGGAAAAAGAGAGTGACATGCCCTGATATTGTAATTCGTCGCTGTCTCTGGCCTTTCGCAAAGCGGCATCCCGGTCATGGTAATTCAGGAACTGGGCGACGATGAGTTGTGGTGGGGCACCGGGGGCCAATCAGGGAGCGAGTGTTCCACTAAAAGCCGCTCCGCATATGCTTCCATGGGTCTGGTGTTGGTAGATTCCGCCACCTCGGCTATCCGTATGTTATTTCGCCGTGATGGGGCCTCAAAATCCTCTGCTTTAGCCGCTGTGACCCTGAGAAGGCATTCAGTGCGTTCCAGGCACTTGATCGGCGCTGATTGCACATCCTATATCTCTGAAACATGGTGCTCCGCAGCATTAATTCGGGCCTCATACTGCTCGATACGGCCATGCATGCCATCCAGGTGAGTCGCCAAGGTATCAAAGCGCGCGTCTATTGCCCTGAAGCCAGCTCACATTTCCACCATGTTAGCCGCTGTGCTCTCCGCAGATGGTCGGTCAGTCTCAAGAGTTTCTGCGGGCCCCGAAGGGTCACCACGCGAAGGGTCCTCATTGCTCTCCCGTCTGGGGGTCTTTTTTGAAGGTGAGTTGTCTTTGTTTGGGGTCCCCATGGCCCATGGTGAACTATGACGTCAATGCGGCGGTTACGTCATTGGCATACAGAGAATTCAATGTGGAATAATCAATAGTGGCACCTATGTACGTCAACAAGAGCAGGCCCAGGGCAAGGGAAACAAAAGCGGGTGCCCCCCAGGCCCTCCACTACTGCCAGCTTCTGCCCAAAATCAAGGCCAGATAAGAGAGAGGGCCTCAGCACCACCCCCTTATCGCAGCGTCCCACACAGGCCCAGTGTGCCACCTCAACTCACCCCCAAGGCAGCGAGGGATTCAAGAGGTGATCCTCGTCCAGCGGAACTTCCCACGTGGACCGTTGGTAGGTATCTCAGCCTCAGACTCCGGCCGCGGGCCCCTATCACAATGACAGACAGACCGGTATGCAACCAGTGAGGGCCCAAGCCAGAGGAAAGGCGCAGAGCGAGGAGGCAGGAACCATACACAGCTGAGTACAAAGGAGGGAGCGGCATCCATCATATCTCCAGGCAGTGCAGTGCCATTTTGACTCCGGCCTCAATTTTCGACACTGCAGCCCCGCCCACAGGCTCACCCATGACCCCTGTCGTCGCGGGGCCTCTGTGGCACCACACAGCCAACGAATCCTCGATTACAAACACTGCGGGCACCAGCACAATCCCACAGTCGGCAGGTGGGCACCACGAAGGCTACAACATCAATGGAGCAGAGTAAAGCTGCATTCGTTGTGTGGCCGCTCCAGAGCTCCTGGGTCAAGCCGCTATCTTGGCGCTCGGCCAGGCCACGCCAGGCCACGCCGCTCTTGCTTTTACAATTTAAGTGTATATATATATATATATACTTAAAAAATAATATTTTATACATTGATATTAGTGACAACTATATTTTTTTATGTTTTTGAATTTACCATTATAAGTATGAGATGACAATATTTTTAACTTCAATAGGTATGTCCCAATATGTTTGTAGCATGATATTTTAGGGGGTGATATTTTGTCAGTGAACCCATTGCGCCACCAGAACGTTGGAAGGAGTGACGTTCCATTGGCGCAATCCCCTTGTAAATGAGCCCCTAAGTCTCTATGCATGTTTTATAGAATTCATGACAGCGTTTGACAGTATCATCCGAAATAAGTTGTGGAATAAACTTTCTTATTTGGGGATCAAACAGAGTTCCTAAAGTCCAAACAGGCTTTGTATACGGACACTTGAGTCCAGGTCAAGCTTGACAATTATATTATATTTGAGGAGGTCATGACGGGCCACCATCAAGGCCAAGTGATTGAAAAGCTGTGTGTATCTATTTAAGGATTGGTCCCCCCAAATACCCATAGTGGGGTCCTAGCATCAGTCACCCCCCAGCCGAGCCTCTGTGTGGCCCCCTTCTACATGGTCTCTACCATCTTCGTAGGGCAGGGGGCTACCCTCTCCCTCCATACAGTCTCTTCAGGTAATTTTCCTGGGCCTTTGCCACCCGTAAAGAGGGCCCTTCTGGGCCAAGTAGGCCCAGTCATTTATAGCCAACAGCTGGGTGGCCCAGTAATATTGTGTGAGGCTCAGTAAAGCTATACCCCATCTGACTGATGTCTAGTCAACAGTGACAACTCAATTCAGGCGATGCAGCCATCCCACAGTAACCTCCTTGTGATTCCATCCACCGTCTCAAAAAGTTTGTCTGAGATCGGGAAGGTATGTGCCAATTAATTTGAAGTTCTGAGTATGCCCCCAAAATGTCTAGGATATTGAGGATTCTCTGCATGGAGTGCAATGGGTCTGCCAGATATAAAAGGATGTTGTCTGTATAAAAAGAAATGAAATCTTCCCAGTCTGGGGCCCAGCGGAGGCCTATGATCTGCGTGCCCCTGCAGATCTAGGGCCTCTGTACACAATACACAATAGTAGTGCCAAGGGCATCCTTGTCTGGTGCCTCTGGAAAGTTTACTGGACCGCACTCCATTAACAAAAGACTCTCGCACGGGGTCTGTATAGAACAGCCTCGCCCAGTATAGAACAGCCTCACCCAGGAGAGATAGTACTCACCTAACCCAATTTTATTAAACACCGCCAGCATGTATGGCCATTCCATGCGCACTCTCAAGACGTACAACGTAGGGGTTATCAGTGAAGCAGGACGGCGAGGAGGAGGCAGGAGAGCGGCCATGTCGAGGAGGAGGCAGCCACGGGGAATGTAAGTGCCTTTTAATTACTTTTAATTATTTTGGGAGGGTGGAGGGGCCGGCTAACTACGCTCCGCCATGGAGTCATAGTTTTGCCTGAACTTCGCATTCGCAACGGAACGCGGAGTAGGCAAAACTACGTAAACTCCGCTGGCAGAGCGTAGTTACTCACCCGGGTTTAGTATTATCCTCCGTGAGCTCTCAGGGGTCCTACAGCCATGCCCCCCTCAACCCCAGGAGACCAATTTGTACTACTGTAATTAGGGGTGAGTGCTCTTTGATTCCTCACTGGGGAAAAGTCATGTGAGTGAATCTGCCCATCTGGTGCATAGGCACCAGCAGGTAGTCTACCCTTAACAGGGTTCCAGTAGAGTTGGATGCTAGGAGTGTTGTCGTTGTCCTGGGTGCATTTCTCTGCAAATGTCTGCTAGTCCCAATGCCTCTGTGAAGGTGTCCAACCGTATATCTGTCCTTGGTCACTCCCCTGTTCTTGTAACCCTATCTAGGTATCCTTGTAGCATCAAATTAAGATCGCCACCAATGATTGTCAGCGCATCCGGGGTTTCCACCACCCCAATGCCCAGGCAATTCAGGCTCTCTGTCTGCAGACTTGGGTGAAGTGCCAAGAGCTCAGTACCAGCTCCTCACCATAGGATCGCCTGTATATCGCCACTTGACATATGTCCTCATTAACCCATGTTTTGCAGACTTCCAACAGGGGAGATCTATGGAACAGGATTCCCATTCCCCGAGAGCCCCTTGAGAAACCTGCATGTGCCAGTAGGGTGCATCTACCTCAGATAAAGAACCCGTAATTGTTACCCACAAAATGCCTCTCCTGCAACAGAACCACGTTGGGGTCTTGTCTCAATAGGTTCTTTCTGACTACCCCTCTCTTGAGTTGATCCCCCAGGCCATTTACATTCCAGGAGAAGATCTTCAGGGTTAGGCCTCAGTTCGAGTTCCCTTTTGTTGTGCTTCCCATAATGTGCATAGGTCATTGCCCATGCTACCAGTCCTTAACTGCCAGGACTCACACCCTATTACACATGCCCTTAAACAACTTTTGTCCCCCCAACTATCCTCACCCAATCACCTCCTGCTGCGGGCTCAGATCTACCAATCTCCTCAATGCCTGAGATGCCGGTGGCCCCGGTGTCATAACCATCACCAAAGATAAAAAACCAAACACAAGTCTCTAAATGCGAGTCATAAACTGTTAATGACTCTTGGAGGGGAGGGTTGGTCCTCTAGACCCTCAATTGACACCTATCGGGTGCACCCCATACATATGTCCAGCTAGGCTTGACGACCATCCTACCAGACACCAGAGTCAAACTGAGATCATCATCTTTAAATCAGTAAGTCTGCCATCATGGGAGTCACTTCAGGCAAGTCCTCCTCGTCTCTACAATGTTGGGACTGTGTAGAGCTGGCTCCTGATCCTTTTGCAGACTGTGCCAATTTCACCCACCTATTGCACGTGGTGGAAGGGTGATCCTTCTGCAACGCCACCACCACTTTTGCTCTCTCAGATTCTGCCTAATCATTCGTTGTGGCCACTTTTGATCTGTGGCAGGGTCCTTGCTTTGACTAGGTACTTGCCAGCCAACATGTTCTTGGGAATCCAATGTGTCTGGCTGTGTACAGTCCCTGCTTTCCAAACATGTCCACGCTTCCCTTGCTGTATTGAAAAAGTGGGAGCTGTCTTGGTCTATAATCCGCAGTGTAGCCGGGTAAAGGAACGCATACTTTAAATTCATAGTGTGTAGCTGCCATTTCACTGCTACAAAAGACTTGTTGACATTGAACTGCTTGGGTATTATCTCGGTATGCATTCACTGTTCCCCCTCCACCAGCTAAGGCCCATGTGTGTGGGCACACTGTGCTTGGGGGTGGGGGGCTGTTCTCTGGGGGCCTCCAGGCACCCTATGGGCTCTTTCCACTGTGAACAGTCTGGATGCTTTGCCCTCGATGACCACCTTCCTCAACCAGTCCTCCATGTACAGTTCTGCACTGGGGCCTTCAGCCCATTTCGGTAGGCCCACCACTCGCACATTGTTGCATCGGGATTCCCCTCTGCATCTTCCACCCTCTATTGTAGGCGTGCCTCTGATTGCTGAAGGGATTACATATGTTTCTCCGAGTCCCTGGCAGTAGACTGCAGTTGTGCTACAGAGGACTCTGTCTCGCCCACCCTGTCAGCCAACTTTTTCTGGTCCGCTTGGAGAAGTCCCAAGTCCAGAGTGAGCAAATCTATTTTATTTTCCAGTGTGGCCTTAGTGTTCCTAATCGACGCCATACGAGCCTCCGGCCAGAGTCTGATTGGCGTTGATCAATCAACCGGGGGGAGACCTGGTCCTTTCACACCTTCGGTGTGGAGCCCTAACTTGCCACTTTAGTGCGTACCTTGCATCTGATGCCACCAGACACAGTGTCCACAGACAATTGCTGTCCGAGCGCGAAGATCGGAGGCCTCCAGACACTGAGGTTCGCCGCTGCAGTCCAGCCACATGACGGCCCGGTCCCCCCCCAAAGGGGCCTACTCTGCGGTCCACTGGAGGGGAGCAACCAGGCCTCCATTCGATGTCCCCATGGTAGCGCCACTCCCTAGCCTGCAGGAGTGCCCTCACTCATTTTCTTTGCTTCTGGCACCTGCAAATTGCTGCAGCCAAAAAGCTGGGGCTCCCTGATGCCTCTGTCACTTTGGGGTCATCCCCCGCCAAGGGGTTATGTCTCTCTTCCAGTCTGTCGTGGATCTTCGAGCATCCACCAGGGCATCTCCACCATACTGGGTACCCTCACAGCCCCTGGAAGAGCACAATACTGACAGAGGGCACCTTCGGGTCTACTAGCGCCCCCGACTCCTTCCATGGCTAAACTGCAGCAGCCATTTACCATACTCTCTTCTACCTGGCAGGGCTGAGATGTTATTTAGTGTCCCCTCCTTATTTCTGGTGTCAGAGGTGTCCCAGTCACTCTCAGGGTGCCCCCCTAGGTCCACAGTCATCACCGCCATCAGTCACAGTCTCGTAACGGCCCGGCTTCACACTGGCAGTCCTGTGCCATGCAAGGTCACTCCTCTCACAGTAGTCCCCAGGGAGGCCGGCTCGCTGCGCGTCTCGGGCCGATGAGGCTGCTCGCTCCAATTCTTTACCCCCACTGCAGGCTCCGCTGGTGGCCAGGCAGGGCCCAGGACTGTGTCCCGCCAGCCCCAAAATTCCGCTTCACCTCTGCTCACTGCTTGGGCCACCTCAAGGAGGAAAGGAGGCCTCAAGCATTGGGCGTGTGGTCCATTAAAGGGCCGCTGACATCTTGACAAAGCCGTGGCAGTCTCAAGTGCAGCACCTGCAGGGCACTCCTTATGGTCCGTCCCATCCTCTCCACATGATGATCTGCACCCAGGGGGTCACTGTTGTTCGGGGGGCTCACTCAAACTGTAGTAAACATACCGTCCTTAGGGCCATCAGCATGGTGCTTCAGAAGCTCACATCTGGCTCCATGAACAGCTGGCCACTCCCCCCTCAAAGCGCCTTTTCGATATTAGTAAAACAAAATATATGCCCTCACTATTCTAAAGCTGTGAGGTTTTTCTAGACTCTTTGCATATGAGGAAGGACACTATTCAATGCAATTTATTTAGGCTTCTTTTTGACTCTGCTACTTCAAATTCCCAAACACACCTAGAGGTCAATTTATTTAAATAGCCTCTTCAGCAAGCTAACTACATCTTAAATGTCTGGCACCTGTGCAAGGCTGCAAAGCAGGAGACGTTAAAAGTTTACTTGTGAAATGAACTGAGGGAAATACAAATGAGTACTCAATGGCACAAACTGGCATTTTATAATGCTATAGAGCTATTAGAAATGCAAGACCTTTTTAACTCTTTGCTATCTTCAATACAATTTAAAAGCATTTTAAGAACGCATACTATCTTTTAATCATGATAACAAAATTTGCATTACACGAAAGCACCATGACACTTTACTAGCTCCTTGTGTTTAGGGTAAGTTTCAACCTTACCTCGCTGGAGCAGTGCAACTAAGCCTAAAATGAATATTGCCAGACATAAGGGGAGATTTATCAATGTTACACGCAAAGCACCTTGCTGCACTGTGCTGCATGAAAGGGAAAGGGCAGTAATGCGCCATATTTAACATCAGATGGTGATGGATTATTTTTCGAATACCTGATTTTATAATTAGTTTATATATGTCTTTTTTTCAGTGTTCGACTGTGGTGAGAATTTGTTTATGGCAAGTTATCCTGCAACTTGGAAAGAAGCTATTCAAAGGTGGTATGATGAACAGAAGAATTTCATATATGGAAAAGGTCCAGTACATAAGGATGATGTTACTGGGCATTATACCCAGGTAAAACGTTTTATAGTGATGTATTTTTGACTTAGTGGGACATACTTTTTCTCTACCTGCTCTGAAATATACTAAGATATACGTACCTGCACTTCGTGGGTTTCTACAAAAATACCTCTGAGACATACATGTTTAGTCAAGTGTCACTCACAAGCCTTCTTGATTTCCTTTATATGATGATAGTACTGTGGGCCATTGCAGGAGAGTCTTAGTACCCATAATCTATAACAATGATCATCAGCTGTACATTTTTCCAGTGTCAGCCCCAATGTCAATAGTTACTTAAAACTCATATGTGCAGGTATTTCGAGCAAAGACTCACAACACCCACAGAGTGATAGCCTTACACAGGCTAGAACTGCCTCACAATCATGCAAAATGCTCCATAAAAACGCCTATAATAATTTTCCATAAGATCCTAAGAACCTATTCAACACTTTAAAGAATTCATGGATGCGAAGTTATATTAGTTTTATGTTCATATAGCTTCTTGAAAATCTAAAGGCATAAAGTAACACAGCATGTTTTTCTTATCCATAAGCCATTAAAATGAAACACTGTGGGATCTGTTCACAAACAGGATGTTATACTGTGCATAGTAGTACACTGAGGGGCATATTCTCAAAGAGGCATCGCCGAGCTAACGGCACTTTATCGCAGCCAAAGTTGCGTTAAATTTATCACCCCATTCACAAGCTGGCGTTAACAGCCCATAACACCAGTTTACCCGCAATAGCAGCCGCAAAAAACATCGCCACAGATGACCCCCGCAACTATCGCTAATGAGATGCAGAATAGGCGTTCCTGTGCAAAAAGCCACGTCAACACCACACCGCAACATTCACAACGACCAGCCAGATCAGCGATAAGTCAACAAAACATGCAATATGGCGCGTTAGCAGCATGAAACTAACACCTGCTCTGACCTGGTGTAAAGTCGGACGGCAGCCGGCACCAGAAAAGGGAGCCCAGCCCACAGCCACACCTGAAGGACAACAGATGCCATGGAGCTACTCATCATGCAGCTCGGAGCCCCAACAGGGCCACAACACCCACCGCCACCACCCCCAGGACCCCCACTCCCCGGGCACCCCCCCCGGCCAAATACATGCCACATCAACCACACGGAATCATGTACCAAATAATCCGCCTGCTGTCACACAACCACATTTGGTGACATGCATGTGTCGTCACAAAAATGAGCATCACACATACACCTTTGATGTAACAAATTTATTTAAAGAAACACAGAACAGAAATGAAGACACATGGCGGCTCCCCTCGGGACAATCCGTAGGTCACAGCCTGCAAGACAAAAATCATGATGAGAAGGTGTGTCTTGCACACATCAAAGGACTGAGAGAGAGCGAAGGAGAGAGAGAGCGAAAGAGAGGGAGCGAGAGAAAGACGGTCAGAGAGGGGGAGCCAGAGAAAGACGGACAGAGAGGGGGAGCCAGAGAAAGACACAGAGAGGGGGAGCTAGAGAAAGACGGACAGGGAGGGGGAGCGAGAGAAATACGGACAGAGAGGGAGAGCGAGAGAAAGACGGACAGAGAGGGGGAGCCAGAGAAAGACAGGCAGAGAGGGGGAGCCAGAGAAAGACAGACAGAGAGGGGGAGCCAGAGAAAGACGGACAGAGAGGGGAGCCAGAGAAAGACGGACAGAGAGGGGGAGCCAGAGAAAGACGGACAGAGAGGGGGATCGAGAGAAAGACGGACAGAGAGGGGTAGCGAGAGAAAGACGGACAGAGAGGGGGAGCCAGAGAAAGACGGACAGAGAGGGGGAGCCAGAGAAAGACGGACAGAGAGGGGGAGCGAGAGAAAGACGGACAGAGAGGGGGAGCAAGAGAAAGACAGACAGAGAGGGGGAGCGAGACACAGATAACAGAAGACATGGACAGGGAGAGACAGTGCCGACAATGCGCACCCAGGCCACACTGCTCACCTGCTGCCACCGGTGTGTCTCCAACCACGTGCCGGTATGTAGTGCAGTTCACCAGGTCACACATCTGAAACAGATCCGTCAGCTGAAACAGAGTCCTGATACATGAACGGCAAAGTACATACAATTGCACAAGACATCATCGCCTGTCCGCCCCTGCGCACCCAGGCAGATGCACCCCAGCCCCTCCTGCCACCCAGCGGTGCATGCCCGTCCCTGCACACCCAGGCAGATATACCCCAGCCCCTCCCGCCACCCAGCGGTGCATGCCTGCCCCTGCGCACCCAGGCAGATGTACCCCAACCCCTCCCACCGCCCAGCGGTGCATGCCCGCCCCTGCGCACCCAGGCCTCACTGCTCACTTTCTGCCCTTGGCGTGTAGCAATGAGGGCCCACCACGTGCCGCTGCAAGCCACATGCCCGGGGCCCGCGGACATGGCACCCTCCACATCATGCAGCCCGGCTCCGCAGGCCCCCAGGTCTCACATGTGATTTTGGGTCTTGATTTCACCATGGCAGAGGACATACCAGTGCACCCGGCATCATCGCAGGCTGCACACCCGCTCAGCCCTTGAGGTGCCACTAACTCTGTGATCCGGGATGCGATGCCACGTGGTGGTTGGCCCGCGCTGCCCGCTGGCTATGGCCTACACTGCGGTCCAGCAGGGCACACAAATCCTGAGCAGTCCGGACCGCCGGGACGGGGCATCATCGCAGGCTGCACACCCACTCAGCACTTAAGGTGCCCCTACCTCAGTGCACCCAAAGTCACTGTCCCGTGGCGGTGTGCCTGTGCCGGCCGCAATGTATCCGGTGCCACCAAGTCTGTGTCCCAAAGTCATGGACCCTGTGTGATTGGGTATCGTGTTGCGGACGCCATCATGTCACCTCCGGTCCTGGGGAATGTGATGTTGCAGGGCCCCAGGCCCTCATGCCTACATTGACACCACACGGATGCACCCAGATAGAGAGTGGAAATGGCATCGAGCACGTGCACCCGGCCCTTTATATTGGCAGGGTCACATGTCCTGTGACGCGTGTGCTGGATGGGTGTGGTGTGGGTGTACACCAGCCGTGAGGGACTGGCTGTGGCATGCTGACAACTAGACCTGTTAGCAGCAGATCACTACAGTAAAGACATGGGACATGTAGCATTGCCACCCCCCCCTGTGAGCGTAAGCGGAGTGGGCTGGCCTGGCGTATGCCAGTCCAGCGTAAGGGTGTGTAAATGACCCCGGGGCCCTGGGTGTGATTCCTTACTGGGCTGGACAAGGAAGTAACTCATGCGTGTGTCTCTGTTGTTGTGTCAGCGCCACCTGGACCGCATTCAGCAAAGTGTCACCCCGTGCCCCCTGTGCCACGACATGAGCCACATGGACGTAAGAGGAGTCCAGTGAGCCTACATTCATCCATACTTCCACACTTGAAAGACCATAAACATGACACATCTGTGTGAATATGAATGTTTAATGCACATTCAGTGGAGTGTTGCATCTGGAGCAGTACAGGGCCATGCAAACCCCACATGACAATGTTGTCCCATGGAAGGCCAGCCAGGGTCCTTCAGGGAATGACAAGTCCAAAGGAAGAGGACGAGTTCAGTCCGCAGTCTGATTGCTGTGTCAATGACAATCAAACAGCATATGGCATTCCTTGTCGAGGTCCAAGTTGAGTGTCGCAGAGTGCATCGGGGGACAGTGGAAGGTGATGATGCAGAGGGCAGTACCAAGCTGAAGCCGGACCTATGGCTGAGATGCATGCTGCTGCGTCCTTCTTACCACGAGGGCAGAATCATCCGCATCTTCGTCCTCTGCTTTTTCATGTGCCTCACGTGTGGGTGGTGGTGTTCTATCTCCAGCACTGTGTGGCAGTGACACATCAGGGGGCGGAGATGTGGATGGAGTGGTGGCAGCAGCATAAATCCGCACCAGGCCTTGTGGCAGCAATGCCATGAGGATGGTCCTGAGGTAATTGAGGAACCCAGCTACCTCTCGCTGGTGTGCAGCCGTGGCAGCCACTCGTTCCGCATTCACCCACTCCATGGTCTCCATTAACCTCCGCATGTTTCCCAACTCCCGTGTGACATCGCTAGAGCCACTCGGACTGGACAGTTGTACTAATCTCTGAGTCAGGGCTCCAGCGATGTCAGCCATGATCCATTGGAGAGCATGGAGCGGACTGTGGGTGTCCGTTAGGGACCGTGAGTGGTCCCTGATGGGACTTAGACACCCACGTATGACATCTAGTTTGTCTGCCATGCGGTCGAAGCCCACCCAAACCTGTTCAGCCAGATTCTCCTGGCACCCCAAAACACGGCGTTGGAAGGCCATGTGTTCTTCGTGGGGGTCCGGGAAGCCAGCAGTGGTGGTGGGTGCTGCCTGCTGTGTGGTCTGTGCAGGGGGTGGGGTCTCCTCATAGCAGCTGGGCTGCCCACCTCCTAGAAGTGGGCTGCGTAGGCTGTCCACGAGCAGTTGGAGGGCGTCAGAGTCGAAGCTGTGGTGGTCCTCTTCGTCTCCAGAGAAGAGAGGGTCGGGCTGCTCTGCAGGAGGTGTTGATTCTCCCTCTGCAATGTGAAGGGGAGATGCAGTTTAACAATGTGTCCACATGTATGTTGTCGCATTGTTCATGTTTTCATGCAGACAGCATGACAGGGTACATTGTGGCTGTTTGGGAGGAGCTGCCTATTTGATGGGGGACAGTGGACATTTCAACAACAGACATGTGTGTGTTTGTACTTGTACATTATCAACGCACATTTCCCTTCAATGCCAAATGTGATTGGCCAGTGTCTGCACCCAAGCGGCACCAGTTGTGTCTTGTGTTCTGTTGTAGGTGTTTTGCGGATTGTGTCACATCGTTGTCAATGTAGATGTGCTCTGCATGTGATGTGTGTGCTGCATTTTGGGGGAGTCGCCCCTGCAGCTCAGATTTTGCTGCCCCTTATCCCTTTCAAGAGGTGTGCCTTTGACATCTGTGCTTGTACAGTGCTGACATGTTGCATACTTGGGTACATTGGTCTCTTGGTGGGAGTTGGTGGTCTGGGGCATGGTTTGTCCGCAGATGTGCTCAACTTAATTGTGCATGTGTGCCATTGTGCCCATCTCCCTCCGTCCCCCCAGGCCCTGGTCATTACTCACCCTGTTGCTGTTGTATCGGGTCCTGTTGAGCAGTGTCCGGTCCCCCAACTCCTGCCACCGTCTCCCCACTGATGACTGTGGACACCAATTCCTCCATGTCGTCCAGCTCCTCCTGTGGCGCTGGGCTCCCACCTCCAGTCTGCATTGCTGCCTTCAGGTTGTTGGCGAGTTTCAGCTTGGTTTTGCGCTTGACATCATTCCAGCGCCTCTTGACCTCGTCCATTGTCCTCTTCAGCACTCCGACTGCATTCACCTTGTCCACGATGGACTGCCATAGTCCATTTTTTGTTGCCAATGACACAGTGGAGGTGACGAACAGTTGTTGATGGTGTTCTGTCACCTCCGTTATTAGGATCCTGTTTTCCTGCAGACTGAACCACTTCTTCCTACTCTTCTTGTCCTTGCCCTTCCCTGACCCCGAGGTCCCAAGATGGTCCTCAGGGGGGCTTGTGGGGTTCTGGTTCTCCTCCATACTTGCTCCGGCAATGTCCATTGTGCTACGCTGTTGTTTGGCATTTGTTTGTCTGTTTTTTTTTATTTTTATGGTGATTGTTCCCGCCTGACGCGTGTGAATTGCAGGCCTGTAGCTGGGTTTCGCTGATTTTCGTAACGTGATTGGCCTTATCGCAGCTTTTTTTGCGTTCGTGTTTCGCATTTTTGCGGCGTGGCGTTGATTTTAACGCGGTCAGTTGACGCGTTATCTGGAGACTATCGCATGGGACCGCCGTATTGTGAATACTTGGTTAACACGGCGTAAATTTCCCGCGATGGACCGCGATGTTGAGGGTTGCGTTAAGTAACTTTTGCGATAGTTATCACACGTTCTTGGGAATATGCCCCCAACAAGAATACTAAACGCATACTACAACATGTTTTTTCACAAACCTCCATGTGAAGGTCTCAGCTGCTTCCTCGTCTATCTTTTCTGTGTAGAGATCACCCGACTGCGGAAATCTCTGCACACGTATGCATACATTTGTAGTAAAATGTGGGAGAGTTAGGGGCTGAAAAATGGGAGGGGTTTCGGGAGAGGTAAGGATGTTGATTAACCCATTCCCTGTTTCTCCTTGCAATTAAACCACTACATTAATCTATTAACCCCAACCCAAACAGTACAGGTGTCTCCTTCAATAAACTAGCATTTAAATCCACAGCGTATGTGGACTACAAACTCATATTTACCAAAAATTCTAAATCGTCAATACAAGATTTCATGGGGACCATTGAAAAATATGCTCTAATTTCAGGGTATTCTCTTATTAGAGGCAAATCAGACATTCGCCCTCTAAAAATACTATGTACTAAAAGTATTCTAGGGGTCTCATATCTAAGCTGGCAACCAAACTTCCTGAAATACTTGGGACAGGAGTTTAACGACAACCTGACAGAATTAATTGAACATAATGAACAGTAACTATCTATAAAATCTCAGACATTTTAGATGGTTGGTCTATAAAGTTTTTAACATGGAATATTAGAATCATTAAAAATGACCATTGCCCCAGTAGTCAAGTACCTGATAAGTATGGTACCCATCAAATTATCAGAAGGCTTTTTTTAAAAGTGAACCAGTTCTTTTTTCTGGAATGGGTAAAAAAACATGTATTTCATTAAAAAGAATAAAATTACTAAAAGAGATTGATGGAGTAAACCTAACTAATTTAAAAACCTATTAATCAGCCTTTCTATTTAACCAAGCAACACATTGATTGATTACTGAGAGCAGATATCAACCCCCTTGGCAATCTCCAGAGAAAGAAGCTTAATCATTCCGAGTTAACTATTACATTTAAAGCCTCTAATAGATGTTTGCTATGGATCAATTACTATTTCAAAATAGATGGTAGGCCTATGGTATGGTAAGAATTTTACCAGAAAGTAATCCTTCTTCTTAGGGGCATGACTCAAAAAAACAGCTGTCATTCATTTGTTATAATGCAAAGTATTTATGAACTAAATAATGCTGAATTCTACAACTTCTCAAAACTCATAGCCGAAGTCACAAAAAATGTCATACTATTAACTAAGACCCATCGCTATTGTCTAGAATTGTTAAAATTAGACTGTCTACTGAAGTATTTGAATTCTAGCCTACCTACATCCAACTCCACAGAAATATTTGTATAAGTAAAAGATATTTTTGATTACCATCCACTCTAAAGAGTTTCCCTTATATGATACTAGGTCCCTCAACATGGTACCCATAATTCAAAATGAACAAACCAAATCTACTACTTATAGACCTAATGCTCAATTTGGCTCACAAAATGATCCTCAACAATTGGAAAGACCTAAGCATGATTTCCATCCATTTCTCATGGGAATATCTATGGTGCATTAGAGTTGTACAAAACATTTTGGCGCAATACTACCATTAGATCTAATTGAACCGAACAATGTGGGACAAATTTGACTTGTATTTGAGAAAAATATAACATCCTTAAAAACTGCATGGCAAAAATGCTATTGGAAAATATCAGAAATTGAGTTTCTGGTTGGCAGAGGTATGCACCCTGTCCAATCAGGAACCACAATCCTGGTCAGGGAAAGTCA
This sequence comes from Calotriton arnoldi, assembly GCA_963921515.1. NCBI lineage: Eukaryota > Metazoa > Chordata > Amphibia > Caudata > Salamandridae > Calotriton > Calotriton arnoldi. The sequence continues at coordinate 866,861 of CAWUFW010003240.1, forward strand.
CAAACACACCCTAAATTAACTTGTGTCTCATCCTTTTGTAGCGTTGCACAGATCAGTCAGGCTTAACCTGCGAGGCAATGTTGAAAGTATTTGTGTGGCACTTCAACCAGTAACCCAGTACAATTATCACAAAAAGAATCCTTGCCAGTTTAGAAAAATAGAGCATAATTTGATAACAAAATAAGACCAAAATACAAAAATCCAATATGTACAGTCGGAGTTATGAATTTATAATGAATACACTGAAATGTAGAGCTTAAAAGCATAAAGCGCCAACCGGGGCTATATGGTCGCTCTAGGCTGGGTAAAACAAAAAAGTTCAGGCTGACCTCAATGGAGTGCAGGTCATTCACAGGAATCAAACCTTTACCTCTGAAAAGTACCTTAGTTGCGTCGTCATCGAGGACGAGATGCAAGATGCAAAGAGGGGATGCGCCATTGACGATCTGTAAAGTGAAGGCGATGCGTCGACTCCGAGCCACGCATAGTGGATGATGAGTCGGAAATAGTGTTGTTGCATCTTGGAGTCTGCGATGCTTTGTAGTTGATCCTTGCAATGAGGGCGATGCGGCAGCGGTTGTGGATGCGCCTGTTCTGACCTGCTGTGTCGATGGTGATGCATGGATTCTGCTGGAGCAGCCCTTCAGACCCACTTCCAAGGAACCAAGACTGGGTTGGCACCACTTGGCAGGGCAGACATACAGATGGCACAGTCCAGGTGCTGTAGCAGAGTGGTTGGAAGTCTTTGAAGTCCCTGAGACATCAGAACAGGAGGCCATTAGAATCACTCTGGTTCTGTATTCAAGAATTGTGGGTCCAGTTCTTCTCACCCAGGCAAGGGGGAAGCAGGCAGCATATCAGCACAGCAAAAATGCAGTTCTTCCAGAGCAGTAGTCCAGCAGAGTGGCAGTCCTTCAGAAGCACTGCAGTCCTTCTTCCTGGCAGGGTATCCACAGGTCCAGAAGACTTCAAATAGGGGCTTTGAAGTGCACAGAGGTCCCCCCTTTCTGCCCAGGCTCCAGACTCACTACAGGGTATTAAGCAGTCCTTTGTGAAAACGCAGCACCCAGCCTTATTGGTTACCTAGGGCCTACCTTAGAGATCACTTGTGTGTAATAAAAGGGAGGTTTAAGGATTGGCAAGCTGTTTATTATGCCAAGTCGACATGGCTGTGGAACACTGAATTCAGGCTGCAATGGCAGGCCTGAGTCAAGTTTAGACGGCTACTTAGGTGGGTGGCACAATAAGTGCTGCAAGCTTTTTAGTAATGTCTAATTTACAGACCCTGGGTATATAGTATACCAAACTATAAGGGATTTACAAGTAAATTAAATGCCAAACAGGTGTAAACCAATTATACAATGTTTTAGGGAGGGAACAAGCACTTTAGCACTGGTTAGCGGTGGTAAAGTGCACAGAGTCTTAAAGCCAACAAAAACAAATTCAGCAAAAAGGGGAGGAGGAAGGCAAAAGGTTTGAGGGTGACAACAGGCACACACTATTTTCACATTTTATTCCTCCTCTTATGCATAAACCTTTGAATTGGTAGCAACGCGATCATGCTGCAAAATATGGTGACACACAGACCTTGTGCTAGTCTCTTCCTATTGCTTTCCTATCTCTCTAGAAAGTAAAAGCATATTTCTTCAAACTACCTTACTCCTTATCAGTTATTGGGACATTTAAAGCTTAAAAATGGTTTTCCAGGAGACCCTTGTCTGCTAAAACTCTAGAAGTTGATCCTGTCACCTTCAGGTTTCTGGCATTTGTATGAAGGAAACCTTGCCAAAGAGACTATCTTGGTGGGAATACAGCAGCCAGCGTGGACCTTCTAATCAGCCAAGCCTGCAGTATCTTCAGTGCTCTGAGTAACATGAGTAAAGACTGGAGTAATTTGAAGCTGGCCACCATGTGAAGACTTCAAGTGCATTCGAACGGGGATTGAGAGGCACTGTATTTTCCAGTAACCCCTTATCTCCCATGAAAAGCTTTCTAACCCCACCCCACTGGAGCCCCCATCAACATTCCTCTATGAGGTTTCACAAAGGAGTTGGGATATTATGACAGTTGTCACCGCTCCCATCACGCGTATATGTGGGTTGTATATCAGAATATAATGTGCTTAAAAATCGTTTGATAAAAATGATTTGTCCTAAATATCATTTACAAAACAGACAGAAGTCTAAAAAAGATATTCTGGTACCAGGCTCATTTGGCAGACGCCCATGTCTTGTCGGTGTTACAATTTCCACGAGATTACTTGTAGGTTGCAAAGTTATGTTGGCACAAGGCTTCTGCATGTTGCAACCATGCCGAATGGCTTCTGTCTGAGATGGTGGATGCCTGTCAGCAGTCATACCAGAGCATGCACTGCAAAGCCCAACACCAGACCTTAGAGGCCAGTCATATACATATGTACTTGTGTGTGGCCTGATAACAGTTTAGTTACATTTCTGGAGGAACATGCTTAATCTGAAAAGAGAATTCACAGCTCAGTTTTCTCTATCATACGATTTATATGGGCAACAACGAGTCAGCAATTTCGCACTGATGATTGGGCAACTTACATGCCTATTTTCAATGACAAACCAATGCACAATGTTCAATTGATGCAAATGTTGTTCTTGCACTGCTGCTTCTTCCTGTGGATGGGTGATATCCTGCATGTGTAAAGAAGAAACATAGATTTACTTGAAGCAGTATATTTTTTAACATTAAGTCATTTGTATTACATCACATTTTATGGTTAAACATAATGCCAACTTTAACTATAAATTAACGTGTATTTCTAAATTGAAACACGTCATTCCAGAATGTCTTTAATCTATATCCAATATTGGAATTTTTGTTTTTACTTTCATGGTTTAATTTTATCTTTGTATTAAATATGTACAGAATGAATACATTTGATAAACACTTCCTTCATTTCAATGGAACTTACTGCTAAGCTAGAATCATTTTTAACAACTATTAGTCACTTTGTTTGAAACTTTATCCCCATTGGTTGAATTTGTTTATATATTTCAAGGTTGTTTGGGCCAAGACGTTCCTTATCGGATGTGCGGTTGCATTCTGTGAGCATTTCTACATATATGCTTGCCACTACTGCCCTGAGTAAGTATTGATTTCTTTCTCTAAATAGTACCCTACTTATTTAATGTCACAAAGAGGCATTCAGACAGATTCACTAAGCCCATGGTTTAAAGGTCAGACATCTGCTTGCTTCACTTTGCTTCACCCTTTTAAGTACGTTCCAGCTTCACAAAGAGTCCCTAGTGAATCCTGAAAATCTTTAACAGCTATAAAGTTCCAGGTAGTGCATGATATAAAAACAAGAAAGTGCTGGTGTCCAAAAAAGTTCCTAGGACTCTGCCTCCCACCTTCACCACTGGTGCCGCCTACTTACACCTCTGACTCCGCCCATCACTGGTGCTGGATACTTTTATCCCTAAAGCTCCTCTCTGGCTGCATGGACTATGTTCAAAGCTGGTTGTAATTTCTCTTTTGAATCACAGCAGTGTGTAGGCACACCTTCCTTAAAGCAGGTTTGAGGGGGAGTAAGCCCAAAAAAAGTGGTAAACAATTGCGTCAAACTCTGAATTTTGCAATACACTTTTCACTTAAATTTGCTCAAAATAATGATCACTCCTGAAACACTTATTCCGAACAATTGTACCTGCAACATACACCAGGTGCACAGACACCAGATACAACACAATGTCCAATTGGTAAAGTGTTCGATTTCAGTTGAAACACAGCTTACTTATTGTTTTTAAAGAACAATGGTTCTTTTTAAAAACTTACATGTGATTTATTGCACCGGACAACAGTTTCATTATAAATATTCACACTTGAATTTGAGCTCAGCAAACAATCAGGCATGCATGGTCCTCCAGCCAGTGGTTGAAGAATTGACCCTGAGACCATAACCAGATAATTGTAAGGCCTATAGTTGAGTCAATAAATTTGCTGTTTAAGCTTTCCACCAAGAAAAATGCTACATACACCTTCATCTGTGACAATGATCATGCCTCTAAACTAAAACATACTTCAGGAAATTGTAAAGTCATTCAGCCTCACCAAACTAAAAGATACATACACAAATTGTAAAGCCCTGCAGACTCACCCTTACACACCGAAATCATGCACCCATATCTCAATTAATCAGATACCCACTAGAGTTTCGGGTCAGGATGGATGTAACATATTATCATAAGTTAACTCATGCTGCAATATAGAAACCATGGAGTCATGTGGAAAGTTGTCAGGGTGAGATAAGAGCTATAAGGTTTTACCAGTGGCAGAATATGCACGATACAAATAGCAATAGCATAACAATATTACATAATACAAAAATTGAAGATATTATAGGCCCTAATGCGGACCAAGCCTGACTTGCAGCAAGGGCTTATGGGTGCCATATTACTAAAGGGGCTAATAGTGCTAGTATGTGCCAACAGAACCATGGGGCATATCTACAAGGGCTTTATCTCCGCTTTTTGGCTTCTAAAGCCAAAAAGCGGAGATAAAATCCTCGCCCTATTAACAAGAGGGTGCTAACATGCATTGGCGCATGTTAGCACCCTTTTACCCGACGTCCCCCTTTGCATCTCTAATGAGATGCAAAGTGGGCGTCACTGGGCAGTGCACCCTTGTAAATATCGCTGATGTGCACATCGCGATATTTACAAGGCTGCCAACGCATTTTAGCAGACGTTAGTTTTGGACGAAAACCGCTGTTTTTGCCGAAAACTAACGTCTGCTAAAATGCAGACTTAGGCATACCTATTATGGGGGTGGATTGTGCTGATACGACCACAGGGTCGTATCAGCAAGGTTATCGCCGTTTTGCAGGGAACATCGCTGGAAAACCAGCGATGTTCCCTGCAAAAAGGCGATTTCCCCCGCTATCGCTGGTAATTATATCGCCCTGGGGAAAAGTGTTGTAGATAACGCGCTACCAGGGCGATATAATCAAGCGATAGACGGCGATAAGTAGAAAAGCGCTAAGCGCCCTTTGCGTTGACTTATCGCCGTCCTCGTAGATATGCCCCTTAACGTCTGTTAAATTCCTGACTAAGGCATACTTTACATGGGGGGTGGATTCTGTGGCTAAGACCACAGGCCCTATCATCTAGGATATCGCCGTTTTCCACCATGGAAAACGGCGATATCCACGCTATCTCTGCAATTTTATCGCCTCGGCGATGCGCGTTGTTGATAACGCGCTAACCGGGCGATAAATTACAGAGATAGCCGGCGATAAATATGCAAGCGCGCTTTGCGATATTTATCGCCGGCCCTTGTTGATATGCCCCCATGTGCCTAGCACAGGTCAGAACCGTGCACCAACTGCCACTATATTTGCACTACCATCCTATACACGATAGCTATGAGTCAAGGGCTAAGACGACTACTCACAAAGGTAAATTGACATGTGGGTAAATAGGTACGTGTAAATTTACTCTGTATTTTAAAAGTAGAGCAAAATGAAAAATACTAACACTGTAAAAACTTAGGGCCTGATTTAGATGTATGTTGGACCGAAACAGATTGGGCTTTTTTGTCGGTCTTTCCGCCCACCTACCTGACTGTCCACCCGCCCAATTACGTTGCTGGATTACAATGGGAGGAAAGACCGCCGTAGTCCCGCTGACACTGCAAGGACTTCGCTTCTTGTCCCAACGGTGGGATGTGCTGCAGGTGGTGAGAGTCCAGCCAGGATTCCTGCTGTTGGTATTTGGATGTGGGCTGTTTCTGAGGGAATTCCAATGGGAGTCCCACACACTTCGAGTCGGCAGAATGGGACAAAAAGGTGTGACCACTCCTTTCTTGTACCGTACTTTACCCAGGTCCAGTGTCGTGTCTGGGTCACCCCCATTGTTTTGTAACTCGGCATATAAAACAAGGCAGTAATCGAAAGTTACTCCTACTATGTGAACACTACTCTAAGTGTATCTAGAGTGTGTGTAGGTGTAGAGCCAAGAATTCCCTCAAGGGATGATCCAATCCATTTACCTGGTGGGAGAGAATGAAGGACCCCGCCTTGGTCACAAATTGGGCACCCCTGATGAGATGTCAGACAGCTCTGTTACGTAGTGATTTCTCAGCATGCAAGGACCTCTGGTGTCAGCCGCAGTTCCTCCTCTGCTAATCTATCGGGATGCTCATCTTTTATAACAGAAAGCAGCCTTGCGATGTGCGTAGAGATTAGTGATGTTATGGATATGTAGATAGCCCCGTCACCCCGTGGATGAAGATAGAGATGACATTTGTACATATTGCGAAAAGCGACCTTGTACATGATGTTCAGGGCATTGTGATAATGTTGTGCAAAGCTAGATGTGTAAACTAGTTTAGTTTTAGGGAAACTAATCCAACACTGTTGAAGGAAGCGGCCCTCTAGGGCCACTCGGGTTTTCTTACAACCACCTGATATGCCTTCCCAAGAATGAAGATTCGGTCAGACAGTAGAGAATACAAACTTACATGTTTATTAGAAATACGCTGCAGAGGAGTCCATCATGACCTGCACCCTAAGATGTCTGCCGAGGGACTGACCCCCCTACCGTGTACAGTGAATAATAATTCCTCCCGAGAGGCCTCCAACCACACCCATAATGGAAAACTACCAGCCTGGGCCGAGCATGAACAAAGAGGCACAGTGGGATGAGTTAACACCTGCCAGATGGGTACATTTTATCAGGAATCCAAGGCCATGGTGCTGGGTCTCAGCTTCTCCTAACGTGGGAGCAGAAACTACACATTCAGATAGGCATGCGATGGCAAAATGGCCCATTCATTAGTAAGTGGAGAAACAGCCTTGAACAGAAGGAAAAATAATAACCAAATACAGTGTTCTGCTGAGGCAAGCAACACGAGTAATGAGGCCTAACTCAGGCACAGTCTAAGCGGCCTAATAAGGATTACGAAATGCAAAATGGAGTCACACTCGCTAACTGAAGCCTGCGCATTACGGGGATAACTCAGTGGGTTGCATAACGTGAATACAAATGGCATCTATTTCGCCACACATTGCTAACCTATTATAGCATAAAAACCAGTGTGTTGCAGGAATGGGAATTTGAAACCTAACAGACCCTCCTTTTAGCATGGGTGGCTAAATGCTTTATTCGCTATCCGGTAGGGTCTTTACAATTCTAAGGGGGGGAGCAAATGCATAAGTACTCATGTGGCAATCATGTAACAATGGTGGAGAAAACAACACACCTAGTATGAAGATCCTACTAATACTCAACGATGCCCTCATCTATCAACATTATATCCTGGATATCCTGCATCATCATAGTAGAGACTTTATGATCACGTCCTGAGAACTTAGGAGAAGGAGTGTGCTTGCTCACACAATAGGTACAATATGTTGGAAGACAATTAATACACAAGCAGCAGGTAAAGATGACACCTGCGATAGCTATTAGGACGAGTAGTATTTTCCAACCCCATGATGCCAGTAGACCCCAGAGCCACCCTGTGAGGGACCATGAACCATTATCCTGATGGATGTCTGAAGCAAGTCTGTGTAATTTCTGTATTGCTGAATATACAGTAGGGGCGCTATCAGGGATGTACACACAGCAGCTGCTGCCGATGACGCGACAGGCTCCACCCCTATCAGCCAGAATGACGTCTAAAACCATCCGATTTTAAAGAGCAATGAGTCTCGTAGCATGAATCTCAACTGTGATATTGGTCAGTATACCCGCAGTAGTATTAATGACTCCCTCAACTACTTGCCGAATATTACGACTATTGAACATGGGACCCCAGAACGGCAGAATGCCCTTCATTATGTCAGTAAACTGCTGCAGGGAGGTATCTGTCTGATCAATATCGTCTGGATTGACAACTCTCTTCACTCGGGGGGCTGGGACACCCCTACGCTGCAAGCAATGAGTTTTGTGGTAGTTGGGAGGGGCTATATGGACTGGGGGAAGGAGGTATGAAAGGTAGCACCGCCCGGACCATCCCTCAGGGAGCCACACATAGCCGCGAGCACCACAAACAAAATAAACATTGGGTGGTGGGATCAAGGGCGGACTTTTGGGCATTCTCAATATCGAAGTGGTGTTGCATCAACTGTCCCCCACCTCTATGTCTCCTGCCCCTTGAACACAAAAAGGGGCCAGTACGTCTACCACTGCCAGAGGTATGGGCTTATCTTCAGTGACATTGCGGGCTTGGAAGGATTGGTAATATTCAGATACATTGAACTGCGAAAACCTATCCCTATCCATCCCTGTTCTGTTTGCCTTTCTACCTCGATCTGCTGCTCTGAGGCAGGAACTCAAGAGCACTCAATCGAACCGCCCACCCCCAGGGGAAACACCAGGAGGGGACCTATGTTGAGGATATACATTCATTGTGAGAGAACAGGAACTGGTGCCTCTGCGTTCCAAGAAGTCAGGTTGAGAGAATGAGCTGATCAAACTAAGTAAGGTAAACCATCCCTCACAGCTATTAACATAGGATAAAGGCATAGGCAACAAGTTCTCACTTCGATGCGTGACAGAAGGTAACAAACCACACACCCAACATTTCGTTGTATTATAAACAGCATGCGTTTGATGCAGCGTCTGAATAAAAACATTGTCCTTATAGGACTTCCGGTGTTCTTCTTTGTGGGGCGCTAAGGTACCAAAAATATGCTCAGGAGGGGCTGGCGTAGTACTTATCCAAGCATGCACAGGATATTTTTCTTCCAGGAAGAACAGCACCCCAAATACAAATATCAAAGAAAGCAAAATTATTACCACAAACACTATTTTAGTCTTCGGGGACCAGGAGGACCAAACAGGACCATCTCGAATGGAACGCGGAGCCGCCAAGGGCTGCTCCTCATCAGTGATAGGACAACCAAAGGGATACATTTAGGAGACTTCAAGGGCAACATATAGGTGTCACAAGGAAAAGAAAATTCACGGGCTAGAGCCATTATTGCTACAGCAAACAAATGATGGACGGAATGCTGACAATGCAAACATTCTCCCCCAGTCAAAAGATCTGGGTTAAATCCATTGTTCTTTTGCCCACTACGCCACCCCAGTTTGGACCCAGCCATATTCAAATCAGTCTTGACCCTGTGCCCCATGGGAACAATCCAGACCGAACTGCCAGGCCAGGTCCTCACTGGACCAGAAACAAGCATCCTGGTACCAGTTTCAGGGTATGTCACCCTTCTTCAGCCAGGCTAGCTTGAATCCAGTGGCACAGTGAGCAAGGGACCCACGTCTGGGCATACCCATCCCACTTAGGGCGAAAAGTGTTACAGCAAACAAATGATGGACGGAATGCTGACAATGCAAACATTCTCCCCCAGTCAAAAGATCTGGGTTTAATTCATCATTCTTTTGCTCACCACACCACTGCAGTTTGGACTCAGCCATATGCAAATCAGCATTGACCCTGTGCCCCATGGGAACAGTCCAGACCGAACTGCCAGGCCAGGTCCTCACTGGACTGGAAACAAGCATCCTGGGACCGGTTTCAGGGTATGTCACCCTTCTTCAGCCAGGCTAGCTTGAATCCAGTGGCACAGTGAGCAAGGGACCCACGTCTGGGCATACCCATCCCACTTAGGGCGAAAAGTGTTACAGCAAACAAATGATGGACGGAATTCTGACAATGCAAACATTCTCCCCCAGTCAAAAGATCTGGGTTAAATCCATCGTTCTTTTGCCCACTACGCCACCCCAGTTTGGACCCAGCCATATGCAAATCAGTCTTGACATGTGCCCCATGTGAACAGTCCAGACCGAACTGCCAGGCCAAGTCCTTGATTACATGATTAGAACAAAGAAGAACAAAGCAGCTGCCGGACGGACGCGCTTTTGCCAGATCACGTAATTCATTTGACTGGCTACAACAAAAGACTCCAACCGATGGGTGGAAGTCGATTAAATGAATACTATTGAGGCTCCAACCGGCTGGTGGAGTCCTGAGAGGTTGTAATCATTAGCCCTACTTTGACTAAGAGGAACTTGATACTCGCAGACAGACTAAAGAATCTGCACCTTGGCTGCCTACTCCCCCCTCCTGTCCTGAAGAAGACCCACCTTGACGCATTTTACTTTGCGCTACCAACAGGGTCGAAACGTCGACGTACTACATATGTCTGCACAACGTTCAGGATCACAGTTTAACTTGCCAATGGATCCTGCAATATATGTGCTAAAATAATAAGGACAAACAGAAATTCTTCTCCCCTCTCTTGAATGCACTTTTAATTGTCTTGTATATAGTGCACTATCAACGTCACCCTTCACCACATGTCACTTTTTCACCAACAGTCACTTATTCTCTATTGCAATTGAATTTGTATATTGCGACAGCCATGAATATTTGATATCTATTTCTAAATACATTATTGAATACTAATATTGGTGTGTGTTATGGTATTTTATTCCCTTTTCTCAAATCATTGGTATGTGTTATAAGTAAGCCGTTGCTACTTACGTACTCTAAGCAATTGAACACCCCAACAGAACCAATTGTTTTATTTAATATGCAAACCTGTGCACACCAAGTCAATGACTTTTGAATTGAAGTGACTTCCGTTGTCACTCCAAATCACGCGTGGCAATCCATAGCGCGGGAAGTACTCTTTTAGAAGTGCCTTCGCCATCGCCATGGCTGTATTCTCTTTAGTGGGATAAGCCTCAATCCATTTACTGAATGAGCAAATCACTACTAGCACATACTTTAAATTGTTGACTCATTCCATTTCGATGAAATCCATCTGGAGAACCTTGAAAGGGAAGGAAGTCGGGGCAAAGTTACCAGCGGGTGTAGGAGTACCTTTCCCAGGGTTATGCTTCAGACAAATGATGCAATGTTTCACTAGGTGTGTGGCTACCTTAGCGATATTATCATTCTGCCATACTGGATCCAGTAGCTTGCATATTCCTTTGGCACTGATATGCGCTGGGCCATGGGCCATGGTGACAACAGGTAGCACATATGCATTGGGGAGCAACCATCGCTGTTTTCCAGACAAGTCAGTCCAACACCCATCCTCGTCCAAACGACCTGTTCTCTCCTCCCACATGGATAATTTATCTAAAATCGCCTCACCCTGAATTTCCCTGACATTTTCCAATGTATCCTCAAACATTCCATTGTCTGGGACCCACCTAGCGGGACCTGCCACCAACATCTTTTTCATCTTCGATCGAGCTGTCTCCTTAGCTGTTTGGTCTGCGAACGCATTTCCCCTCCCAACATCATCTGTAATGGCTTTATGAGCGCTACATTTCACTATTGCTAACTTATTGGGAAGCGTCAATGCGGACAGCAATCTATGTATCATTGGGCCGTTCTGTATTCGCAGTCCGTGTGAGGTCAAGAACCCTCTCTCCGCCCATAGGCGCCCAAAATTATGGGCCACCCAAAAGGCGCACTGACTGTCGGTGTAGATATTGACAGCCAGTCCCTCACTCAACTCACAAGCCCTGAGGAGGGCAACCAACTCTGCAGCTTGGGCCGATTGGTGTGGGATATGAGATGTCTCAAATACAGTGTGTAACATTGTGATTGCATGGGCTGCAGTGGTGGTACCATCTGGTAATTTGAAAGAAGAGCCATCGACATATAGTTCCCCTTGGGGGTCAGATAAGGGAACATCAGTCAGGTCTACCCGACCTTTCGTTTCTTCCTCAGTCCGAACCAAACAATCATGACATAATTGTCCTTTTCTTCCGAAGGGAGGGGTAGTAACGTGGCTAGGTTCAGAGTAGCACATCGTTTGATGGTAATGTGCGGAGCAAACAAGGTCAATTCATAACCCGTCAGACGCGCACTAGTAAGGTGCTGCGTCATTGTCGTATTCAATGGCGTATCCACAGCATGAGGTACCATTACTGTGAGATCAGCATGAAGTACGAGCCCTGCCGATTGTCTGATAGAAACTGCCACCACCACGGCAGCTCTCAGACAGCTCGAGAGTGCTCTGGCGACATTATAAAGCATGGCAGAGAAGAGGCGCAGGGTCTCTGCTTACCACCGAAACCCTGTGTTAGAACAGAAGGTGCGCAACCGTCCGCCTCATGCACGTAGAGCACAAAAGGCTTCTGGTAATCAGGAGTACCAAGCACAGGAGCAGAGCAAAGCACAACCTTTAATTGTTCAAAAGCTTGCTGGCATGCAGGTGTCCAAGGCAGGGGTTCATGCACATCTTTGGTGGTCAGGTAAAGAAGGGGATTTGTTAGTAGGAAATAGTTAGGGATCCAATGCCGAAAATACGATGTTATCCCGATAAACGGGCGTACCTCGCGTTGGGTCTTAGGAACAGGCATATTAGTAATAGCAGCTATGCGCTCAGGTGTTAGTCTGCAACCCGCCTTCGACAGTAGGTGACCTAGATAGGTGACCTCCTGTCGACAATATTGGAATTTCGAAAGGGACACCTTATATCCGTGATGTGCCAAATGTAACAATAATTTAACTGTGGCTTATTTGCAACCATCCTCCTCATCCGAAGCCACAAGGAGGTCAGCAACGTACTGCAACAGCACATTACCAGGGGGAAGCTCCAAAGAATCAAATTGAGCTTTCAAGGCTTGGCTATAGATACTTGGACTTTCAGTATAGCCTTGTGGAGCACGGAAGAATCTAAATCTCCGACCGGCTATTGCAAATCCAAACAGATATCTGCTATCTGTGTGGATTGGTATGCTGAAAAAGCATTCTTTAAGTCAATTGCAGAAAAGAATTTTGCTGATGGGGGAATCATTGTTAGGATCGTGGTAATGTCTGGGACCGCAGGGTACTGGGGAACTACGATCTTATTTACCTCTCTGAGGTCGATCACAAAACGGTAAACGTCAGGGTGGGCATCAGGAGAATCCAAGGGTGTCTTTTTAAGAGTAGGAAGAATAGGGCTATTAAACACATTCGCCACAGTCTCTTCAACCGCACCAGACTTAATCAGATCCTGTATTATTTGCAATAGGGCCTTTTCATCTGCCTGGGATATTTTGTACTGGGGAATATGTGGCAATTTAGCATTGTCTTTGATCTGTATAGATACTGGCGGGATCAGAATTAATCCCACATCCGTGTCTCCTGTAGCCCATAACGTACGTGGCACATCTTTGAACTCAGCGGGAAGGGGGGCATCCTTTGCAAAGCACTGTTTGGCACGGGCTACCTGCGGTCCAACAATCATGTAAACACCGTCTGGGGAACAAAAAATTGTCGCGTGCAACCTTTTCAACAAATCCAGTCCCAACGAGTTCTCCCCACAATTTGACGTCAGTAAAAATGGTGAATCAACCGTAAAGGGGCCAATAGTCAAAGCAAGAGGCTTGGAAATGGGGCTAATGACCGGCACGCCTGAGAAACCCACAGAAACATTGTTTTGGCCAGACAGAGCTGCCCCCAGGACTAGTGAATGGGAAACAGGGCTATTCATAGGCCCTGTATCAACTAAGAATTTTTTGGTCGTACCCTGTAAATCAGCAGTGATGTAAGGTCCGCGCTGACCCTGTCACTTCGTCCATGTCATAGTCGTCATGGTAGTACTGTCTTCCTCAGTGTTGTCAAAATAATTCCCGCTCTGCCTATTGTGTGATGTATCCTCTGACTGCATCCCCCCTCCACCTCCTGCTCCTCGTCTGCTCCTCAAAAACCCCGACCTCTCGGGGCTTCACTTTTCTGCAACAACTCCGGACACTTGTTCCGCCAATGTTCCTCCTGCTTACAGTACGCACATTGGTTGGGCCCGAGGGGTGCACCAGAAGCACCACCCCTGCCAGACATGGGCAGCCGTTGGGCTGATCCCGAACCTTTACCTCATCCACCTCCCCTCGCTACTTGCTGCATCAATACCCTCATCTTCAAATCATTTGACTTTTTCTCTACCCTTTCCTTGTCCTCATTCTCTCTATGTTCGTAATACTGTGCCATACTCAATATCACTGACAGGGACGATGTCGCCCAAGTGCTTTCCGAAGCCTGCAACCATGTCGCAATCTCGGGAAGCAAGTTAGTGACAAATCTGTTAACAAACAACCGAACACCACCCTCCTGTGACAGGTCCTGACCACTAAAATCTAAAAACACCCCTTCAAATCTGGTAAAGAAATCCGACACACTTTCATCCTTTTTCTGATGGCACGCAGTCAACTTATCCCAGTCCACTCACTTCGGCGGGATAAGGGAGTGCATGTAAGTGATAATACGCCCCGGCAAAGCTAGGAGCTCCGCTTTCGGCTTATCGCCAGGCTTACGCTCCTTATCCCAAGCTCTGAACTCATCCCACGTGCCCCCCAAACTCTAGTACATGATCCTGTGTATGAACCTGCCTCCATATATCCACCGGTACCAACAGACTGAAAAACAACTCTATATCAGCTAGCGTCATCACTGTGGAGGAGGCTGCCTCCGTCAATTCTTTATAATATGCAGTAGGATTTTTCCGGTGGTCCGGCAGCTGGCTCTTCAGGGATAGGACCTCACTCCTCTTCCAAGGAGTATAGATCCACTGCTCCTGAAACCAAGCATCGACTCGCGGTCTGATTACAGTATCTGTGGAGTCGCGCAATTCTGGTATCTCAGGGTGATAAATGGGATGGACTTCCCTCATGGGATGCTGTGTCCCCATAGTCGGAACCTTCTGGAGAAATCTGCCTCGGTAACCCACTAGTGTCGTTACATTGCTAAAAACCTCATTGGGAGCCATACCTTCAGCATATACCCTTTCCCGTATGTCATATATTTTTTGCGGTGCAACACCTTGAAAACACTGTTCCCACAAGCCTATCAGCGTGGCTGACATGTGCTTAAGGGCATGCTGCTGTATGAACGGCTCATAATCTTTCATCACACTTCACACGTCCTCCACACTATAGATTGGGTTCCGAGCCCACTGAGCTGCCTGATTCGCCACCATTTGCTTTTCCTCATCACCCACCACAGAACGCACCAACACTTTATCCATTCTGTCTCACGCTGCTGTCCAGTTCGCTGCATGTACCCCACGCGCTGGAGTTTCTTCATTCAACAGTGTTTGGGGTGTCACACTCACGGGGAAAAAAGCAGATGCAGAAACAGGTATCATCATGTAAGGAGACAGGGTTGTAGGGGCAAAAGGGGGAGTAGCAGTCGATACAGAACTAATAGATTGGGCGGGGGAGCTAACAGCACCCGCCCCGGTGACTGGTGTGAATAGAGGAGAAGCGAGTGGGGCCGGGGCTGAGGCGGTAGCGCTAGAAACAGGAACATTAGAAGGGGCGGCACTAGAGGCCGAGGACTGAGATGCCGGGACTGTCGGGTATATCCGTTCAGGGGCATAAGGAGCAGGAGGACGAGAATCCAATAGCTCTTCAACAAAATCATCACCGTCCTCTCTAGTAACATAACATTTATCTGTCTGTAACCGAAACTTTATATCTGCGCATTCTATGCCCTTCTATATCTTCCCTCTTTCATAGGCTACTGCTTTCTGTGTTATAGTTTGCGTCTGTCTCTTCCGAGCCTCTTTCTCCGCCCTCATGCGTCGCTGCTTTGCTTCTTTCTGCCATACTCTCAGAGAATCAAACATCGACTGCCTGCTCTTTTTAGCAAACAATTTATCCTGCAAGAAATTAAATTTTTGTTCATCGAACAAACCTGTCAGTGGCCATTGTAACTCAGCATTGTCCCTCGTATACTTATGCCACAATCTGCTAAACATAATAGGGCCAATACCATGTTTAACGTATACGTCGAAATTTGGAGAACCCTCCGGAGGGGCAGGCTGGCTCTCTTCCAATCGGGCATCAGTAGAACAACATCGACATCCAAAACACCCCAATTTGCTTAAACAAGGCATCTTAATATAAGACTCATGCACTGTCCCTAGCGAACAAGTATAACACCAGCAATGGTAAATAAAGGAAAGAAATAAAATAACAAATATTATTCACGAACCAAACCAAACGGTCCAGAGACCATTCCCTACAGTAAAGGGCCTGTACCAAATTCAAGAAGTCAGGCTCCAGCCCCAGACCTTTTCAAGAATTAGCCAAATTACCAGTTGGTCTGGCAGATTGTTCGCGAACGGCCCCGGACCATTTTAAGCGCGGGCCAAATTTCCAGCCGGTCCGGTAGACTGCTCGCAAACACTCTGTGCCTTTTCAAGGGTCCGCAAACTCACCAAGTTCAAGACAAGACAGTCTGGAGACCATAACAAGACACAGCCCATCGACTCGTGTCGTTCAAGCAAGGCAGTACAAAAACTGCAGACAAGACAGTCCGGAGACTGTATCAAGACACAGCCTGTAGGCTCGTGCCGTCCAAGAATGGCGCCATTTTTCCAAGAGTCAAATCACTCACCTGGTGCACACAGGTCCAGGCAAGTTATTCTCCACTGCCGACTCTTCGGACCAAACGGTATACTCCAAGGTTTCGCCTTATCAGGACCCCAGCCGGTGACCACTAGACGAAGGGGCGCCCGATCAGACGGGCAGGGCAGCTGGTAGAACCAAGCTCGGTCTTGTGTAGGGTACCCCGATCCGCCCAACTGAGCAAACGCACCCCCGACCCTACAACCCGTTTACGGGCGAGTCGGATCACCTTGCGGAGTCCCTGTTCAAGGGCCAACTGAAGGAAGCGGCCCTCTAGGGCCACTCGAGTTTTCTTACAACCACCTGCTATGCCTTCCCAAGAATGAAGAGTCGGTCAGACAGTAGAGAATACAAACTTACATGTTTATTAGAAATACTCTGCATCGGAGTCCATCATGACCTGCACCCTAAGATGTCTGCCGAGGGACTGACCCCCCAACCGTCAACAGTGAATAATAATTCCTCCCGAGAGGCCTTTAACCACGCCCATAATGGAAAACTACCTGGGCTGAACATGAACAAAGAGGCACAGTGGGATGAGCTAACACCTGCCAGATGGGTACATTTTATTAGGAATCCAAGGCCACGGTGCTGAGTCTCAGCTTCTCCTAACGTGGGAGCAGAAACTACACATTCAGATAGGCATGCGAGGGCAAAATGGCCCATTCATTAATAAGTGGAGAAACAGCCTTGAACAGAAAGAAAAATAATAACGGAATACAGTGTTCTGCTGAGGCAAGCAACACGAGTAATGAGGCCTAACTCAGGCACAGTCTAAGCAGCCTAATAAGGATTACGAAATGCAAAATGGAGTCACACTCGCTAACTGAAGCCTGCGCATTACGGGGATAAATCAATGGGTTGCATAAAGTGAATACAAATGGCATCTATTTAGCCACACATTGCTAACCTATTATAGCATAAAACAAGTGTGTTGCAGGGATGGGAATTTGAAACCTAACTGTTGCGGACACAATACGTGCAAAAGGTTACTGCTGAAAAAATGGATAATGTAAGAAAAAAGCTGCTTTGCTACATGGGCCTAACTTTAGAATATAACACCTTCTCTTGGTACTCCCTAGCTCATCCCAGAGATATGGCTCCTAGGGGACTACACGCCCATGGCAAAGCCAGTTTGGCATTTGCGTTCTCCCTTGTGTCCAAGATGCCAGCCTGTCTTCCAAAAAATAAGAGCAGCCCCTCTTGTGTGTAACTACCCTTTGCCTTTCAAAGGTGAGTTCTCCTTTGAAACTAGACTTTTGGGCGCACACTGGGTTTGGCCATCTGGCCTGGTGGAGGTCACACCTCTTCCGGACATTTGTGTTCCTTCCTGAGAGTCATTCACACCGCTCGCTTTTAGGGAAGAAGGCTGGCTTGAGGACAGCAGCTTGTGTGCAATCGTAAATGGTCGCTAGAAATTTTGGGCAACATAGTGGCAACTTTCTAAAGTTGAAAAAGTAAGTGATAGAATGAACACTCCTGGTGCGTGCTCTGCCCAAATCACATGAATTATTGATACAAAGTGGGTGACCTGGTTAGGTACAACAGTCCCAAGGTGCACAGCCCATTGACAGGCCTGTGGGCCAATATGAATCCAACGGCCATTGCAGTGCTCATTTTTCATCCTGTTCAATCATATTCAACCAATTTCCTCCATAATTAATCCAAGTCAAATGAAACAAAATGTTCACATTCAAAGTTTCCATTTATTATTGACAAAATTAAGATTCCAGCATGTAAAAAATCCATGATGTTAATATCTTCACTATTAACAATCCAAATTTCATCCACAATGTTATACACCCAATGAATTTCCAGAAAAAAAGCTCTTCATCAGGAAATAGGAAAATGAAAAATGAAGTTCCATCAGAATCACCATTGAATTACGTTTCCCTCAAAAGGTGCGCCCACAGTAAATCAGTGATACTTACTCAAATGCTGTGTGTTTGCCATGCAGTTCTATGTATTCTAACACTAGCATGCTATCCGCCAGCAAGTAATCCACACAGTTCCCTCCAATCTTAAAAGAATACTATGCACCAACAAGAGAAAACCACCACATGATGAAGCCGCACCCATGTGAAACCTATATGCTAATTAACCATCATGTAAAAAACAAACCAGATCTTAGCTTTGAGAAACACTTATACAATGTATTTAAAGTACAACTATGTGTACGGGTGCCATTCACCCTAAATAACATGTGTAAAAAACAATAACGCATTAACAACTGGACTGTTGTACCTAATCAGGTTACCAGCTTTGTATCAAATTCCTAAAATGGCTGATTGTGCAGAAGTGACATCAAATTCGACTTGGGAATCAAGTCGGGTTTAATGCAACGATTTGTTTAATACCTTGAAGTATCATATTTAGTAGTCCTATCCAGACGTTAACAATGCTAAATTATCAGTGTGTAACTCTGTATTCGCCTTTCCAAAGTTAAAGCAATGTGGGGTTTTTACTGTCAGAACATGTAAAAACACATGTGATTCTTTTTAAAATACTGCACCCTTCCTTAGGGCTCGTTAGACCTTCCTTAGTGGTGACTTATATATGTTAAAAAGAAAGGTTGGGCTTTGCCATAAGTTACATGACAAAGTTGAGTTAGCAGTTTAAAACCACTCTACTAAGCTGCAGTGGCAAGATGGGAGACCTACTTTACTTGTCAAACTCATAGTGGCACAATAAGTGCTGCAGTCCATGAGGGATACCACGTACAGGCCCTAGATATCCCTAGTACAATATACTAGGGACGTATAAGTAAGTGAATGTATGCCAACTGGGGGGTTGGCGTAAACCATTTAAATTTACACTTTTAAGGGTTGGAGCACATGCACTGAGTACTGGACAGCAGAGTCCAGTGCACTATAGAGTCACTACACCAGTACCTAATAGTCAATAAGGGGGGCAAAAGTGGGGGTGAACCTGCAAAAAGCCTTTTCCTCACATTACCACAACTAGAAAAACTGTTAATGGCTAGCTGCAAGAAACCATAACACTCAGAGCTGATTTTAATAAAAACAGCCAACAATTACACTACAAATTTTTCTCAAATGAAAGCAGAAAGTAAATGTGAAAAGGATGTGCACATCAATTACATCATTACAGAAAAACTTTCAACATGGCTTAGTGCAAACTTTCTGCAGTAGTCAGATAGTGAGATGCTGTAATTGCCTCCTGAAGTAAGATAGAAACGCCCCTCAGCATTTGAGATGCTCCTTTACCCTATTAACACTTCACATTCCCCTTAAATATAATTCTTCTCTAACCTCAGGTGCCTGTCCTCTTTCGCTTTCTGCCCATGTCCTCTTCTCCCCAGGCATCAATTGCTTTGCTTCTGAGTCACCAAGCTTCAAGTGGCCAATGGAAATCTGTGATCTAAACCAACTAGCGCACACTGTTTGTAATGAGACCCCAGACACGTAGGGATGGGTAGGCCTAACACTAGTGAAGAACCATTGGATACCCATTAAATGTAGTCAGTCATTCTCTATCCTGTTGCCCTTTCACTTCAGGTGGGCACTAGCTCACTCAATGACTCAACAACTTTTTTTCTTGCCCTCAGTCTCACTTTCTTGTGGTGATGGTTTGTCACTTTCTCTGTTCCACTCTCTTTAATACCTCTTTAAAGACCTGAAAAGGGAACTAAAGAAGATAAGAGATACTAGGGTCATAACAAGGGAGAGAAGTAAAAGAAGAGCAACAGAAAAACAGACGGTAGAGAGACGGAGCAGAGAGATAAATGTATTAGGAAAGTGCAACAAGAAGGAGGGTAAAGATGAGAAAAGGATAGAGTAACACCAGAACATAACTATTACAGTGGTGACAAAAGCTCGGATCTAGTCCCACATCTGTATAAAGTGACTTACAGTGAAATATTAGGGGATTTTATTTCTGTGGATGCTCACAACAATTGCTACCTGTCGCCATACACTGGTAAGAGCAGAAAAGAACTAAGCCTTAGGATCGTGCCAATGTTTTGTGGAACACCATGCATAAGTTCTGTGTAGACAATATTTTTCACATATTAATCAAACAGATAAAATACATATATACTATGTCTGTTTTTTTTTGCATAGGATTTATTCTCCTTAAAAGCAGGTCCCTATATAGGTTGAACTAAAACATAAGTGCTTAATACTAAAACATACGTGCTCAATACGTAATGCTTCATTAGTGGATTCCAATACAATACATCACTGTTGGAAATTGGGTCTCTAGTTGGCAGAGGTATGCACCCTGTCTAAGTAGGGACCACAATCCTAGTCAGGGTAAGTCAGATACATACCCTAAATTAACCTGACCTCACTCTCTGGTAGCTTGGTACAGAGCAGGTGGGCTTAACTTGAGAGGCAATGTGTAAAGTATCTGTGCAACACTTCATACAGTACAACAGTGAAAAGACCACACAAAAATATACCATACCTGGATAGACAAATGGAACTGATTTTATTGAACAAAACGACAAAAATCCAATTAGTAGAACAGGAGTTAAGAATTTTTAAAGAATATCTTCCAATATAGTGCTAACCACGCCAAGGGTGCCAGATCTAACACGTGTCACCGCCAATCGAAAGTTGGGAGACATACCCAAACCATTTGGAGTTAGTTCTCTACACTAAGGAGGAAGAACCTGGAGAGGCCATCAGCATTGGCATGGTCTGTTCCAGGGTGGTGTTCAAACATAAAGTCCATTCCCTGTAGGGAGATGGGCCACCTCAAGAGTTTGGGATTCCCACCCCTCATTGGCATTAACTATCTGAGGGGCCTGTGGTCTGTCTGAACCCGGAAGTGAGTGCCAAACAGGTATGGCCTTAGCCTCTTCAGTATCCAGATCACAGCAAAGGCTTTCCTTTTCTAGTGCATACCTCCTCTGTTCCCTGGGAAGTAGCCTCCTACTAATGAAGGCTAAAGGTTGATCTAGACCCTCTTCTCTTAGCTGTGAGAACATGTCTCCTACACCATGGTCTGAGGCCTCCATTTGGACAAAGAATTTTTGGGAGAAGTCAGGGGCCTGAGCACAGGTGCTGTGCACATGGCCTTCTTCAGGATGTCAAAAGCTTTCTATCACACCTTCGCCCAGATCACCTGACGTGGCTTCTTCCTGGAAGTTATCTCTGTCAAGGGGGCAACAATGGTACAATATCCCTTGACAAATCTCATGTAGTATCTAGCGAGGCTTAAGAAGGCTCTCATTTCTGTCTGGGTCTTGGGGTGGTTCCCAAGCCAGAATGTTCTCAATTTTGGCCTAGAGGGGCTGCACCTTGCACCTCCCACTTGGTGATCCAAGTTGACCACTGCACCCTGCCCTATCTGGCACTTACTGGCCTTGATAGTCAGGCCTGCACGCTGCAGAGTTTGAAGCACTTCCTTGAGGCGGCACAGGTGGTACTCCCAGCAAGAGCTGAAGACCACAATGTCGTCTAGGAAGGCAACACAGAAGTTCTCCAACCCAGCCACAATTTGATTGACCAACCTCTGGAGGGTGTCAGGGGTGTTTTTCCACCCGAAGGTTATCACCCAGAAATGAAAGTGCCCTTCCAGTGTAGAGAAGGCAGTCCTTACTTTAGTCCCCTTGGTCAAGGGAATCTGCCAGTACCCAGATTTTAAGGCAAATGTGCTGAGGAACCTGGCAGATTCAAGCCGATCTATGAGCTCATCAGCTGTGGGCATGGGGTGCATGTCAGTCTTGGTGACCGCATTTAGCCCACAGTAGTCCACATACAACCTAAGTTCAGGTGAGATGCTTGAGGAGCACCCTTGTGAACCAACACCACTGGGCTGGACCCAGGGCTGTTTCAGGGTTCAATAACTACTAACACCAGCATCCTGGAGACCTCCTCCTCAATGCTGGCTCTCACCTTATCAGACAGCCTGTAAATGTTGTTCTTTACAGGTCTGCTGTCCCTAGTATCAATATCAAGGGTATACCAGGGTGTGAGTCCTGGGTTAAGGGAGAATAAAGAGTCAAAGTACCCCAGCAACTGGTGGCAGACTCTCGGTTGATCTAGGGTCAGTATAGCAGAGTCTGATACCCTCCACTGACCCATCCTGCTCCTTGGCTCCTTGGAAAATAGGAGGTCAGGAGACGTTCACTCTCCTCTTGCACCTCATTATCAGTAACCAGGAGCATGGTAAGCTCAGACCTCTCGAAGTGGGGTTTGAGGCGATTGAAATGAAGGACACTTACAGGGTTCCTAGGAGTCTTGACGTCCACCAGTTAGGTGACATCACCCTTGTGCTCCTTCACCTCAAAAGGCCCAGATCAGTGGTCTTGCAGAGCCCTGGGCTCCACGGGCTCTATCACCCATACTTTTTGACCAGGCTGAAACTCAACCAGAGTGGCATTCTGTGTTTCTTGTCCTCCTGGAAAGCTTTCAGATTCTCCTGGGTGAGTTTCCAGAACTGAGCTGTTTGGTTGTGGGGAGCCAGCATGTAGCTGACTACATCCTGGGGGGGGCTCTCCTGGGAGCTTTTTCCAAGCCCTTCTTCACCAAACTGAGAGGCCCTCTCACAGGGTGCTCATACAGAAGTTCAAAGGGGCTAAAGCCAGCCCCCTTCTGTGATACCTCCCTGTATGCAAACTAAAGGAATGGCAGGAGGACGTCCCACTTACACCTCACAGGCTCTGGCAGGCTCATAATCATGCCTTTTAGGGTTGTCTTGAACCTTACAACAAGCCCATTGGTCAGAGGGTGGTAAGGAGTGGGGAACGTGTAGGTTACCCCACACTCCTTCCACATGGCCTTCATGTCCCCTGGCATGAAGTTGTTACTCCGGTCAGATACAACCTCCTTGGGGAAACCCACATGGGTAACGATCCCCATCAGTGCTCTGGCCATGGTGGGTGCAGTCATGGTCCTCGGAGAAAGCGCTTCCAGGTATGGGGTGTCATGGTCTATCAAGACCAGAATGAATCTGTTGCCCATGACTGTCTTGGGGTCCAGAGACCCAATGATGTTGATGCCTGCCCTCCCAATGGGAGTGTTAACAACAGGGCAACTGCTATCTCTGGGTACAGACCAACCTCTGGAACTTCATTACCAAGAAGACAGTCTAGGGAGAGATATGGACTGACTACCTGCCTTTGCCAGCTAAGGGATCCCTCTACCTCTAACTTTACTGAAGCCACAGGCCTAACAGTAACGTCACCTGGGGCAGCCCTTACTCTCTTAGGGGCATATTAGCAAGGGCCTTATCGCCGCGTTAGCGGCACTTTTTGCCGCTAAAGCGGCGATATTTCTATCGCCCTATTAGCAAGCTGTCGCTAACAGCTGTTAGCGACAGCTTTATGGCGAAAGCGACCGTTTTCGTGCCGCTTTGCATGTCAGCGATATATATCGCTAATGACATGCAAAGTAGGCTGTAAAGAGTAAAAGAGATTGAAAACAGTCGCAAACACAACTTCCCCCTATTAGCAATGCCCGCGAAGCGATAAAAATTTTTGCGCTAACCGCGATTATCGCTGGAATCTAACACCTGCTAAAAACCTGACTTAACCATTATAGTCAATGGGAGGTGGAGTGTAAGGTTAAGTCCTCACCTGCCTATTAGCAAGCTTTTCATTAGCGCGTTAAATTGATCGCTGGATTACTCGCGCTATTGCTGGGTTTCGCCGCTATCGCTGGATTTTTTATCGCCTTGGAGATAAGCGTTGATAATAACGCGTTATCTCCGCGATGAAATCGAGCGATAGCCGGCGATGAAAAAACAGCGCTAAGCTCGCATTACGATAATTATCGCAGTTCCTTGGTAATATCCCCCCTTAGTCTTTCCTGGTGAATACTGGTCTGGAGACACTATCCTATCAAGAACTTTGGTGTGACTGGCACAGGTATCTCTCAGGGCAGTGACTGGGATTCCATTCACCTTTATGGTATGAATGTGTTTACTCTCAGGAACCACCAACTCACCCTCTGGGCCCTTTCCCCAGTTAAAAGCAACTATGATATCCTCATTTGAGGAATAACCTTCTAAGGTAATACTGACAGCTCCAATGGTTAAATTTTTTGTGGGACAAGATGGGTCCCCTCTGTAGTGCCCAACCTGCTGACAGTCATAGCTGGCCTACCTTCTATTAACTTATTAAGCCCTGGGTCCCCAATCCTCCATTTACTAGAGTTGGGATGGGTCTTGATCTCCTCTCTTTTTTGGGTTCTGGGGCTCTGGGGAATTTTATTTGGTGGGTTTACCACCTCCCTCCTTTCCCTTCTGTGGACTAAACCCCAAATATCTTGGGCTCACCCCCTAAGTATTCTTGGGTACTCTAGTCCTTACTCACTCATCAGCCCTCTTGCCTAACACTATAGGACTAGAAAGCTTTGAATCTACCAGATGTTGGTGTAACATCTCCAAGGTACAGTATGTAAGTATGTGCTCTTTTGCCACCAAATTGTATAAGTCCTCAAAGATATCAACCTTGTTACCCAAAATGCAGCCCTCCAGATACTTCAGAGGTATCAACAAAATCCACCCATATCTGTGTTGCCCCTTTGTGTATGGTCCTGAATTTTTGTCTGTACTCCTCTGGGGTTAGACCAAAATGATCAATGAGAGACCTCCTTCATGTGGGTATATGACTCTGCCACCTCATCATCTAGTGTAAGAAGTCTATCGCTCCCTACTGTTGGTACTAACTCCCAAAGTAAGGACCCCCAATGTTTTTCACCCACCCTTCTCATTCTTAGAGTTCGCTCATAGGATGCCATCCACTTGTCAATGTCATCCCCCTCAGTGTACTTAGGAACAATACCCTTGGGTAACCTGGGATCATAGGCATCACCTGTGATTACCTCTGCTTCTGAAGAATTGCTGCCACCATTCTTCTGGCGTCTCAACCCCAGATTGGCCCTCTTATCGTTCAAAGACAGTTTTCTCTCCTCCAAGCCCAACTTCCTTTCCTGGATGTCTAAGAGGGTGGCTGTGCTGCAATGTTCTGTGGTCTCCTCAATGATGGAATTCTCCTCTCACTCCCAGCCAGGGAGTTCATCAAAAAACTTTTTGTGGGGAAACCACTTGCATCATCACCATCTGTTTCCACAAATTCTAGATCATCCCCCTCTTCTTCATTGTCAGTGGGGATGATCTACTCCTCTAGTTGCTCTTGGACCCTCCTGGATTCCTCCAAAGCTTTGAGTGCCTTCTCCAGTTCCTCTTTCTTGACTGTTGTACTCTGTCCAATGCTTCTACTCCTGCACATCCCTCTTAAATTGTTTTTAAATGTGGGCAGGGTAGCGAAGTCAACTGCCATGTTTTCTATCTTTTTAAAACTTTGCAAAACGTTTTGCCACTTAAGGAAACTAGTTGGCAACTCCTTTTAGCTCTTTAGAGAAAAGAGCTTAGAAAACATTCTTGGAACTGGTTCCCGACTTCTTGCACTAAGTTTCCTTCTTGTGGTTACTAACTCATTAATTGTGTGGTACAGCTAAACACAATTTCTGGATCCCACCGCTAGGCACCAATGTAAGAATTTGAGTATATTATATGATATAGCTGTGAAGCCTTATTGTGCAATACAGTCGCAAAAACTGTCTTGGGTCTAGTCAAGCTTGTTTGAAAACCTTAAGCTCAAAACTGGGTAGCTACAGCTCTGAGCAGCAAGGCTTAGCAAAGGAACAATGTGTAAAGCATTTAACAGCACCAAACAACGGAATGAGAAAGTCACACAAGAAAGAGACACAACAACAATTTATAAAAATAGAGCATATTATTATGAATGTTTAGAGATCTTGATGAGCAAAATGCAGTGGAGGGTTCTGGAAATACAGATTTTAGAACATTTAAATGCTTTTAGTTGTGACCGCAAACAAGCATTAGCCAACAAAAAGTTTGCAAACTTTTAAAACGTTAGAAAGCATTACCATGCCACCAGAGCATCTGTGAAGCAAGTTCAAGATGTTACAAGATGGCTGCCTTAGACATCAATGGAGTGGTCCTGATGCTGAGTGATGCAGGCCTAAAGATGCTCAAGGATGCTCCTGAAGCAGTGCGGTTCACAGGGGTAAAGTCTGGTCCAGTCCAGTTGACCATCGGTGAGTGGGGGTGACTCTGTACATGGATCTCGGGTCCCACAATGTCCTCTGTATAGGGTTCGAACGGCTGCTGATGCAGTCCTCGTGCTTTTGCAATCCAGCGCTCAAGGTGCAAATCTGAGGTGGATTCTGGTGTCTGCTTGGGGTGACAAATCCGGTCACAACCAACTCTCACGAGTCCAGTAGATGCAGGTGCACCTTTTGGCTATTTCTGAATTGTCCTTTGGGGTGCCCAGCATCTGGTAGCGGTAAAACGTCTGTGGTGGCTACCAGAGATGTGTCTTGGGCTCTGGAGCTGGTGCCAGGGGATCAGCCAACTGATCTTTAGAGTCACTGCTGTTGTTAAAGATGGGAAACCAACATTTACCAGGGTCAGGATTCACGGGCACAGTCCCAAATCACTAACCCAAAAGTGCAGCATGTGCAGTCCTCTAGACAGTGCAGTCTTTCTTTGTGCGGGTTGAGGGCAGCAGGGCAGTCCTCCTTCGATCCTTTCTTTAAGTTACCTAAATTACTGTGCACGGTGCCAGGGCTGCTCTATTTATCCCAGGAGAGTGCTTTGAGGGGACCACGTGGTCACTAGCCAATGGGCTACTGGGTCCCCTCCTATCTAGTATTGAAGTTCGTCTGATGTGCGGCATCTGGCTATACCAGAGTGCAACATTCTTGCTCCTTTCAAGATCGAACGACCCTTCCTTCGCTGTGAGGAGCTTTGTAGCTGACCTGAGGGGTGTTGCTGCCAGAGGCCTACACACCCACAGTAAAACCAGCTTGGGTGTGAGCCTTCCCTCCTTTACCCTGTCAGCAAGAAACGTCAGGCATCCTGCCCGAGATTGTTGTCACAGAAGCCCTTCAAAGGTGGCTTCACCTTTGAAGCTTGCCTTTTGGGCTAACACCCTCGGCAGCCATCCTGTGGGTGGGGGGTCACACCTTCAAGCATGGCAACAGTCTTTGTTCCTGGCCTGGTAGCTATCCCCATGTCGCCCCATGCGGGCAGATCCCTGTCTTTGTGCTACAGCCTATGTGGACTCACTGAACTCGCTGAACACAGAAATGGCAACTGTCTAAAGTTGGCAAACTTTAAAAGTGTCATAAATGTCAACTTGACCATTAAGTCGCATTTAATGTCACAATTAATTTGATACCTTACATAACCTAGTTAGGTAGTCCCATTCAGGAGTTAAGCGGGTTGTGGGTGCCAACGAGGAAACCCTGTACAAGCCAATGAGACTACTAACTTTATCCACATCAAAGTGACAATTTAGAAGTGTTGCTGTTAAGACATTTGAAAAATGTATGTCTAAGTTAACAGAATACAGCTCCCTGCCATATGACTCTATAGGCCTTCCTAATGGGAGACTTACATATAGTGTTAAGGGACGTGGTGGCCTTTGCCATTGACTTTATTGGCAAAGTCAAGCTAGCAGTGTACTCAGTGCCCTTCCAGTCTGAAGTGGCAGGCTGGGAGCCATTTTGTACTAGTCACAGATAGGGTGGCACAAATAGGGCAGCAACCCTATGTGGACACTCTGCCTTACAAGCCCTGGGTATCCTGAGTACCATATACTAGGGATTTACAAGTAAGCCAGTCCTTGCCAATTGGGTGTAGACAATTCAACATGTATTTTGCAACGGGTCAGAGCACTGGCACTGAGGTCTGGACAGCAGGCCTCAGTACACTCTCAGAGTAAAAAAAACAGCATCTAGTAGTTTCAATGTGGGTACAAAGTGGGGGGAAACCTGCAAAAAGCCTGTTTCCTCACAAATACATATATTTATAGTGTGCTATTATGTTATATAAGTGATTCTAGCTAGCCAACCAATCAGCCATCATGTAAAGCAGATCTCTGTATAGTATAGCACCTGTAGGTACTTCTTCCATGAAGATGGGAGTGTATATTGATTTTTTTATATATAGTATATTTGTTGGCCATCAATGATGCTACAAACCTGCTCCTTGTTAAATACCTCATTGTTGTGAGGTTACTCCTAATAAAAATGAAACTTGACTCACTAAATATTCCATTTTAGCTGCATTGATACCTGGTAATAGCATGCTCTTTTCCACATGAGATCAGAAC
Source organism: Calotriton arnoldi (assembly GCA_963921515.1). Lineage (NCBI taxonomy): Eukaryota > Metazoa > Chordata > Amphibia > Caudata > Salamandridae > Calotriton > Calotriton arnoldi. Next base: position 895,319 of record CAWUFW010003240.1, read on the forward strand.
TATTACTGCATGGCGAAATTTAATGTCACTAACCACTGTCCATTTCATATAAAAATCAATTTAATATTCAGGTAACTTGAAATATAGTCAAGCCAATGCATATACAGTGCTTACGCCATTCCATTCACAGAATCAAAAGTAACTTAACATGCAAAGTTCATATACCCATGCAAGTATGATAAGGGAGAGACATTTTATCCCTGTTGGCCTAAACTATGCATCTTAGGAATGTTCTGCACCGATAGGGTGAGCAGAATGTCCTTCTCAACAACAGCATGGGGAATAAGCCTGTATGGTTTAAAATGAAATGCCTCCTCTGAGTTCTTCCAATATTGTATCTTTCTAGGCACGAAACAAAAAGATAATGATTATAGGAGTAATGGAACCTTGAGATGTAAACTTTAAGTTCAGCTGCCTAAGAAATGAGTCCATTCTTGCTTTATAAAAATTGAGGGGCATATTAGCAAGAACATGCGATAAATATCGCAAACCTTGCTTAGCGCGCCTTTTTTTATCGCCGGCTATCGCTGGATATTACCGCGGAAATAACATGCTATTAGCAAGGTTTATCTCCATTGCGATAAAATATCCAGCGATAGCGGCGAAACCCAGCTTTAACGCGAGAAATCCAGCGATAAAATCCTATCGCTAATTCTGGGGACTTAACCTTACAATCCACCTCCCATTGACTTTCATTGCTAAGTCATGTTTTTATCAGTTCTAAAAAACAAGCGCTATTCGGGGTTAGCGCGCGTTTTTTTATCGCTTCGCGGGTATTGCTAATAGGCGATAGGTATGTAAGCGACTGTTTACCGTCGCTTTTAGTTGGGAACGCCTACCTTGCATGTCATTAGCGATAAATATCGCTGACATGCAAGGCGATGTAATTCCCGGCCTCTAACGCCTGAAAGCTGTCGCTAACGCCTGTTAGCGACAGCTTGCTAATAGGGCGTTAAAAATATCGCCGCTTTAGCGGCAAAAAGTGCCGCTAAAGCGGCGATAAAGCCCTTGATAATATGCCCCTGAATGAATATTGGGATATCTAAAGCGCACAGCTATTCTGAGGAGTGTCCTGGCACTAGTTTCGAAAGTGGGAGAGTGCAAGGGGACACATTAAAGAGTGAAAAAACAGGTTTTAGGTTGCTTTCTGAAAAAGGCGTTCATTGTTTCTTTGACGTAACTCAGCAGGCATGCTGTTCCAAGCTTGTGGGCCCAAAAGGGAGAAGGATCTATCTCTAGTTTTTGATCATTTTACCCTTGTAACTTTGGCAAAATGGCTGAGAGATGAGCACAGAGTTCTTAGGGGGAAGTAAAATTGAATCCTGGAGGACAGATATGCAGGTCCATACTAGTGCGAAGCACTGTGCATAGAGCAAATGTCTTAAACTGGGTCCTTTTTTAGGTCTTGCATAGGCAGCGCTTTTGTATTCTGAATATGGGTTTTAAGCTCCGCCCATTTTCAAGGACTGCCCCTCTTGCATGTGTTGTTACTCAGACAGTTTGTGAGCACTATTTGTTTCTTTAAGCTGGAGCACTCGAGAACTGTGCACATGATTTACAGAGCTCTATTGTAAATAGGGCTGTAAATCTTGCTCTCCTTTTGCCACATTTTTTCTGCACACAGCAACAGACTTTACCGAACGCATTTTTATGAGAAATTAAAATGGAATTTTCATTTTCTTTAGACAACATGTCCCTGTATTGCACCTTATACATTTCTAAAAAATTGCAAAGCAAAACAAAATATTAGGCAAAAGTGCCCTAATTACTTTAAAAAAAAGTTCCTTTTCCCCTGCAAAAAATGTGCTTGCACATACAGGCTTCAAATTAAATGGGACAATCCTTTCCCTGGCTTAGTGCTGCACAAATAAAAATAACTTACACATTTCTCAAGTCGAGTATGCTTCTGTTGAGCTTCTATATAATATAATTACAAGCTTTAAGCTATAATAGGATATAATGGGCCATTATTTTTAAATACATTTTATTTAGGATATTATCTTGGCTCCAGTGCAAATGGTGTATATGATAGGCACACATTTCACTAAATTAAACACAAAACTGCCTAAAATGCAAATGACACACAGCCATCCTTTCGTTTCTTTTAAGTACAGCTTCTTGGAAACTGTTCACACCACTTCAAAGCAGTTTCATTGGTGCTCCAGGAAGGAGACAGCCCTGTTAAATACTATAATGGAGACAGCCCTACAAAGATAAGGGCAAGGAATGAAACACTGTCTCTATTTCTAAAACTGATTAGCCATATGGTTAAATATTTTGAATTAAACTAGTACTTTTAAAACGCGAACTTTTGCTTGTCATATTTAGCCAAGGAGTATTACATATGGAAAATCAACCATATATTATTGCCACTGTTTACGAAGATATGGTATACCATCCATTTTTTGCAAATCGTTTATTTACATTTTATTTGACACACCTTTCACACACTAATTATAAATGTATTAGCTTTTACTAAATTGCATTTGTAACATCTTCACATTTGGTAAATGGTGACACTGTTTAGGTCCTGTTTATTTGTTTTACAGCCTCTACTTTTGTTCTCTTATTGTACCGTTTTTGGATGGTTTGTAAAACACCATTGTTCGCAAATTGCAATTATAACATGTTCCTATGTCTGTGTCTTATTTATTTAACTACTTAGATATCGATTACAGTAAAAAGAAAGTATTGGGCCACTAAACATACACATGAGTTATATTATTATTTATTCTATAGGCACGGGGAAAATAAATATGGGGGCATATTATCAAGAACGGGGTTAAAATTATCGCCGGTTTAGCGGCAGAAAACTGCCGCTAAAGCGGCGATAATGGGCTTGATAATATGCCCTGGAGAATTCCAATAGAAGCCCATGTTAACACCAGAAGATGGGCTTCTATTGGAATTCTCCAGGGCATATTATCAAGCCCATTATCGCCGCTTTAGCGGCAGTTTTCTGCCGCTAAACCGGCGATAATTTAAACGCCGTTTCTTGATAATATGCCCCAAATATGGTTTTTACGGGTTTGCCACTGTTTTTGTCTATATTGTGCAGTAAGTATTAAATGGCTTGCAAGGGAAAACATTTTTATGTTTACAGCAGCATTTTCAAAAACTGTGGGGCATATTAGCAAGACCGGCGATAAAATTATCGCCGTTTTAGCGGCAGGAAACTGCCACTAAAATGGCGATAATGGGCTTGCTAATATGCGTTATAGAATTCCAATAGAAGCCCAGGTTAGATGTCCTGCACATCTAACCTGGGCTTCTATTGGAATTCTATAACGCATATTAGCAAGCCCATTATCGCCGCTTTAGCGGCAGTTTCCTGCCGCTAAAACGGCGATAATTTTATCGCCGGTCTTGCTAATATGCCCCTTTATTTCCCAGAAGCGTATTCACAATGGGGCATATTAGCAAGACCGGCGATAAAATTATCGCCGTTTTAGCGGCAGGAAACTGCCGCTAAAGCGGCGATAATGGGATTGCTAATATGCGTTATGGATTTCAATAGAAGCCCAGGTTAGATGTCCTGCACATCTAACCTGGGCTTCTATTGAATTCTATAACGCATATTAGCAAGCCCATTATCGCCGTTTTAGCGGCAGTTTCCTGCCGCTAAAACGGCGATAATTTTAACGTGGGTCTTGCTAATATGCCCCAATGTATTCAGAGCATTTCTCACTATAGTATGCAATCGTGTCCAAACTGAGAAGAAACGTATACTTTTTTCTAGTAAATTATTGTGCCAAAATGGGTAAAGAGGAAACTGGTGGTATGGTGTCATTTGTTTGAACCTTACTAGAAAGTTAGGATCCCCTATTCAAATACTAGAGGTTTTCGGGGGAAAAAAGAATTGCAGAAACATAAAACTTTATTAATCGTTTTTATCCATGTAACTATGTTTAAGGTCACAGTTTCACATTGTTCTTTGGGTCAACTGCAGATTGCCTTATTTTTTCTAATTGATATTTCCAGGGGCAATGATGTAGAAACCATGAATGTACCGTACAACGTAGGGGAACCATGTGCTGACTGCAAGGAGCACTGTCTGCAGGGACTTTGCAGTAAGTTTTGAAATTGTATTTCCAATAGTAAATGCAACATTGTTAAAGATGTAGGCAAATTTGGTGTAGGCTTCAATATTATTTCAAATGTTGGCCTATTGATAGAATACCAATGATTGGAAACACTTATCACACTAAGTTATAATTATTCGTGGTGTAAGCATTCCACTAGGACCCAAAATGTACATTTCAATATAAGCGCTAGATCCAAGGCACTGAATTTAGGGCTAAGTGACAATAAATATGGAGTTTGGGGCATGGTGAGTTGTATCTATGTTTCCATTATAACCATCATTCAATTTTTATGATACATTTGGATAAAGTAGTATCTCCACATTAATCAACATCTGGGGGAAACGTATACATAAATATCCCTTGGAATGCACCCAGGGCCAGCTTTACTAAACTGTCATGGAATGCATTGCAGCAACCACATTTGCTGCACCGTGTTACACAAAAGCCAAAATACAGTGCAAAGCCATAGCTACAGAAAGTGGCCTGTTGGCGTTATCTCCTCTGCTGGCTATCAAACCAGGCTGCCTTTCTCAATGCTCCACCTTGCACCATTCTGCAAAGGTTAGTGTGTACTGTCTAGCATAGCATATTTACTGGAAGCATACATTCCACTGCAAATTCCTATGCCAAGACAAACTCAGAAGAATGACGCGCATTGAATATGTGCTGTGCCCTGCAGCACACATACAATGCACGGTTTTTTGTAAATAAACATATTTCCCATTATTAATGCCTGCTGCAAGGAGGCATTAGTTTGTATGCAAAGTTTAGTCTTGATAACTTAGTACATTAGAATTTGTGTCAAAACCTGTGGATATTTGTGCTGCTCTGCCCCAGTAAATCCCCTTTGATGCACAGTAACACAAAGCCTCAACTGGAAATCATTTAACTAGGTCAAAGACAAAAAACGTGTTGTAGATCACAGCGGGAAGGGGATAAAGAAAGGGAGACCACAACGTGGATGGTAAAGAAAGAGATTTATTATTTGTACGTAGTTATAACAGCACTACAGTACAGATTGATATACAGTGACCATTAACACACAAAGTGAGCACTGGACGTGCTAGTGATAGTGAACGGCACAGTGACACAAGGGTGAGGATAACAGCATAAACGGCGAACAGAGTGATAATAGTACTGTGGTCAAAATAATGTAAATGAGGGTTTTTTTGCAGGGTAGATATTTAGTATTAAAGACAGGTAAAATGACCACAACAGCGCCAATGTTTTTAGCTGGGTACTCGACAGCGTTTCAACCTGATTGATTTCAGGTCATCATTAAATGATTTCCAGTTGAGACATTGTTGCATGTTACAAACTTTACCCGGTCTCATATGGGTTAACGGGTTATACTCCTGTAAACTGTTTCTTTTCTTCAGTAACACAAAGCAGCATTAAAGTGTTTTTTCACTGAGAAAAAGACATCTTTCATTCCTAAAGACCTTTTGCATCGGATAGTAAATCCCCTTACGACATTTTACTTTGCTTTGCATCACGTTGAGTAAATGTGTGTTGTTTTGCGCCAGAGCAAAGCATTAGTAAATTTGGCCCATAGAACTCTACACAAGTTGCAGATTTCTAGGCATACTTCGTCTACCAGGTGGTACATATTTCACAGTGAATATAACGTGGAATTCTGCAATCCCTGTATAAAAGCCTGCCTCTAATTTCTTTATAGCAGGCGACTAGGAATGAACTCAACTATAATATCTTATTATAGTTGAGTTCTGATGCCACAGTGCCAGCAGAAATCACTGACAAGCAGAAAGGTGATATTTATGGCAACAGGTTTACTTTTTGCAGTCCTTAAGTAATTATATAAAGTCAGAATTGTTATGCATCATTCTACACAGTCCAAGCTACTGTGCTTTTTTAAAATGTAATTGTATTAAACTGATTCTTATATCTTCTTACAACAAATATATAACTTAATTTTGCACTATAGGTTCTAATATTATTCTTCATATCTGCAAACATGCTCTCTCTTCCATATGAAAGAACTACACACCACATATTTAAGTGGTTTGTGGGAAAGGTAACGGTGCGACAATGTGGTATTAGGACTAAAGTACCCCCTGCTGTACATGATAAGGATATTGCAAGTCACCTTGGAGTTCCATATCCTTATACAGGAACTCAGCCTTCACCCTTGTTCCTCTGTATGGTCATTGACCTTCCCTGTGACTTGCAATATCCCTATAATGTGTGAATACAGCAGAGGGTACTTTATCCCATATATCTAACACGCAAAGCTACCAAATAACCCTAGTGAAGTTGAGTTTGTAATCTTAACACATATACACTTGCATTACCAAAGCCTAACCATTGTCCATGAAAAATCTAAGTCTTCTACCAAGCAGTGGCAAGGTTACTTGATAAAAGATGTCCACCTTTCTTAACTGATTTGTCTCCTGCACAGATGAAATGGGTTTATTTATTGTGCTGAATATTTGAGGATTAGTCAATCAACCACATACATGTCTGAGAGGGATTCACAGTACATGGAAAGGGTTTTGGATTTTTTGGATTACCTACTTGCATATTAAGCCAAGTTTCGGCTACCAGGTCGGATTAGTGCACGATGAAGAGCCTGAAACACTGATTTAAGCCTGTTACTTTTTCGACATAAATACGACTCCATGTATCTCAACCTCTAATAGCTGATTTGAGCAGGAGGTTGATTTGAAGAAACAGTAACAGCAGGGTAGCTTTTTATTTTAGATTATTTTTCTCTGTATTAACTCTTGGTATCTTGTATCTCAACCTCTAACAGCTGATTAGAGAAAGAGGTTGATTTGAAGAAACAGCAATAGCAGGGTGGCTATTGTATTTTAGATTATTTTTCTCTTTATTAACTCTTGGTATTTTGCAGCTGTTATTGGGTTTGAGACTGCAAATGGAATTTTCCTAATGTACAAAAGCACATTTAAGAGTTGGAAACCTCTTCCTAACTTACAAAAAGGCTTTCGTGATGTTTACAAATCCCAAAGAAGACAAGCCACCCCCCTCTTAGCAATGAATTAGAGAGGAATTTATCAATGGTTTGTGACCTTAATTGTCTTAATGGTGGTCCCAATCCTTTGGTGAACCACTGGCCCTCGAGTTGGATTTGTAACTGATTCACGAAAGGGAAGATGAAACTTTTTTCCAAGCAGCATCGATTCCTTTAAGGAACTGGGCTCCTTTAAAAAATATGTTTTCCGTATGGGAATTCAAACAGAGTGAAAGTGGTCTGTTGTTCTTTGCAGGCATCCATCACTATGTTTGACTAAGGATAGCAAATTACGATCTGCCTAATTACTATAGCCTTGGACCGGCCTTTAAAGGCCCGCTCCAGTGTTCGTCGAGGGCCTTTAAAAAGGAAGAGGGCTTTTAATGGCCGGTAGAGACCCTACGGAGGGCTCTAAGGCTATTAGAACATTCTTTCCTAGAGGGCATAAAGTTCTTATTTGTAAAACAAAGGCCTTGTAGAGCCCGAAGGGGTTGAAATCCCCTCAGACTCCGTGAAGCCTTTGTTCACAGCTGTTGCTGTGAACAAACATTGGAATGTAGATGCTCCGGGCTTCTACCGGCCAATAGAAGACCGGAGCACGACATTCTCTTCAATGGAGCTCCCAACATTCCATTGTTCTAATATTCTTCAGGCAGCTCTATTAGCGGAAATCTGCGATTGGAAATTTTAAATTATGACCTATTTGTACATTGGTCACAATACCAAATTAAAGAAAGAATCGACTTTTTGCGACCAGTCTCTTAATGCATCTGCCCCAAAGTTCTTACTTTGAGCTTGTAACTTCATTCGGCTCATGGAGGGTCTATGACACTGAAAGCTGACAGCTAGGTGCAAAATGGGAGGGATAATGTAAACTGTCTCTCTCCCCCACAGTTTTCTTCACTGTACCGGTAGTCATATCTTAACACATTTGTAGGATTTTTGAGAGCCGAATATACAGTCATGTTCCTCTTCACGAGTCCTGAACTATTGGTTAGGCTGTAAGATGCAGTACTCACAAAAGAAACATGTTAGAGTGGGCAGAAGAAGTGGACTCGTGACAGAGCAGGAACATATATGTGCTGATATCATTAGAGACCTTGAATCTAGTCCATAGCTCTAGTTAATGCCCCTTAGTCTCATTTACCCACACTGTGGCTAGTAACCAAAAGGTAGCATTACTTTGTAGTTCCAGGGCATTAATGCTTAGTACCTACCATATGTCAACTGCTGTAACCAATGCTGAATAAAAACATAAAGGCAATTTCTTGTGCACGTGTCTTCAGAAAATCCATCATTAAATTAACAAATGCTTTGAGTGTGCTTTACTATCATCCCACCTTGTGATGAACATATATATATATTGACCATCTGTTCTCTGTGTGACATCATTGTGGTAGGAACTTCGAATAATTGTAATATAAAATAAAAAAGGTTAAACGATCGCACAAGTTTAGTCATTTTATATAATTTGCACAAAACGAATATACTCTACACATGTACCCATATTTTTGTCTCATGTTCTCATTTCAGCCAATCCGTGCAAACATCGAGACCAGGCTGCATACTGCGAATCGGTACAGGAGCAGGATTTGTGCTGGGTGCCGAAATTCAGAAAGGGCTGTATGGCCACCTGTGATTGTAAAGGGAAAATATAGGACTTCTTACCTGCATCGTCCCCTCGTTGTCGTTATGGTGCTTCAAGACCTGCTTTACCCCACGAAGAATGGTCTCTTCATTCCCTTGTTTCAATCTGTCATTTGCATGCATCAGCTGTAGTACTTGGCTTGAGGGTAGAATACAACGTTGAAATATGCGTAGGAGGACGTTTACTAAATTGCTAGAAATAATTGAGAGCATTCCATTTCCTACTACTTTCGTTATAAGCACGTATATGGAGTGGATCGTTGAGGTAAGGGCTGTTTGCGCTTTTGAGAAACCAACATGTTGTCTTGAAATTTTTTCCAAATGTTTAATGATTTTTCACAGAACTTGTAGTAAAAGTTGTTTTCCCATGTTATAATTTGCTAGCACTTCTATGTTTTTTTCACTGCTGTCATATTTACTGGCAACTTTTTAATAAATCAATTAGTCTTCTGTCTTTGTGTATTAGCAGTGCTTAGTTTATTGTGCCTGGACGTACACCACCTGGACAGTTGTCTGCGTGAAATCTTTTGGCAAGGTATGCCTTTGCTAGCGTAGTGCGTGCGTGCATGCATGCTGAGACTGACTAGACTATTAGGCTTCATAACAGCACTGACAGACATTAATTGGAAGAGAGGCAAACATAAACAAGCATTGGCAAAGACAATAGACCTCGCCTATGCAATATCAATTGGCTGTGTCCCAGCTCTGCAACATAGCTACAAGTGAAGAAAATAAAGGAGCTTTGACGCAATAAATGCTAGCTGCTTTATAGCACTTTTTTGTTTACTTTCAGCCATATTGTACAGCAGCTAATATCCTTATAAGCTATCAAAGAGCTCACTTTGAATTCTCTAGTCATGCTTCTGATGTCTTGACCATACAGGTTGGATGTTCCATGTTTCACAACTTCGCAATTCAATGGGGCTTACATGTAGACTTTACCTCAGAACCATGGATCCATCCACCTTCCCGGGTTGGAACACAGAACAGAGGTCAGTGTCTGCAGGTGCATGACCAACTAGGGCCTGCTTGTATTTTGGTTGATGCATCACAGTGGTTGGACTGTGTTGACTCAATAATGAAAGGTGGTCTATGGCACCAACCACATATACCTTTGAATGAGACACCACTGTTACATTACCATGATGACACATCTGCACTCGCAAGCCTCAATGCACCATGCATGGCCAGATATCCAACTTACTTACTCATTTTTTCATAGAGTAGTTACTATCACTCATGTACACATGCTAACATTTTCATGTCCCATTCAAACACCTCCTATATAGTACATGGATTCAAAATTAAAATCATGTAGGATCACCTAATCACACCTTCATCAACACATACCTGTACTTCTAAATGCACGAACATCTGATTTATTTAAAATTTTATACACTAGAGATGTTTTCAAAACCAGATAACTATTTAAATCACATATGTACCTGATTTCTCTGACTCCACTTTGTAGGCAGAGTAGTCCATAGCGCAGGCACATAACAATTGAGGCAGAGTTCTTTGTCTACCATGAGGAACAGGATATTTCATAGAAGAAGAGGAAGTACGCCATTCCTGACCTATCAAAGCACAACCAAACAATCCACTTCCTCCCTGCTACTCTTTAAATCCATTAATACACCAAATGGCTAAAGACTGAGATGAAAGGGTATCTCATGAAGAATCGAAGATCTTCAGAGTCGGGGTCGCCAGACGTATCCTTAGTTCTACAGGGGACCTGAAACCAACCTGAGCAAATCATTGCTAACTTAAATCTATCAAGCCATCACCATGAGCTGCAGTTTAGTGGTTGTTCTCACCTAGGAAGCCAGGTAGTCATTCAAGCTCTAAAAAACCTCCATTGCTAGGCAAGATTGAAGACATAGGATTTGCTGGTAATATCCTCCCAGACATACAGATGATAACCCATGTTCTCCCCACTATATAGAAGGGACCTGAAAATATCATCTCCCACCCTCCACACTCAGCTGGAGGCCTATGAACAGCAGCAAGTTGGTAAATCTTACAGTTTTAAATAAATAAAAAATCATTCTGTGCCTTAAACGTTTTGTAGTTAGTTGCTCCAGCTTTTCTATTTATTCTCTTCCTACGGACAGTAGAATTTTCAGCAAAGCAAGATGAAGATGTATGTTCCAAAATAAATTCTATTTTTCACAACTTAAATGTCATTATATGCTTACGCTTGTATGTGTGTGGGGGGATACTTACGTACATATGTGATTGTGTTGTTTTAAGTTATAGTTAGATTTTCAACACTCTGTAACACATTGCATTACATCATTCCAATAAATGCATATTCATATCTAAGCACAAAAGACATTACACAGGTTACATGTAAATGAGTTCTACCCATTTAGTCCACCAGGATTTTTTTGCTTTTCATCCCCCAGTTTTTTGACCTTTACTCTGGGTGAGTCTCATTTACAGTAATTTTAGTAGTTGGACTGAGTGTGATTGTCTCCAGTGTACACTGCAGTGCAGCTAGGGGCACTGAGTTGGTTACATGTAAACCCATGTGGCATGTGTGTGGGCTGCATGTGAGAGACTACTGTCATGCTCAGCCTGGTGCTGCACATAGTCTTACATTGCAAAGTAACCCCCTTCTGACAGGCCTAAACTTTTCTTTGACTTATTAATACATTACCCCTAAGGAGGCCTTATTGCCAATTCATATTTAAAACTAAGAAATGTAAATGTTAATGTTGAACATGTCCTTAGATTGAAATATCCCCAACCACTATTTCACATTGTGAAAGACTGGGCAACACTGTTGCATTTAATAAATGCTAAATTCGGATTGGTACAGATAGAGAAATATATGAAATACTCTTTTTATAGTTATCCAAAATTCAATTTAATGGTAAATCAAATTCTGTCTAGCTACTAAGCATGCCATAAATAATGTTTTAGAGTATTTCTTCTGCTGAAACCTAAATTTCTCATCAGCATTTGGTAGCATTCACGCAGCCATTAGTCCGTATCTGACACATGACGGTAGCTGCACCAGGGACTACAATTCCCATCGTTATGATGCCACAACTTCACCCTGTTGTCCAATTAAATACACTTGAATCCTCTTACAGCAGTTACAACTAAGGCAGAGCCAAAAGACTCGATACTCACTTCAAAAAGAGAAACATCACATGTGCCCTGGAAGGTACCCTGGAAGAATTAGATATGCCATCCAACAGAAGGAATTTTTAAACCATTTCTCTCTCAGTTTTCACTTCCAACATTCCTTTTCCCTAAATCCTCAACAAACTGGTCACATCTCACTGAATTGTATTCCTCTGACATCTGATGCCCCCAGGAAGTTCCAATATAATCGTGCCCCTTCATTCGATGAGGCATGTTTTACTATGTGTTTTGATTTCCCTATTTTTCTTTTTTTTAATTAAAAAAATCTCGCCAGGAGGTTGATTTTCTATGCTCACGCTCGCCAACTTGATGTTGACGTTCGCGAACGAGGAAAAATCTCGCCGGGAGGTGGAGCGAGGAAAAAAACTCCGCTACGCAGAGCGTAGTATTTTGGAACCCCCAGAGTTCTGCGTAATGGGGAGTTCAGGAATCTCCGCAAACTCCGCGAGCGGAGCGGAGTTCACCACCCAGACTTAGTAAACAGCTTGCTGTTTCTACATCCACTTTGGGAGGTTCTCTTCTGTCAACTGAGGACCCTGTTTTTCAACAGACTGCTTCTGGTTCCTTTGTTGATGTATTTTCTTTTGATTCTTATCACACTTCTTCTTTGGCTGAGGGACACTTACCTGATACCTCCATGGCTTCATATTTGGATTGCCATCCTATTACTTTTCCTACTTCTTTGGACTGGATTTGCAACAGTTTTCTTCATGACATTAAATGGACATTATCTCCCAGCGTGGTCTATTGCAGAATTGGTAGTCGAGGTATTGAAACCTCATTAGTCTTCACATAACGTGCAAAGAGACCTGTCTCTTGTGAACATTTCTGCTTTTCCAGTGCTGGATGGAATTGTTTGTGATAAAGTCCCATTTGGTATTTTTCTTCATACAGAGACTTTGCAGTTTCCTTACGTCTCTAAGTTTGCGATGGGTGACGTGATTACCCCTGGCTTTATTTCTGATAATGGGGATGTAAAAACAGTAACCGCAATTCTCTCAGGGCTTGAATATTATACTGTATTTGAAAGTCAAGATCTGTACCTTAACTCTGATAATTATGGAGAGATGTTTTGTTACCATCACTTTGCACATCATATTTACACAGAGCCCTAAAAGGCTTGAGTCCAACACAAAGGATTTTCTTGAATAAGACAGTGCAGCAGACCACTTGCTTGGGTCTAGCAAAAATGAATGAAAGGATGTGTCCAGCATTCCCTCAATTGCCTCTTTTGATAATTTGCAACATTTGGTAAATTACACTGAGTAATAGCTCAATAGTATGGTGCAAAACGTTACATACAATTCTACACTTTCAGGTACTTATGGGTGGTTAAATAAAGCCAGGGGTAATCACATCACCCATTGCAAACTTAGAGACATAAGGAAATTTGCAAAGTCTCTGTATGAACAAAAATACCAAATGGGACTTTATCACAAACAATTCCATCCAGCACTGGAAAAGCAGAAATGTTCACAAGGGACAGGTCTCTTTGCACGTTATGTGAAGACTAATGAGGTTTCAATACCTCGACTACCAGTTCTGCAATAGAACACTCTGGGAGATAATGTCCATTTATTGTCATGAAGAAAACTGTTGCAAATCCAGTCCAAAGAAATAGGAAAAGTAACAGGATGGCAATCCAAATGTGAAGCCATGGAGGTATCAGGTAAGTGTCCCTCAGCCAAAGAAGAAAACCTGGTACACCATCTAGTGAAGTGTGATAAGAATCAAAAGAAAATACATCAACAAAGGAACCAGAAGTAGTCTGTTGAAAAACAGGGTCCTCAGTTGACAGAAGAGAACCTCCCAAAGTGGATGTAGAAATAGCAAGCTGTTTACTATGTCTGGGTGGTGAACTCCACTCCGCTCGCGGAGTTTGCGGAGATTCCTGAACTTCCAATTACGCGGAGCTCGAGGCGTTCCAAAAAACTATGCTCTGCGTAGCGTAGCGTAGTTTTTTTCCTCGCTCGTGTTTGTCAACGTCAAGTTGGTGAGCGCGAGCAAGGAAAATCCACCTCCCGGCGAAATTTTTCCTCGTTCGCGATCGTCAACATCAAGTTGGCGAGCGTGAGCATAGAAAATCAACCTCCTGGCGAGATTTCTCAAAGCAGGCGGTCAGACTTCTCATTGCGAGTGGTCACGTATGCTCAGGACCGCTCGCGTTGGAAACTGTCTGTTCACGTTGAGAAAGCTGCCGCTCGAGTAAAAATCTACTCGAGCGGCAGAAAGGAAGCAGCGCCCGCTTGCGTTGTGCATGGTGCCGTTCACAATGATTGCACAGTGCAGACAAGCATCTGCCACTCAAAATCACTGCATACAGCCTTTATCCAATGCACTCCGCCGCTTGCGGAGCTCCGCACAGCGCAGCTGAGTTTGTTTGCACTTTGCGGCGTTCCACGTAGCAGAACTCCGTGAACTCCACCCAGACGTACTGTATACTCACATCCGATGTATGTTTTGAATGTGTAGCGGTAACAGGAATAAACAATACTTAATTCTCCACCCTCCCCAGCAGGGGAGAAACAAACACTGGTGTTGCTTATTACTTGTGGAGGAATTCCCTGTAGGGTAGTGGGAGGAGTCAGGAAACTACCCAGGAGTCCTTGGGGCCTACTGCATACTACTGGCCACATGATTCAATTTTACTCGATCAATTGAGACAAGTCTTAACAACCAGCAAGCGATGGCAAAATCACTGTTCCTTGCACCTTAAATGCCAAGGACTGGCACCGGTGCATGGTATGATGGGCCAAACTCTTCCTTTCCTGCAATCTTCTCTTAAACAAGATCCCAAACTTTTGTAATCCAGCCAGAAGGTGATGGTTGCTCCTTCACTCCCTCAGTGGCATGATTCATTGAAAGTTCATTAGACCGCTCATTCCCGAAGTTTTGTAGTTCCTGTAAGACAGTGAAACATTCATTTATGCCAAAAGGTGTATCTGCCACCATTGTGCCAGGACTGTCATGATCTGAAAAATACATCTGGATGCCAAACAAGGCCTCGTAGGGGGTCCGTCTACCCAAAGATTGTCTAGGCAGATTATTTAATGCTCTCTGGACTCCACATAAATGATGAATACAACTATGATCTGAACCTAAAACTCTAGCTGTTAAGGATTTGCTGAAAGACACGTTTTTTTCTCTCCACAATCAAATTTCCCTCAGGATGATATGGTGAGGAATAATGCACTTCAACATCCAGGGTTCCCATTTTATCCCTGTAAACCTTAGAGGCAAAAGCAGGGTCCTGGTCTGAATGGAATACAGCTACTGCATATGTCCTGATGAAGACTTGCAAATCTTTAATAATAGTGCAAGCGTCAGCCAATCATTGTGGTCACACCAATAGATTCTGGAGCAAGATCTACAGCAAGTAGAATGAATTTAAATGCACCATCCGAATTGAAAGGACCGCAATGATCGAGGTACACTCATTGGAGGGGTTTATTTGAAACTAAGAGGGGTGTCTTTGGTAGGCATGCAATGGTGGAGCTTTTAATTTGTTGGCAAATCTCAAAACTAAGGGCATTCTGTTTTATCTGTTTGTACAGATAATGCCACCAATAGCACTTCTGTAGTTGAGCAACTGTGGCTGCCACACCAGTGTGGTCAGACGCTACACTCTCATGGGCAGCTATGATTAATTCTAGCCTGTGGTCTTGGCTGGGAATCCCATGATCACCCACATCAGGGAAGGTAGCAAAAGGAATGTTTTGGGCTCTTAAGTGACAGGAATATATTGCTGGATATTTTTAAGGTAAAGGGCTGGTGTTGCGTGAAGAACTGATGGCAGCCATGATATCTTCATCCACCCTCATATGAAAATGAATAATCGCAGCTACTGTAGCAGTTTTGACTGCAGATTTGGCATCTTAATCAGCCAATGAATTCCTTACAATGTGTATTCCAAAACGAGGATGACTGAATGTGTGTATCACATGAGACCATGGCAAACTATCTTTAAGTTGTGCCACCTTTCCCAAAAGCAGCTTATGCTTTATAGTATTCCATTTAGTAGCTGAATCCATTCAGGCACCAGTAATGTAAATTTTAATTAAAAGACAGTGTACAATAATACAAATTGCACAATATGGGCCTCATTATGATGTTGGTCGGACGAGCGTCCAACCAGCATCGTGTTGGAAATGGTACCGTCAGACAAAGAGTCGGCAGTACCGCTTCCCAAATTACCATGCGACTGCCTTCACGGCGTGTATGTTTCCTATTGTGGCTTGTGCTGTGGGCCGCAGCACAAGCTGCTATAGGAAAAATACACTTTTTAAACATCCATGCACCGTGTGGCAGGCACCATGCGGTGCCTGCCACACGATGCATGGATGTTTCGGGGGGGCAGGTGCCCTCCAGGCCTCATAGCAGAGGCCGTGGGGGGACGGGGGCCTTGCTAGGCACCTAAAAAGTCAATTTCTGACAACATTTTTATGGCGGTCGGACAGCCATAGAAAGGTTGTCTGAAAGGGACATCGCAATCCCTACTGCGGTGCCTGAGCAGGCACCGCCCCATTGTAAGAAATTACTTTCTAACCAATGGTCAGACTGGCAGTACAGTCCCCTAGGGACTGCGTAAAAGTTTATTGATGATGGTGTTTTCCAACTATTATGATACCATGTACTGCAGCGCAGGCTGCCGAGTGTTAATGTTTGGTGCCAATAGCAGACTGGGCGGAAAAATTAGTATATAGTAAGTGTTTATACTGTTCAAGAGGCAATACATTACTGGGCATGGGGTATTTGTTTTTATATTGGAGAAATTCTTGAGTTTGTAAAGTAGGGTCAAAGACATAGTCTACACAGTGGCCGATGGTGACATTTGAAAGTGGTGAGG
Organism: Calotriton arnoldi; assembly: GCA_963921515.1. NCBI lineage: Eukaryota > Metazoa > Chordata > Amphibia > Caudata > Salamandridae > Calotriton > Calotriton arnoldi. The sequence continues at coordinate 912,045 of CAWUFW010003240.1, forward strand.
CGTAAACATTCTAATCTGGATGAATGCCCGACCGCGATATCGACAAGAAATTTACCAGTGCATGTAGGAAAAGTTTAATAAATGCAAGCAAGCATAAGTGAAAATCTGCAGAATGCCTTGGTGATGTCTCTGAAAAGTCTTCTATTGCACATCTACAGACAACATGTACATGTGCAGGCATTTATATGCTTTCACAGGCACCAAAGTAAGGAGGATTGGGGTGGGGGACTGTAAATGATATCATGAAAGGTTCACATACGGATATTGTCCTAGACTAGAGCCTAGTGTGTCCTTCATCAGTGTGTAAGTGCACCACAAAACTGCAAGAGGTTCATGTCAGAGAAGAGGGAACACCGTTATAAATATTTTTCCCTATTGAAACAAGGAGAAATTATTTCTTACCCGATTTGGTTCTCTGAGGTTCTATAGTTGCTTGCAGATAAAGCCCTGGTCCACTTCCCCGCCAGTCAATGAATATGCAGCCTGTGCACACCCAACTTCTGCCTAATTATTAGCAGTCAGAAGCTGTGTTTCCTGACCAAAGCAAAACCAAAGGGGATGATGGACGGAGTGTTGAACAATGCAAGCACTCACCCCCAGTCAACTGATCTGGGTTTAATCCATCATCATTCTTTAGCTCACTCCGCCACCCCAGATCAGACATGGCCATATGCAAATCAGTCTGACCCTGTGCCTCATGGGAACAGTCCAGCCCGAACTGCCAAGCCATGTCTTCCCTGGACCGGAAACAAGCATCCTGGGACCAGTTTCTGGCTAATCAGCCGTCATCAGCCAGGCTAGCTTGAATCCAGTGGCAAAGTGAGCAAGGGACCCACGTCTGGGCATACCCTGCCAACTTAGGGCGAACAAAGCAAAACCAAAGGGGATGATGGACGGAGTGTTGAACAATGCAAGCACTCACCCCCAGTCAACTGATCTGGGTTTAATCCATCATCATTCTTTAGCTCACTCCGCCACCCCAGATCAGACATGGCCATATGCAAATCAGTCTGACCCTGTGCCTCATGGGAACAGTCCAGCCCGAACTGCCAAGCCATGTCTTCCCTGGACCGGGAAACAAGCATCCTGGGACCAGTTTCTGGCTAATCAGCCGTCATCAGCCAGGCTAGCTTGAATCCAGTGGCAAAGTGAGCAAGGGACCCACGTCTGGGCATACCCTGCCAACTTAGGGCGAACAAAGCAAAACCAAAGGGGATGATGGACGGAGTGTTGAACAATGCAAGCACTCACCCCCAGTCAACTGATCTGGGTTTAATCCATCATCATTCTTTAGCTCACTCCGCCACCCCAGATCAGACATGGCCATATGCAAATCAGTCTGACCCTGTGCCTCATGGGAACAGTCCAGCCCGAACTGCCAAGCCATGTCTTCCCTGGACCGGAAACAAGCATCCTAGGACCGGTTTCTGGCATTCCAGCCGTCATCAGCCAGGCTTGCTTGAATCCAGTGGCAAAGTGAGCAAGGGACCCACGTCTGGGCATACCCCGCCAACTTAGGGCGAACAAAGCGATACAAAAGGGGATGATGGACGGAACGTTTGAGCCAATCAAACACTCACCCCCAGTCAACTGATCTGGGTTTAATCCATCATCATTCTTTAGCTCACTCCACCACCCCAGTTCAGACATGGCCATATGCAAATCAGTCTGACCCTGTGCCTCATGGGAACAGTCCAGCCGGAACTGCCAAGCCATGTCTTCCCTGGACCGGAAACAAGCATCCTAGGACCGGTTTCTGGCATTCCAGCCGTCATCAGCCAGGCTTGCTTGAATCCAGTGGCAAAGTGAGCAAGGGACCCACGTCTGGGCATACCCCGCCAACTTAGGGCGAACAAAGCGATACAAAAGGGGATGATGGACGGAACGTTTGAGCCAATCAAACACTCACCCCCAGTCAACTGATCTTTTGCTTTGTTCGCCCTAAGTTGGCAGGGTATGCCCAGACGTGGGTCCCTTGCTCACTTTGCCACTGGATTCAAGCTAGCCTGGCTGATGACGGCTGATTAGCCATATCTGAACCCCAGTTCAGACGGCTGATTGGCCATGTCTGAACTGGGGTGGTGGAGTGAGCTAAAGAATGATGATGGATTAAACCCAGATCAGTTGACTGGGGGTGAGTGTTTGATTGGCTCAAACGTTCCGTCCATCATCCCCTTTGTATCGCTTTGTTCGCCCTAAGTTGGCGGGGTATGCCCAGACGTGGGTCCCTTGCTCACTTTGCCACTGGATTCAAGCAAGCCTGGCTGATGACGGCTGGAATGCCAGAAACCGGTCCTAGGATGCTTGTTTCCGGTCCAGGGAAGACATGGCTTGGCAGTTCGGGCTGGACTGTTCCCATGAGGCACAGGGTCAGACTGATTTGCATATGGCCATGTCTGAACTGGGGTGGTGGAGTGAGCTAAAGAATGATGATGGATTAAACCCAGATCAGTTGACTGGGGGTGAGTGTTTGATTGGCTCAAACGCTCCGTCCATCATCCCCTTTGTATCGCTTTGTTCGCCCTAAGTTGGCGGGGGTATGCCCAGACGTGGGTCCCTTGCTCACTTTGCCACTGGATTCAAGCAAGCCTGGCTGATGACGGCTGGAATGCCAGAAACCGGTCCTAGGATGCTTGTTTCCGGTCCAGGGAAGACATGGCTTGGCAGTTCGGGCTGGACTGTTCCCATGAGGCACAGGGTCAGACTGATTTGCATATGGCCATGTCTGAACTGGGGTGGTGGAGTGAGCTAAAGAATGATGATGGATTAAACCCAGATCAGTTGACTGGGGGTGAGTGTTTGATTGGCTCAAACGTTCCGTCCATCATCCCCTTTTGTATCGCTTTGTTCGCCCCTAAGTTGGCGGGGTATGCCCAGACGTGGGTCCCTTGCTCACTTTGCCACTGGATTCAAGCAAGCCTGGCTGATGACGGCTGGAATGCCAGAAACCGGTCCTAGGATGCTTGTTTCCGGTCCAGGGAAGACATGGCTTGGCAGTTCGGGCTGGACTGTTCCCATGAGGCACAGGGTCAGACTGATTTGCATATGGCCATGTCTGAACTGGGGTGGTGGAGTGAGCTAAAGAATGATGATGGATTAAACCCAGATCAGTTGACTGGGGGTGAGTGTTTGATTGGCTCAAACGTTCCGTCCATCATCCCCTTTGTATCGCTTTGTTCGCCCTAAGTTGGCGGGGGTATGCCCAGACGTGGGTCCCTTGCTCACTTTGCCACTGGATTCAAGCAAGCCTGGCTGATGACGGCTGGAATGCCAGAAACCGGTCCTAGGATGCTTGTTTCCGGTCCAGGGAAGACATGGCTTGGCAGTTCGGGCTGGACTGTTCCCATGAGGCACAGGGTCAGACTGATTTGCATATGGCCATGTCTGAACTGGGGTGGTGGAGTGAGCTAAAGAATGATGATGGATTAAACCCAGATCAGTTGACTGGGGGTGAGTGTTTGATTGGCTCAAACGTTCCGTCCATCATCCCCTTTTGTATCGCTGTGTTTCTTGACCATGCAGCCCCAGCTACCACATTTGCACAGGTCATCAGACAGCCTAGCATTGTGCACGTCCTTGGCACTTGGACCCCCAGTGCACATGAGTATATCTAGGGGCCTAATGACATGGGCCTATTTCTGTTTTGGGAACTTACATTTGAACACCTGATTCCAGTATTCCTGTCTTCAAGACTAGGGCACCGCTATTTCGCCATATTAAAAAAGGGGACTCTGGCATAAAGCAGAAACTATAGTGTTGGCTGATTACTGTTACACTTGTGCAATATTTCAACAGAGTAGTACTCTCGCGCAAACACCGTACTATGACTAGACTCGGGAAGATATTGCAGTATAGACCCTCCTCCTCAGGGAAAAGAAACGTAGTTGCAGCATTTTGATCCTCCAAAAACAAAGGACTTTTTAAACAAATACTCTTTTAGTTGCTCATGTCACAGTTTTTTTCCTGTACAGAAGTAGACTCGTTTTGATAAGATTTTGAAAGTTACAACCCTGAGCTGAAGAAACAGAGCAGTTAAAAGTCCGCTAGTGTAACTAAGTTTATTACTGTTGCTTTCTGTTGCAGCTTCTCCTCTAAGCTCACAGTGTCCCTGCAGCGCCTCTAAATAAGGAGCACAACTTGCTTTGAGGTTTTTGGGTATCAGAGGCACAATTGCTTTCTCTGCGTTTTTAAGGCACGGGCTGCACAGCTTTTCATTTGTGCATATTGGTGGGTCTGCGCTGGGCTGTGGTGCACTAAACTGGCCAGACTTACCTCTTAGAGTATTGCTTTCTCTCACGAACAGCACAGACAGGATGCAGTCGATACTGAACTTGAGGTCTTTGCAGTCCTGGGTGGGCTATGCTGAACAGCCCAGCGTATAGCAATCCCAAGGAAAGCAGCTGCCCTGCTGGGGGTGCTGGTGGTAGGCAGAGATCAGGGACACTGGACAGTTGAGGACTTTAGGAGCTACGAGCGTCGGCCACATGGAACAGGAGGCCTGCAGGTGTGAGGGGGCTGGCTGTAGGCCCTCGGTCACTTCTCTGCCTACGTGCGACTGGTGCAGGATGTCGGCTATGCAGAAGGTTGTCACTGGCTTTGCACGTCATAATGCAAACACGCTCATTGAAAGCCTGCAAAAGCAGCTCAGCCCTCAGTCCCACCCGCACAACACCTGAGCCAATCTAGGCACAGCTCACTTGCTGTTTAGGTTAGGAAACAGCAGGAGAGCAGTGCAATGATTGGCTCAGGCAGGAGCTTCCAAATCTCCTAAGGAGACTTAGGGGCTGTGGCAGCAAGCTCATTGCTCACTGGTAAGTGATGGTTTGTTTAAGTGTGCATATCAGGCTGGACAGAACAAGGCACCTGTCCCACCTGACTGCACACTTCACGCCAAGGAACCTGTCAGTCTCATCAAAACTCCCAGTCACGCCCCCCCCATGTTTGACCACTGCAGCAGCAATAAAGGAAAACTTTCCATTTGCTCATGCACGTCGAAAAAACTAAATAAATACGATTTAACTATGCAAAGTAAACTAGGGGAAACAATAAAAACAGGGGGGAGATGTCCCCACGCTCCACTGAAGAAACCGCCGCTGAGTTTACATCAGTCGCAATCTGGGAAGTGGCCCATTGTACCCATCTACGCTTTTGCGTTAGGAGTGCTGACCTTTGTAACAGCCTCTAAGGCTGGGGCTGGAGTAACAACAATTATGCATTACCCTTGAGCCAAAGGTCTTTCCTTAATGACAGCCATCTGAACTGCAGTCAGTATTTTCTCAGTGGATGTAAAACACATTTAAGCATTAGAATACAGCTGTGAGTTACATGCAATCTGCACTGTGTCACCTTTATTGAATGTGACATAAGTGAAGCCAATGGCATCAGCAATTATACAGATTATCAAATTTGTTTTGTTGACACTGGTATGTAAGTGCCTTGATGCAAGCATATCTGTCTGTAGTGATCTGAGTATTTTTGTATGTTCTGATGTCCAATGTGTACTGGAAAAATCAAGATGAATTCAATCATATACCGGTTTATGCATTGTGGATAATTTGGCATGTATGTTCTGCCAAAATTGAAGAATCCTAACAAGGATTGCAATTTCTTAACGGTGTTTGGAAGTTGCAAAAGAGCACATTTCTGTAGGAAATATGGTACCAGGCTCTTGCCCTCATTTGATAACTTGTATGTTACGTTATGTTAATTAAATTTAATATAGTGCATGACTCACCCCAAAGGGCATCTTGGTGCTGCCTCAGACAGAGCAAGGGAGAACTCAGTTAAAATAAACATGTTTTAAGCAATTTCCTGAATTTGTGATAATCAATGCAGAGACGGACATGAAGAGGTAAGCTATTTCAGTAAACCGGAGCCAAGTAAGAAAAGGCCCACCCACCCCATCTAGTGAAACAAATACAGAGTACACTCAGCAATGCTTTATCCATAGACCTTAGATTTCTGGTAGGTAAATAGCATTTAGGTTTTTGCTAAAGATATCTGTGGCCTTTTCCCCTTAAAGAATTGTAGGCAATGCAACAGACTTTAAAGGTGCTACTCTGCCTTACCTGAAGCTAGTATAAGGCTTTCTGCAATGGGACCAAAGCAGAACCCGATGGAAGGATGAGAACAAGCCTGGCTGTCGTATTTTGCACTGCTTGCAATTTTGCCATGAGCATCTCATTAGCCAGTAAGGCGTTACTATAGTACAGTCTACTAACTACTAGAGCCTGGACTACTTTTGTTTGTTTCTTAACCGCCAATAATTGCTTAGCCATAAGATCAGGGGACTGTGCCAAGGCTTTCTCCCCACTCAGGATTTCTACTTCAAGTTGATTGATGCGTTTCGTTAATTTCTTCATATAACCGTCAAGGCGAGAGCTCTACCCATGATGACTACCCCAAATGCGCCCCATAGGATTTGAGCTGAGGATGCAGAGACGTAATTTTCTTTAAAGTAATTTGGTGTCTTTGATGATATGGGGTATTTTAAGCACCCATGGGTTGATAGTTAGGGTCGTACACCTGGGTTGGGGACTCACCGTCATCTTAGTCAGGATAGGGGAATGATCTGAAATCCCCTGGGCTAAGCAGCGGGCCTCACTGAATTCTGATAGGTCCCCAGCGAGTGTGAGCATGTAGTCTATGGGTTTGTGGATGATCTGATGTATGTTCAGTGCATCTAGGCCAGTTATGGTTGTGTTTGGATGGGGAATATTGAGTTTGTCAAACCAAATGTTTAGGTCACCAAGAATGCATAGGTTGGAGTGTAGCAGTATAAGGTTTGAAACTCTGTCTAGAAGTGTGTCTGGGGAATGTTGCATTGCTAGGTTGAGGTCTGTAAAGGAGTAGGAACTTACAGGAGGAAGATGGTGTAGGGTTGCATCTGGTGATGAGGGCCGCGCAACCTTGAAGGGAGACAACGTCAGCTTTAGTGGAGATCCCTGCCGTACGCCAAGGGCCTGCCACCCATGCACAGTGCTGGAGGGGGGGCCCACACCGCAGGGGCTAATGTTATGCCACTGGTATTGGGCACCCCCAAACTCACTGAAAACCCATGCATATCTGGTATCCCCACACTCAGGAGACTCAGTGGACCACCAATATGAGTCAACCCTGGCAGGCATATGTTCCTGTGTGAGGGATATAGGAGGCAATAATTATATTTTGGAAAAATATTGCACAAAATCTGTCACATGTCATGTTCAGTGTGTTCTCCAAGTCAGCCAATCAGAGCAAGGGAGTGCTAGTACCTACTAAAAGAAACATTAAGATGTTTAGATGTAAATAAAAATATATGATATTGGTATGATTTCATATACCCCGGGAGTGATAGCAGCAACCAAAGACAGGCAACCTAAACTGGCATTTTGTTCTGTCATTTTCCAAATGTAACTATACCCAGTTTATCGGTTGTGGGCATGGGCACCCCAAACTCCCAGAAAACCCATACATGTCTGGTATCCCCACACTCAGGAGACCCTAGGCCACATCAGTCCTGGCAGGCATATGTTCCTCTGCGAGGGAGCTAGGAGACAACAACTGCAATTTGGAAATATATTGCTGAAAATCTGTCAAATGCCATGTTCAGCGCGTTCTCCCAGTCAGCCAATCGGTGCGATCGTGGTCTAGTACCTACCAAAAGAAACCTTCAGGTGTGTAGTTGTGAAAAATATATGGTTTTGGTGTGACTTCATATTCCCCAGGGGTGATATTTGCCACCAAATGACAGGCAATCTAAACCGTAATTTTGCACTCCAAATTTAAAAAATGTACTACACATAGTTTATCGGCTGTGGGCACCCCAAACTCACAGAATATCCATACATATCTGATATCTCCACACTCAGGAGACCCAGGGAAACATTAATGTGAGTCATGCCGTAGCAGGTATAATTGTCCATAGATGCGAGATAGGAGACAATAACTGCATTTTGATACAATATTGCAGAAAATATGTCAAGAGTCATGTTTAGCGCATCCTACCTGGCAGCTAATTAGGGTGAAGGAGGTCTGGCTTCCACCCTAAATACCTTGGGTTGTACACAATTGTAAAGTATATAGATTCTTCAGCTGGATATTTGACACCAAAGAATAGTGAATCACAAACAGACATTTTGCCCCACTTTAATGATCAGGTCTAACATTACATAATTGATTGCCCAAACCATATTCACTAGGAAAACCCACATATATTAGATATTGTCAGACTCCCGACATGTAGGGCAATATTATCTTACTTTGTGTTCTGTGACTTATGCTTTTCCATTTAAGAAATAGAAGAAAAAGATGAGCAAATTTTTTAAAAACTGAAAATAAATCTCTACACATTATATCTTCAAGCTGAAATGTTATTTTGATGCTGGGTTTGCCCCAGTACATTGTCCAGTGACAATAAAAACATATGGCGGCATATTTACAAGGGAAGTGGCGGAGCGAGGCGTTAGTCTTCCAGGCTTAACGCCTCACTCCGCCACTTCAGAAGCTCAGGGTTGCACCATATTTACAAGAATATGGTGCATCCCTGCGTTTGCCCCTGCGCTGGCGCTACACTTAGTAGCCTATTGCCAATGCAGGCACCCTTGCACCACAGTGCAAGGGTGACTGCGTGCAGGGGAAGATTGTTTATGTGCAGGAACGTCCCCCTTTCTGTGCATAAACAATCTTTAAATGACGGTTTTGTAACTTCTTAATGCAGCACACATAGACGTTGCAAAACAACATTTTAAAAAAATGATGGTTTATGTGTGGGAAGGGGGACCTTCCTGTACATAAACAGTCATTGGCCTTATCCTGTTTTCATGTGTGCTACACAACGCAGCACACATGAAAACAGCAATAATGAGGAGAAATTAAACATTTCTTCTCGTTGAGCCAGTGTAAGACCAGGTTTTCTGGCGCTGCCTCCTATTTATTCTCCCTTGTAAATAGGGGGCAGCGTCAGAATCAATGGGTGTTGCGATGGAACGCTCACAACAACACCCATTGCCCTCCCCTTTCACGCTAAGCATAGCGTAAAAGGGGGCCTTTTTTACAAGGACAGCGTTAAGCCACGTTAAGGCAAAGCTCCTATCACCACAGGACCGTCGTAACAAGTGACGTTCCCGTGGCCATAGGGGCTTGTAAATATTCCCCATAGTTTGTAGGGGTACACAGTGAGACAAAGGAGGTACATTTGTTTGAAAAAACAGATTTCTGGAAAAACGCTTTGGAACCGAAGTGCGCAAACTTCCTGGCAGCAAAATGGTTAATGTCAAGTACAGAGTCCTGGAGTTTCTGCATCTCTTTGTTACCCTTAGTGAAGCCCATTCACTATTTTGGTGTAAGTTGTTGCAATAATGCTGACAGCATCCAATTGTTGCTCACAAACCTACATTTACCAAGCTCCTGGAAACACATTAGTGACTGTTATAGACGATTTTGCATTAATTACATCGATTAATTCCTACAGTACAAAAATGTTGGTAGTAAACAATTGCCTCTTTCTGGATAAATGTTATCAGCCCTGCAGACATGGGCAACAATAGAGAGCTAGAAGTGTGGGTGTATACATAAATGCATACCTTAAGCTAGTTTCTCAATATGTTTGCTTCTTCATACTTCAGAATACTTTTCCCTCTGAGTAGTTTTCACAACAAACCTCAGGACACTCTGGCTAGGGTGACCTCTCTCTTGGGTTATGAAAGCAGTTTGTTCCATGATCTTCTCAAATTTATTATCCATTCCTTTGAGAAAGTGGGGACACACATGGAATTAAATCATCTGGCCCAAAAGCACAGTGTTCACATTAATATTGTGTAGAAAACATGCCTAACACATTCCGACTTATAGAGAATACACAATGATACATGGGGATTGTTTACAGTAGGGCAAACAAGAACTGCTGATAAAGTGGGTAGGGTTACCTCCGGGAACTTTTATCAAATTGGTTAGGGATGGGCCAGGAGTCATTCCCAACCACTGGCTAGTTCTAAGCATAAATATTGCACCTCAAGGTAACTCCTCAGAAAACACTTAATCACTGGAGGATTTTGTCCTCCATCAAAAAAACTAAGGGCCAGATTTACTTGTGGCGGGCATCCAAATTTTCCATCAGGGAGACTGAGTAAATTAATTTGTCACCCTGACAGAGGTGCTACACACCAAATTTAGAAATCACCGCCAAGCTGGCAGTCAAATCTAAAGCATTAGCAGGAATCAACATCATGGCGGTTCCTGTCAATGCTGTTTATAATTTAGTGCATTGCCCCATCAACATGATTAAGTCGTGCATGCACCAAACTCTCGTCTTTTTTTTCTTTTTGAAAATAAAAAAGAAAATGCTCCCCTCGCTAAGGAAGTAATCTCCCATGGCGAGGGAAGCATTTAGTAGCTTTCACTACTCCTTACCACCAGGGTTTTCCCAGTGGTAATAGGCAGTGAAAACTGACCTCTAATTCTCCTCATCTAAATTAGGTGCCTAGGTCCCTGTAACTGCTTCCATAGACTATTATTGGGTCCCAGGTCTTTTTGGCTCTATTTTCTTAATCAAAATGTAAAAGATACATGTCATCAGATCCCCTTATTGAATTTTGTCATTATAATGTCATTGTTTTATTTAAGATTTACTTTTTTAATTTGGTTTGGGATTTTTATTGCTGGGATTTTTATTGCTCGGTGTGAGACCTCAGACCTCGGTCCTAGGCTCACACTCTCCCCGGCAGCTCTGCTTCGCCTTGGAAGTCCCACCATTGCAGGGTTCGAGACTACCCTGTTCTGTTTTTCCATTTTGCGCTTCTGGCTCTGTAATTTAGTTGTTCTGCTCCCTTTGCGCCCTCTGGTCCTGTAATTATTTTTCTGCCTATAATTTTTATTTCTCTGGCTTGTGCTGTTACTTTTTCTCTGGCTTTGCGCTAGTATTACTCTCTTCCTTTTCCTGCAATTATTCTTCTTGCCAGTGCTGTTCCCATCATTCCCCCTCCGTTTCCCGCCACCGCTGTTCCGTGACCCCTCCCCTACTGCCCCACTCCCGCCTCCCAGCTGCACATCCCTCCCTCCTCCCTACATAATGGTGGCCGCTGTGCAGTCGTGCCGCAGGCGCGCCGATGGCGCGCCTAAGGCAAGCCCGTCTGCGCCCGTTCGCGCCCGGCGCCAGACCCCCTGGCCCCCATGAATGCCACGACGCCTGGCGCCGCTACGATGCCAACACCCTCCGCGAACTCAACACCGGCCAATCATAAAACTGCTTCCAGGCCAGTCTGAAACTCACCCATAGACCCTTCACCTGCCGAAGCTGCAGCTTCACCAGCCGCCGAACACCTGCACGTCCTACCCCACCGGTCAGAGCAGACCGCAACCACCTCAGATGCATACTTCTCAACACCCACTCCGTCCACAAGCACGCCATCGAACTCTGGGACCTACTCGACGCAGCCTCCCCGGACGTTGCCTTCCTAACAGAGATCTGGATGAACCCCTCCTCGGCACCCGACATCGCCATAGCCATCCCTGATGGCTACAAGATCACCAGAAGGGACCGCACCAACAGACCAGGAGGAGGAATCGCCATTGTCTACAGAAACACCCTCAGAGTCTCGACCTGCACAGCAGACACCTCCAGCACCGCAGAACACCTGCAATTCCAGATCCACATGGATCCCAACACCACCCTCAGAGGAACACTCATCAACAGACCCCCCGGACCCCGGCCACAGTTAATCGACGCCATCTCCGACATTGTCAGCACGCACGCTCTTGCTTCCACAGACTACATCCTCCTCGGAGACCTGAATTTCCACCTTGAGAACGCTGATGACAGCAACCCCGTCGCTCTGCTCGATAACCTCGCCAGCCTCGGACTCAAACAGCTAGTCACGACCCCCACCCACACTGCCGGACACACGCTCGACCCCATCCTCTCCGCCAGCAACCACGTCTCCTTCAGCCACACCACCGAACTCCACTGGACCGACCATCGCTGCGTCCACTTCACCTTCAAGAAACCCACCTCGCATCACCACCCGCAATGGATCCCCCACCACAGCTGGAACAAGGTCACCGAAGACCAGCTCATCACCACCCTCGCCCGAGACCCACCAACAGACACCACCGACACTGACACAGCCACCCGCAACCTCAGGCAATGGATCGACGACTGCGCCAACAACCTCGCCCCGATCAAAAAACCCTCATACAGACGCACCGACAGAAAGGCCAGCTGGTTCACCACTGACCTCCAGGAATCCAAGCGGACTCGCCGAAGACTCGAGAAAAAGTGGCGTCGCAAACAGACACTGGACAACCATGAAGCCCTAAAGAACGCCAGCCACAAGCACCACCAACTCATCCGAGCCACCAAAAGGACCTCCTTCAAGGAACGCATCGACAACAACTCACACAACAGCAAAGAGTTCTTCAACATCGTGAAGGAACTCTCCAACCCCAGCTCCAGCTCCAATGACATCCCGCCATCGCAAGGCCTATGCGACTCCCTAGCCACCTTCTTTCACCGCAAAATTGCAGACATCCACGACAGCTTCAACACCCAGACCCCCCCAACAGCCGCCAACACCACAGGCTCCCCACTCCCGAGCCTCACCAACCGCCTGCTCTCCTGGACCCACGTCAACGACGACGACACCATCAAGACCATGAACACCATCCACTCCGGCTCACCATCCGACCCCTGCCCTCACCACATCTTCAACAAAGCAAACCGCATCATCGCACCCCAACTCCGGAAGATCATCAACAGCTCCTTTGAGACCGCCACCTTCCCGGAAAGCTGGAAGCACACCGAGATCAACGCCCTACTCAGAAAACCCACAGCGGACCCAAAGGACCTCAAGAACTTCCGGCCCATCTCCCTGCTTCCATTCCCGGCGAAACTCATCGAAAAGATCGTCAACAGGCAACTGACCCACTTCCTCGAGGAGAACAACATCCTGGACCCGTCCCAATCGGGATTCCACAGCAATCACAGCACCGAAACCGCCCTCATCGCTGCCACAGACGACATCAGGACCATACTGGACAACGGCGAAACCGCGGCCCTCATCCTCCTGGACCTCTCGGCCGCCTTCGACACCGTCGGCCACCACACCCTACGCACACGCCTACATGACGCAGGAATACGCGACAAAGCCCTGGACTGGACCACCTCCTTCCTCACCGACAGAACCCAGAGGGTCCGCCTCCCCCCATTCCGTTCTGAAGCCACCAAGATCATCTGCGGCATGCCCCAAGGATCATGCCTCAGCCTCACCCTTTTCAACGTCTACATGGCACCGCTCGCCAACATCGTCCGCTCACACTGCCTCAACATCATCTCTTATGCCGACGACACTCAGCTGATCCTCTCACTCACTAAGAACCCCGCCACTGCCAAAACCAACCTCCACGAAGGAATGAAGGCCGTCGCCAACTGGATGCAGAACAGCCGCCTGAAACTCAACTGAGACAAGACAGAGGTCCTCATCCTCGGCCCCACCCCCTCCGCCTGGGATGACTCTTGGTGGCCAGCCACCCTGGGAGCTGCACCCACACCCACCAACCACGCACGCAACCTGGGGTTCATCCTGGATTCATCGCTCTCAATGACCCAGCAAGTCAACGCCGTCTCCTCCTCCTGCTTCAACACCCTCCGCATGCTCAGCAAGATCTACAGATGGATCCCCACTGGAACCAGAAGGACGGTCACCCAGGCCCTTGTCAGCAGCAGACTGGACTACGGCAACGCCCTCTACGTAGCAACCACGGCCAAACTCCAGAAAAGACTCCAACGCATACAGAACGCCTCTGCACGCCTCATCCTCAACATTCCCCGCCACACCCACATCACCACCCACCTGAAAGACCTGCACTGGCTCCCAGTCAACAAGAGGATCACCTTCAAGCTCCTCACCAATGCTCACAAAGCACTCCACAACACCGGACCAGCATACCTCAACAAACGTCTCACCTTCTACACCCCGAACCGCCAGCTTCGCTCCACCGACCTCGCCCTCGCCACCGTCCCACGCATCCATAGGACCTCCACCGGCGGCAGATCCTTCTCCTACCTCGCTGCCAAGACATGGAACAACCTCCCCACACAGCTGCGACAGACCCAGGACCTGCTGACCTTCAGGAGACTTCTCAAGACCTGGCTCTTCGAGCAGTAGCTGCACCCCCCAGCGCCCCCCAGCGCCTTGAGACCCTCACAGGTGAGTAGTGCGCTCTACAAAAGACTGATTGATTGACCTTATTCCTGTTTTGGTACTGCATAAATACTTTGAACATGCCCCTAAAGATAAGTTTGTTGGCGTTACCATAGTTACTGAGGGGTTGAGCTCAGATTATTGACCTTTAGGGTTCATCCTTACAAGTTAGTGCTAATATTCTTTGATGTGGGAGACCGCCCACTCCAAATATAAATTTACTTTCAAGCATAGGGGATATCTTGGAATCCTGGGAGACTCAGCTGGTGATAGGGATGTTTTTAAATCAGCAGGTATGTGAACAAACTGGCATTGGTTGGGTAGGTAGGAGGAGAACCAATGAAGGACATTGCCTATGAATCACATTTAGGACTTCATGGTGTCAATGAGAGTGTGATAGTCACTGTGGTCATAGGTAGCTGAGAGTTCCAGCAATATTAGGAGACAGGAGCATCTTCATTGGTGGTTAGGGAGATGCTTTTCGATGACGTGCAAGGTTGGAGCCTCATACTGCAATGTGATCTGAAGTGAGATTGGTAGTCATGCACAAAATGTTTGACACTCATGCAATCTTAAATTTGAACACAGACTAATTTGTTGATGGTCTTAATGATGCAGAGTATGTGATTTTTAGGCCAGTAGTTGGCAAGGTGTCTTCAGAAATGGAAGGACAATGTCTGTCATGAAAGATGCTAGAAAGATGCCTTTAGTGAGGGAGGCTTTGACAAAGGTGAATAGGGGTGAGAGAGCTTCTCTGGAGAGAGCTTTGATGAAGTCAAAGGGTAAGACATCATATTTGTAGGAGGTACGTTGAGAGACAGGAGTATATCAAGGAGATAGGGCACTGAATGATGACTGTTGCAGGCTTCTACAAGGAATTAATGTAAGAGGAGCAGCCATTTGTTTGTTGATGTGCTGTGTGGGATAGGAAGGTGAGGTCGGTGTTGTAGTGCTTGTTTGTTTTGAAGAGTGTTGTGCTTCTGGTGAAAGAATCATAGATGGTCAGGATTAGTACTTGGCTTTGAGTGATGTAAGGAATAGCATGCCTGTTGCAAAGTGGAGTGAGCATGAGGTCATCATAGGTACTGTTTTTGTTCCTTTTTGTTTTCCTGCCTGTGGATGGAGTGTTTCTTGTCAGCAATCTCTTTGGAATAACAGGATGCTGAAAATTGTGGCTTTGCAGTTTTAGTTGGAGCATGGGAGTTCACATGAATTTTGAGAAAAGCGTTGAAGTCATTTAGAAGGTTGTTGACGTCAGATGTGGATGTGGTAGGGTGAGAGACAAGTTAAAGTTTTAGGTTGTTGATGGATGATCTTATGCTTCGGTGCCCTCTTTTGGGTTGACATTGGTGCTTCAACTGTATACTGAGCATGAAGATGGGAATGGCAAGCTGATTGGTCTAGTCCAGGGGTATGGATGGTTTTTGTTGGATACTTGGTGATTTCAGGAAGATACAGTCTAGGATGCAACTTTTGATGTTTGTTGGTTGGATGCAATACTGTATTGTGCTGAGTGTGGTGATGAAGGTGAGGATGGTATCTAATGTTTTTTTAGCTTCCATAGTCTTGTAATTTGAAGTAACGCATGAGGGTGTTAATGGTATGTCAGATGGATGAGGTGATAAGAAATCTTCAATAACGTTCTTGTTCAGTGCTGTAGGCCTCTAGCACAAATGTCCCATATTTCTATTTTATGATATATTCAGGACTCAGACACATGTTAAGACAATGGCAAAGTGGACTCAGGGCTAGGACCCCCACCTTTCGGGGGGCCCTTACATTAGGATTTTGTGACAATCATAAACATTCTAAATATCCAGTTTGTTAACTTTGTTTCTTTTTTCATTCTGCCCCGCCAACCAGCCCCGACATGAGAGATAGTGGGGGTTACAGAAAAATACCTATTAATTTTTTATTAGATTTATCAAGGGTTTAACATTTTAAAGTGCATAGGTCTAGCCCAACTGCATCAGCCTTTGCCTTTATGCAGTATGTGCCACTTACTGTGCAGGAAAGATTGGCATTGGTTGCTCCCTCTGTGACAGTATCATTATTTTGGAGCTACTTCTGGACCAGTGTCATCACAGCCTAGTGCCACCAAACTCTGAATATTAGTCCCACGCAGCAAAGGCAGTGCTATAAACAAAAGCATAAATGAGCACCATATGCCTCAATGGTGCTGACAAACTACACCACACAACATAGGTATAAGGCTTAGGCAGACTACTAGTCTTTCTTCTTTTCTGGCGTAGTCCAGCTGGAGACTGCTTGCACTGAGTTAGGGCGCCAGAGTAGGCTACATGTGAAAGTACAGTACAGAGATGCGTTATGTGCTTCCTTCTTGACTGCACCGTCCATGTAGAAATGTTGCTGCTGAGCCGGTACAATCACGGCGTAGTGCCAACTGACTCAAAATCCCTGTTCCTCGCTCAGCATTAAAGTGCATTAAACAAAAATGCACCCCCAATATGTACAGGCCGAAAAGATGAGACACCAGTCCACTGCATCATGTGCAGCAAGCTTGTTCTTGTAACTAGTCTTTCTGCGTTTCTGGTGCTGACCAGTCAGAGAGAAAACTGTTTGTAGCAGAGTTGTGCTCAGATGTAGGCAGGCCAAGAATAAGGGGGCCCCAAGTTATGTTTGGCCCAGAGCCCCAAAAATATTCAAGATGTTTCTGTCAGGACTGATCATAGAAGTTGGTGACTGATTATAGAAGTTGGTATTTGAATGCCTGGTTTCATAGAAAATAGGGCCATGATATGAGCACTCTCACTACGCCTCTTGTAAGTTTATTTGACTTACATGATTTGACATTGTAATTTTAGGTTGTTAAATTAGCACCAGTCAATTTTCCTATATTACAAAAGCATCACAAATAACTGAGGAGCCCCAACAGAGGTACACGTATATTCACCTGGATTTAGATAAAATCAAAATACTTGCACATTGGTTGTTCATGGTCCTTCTTCATAATGCATAATGCAGTAATTCAAGTTTGAATAACATCTCAGATTTATCAACCTGCAGTTCCAGTAATGTTTATAGAGAGGATCGTATAGGAGAGGCCAAGCAGGAAATAATGAAACTTTTTTTGTATTTAGGGTTTTTTCTGAAAGCAACAGGTATGTGTGTGAAGTGAAAGGCACAACCTCTCACTATAAAGGTCATGCGAGTGAGATGACCTGGCCGTTTCCATCCTATATGTGGTGGAGTAGTGTATAATATACTTAGTACAATACCATGCCTTGAGTTCATCTGGTAGGATAGTGGTACCACAGGGCATTTATAAATCTCAACTCCATTACTTGAGGTACCCAGCACTAGCTAGTTATTGTCTCTTTTTATTTGGTGTGAGATAAAGAAAGACACTGTCATTTATGTAAGTGATCACTTCTAATAAACAAAAGTGGGCTGCCAGAGGAGGGGTGATGTGATGACTTGCACTAATCAGTATGGTGCTGTTGATAGTCTTGCAGTATTGTGACTCTCACAACGAAAGATCATGAGGCAAAAAACACACTTGTGGGCAAAAGGGAATCAGAAAAGATGGAGAAAGAACACGTCTTCAGTGTTGTCCGATTCACACCTGTTGTGTTGGTGTGCAGCCACATTCTAGTCAAGTCCAGTGTTTTCGGTGAGATGTGTGTTGCCTAAGATTGCTATGGTGGATATGACCGGAGGTTATAGAGCAATCATTACTTCACTAAGGATCACTTGTGTTGCCAACAAGTGTAACTCTGATAGTGTTTTCCCAGGAATCTCCAAATTGCCCTGCAGAGTTTTGAGGAGCGGGATGCCCCACCATGAAAATGACATAGAGGTCTGATTTAAGGTTGGGCATATGTGGGGCACCTGCCTAAAGAAGAGGGATATCCTGTCCACCATATTAAGAGTGCATTTATATTAATGCTACTCTAAATATGGCTGACTGAACATCTGCCACCTTTTGGTAGATGTCCCATTCCACCAAATTATCAATGAGACCCAAAATCTTCATCTATTGAGGTCTCAGAAGATTGTGATGTGCACCATATGTTTGGACATATATTCTGGCAAATTGTAGTCTTTTCCTAGCTTTTGGATAATTTTGAAGTCATGTTCCATAAGTCAAGTATGCTACCTTTCAATCCTAGATGATATATTCCACTTTGGAATATTCTTAAATTGAAATGAAAATGTCTGATGATCCATCACAGTCATAAAATGTTTCCTGAATAGGAACATGCTCACCGAACATCCCAGGTTTCTTTGCCAGTTCTAAAGATCCCTCAAAGTGTCTCTACTGAGACTGTCCATGAGAAACTCAGTGTGGGATATATTGTAGATCTTATTCAAATCCGCCCATTGTAACTGTGTCTCTCAGTTTGGTTGAAAAGAGAACTTAATTTTAACTGAAGTATTTTAATGGATTGTATGGATTTGGATCGGTGGCATTGTATACCTTGGCTGCACTATATTATGCACATCTTGAGTGATCTTGGTAGACCTGATCTATTCTCTTACCCAAATATTATCACTAAAGCAGACATTTTGTGGGTCAAATGGGGATTTATTGCCAAGTATCACGAATAAAAGGGGATCTCTTGTGCTAACCAAAAGTTTGCTGATCCATTACTCCATGGTTAAATCAATGAATAACACTGAGTTTTATCTGACGTTAGACATGTCCTCCTATCATAGAAGACTTCGGACTTATTTTCAATTTGATCTGTTTCCCCAGGTTTTGTTCGGATGGCACAAGACAACTGAGCTTCCTGTATGCTCTTGTGATTTGGCTGCTATTTCAGATACATTGCACATTGTTTTAATTTGTCCTAAACATAAGAGGTTGCAATATAATTTTATTTGTTCGCTTTTATTACCAATTATTTTTAATCAAGTGCGGCCAGCCTTATTGTTCTTGCAATTTCTATACACACAAAATGTATGTTTTTATCTGTCATGGTTCTTAGCAGGTATTTTAAATTCAAATTCTTAAGATGTAATGATTTTGATGGCCCAATTTTATTGTTTATCTTTTTAAATCTAATGAATTGCTTGTTTATATGTACTTTTAGGATTTGCCTTGATCAAATCGAATAAAGTGATTCTTGACTTGACTTTGCCTGTCTGAAAGTTAGTCCATTATCCATCAGTTAGGCTTCTGCTGGAATACAATATCAAAAACTTGCCATGCTGATTCACTGCTTTATTTGTTTTTCACAAGGGCAGTTGCTAACTCTACCTAGGCTTCGAGCTCAGGTTGGGTTTAAGTCATATGTTTAGATTGTCACACTATTGAAATTTCTGAAATGCATCTGGCCAAAAAGTGGGGCTCTCAAATATTAACCATTTTTCCTTCCATTCCCCGAAGGGAGTACTGAAGCCAGCATGATCTTATAGGTAGCAACAGCAAAGGAATGAACAAAAATCCTCTAAATCCACAGGATGCCTCAAATTTGGGACTTTTTCTGACTTCACACTGAGCAGTTTGTTTCTAGGAGTCGAGAACAACGCCGTGCTCTTGCTCACATCAATATAGGGTGCCAAGCTCCTAAACCCCTGCCTGATTCTAAACATGTACCGGCTAAAAGGTGAGGCCTCGTCTGTGACTACAGGATCACTTGACAGAATCAGAACCACCATCTGGCAACCTTGACAACACAAACAGTCTTACAAGTGCAGAAAAACATATCTTACCAGTGGACGAAAGAATTTAAAAATAATTACGTCGAAAAGCACACTCGTGCAACATTTATGCATGCAATTTCCTAGATGTGGGAAATCTGCACAAGTAATTCTTATGCATTGAAGTACTCCAGGAAATAGCCTTGCAGATCCTCTGGAGTACTCTTAATATGCTTTGAGAATTCCTAAAACTTCAGAAAGTAAATGAAATAAATGGGAGCAACATTCAAGTTTGCGCTTTGTGAATTTGACAGTAATTTATTTTTTTCCACTGTTAGTTTTGTAACCAGTCGCTGGACTGTATATTTTACAATCTTCTTCCTTTGGTCCTTTGTGTACAGGCAGGGCACAGCCTATTCAGTTGCAAGAGGGGCTGTGCCAAGCTCTGCCCCAATCCTGCCAGTTGATGGCCTATCCAGGCACACCTTATTCTCCTATTGCATGGCTGTCTGGGAGGAATAAACAAAGTCCAACTACACCCAGTCATGTGACCCATGAACAGGCTGCAGACAACAAATAGGGCAGAAAAATGTCAGCTTTCTAAAAGTGGCATTTTCCAAATTGTAACATATAATCTGACTTTGCCATTTAAAGAGAGCTGTGCACTCGACATTCCAACCTGCTCCCAATTGAAAGTTATCACTTATTAAAGGTAATAAAGCAACCAAATGTTATCTTATGGGAGAGGTAGGCCTTGCAGTAGTGGAAAAAGAAATGTACAAGTTTTTCACTACCAGGGTATGTAAAAGTTAAAAGTACATGTACAACCTTTAAAATATGATGCACCTTGCCCTATGGTCTGTTTGGGGTCTACCCTAGGGGTGACATATATGTATCAAAAAGGAAGGTTCAGGCCTGGCAATTGGTTTATATTGCAGGTCAAAATGGCAGTGTAAAATTGCACACACAGGCTGTAATTTCAGGCCTGAGACATGTTTACGGGGCTACTTAAGATGGTGGCACAATCAGTACTGCAGGCCCACAAGTAGCATTTAATTTATAGGCTCTGGGTACTTGCAGTACCACTTTACTATGGACTTAAAAGTAAATTAAATGTGCCAATTGGGTGTAAGCCAGTTTCACCATGTTAAAAGGAGAGAGCACATGTACTTTAGCACTGCTTAGCAGTAGTAAAGTTGCACAGATTCTAAGGCCAACAAACACGAGATAAGCAAAAATGGAGGAGTAAGGCAAAAAGGTTGCAGAAAGGGCCAAGTTCAACAGTTGGTTCTCAAAATACTGATTCGTAGTGGTGCACAATATAACCTCCCTCAATAATATGAAAGAGGTAGGTCACAAACTGCAACCCACTATGATTGGCACAATGACAGGCATTGTGGCCTGCTGGGGTCAGCAGATCACCATGTCTGGGATTGCTTATACATAAAACAATATTTGTTTTTAATGCAGCTCATTTACCTCAAAGAAAAAAACAGGCTGCATTTAAAAAAGGAAAGAAGAAAAAAATGGAACATGGACTCACATTTAACTGGAGCATTTCGCACTGCATTAAAAGTTATCCAGAAATTTGCTTTAGGAAAGCACAGATTTTAAAAACCTTACTGTGCAAATTGGAATTTGTCAACAAAAGAGCCATAAAACCCACATTTCTTGATAGACCACCGACCTACCATAAATGTCACAGCTGTAATATTTGCAAATTAGGACTGAACAAAACACAGAATCTCACACTGCAGACCAGTCAGAGAATAATAATTAGGACCTGAATTGATTGTAATACTAGGTTTGTCATCCACATTATCCTGAGTCCATGCAGCCTTTCATATATTGGCATCACAATCAGACCCCTCCATACCAGGATCCAGGAACACTACAGGAATATCCATAAATTCACAACTAGACACCCACTTTCTGAACACTTCCATAATGAATATAGCTGCTTACAATGCATGCGATTATATCGCTTGCCATTACAACGCGGTTGTTACAATGACCGCATTGTTAGTACGCAATACCATTACATCGCAAGTCATTACAACGCGCTGGACTTAGGAATAGTATTATTTACTATTCTTACTCCAGTTTGCGCAACAGCAGGGAAGGTTTTGGATTTTAAATCCAATACCAGAGCGCCCCCTACAGCAAGTCGTTGTAATGATTTGCGATGTAATGGTATTGCATACTAACAACGCGGTCGTTGTAACAACTGCGTTGTATTGGCATGTGTTGTGGAGACAGCGTTGTAAACGCTGTTTCCCTTCCATAACATCCACCCGCTGAATAAGACTTTTTCCTTTTCAGGAATTGAAATTGATGTAAAGCTACCCAGGGGAAGAGACTAGGAGCTGATACTCTGCAGGAGATAAAGTGAACTGATTTTCATATACCAAACTGTCAAAAAAGGTTGGAATAGGGAAACTGAAATGCAGTATTTGCTTCTTGGGGACCAATTGGTGGACTGGTCCACATTTGCCTCACATTACCCAAATGAATTCTAATTAACTGTCAGGAGCCTCACACCATTCTGGAAACTCCCTTTGCTACACTTACATCTGCAACATATGTCTTTATCAATAACACACTTGAACACCTCTGGGCCTTACCCCCTCTGTTCTTATGACATCATCATATTTATTCAATTATGGAAATTGGCATCTGAATATATGTCTGAGTTTATTGTTTTCAATTAATCCTACTACATACCTCTTGGGACGATGGCTCCCTATGGTACACCCTGGTTATGCCTGTAGCTCCTCTTCCTGACTATGTCCCTATATATTAGAGGACCTCCTCGGTACTTGCTATAAAATTCCATATGTATCTCCAATCTGTAAACGTTTGCTCTTCAATACAACGTGGTCATTCTCTTGCTCCAGTGGTCCACTATTCTACAAATTAACTTCCCTTCTTTATTTTCCTATAACCCACCGCGCACTACATCAACTTAAGATGGCACCTGTCTTTGCTCCTAGTTTGAACGCAAATGTCCTACAGACCAGTTCCGGTTCAGATGGCATTTCCCTTATTTAAGTCCTGGTACAACAATTGTGTCTCCAAATACACGCGCACCGGGACCACAGTAATAGGCCACGGGACCATGCCGGCATACGTTACACTGCAGGTATGAATCCCTCGAATGTCCGTAACACTCGGCTTTAATTCTTTAATGACACCTGCTAGTTTGAGCCCTCCCAAAGCATGGTGTTGTAAAGTCATCCTGTGCCCTGGGCACCCCCCAACTTTTTGCTGACTGGAACTGGTGGTAACTGACTCTGACTGACCCTGGGCTCTGTTTAACCAGGCCCAGGGCCAGTGCCATGCTGAAACACTTAGATAACAGTAAAGCACCTACATACACTAGGGTACACTTTGGGTTGGGGTACCCCTGTAATTGGCATGACCTACCCCATAAGCCCCTAGTATATAATAGGGCAGGGGATTGAAACTACCTAGAAGTCATCAGTATCCTGGGGCATGGCAGTTTAGAGGCCAGCAGCCTTTTTGCACTTGCATGTGTGCACTGCTGAAGCCTGTGGTCAGTTTATAAGCAGCTCTGTGCGCCAGGATTGCTCTTAAACATGTAAATTGTGGCCAAACTCGACTTTGGGGTTTGGGGCACTTAAAACTGGCCAACCTAAAATGTTTTGGCATAATAATGACCCCTAGGGTCTCCCCTAGGTATCCCAGGGGTGGGGGGTCAGGTATCTATAAGGTAGACCCTTATAAAATGAGTTTATATATGCCCTGGGTTAAGTGAAATTCACATTTCACTCTCCCCATTGTGTAAAGTGCTGCCCAAATTCGACTTTGATGCTGTGGGCACTGGGCATGGAGGATCTGCAATATTTTTACAGATTCAACCCCCTAAGGTCTCCCTAGGTGACCTATGGGGTGGGGTCCTGTGAAAATAAGCCAAGTACTTATAAAATATGTTTTTGTAGGTCCTGGTGCTGGAAAAATGGCCCAAGTCATTTTTCCCATTGCAAACCCCATGCCCCATAGGTTAACATGGGGGAAAGTTATTAAACAATAACTCCTGATAGGAGAGGGATAAAGATTCCATTCAAAGACTCACTAGAATGGTATTGATAAATCCTACAATATGATGTTATTGAATTTTTCCCAAAGTGAACAGACAAGAAGTTATAACGCTTTCTTAGTTGTAGTTCCAAATCCAGCCTTCCAGTGCTCTGCCCTGATTGGTCAGAGTTAAGGGGATTAGCCAGCCTGCCTGAAGAGGTGATAAAGATCCCCTGGGGCCAGCCAGATGGACTGGGAGGGCAGTGAGCTGTTCTGCAGGAATGCAGGCCAGGGGGAGGGGTCGTAAACAATGAGCTTCAAAGGGGCAGAGCCCAGAGCAGTGTCATTTACAACTTTGAACCCCCACCTCAGCCAGATGGCAGGATTAAGGAAGGTATGTGCAGATGTAGGGAGGAGAGGCTAGGTTAATTAGCCAACTCAGTGGGAGTGTTTAGCCAGCTCTTACCTCCTTGCTGGAAAATCAGCCATTATGGATTTGGAAGCTTTGTTGCACTCTGGGATAGAATAATGCCACACTCTGCAGGAAGTAATCACTCAAGTGGGAAGTTACCCTACTCCTATTGGTGAAGCTTGACCTCATGGATGACCCAGAGACTGTGGAATAAGTATCTGAGAGAGGCCCCGCCCCTCAGACCTGCTGCTTGAAACTGAAGAAAGCAAGACTGGCCCTGCTGAAACTTCTGCTGTGCAAAGACTTCTAGGGCCTGACCTCTGGAGGCTGCACCACCTGAAACTACAGCTTTGTGGACTAACTGTGCTGAGTAAAAGAAGTCAAGAGTGGACTCCCTGCAAGCTACAGGTTAACAGAGCTCTTCTGGACCCTCACCACCAAGAATCACCAACCTGGGGAGCTACCAGTGGATTTGTAAGGGTGACGTCCAGTGCATTGTGGGAATTGAAGTCCTCAACTTTCAAGGACCATCTTGGAGCTTCCAGACCCTTGGAGTAAGTTTGAGACACTTTGGGAGCCTTTGAGGAACTTCAGGAAGAAGTTCAGGAAGTTTGGGGAACTTTGGAGGAACTTTGAAAAAAAGCTCCATAGGGGGACCGACTCATCCTGGTCAGCCAAGCCGCCTGCCTTCAACCGCGAGTCGGCCAAGCCCACCAGGTTCGTCCCGCTAAAAGCTCCATCGCATCGACTTCCAGAGATTGACCGGGACTAGCGAAAATCTGAAGCCGGCGAACCCTCACCGGATCCGGCTACATGAGGAGCATCGAGGGACCCCACGAGAAAAAGCTCCAGAAAAGCTTCTAAGTCCACTCGTAAGAAAGTCGACCTGCAACAACCGCGAGCGCCAATCCGCCTGCCTTCCACCGCGTGTCGGCCTGGATTGTTGGATTGCCCCGCTGAAGCGATCTTGAAAAAGTTTCTAAGTCCGCTCCAGGGAAGAACACCAGGAGATCGTCGAAAGGCTATCCGGTGAACCCGCACCGGATCCGGACTGACGGAGAGCGTCGAGGGGCCTCGAGGAGAAAAGCTCCAGAAAAGTTTCTAAGTGCGAAGGTAAAAACATTGACCGGGACCTTCCGCGTGGGGTATCCGCTCAGGGCTCCATCGCGGTCGGCCTTAAACTTTGACTTTGGCCCGGTCTATCGCGAGCCTATGTCCCAATATGGTGCTATATGCTTCTAAGTGCTATATTTTATTTACACTTTGAAAATTCATATCTCCGGTTCCCTACATTGGATTTTTGTCGTTTTGGTGTCATTTTAAAGATAAAAATATTTCCTATTTTTATAAATTGGTGTTGGATTTTTATTATGTGTTGTGTTTTAATTATTTACTGAATTGGTGTTTTTAAATGCTTTACATACCTGTCTTTGAAGTTAAGCCTGTCTGCTCGCAGCCACGTTAACAGGGGTTGAGCATAGGAATAATTTTCTGAGACCTATGCTGAGTCCTATCATGCGTTAGTGGCCTTATTGCCAGTGGCAGACCTACATTTGCCCCTACCAATAACCCACTTTCCAACATTTGGTGCTCAGCGGTGTGGATGAGGACTTGGGTTTAAAAAATACACCTTTCAGTGAATGAATTAACATTATAAAAATCCTCTAAATTGCCTTAGAACAAAACTTTTGAGTTTGATTTTTGCAATTTGGACTAAACTGTTTTTAATCCATTGTTTTGATTTTTCCAAATTGTTCTAAGTCTATTGTGCCTAGTGTTGTGACCCAAAACTAGGGAACCATGGAGTTGGACCTGGCTAAACTGTCCCAGTGTAAGTTGGCTGAGCTTAGGGAACAGTGTAGGCTTAGGGGGCTGCCTGCTTCCAAGAGGTATAGGAAGGTAGGGTTGTTTCAGTTTATACAAGCCCATGACCAGGCAGCTGAGGAGAATCCAGGGGGGGTAGAGGGTGTCCCCCCAACATCATGCCAGGAGAGGAGGATGATGCCTCTTCCATTATAACTAGTGTAAGCCAACAGAATCCTGATGATGGGAGTGGGGAAGGGTCCCTTACTCAGGAACCACTACGGTCCCTTGCAGAGAGACAGCTTCAGGCGCAATTAGCTTTGATAGCTTTAGAGCAAAGGAAACTGGATTTGACTGAGAAGAGATGGGAGAAGGAGGAGAAGAGAAATGGTGACAGCGAAGGCGAAGAAGACGCTGAAATGTCCAGGGGTGGCAGATTGGAACCGAAACTTCCAAAGGGTATTGTGCCCAAGTACACTGAGGGGGATGACATTGACAAATGGCTTGCAGCTTTTGAGAGGGCCCTTAAGATGAGTAGGGTCCACTCTAGGTATTGGGGTGCACTCCTGTGGGAGTTGATTCCAGTAGCTGTGAGGGATAGGCTCCTGACCCTGAAGGGAGAGGATGCAGAATCATACCAGCAGATGAAAGCCTGCTTAGTCAAGAGGTTTGGTCTGACTCCAGAGCAGTACAGGGTGAAGTTTAGGAACACCCAGAAATTGAATTCCAAGTCTTGGGTAGACTTTGTGGATGTTTCAGTGAAGGCACTGGAAGGCTGGATTGTTGGTACAAAGTTGACACATATGAGGGATTGTATAATTTGTTTTTGAAAGAACACATTTTGACTCATTGTGCAGAAGAGAAGTTACGCCAGTATCTAGTGGACTCTAAGCTGACAGACCCCAGAGAGTTGGGGGAGTCAGCTGATGAGTGGGTGAGAACCCAGGTTTCCATTCAGCACCAGGGGGGTGACCAGAAGAAAGGAGGACAGGTCCCTCCCCAAGGGAAAGCCCAGGGAAATGAAGGTCAAAAACCTAAGGAGTCCTCCAAAGACCCACAAAAACCTGCACAAGGAGGGGGGGCCCCGAGCCAACCCAAATCCAAAGGGAGGTGGATTCAGGGAAAGAATGGTAAATTCTTTGATCCCTCCAAAGTGGGTAAGTGCTTTGACTGTAACCAGCCAGGGCACAAGCAGGGAGATGCTGTCTGCACCAAGAAGCTCCCCCCTAAGGGGCCATCTACAGGCATTGCCAGTGTGAGTGTAGGGGTGGAGAGTGGTACACCAGAAGGGGGTATTCCAGTAGGGGCAGCAACCTTAGTGTCCCTGGGTGGGGTGAATATTGCAACCCTTGATGCCTTACCTCCAAACATGGATAAGTACAGGCAGAGACCTAAAGTGAATGGGACTGAGGTTGAGGCTATCAGAGACACTGGGGCTAGTGTAACTATGGTCCTGGCTGAGCAGGTGCCTCCAGAGAGGGTGATACCTGGTGAGTTTCACCAGGTGACTTATGCAGACAGCACTACCAAAATCCATCCCATGGCTGTGGTGGATTTGGAATGGGGAGGTGTGACAGGCCCTATGAAGGTAGCTGTGTCAAAGGTGCTCCCAGTCCAGTGTTTACTGGGCAATGACCTTGAAGCCTCTGCGTGGTCAGAGGTGGAGAGAGGACTCCATATGAAAATATTGCAGCTCCCTGAGTGGGTATGTGCTGTGACTAGGTCACAGACTAGCCAGAAGGGAGGGGCTGGACACTTGGACCCTGGAACAAAGGGCCAAGCATCCATGGACAAGGGTACTGGGCCTGGTGAGCCAGCCCAGGGAACTCCAGAGGTGCAGGCAGAATCCAACCCTGCTGGGGAGGATCTGGCCTCTGAGGGAGGGACTCCATCCGTGCCAGAGCTGTCAGATTTGGCAGAACTGACAGGAGCAGGTGGACCCTCCAGAGAGGAGTTCAGTCAGGGACAGCGTGACTGTCCCACCCTTGAGAGCTTGAGGCGGATTGCCTCTAAGCAAGAGGAAGGGGATGACAGTGGGTTTCATAGAATCTACTGGGAAGATGGACTGCTTTATACTGAGGCCAGAAACCTCAAGGAGGGGGCCACCAGGAGGTTGGTGGTGCCCCAGAAGTACAGAGAGTTCATCCTGACTTTGGGTCATGATATCCCCTTGGCAGGACATTTGGGACAGACAAAGACATGGAACCGGTTGGTGAACCATTTCTACTGGCCCCATATGTCTGAAAAGGTAAAGGAGTTTTGCAGCTCCTGTGTCACCTGTCAGGCCAGTGGCAAGGCAGGGGGCAAGACAAAGGCTCCCCTAATACCACTGCCCGTGGTTGGGGTTCCTTTTGAAAGGGTGGGGTTGGACATTGTTGGTCCCCTGGACCCACCTACTGCATCAGGGAATAGGTATATCTTAGTGGTAGTTGACCATGCCACTAGATACCGTGAAGCCATACCTCTTAGAACCATTGATGCTCCTGCAGTGGCTAGAGCACTACTTGGTGTGTTCACCAGAGTGGGTTTTCCAAAAGAGGTGGTGTCAGATAGGGGCACGAACTTCCTGTCCAGCTATCTGACTGCTATGTGGGATGAGTGTGGTGTCAACTACAAGTTCACCACCCCTATCACCCACAAGCAAATGGTCTTGTTGAGAGATTCAACAAAACCCTGAAGGGCATGATAAATGGGTTGTCAGAGAAACTCAGGAGGAGATGGGATGTTCTCCTCCCATGCTTACTGTTTGCCTACAGGGAGGTGCCACAGAAAGGGGTTGGTTTCAGTCCCTTTGAGTTGGTGTTTGGACACCCTGTGAGGGGACCATTGAGCCTGCTAAGAGAGTCTCTAGAGAAGCCTCTTAAGGAAGCTAAGGACAATGTGCTTGATTATGTGCTAGGCCTGAGATCTAGAATGGCAGAGTACATGTATAAGGCAAACAGGAAACTGGAGGCCAGCCAGGAGCTCATGAAGCACTGGTATGATCAAAAGGCTACTATGCCTGAGTATACTCCAGGACAATTGGTGTGGGTGTTGGAGCCTGTGGCTCCCAGGGCCCTCCATGACAAGTGGAGTGGGCCCTATCCAATCTTAGAAAAGAAGGGTGAGGTTACCTATTTGGTTGACCTTGGCACCCCCAGGAACCCTCATAGGGTCCTGCATGTGAATAGATTGAAACCCCACCATGACAGGGCAGACATGACCATGTTACTGGTCACTGATGAGGGTGTGGAGGAGGAAACTGAGCCTGTGCCCGACCTCCTCTCCAATAATGTGCAAGATGGGTCAGTGGAGGGGGTGATACTCTCTCCCAAGTTGACAGACCAGCAGCACAGAGACTGTAAGCAAGTGCTGGAGCAGTTTGCTGGCCTGTTCTCTTTGCCCCCAGGCAACACTGAGTGGTGTGTGCATCACATTGACACTGGTGACAGCCTACCTGTCAAGAAGAATAAACTGTACAGGACATCTGACCATGTCAGAGCCAGCATTAAAGCTGAGGTTGCTAAGATGCTGGAATTGGGGGTAATTGAACCGTCTGAGAGTCCATGGGCCAGTCCAGTGGTGCCAGTACCCAAACCTAATCCCCAGGGGGGACCCAAGGAGTTAAGGTTCTGTGTGGACTACAGAGGATTGAATGCAGTCACAAAGACTGACGCTCACCCTATACCTAGAGCTGATGAGCTCATTGACAGGTTAGGGGCTGCTAAGTACCTGAGTACTTTTGATTTGACTTCAGGTTACTGGCAGATTGCCCTCACTGATGGAGCAAAGGAGAGGTCAGCATTCTCCACCCCAGAGGGACATTATCAGTTCAAGGTAATGCCCTTTGGTTTAAAGAATGCACCTGCCACCTTCCAAAGGTTGGTGAACAGGGTCTTGTCTGGGTTGGAACAGTTCAGTGCAGCTTACCTGGATGACATAGCTGTGTATAGTTCTACCTGGGGAGATCACTTAAGCCACCTAAGGGAAGTGCTTCAGGCCATGTAGCAGGCAGGCCTGACTATTAAGGCAAGCAAGTGCCAAATAGGGCAGAGTTCTGTGGTGTACCTGGGCCACCTGGTAGGTGGGGGCCATGTACAGCCTCTCCAAGCTAAAATCCAAACTATTTTGGATTGGACAGCACCTGTTACCCAGACTCAGGTCAGGGCATTCCTTGGACTGACAGGGTACTATAGAAGGTTTGTTCAAAATTATGGGACCATTGTGGGGCCCCTAACAGAACTGACTTCTAAAAAGAGGCCCAAGAAGGTGATTTGGACCCCAGAGTGTCAGAAGGCTTTTGACACTCTGAAAGCTGCTATGTGTTCAGCACCAGTGTTACTGGCCCCTGACTACACAAAAGAATTTGTAGTTCAGACAGATGCTTCAGAGCAAGGGATTGGGGCAGTGTTGTCACAGCTAAATGAAGGGGGCCTTGATCAGCCAGTTGCCTTTATTAGCAGGAGGCTTCTTCCCAGAGAGCAGAGATGGAGTGCCATTGAGAGAGAGGCTTTTGCTGCGGTGTGGTGACTGAAAAAGTTGAGACCATATTTGTTTGGGACTCACTTTCGTGTTCAAACTGACCACAGGCCTCTCAGATGGGTCATGCAGATGAGAGGGGAGAATCCCAAGCTGTTAAGGTGGTCCATTTCCCTACAGGGAATGGACTTTACAGTGGAACACAGACCTGGGGTTGCCCATGCAAATGCAGATGGACTTTCCAGGTTTTTCCACTTAGCTGAGGAGGACTACCAGGGTGTAGGTTAGTAACCCCTCACCTTTCGTTTGGGGGGGCTATGTTGTAAAGTCATCCTGTGCCCTGGGCACCCCCATTTTTGCTGACTGGAACTGGTGGTAACTGACTCTGACTGACCCAGGGCTCTGTTTAACCAGGCCCAGGGCCAGTGCCATGCTGAAACACTTAGATAACAGTAAAGCACCTACATACACTAGGGTACACTTTGGGTTGGGGTACCCCTGTAATTGGCATGACCTACCCCATAAGCCCCTAGTATATAATAGGGCAGGGGATTGAAACTACCTAGAAGTCCTCAGTATCCTGGGGCATGGCAGTTTAGAGGCCAGCAGCCTTTTTGCACTTGCATGTGTGCACTGCTGAAGCCTGTGGTCAGTTTATAAGCAGCTCTGTGCGCCAGGATTGCTCTTAAACATGTAAATTGTGGCCAAACTCGACTTTGGGGTTTGGGGCACTTAAAACTGGTCAACCTAAAATGTTTTGGCATAATAATGACCCCCAGGGTCTCCCCTAGGTATCCCAGGGGTGGGGGGTCAGGTATCTATAAGGTAGACCCTTATAAAATGAGTTTATATATGCCCTGGGTTAAGTGAAATTCACATTTCACTCTCCCCATTGTGTAAAGTGCTGCCCAAATTCGACTTTGATGCTGTGGGCACTGGGCATGGAAGATCTGCAATATTTTTACAGATTCAACCCCCTAGGGTCTCCCCTAGGTGACCTATGGGGTGGGGGTCCTGTGAAAATAAGCCAAGTACTTATAAAATATGTTTTTGTAGCTCCTGGTGCTGGAAAAATGGCCCAAGTCATTTTTCCCATTGCAAACCCCATGCCCCATAGGTTAACATGGGGGAAAGTTATTAAACAATAACTCCTGATAGGAGAGGGATAAAGATTCCATTCAAAGACTCACTAGAATGGTATTGATAAATCCTACGATATGATGTTATTGAATTTTTCCCAAAGTGAACAGACAAGAAGTTATAACACTTTCTTAGTTGTAGTTCCAAATCCAGCCTTCCAGTGCTCTGCCCTGATTGGTCAGAGTTAAGGGGATTAGCCAGCCTGCCTGAAGAGGTGATAAAGATCCCCTGGGGCCAGCCAGATGGACTGGGAGGGCAGTGAGCTGTTCTGCAGGAATGCCAGGCCAGGGGGAGGGGTCGTAAACAATGAGCTTCAAAGGGGCAGAGCCCAGAGCAGTGTCATTTACAACTTTGAACCCCCACCTCAGCCAGATGGCAGGATTAAGGAAGGTATGTGCAGATGTAGGGAGGAGAGGCTAGGTTAATTAGCCAACTCAGTGGGAGCTCCATCGCATCGACTTCCAGAGATTGACCGGGACTAGCGAAAATCTGAAGCCGGCGAACCCTCACCGGATCTGGCTACATGAGGAGCATCGAGGGACCCCACGAGAAAAAGCTCCAGAAAAGCTTCTAAGTCCGCTCGTAAGAAAGTCGACCGGGAACAACCGCGAGCACCAATCCGCCTGCCTTCCACCGCGTGTCGGCCTGGATTGTTGGATTGCCCCGCTGAAACGATCTTGAAAAAGTTTCTAAGCACGCTCCAGGGAATATCACCTGGAGATCGTCGAAAGGCTATCCGGCGAACCCGCACCAGATCCGGACTGACGGAGAGCGTCGAGGGGCCTCGAGGAGAAAAGCTCCAGAAAAGTTTCTAAGTGCGAAGGTAAAAACATTGACCGGGACCTTCCGCATGGGGTATCCGCTCAGGGCTCCATCGCGGTCGGCCTTAAACTTTGACTTTGGCCCGGTCTATCGCGAGCCTATGTCCCAATATGGTGCTATATGCTTCTAAGTGCTATATTTTATTTAAACTTTGAAAATTCATATCTCCGGTTCCCTACATTGGATTTTTGTCGTTTTGGTGTCATTTTAAAGATAAAAATATTTCCTATTTTCATAAATTGGTGTTGGATTTTTATTATGTGTTGTGTTTTAATTATTTACTGAATTGGTGTTTTAAAATGCTTTACATACCTGTCTTTGAAGTTAAGCCTGTCTGCTCGCAGCCACGTTACCAGGGGTTGAGCATAGGAATAATTTTCTGAGACCTATGCTGAGTCCTATCATGCATTAGTGGCCTTATTGCCAGTGGCAGACCTACATTTGCCCCTACCAATAACCCACTTTCCAACACATGGTTTGACCCGTTCCTCGTTATTTCGTTCCAGACCTGGTGACAGATATGTACTGCAACTACCGGCCCTTTAGCGGTGATATCCTTGTAAGTATGTCCTAACTCTTCTCACCTTTTATACGGATTCACTATGTGTTTACCACATAATTTCACCACTTAATTTTCTTTAGGAAATACACACGGTCGCCTTCTCAAGTGAAAATAGAACCCGAACAGAGACTATAAGGTAATCACAAACCACACTAATCTATACACACTGGTGGTGCCCATAGGGCACATTCTCTTCTCTAGGGTTAAACTAGCATATTCTGCACACTATAAAA
The DNA here is from genome assembly GCA_963921515.1 of Calotriton arnoldi. NCBI lineage: Eukaryota > Metazoa > Chordata > Amphibia > Caudata > Salamandridae > Calotriton > Calotriton arnoldi. Next base: position 945,300 of record CAWUFW010003240.1, read on the forward strand.
GGTTCACTTTCCAATCCACGGAATGCACTCCTATATAGTCATGAGGATCGATATGACTATCATACTCCCCCTTTTTTTATGTGCATAATGCATGGAGGCTTTAGCACTCCATCTTACACCAAGATTAACATATTTTTCTTCTTAAGCGTTTATACTAAATCAGCTTTTTTGGTATCCTTTTACTCATCTACTGTTCCCTTCTTCCTTCCCTTTGACCATGTGTCATATAACATTCATGTTTCCACCTATGCCTCTTGGATTTCTGACTGGATCAACTATGCTCCATTAATCTGTATGTATTCATACTTTGCTTTTTTCTACTTTTGATGACCTTGATACCTTTGTATCCACTGATTTTGATGCTTCATGTTCCATTTGTGTGACCGCTACAATTTATTTATTTACCTTGCTACCTGATGTCATTCGGATGAACTATGGGGCATTTTATCATGTAATCACTTTTCTCCTCAACCATTGCATTTTCTCTTTGGTGCGGTCTATCTTTTCATGAATAAATCATGCAACGGCCTCTTCACTCTGCGTATTGACATCTGAAACGTATACACAATTGGGGATTGTGTTTTGGTGTTTGGTTTTATATATATGTATTATGTCAAGTCTTGAAAAAGTCCAGGCCTGCTTGGCATTGGGGGCGAAGCACATGTTGGCTGCACTTCTATTGTCTTACACTTTGTTTCACCAAAACCACTTGGATCAATAAATTGGACTTTGTCCTACTAAGCCTTGTGCTCCTTTGACATTGGCTATCAATTTGGAAAGAGAATTGTTAATTTAATTCCTTCACAAGCTCTGTCCACCAACTTCATTTTTAGTGGTCTCATGGAACACTACCTGCTCATATAAAATATTTTTGTGAACATTCACAAGGGGAAGTGGTCCCATGGGGATCCCTTTACGTTTGCAAATGCCTTACCACCTCCTTTGAGGTGGTGGTAAAATATTGATGTTTTGCGACAGGAATTTGGTCCCAAAACATTGATACATAGCTTAAAGATTTTGTATCTGGAAGAGACGCCCTAAACACGCCCCTTCCAAATTCCGAATCTGTATCTATTCCCAAACCCAAATTGCGATGCAGAAATATTTGGTAAAATTTTACAGAATCAAAAACTGGGTTTGATGAATGAAAAAATTGCACTTTGCAGGTGGAAAGGCTCTGATTTCCCGATTTGGAGCATTACCATCTGTAAAAATGTTTTTAACATGAGGGCCTTTATCTTCAGTAACCAGTTTTATTAAAGGGAAATATTTGTTATTCTATGACTGCCCGCAGAGCACAATATAATACTATTTTCCCATGCTTCCTTTGTTACAGGTTCTCAAAACATTCTTTTGTGACAGATCTGTTTTGTAAGCAAAGTTAAGCTGCTTTGTGTTTCTAGTTAACTGTAGTGTGCTGTAATGATATTTTCTTAACACAACAAATTACATGAGGTGATTTTTTGTTTATGTTTTGTACAATATATATTTTATTTGATTTTTAATAAATTATCTGTAAAACAAAACAGTTAACGCTCTGTCTGAATTATTTCTACTACTTTTGTTAGTTTGCAGTATGTTTCTACATAACTGAATATCTTTGTATCTTAACATTTTTGTAGAGTGATCAACAGAATACGGGATAAAGTTACTAAAGCTGAAGAGCAGTGTTACAGTGTGCAGAATAAAAAAAAGCAACAAAATCTAGCAAAACTAGGGTGTGAACATGCAAAAAGGAGCAATGTCCCACACGGGCCCCCTTGAGCTAAAAGGCAAGGAGAACAGTCATTCCATTGGCAGTTCTTCCTGATATTCTGGAGATAGGGTATGAAAATGTCCTCTGCCCTAGCCGGATAAGTTCCAGCCTCATGTACTCCTGTCAGGACCACTCCTTGAAGATGGATCACCTCAACAGTTTTAGGCCTACCATTAAATACTGCCTTTGACAGTATTGCTACCCTGTAAAGCTCAACCCCAGCAAATAACCTGGTCCATTGGAATCCCTCCTCAACTGCAGACCATACCTGGGACAAAGCTAACCCTAGCCTCCCCACAGAGGCAACCCAGCAGATGAAGAGTATCACCATGGCCAACACCGTGATGTGGTGCAGTGTGCCTCCCATGTCACGCTTCTGTCACCAAATGAGGGCCAGTGTTGCCCAAAGGCAAGTAACCAGCAGAGACCACTGACACTGCCCCAACACTGTTCTAAATTAGGAAAGAGTTGAAGACTCACCTCTTTAATGAATATTGCATGGCAATGCAGTAACAATACACTTCTGCTCCCAGAACGTAGTTACCGCTCCTATCACTCATTGACAGTATGCTTACCTTTACCCCTATATAGTGCCCTGTTGCCTTTTGGCTAGGTTTGTGCTATACAAATACCACATACATACAAACATCCATATATGCATACAGACATTTATGTCGGTGTGAGAAGTTGGCCTGGTATATGCTTTCCACTAATTAAAGTGGGCACCTTGCACCAGTCCAAACAACCCTTATGATGATTAGGTTAAAGATAACCTTTATAGAAAGCTATCCTAGTGGTAGCTATGGAGAGCAGCTTTCAGGCTAAGTCTTGAACGAATGTTAAGCAGCTTGTTTTACCAGAATGCAACCTTATAGTATTGGTTAAATGAAAGGGAAACCACACAGTAGTTGTAACAATATGTATTTATTATATATAACGCTCTCTAGTATCCTCTACACGAGGATAGAACACAAATCAAATAATACAGCTGCAAAGAATCAAACGTAAGTAGCACAATACACAGTGGGCTCCCGGAGGAGACAAAACCATATACTAAATAAGTGGTATAAGAACCACGACTCGGGACTAGACCTAGTCTAGAAGGTGTAGAATCGCTGGGACCCCAAGGAACCACCCAAGGTGAGTAAGTAGGGACCCCACAGAGGACGGGTGCAGAGTGAGAACACCACCGCGTGCTCCGTACGATTCAATGGGAAAGTTGCGGTTGGAAAATTAGAGATTAAGGACCCTTCTCAGCAGATTACGAAGACAACCCTGGGAACTTAAGAGGTTGGAGAGCCACCCCACCCGTGGATACCTTTGTACCAGAGTTACCTATCCCAGAGGAGCCGGGTGCATAGGCACGAAGTGGTGAGGGAAAACCTCGTCGTTCTCTATGGATGTCGACAAAGAAATGCTGATGCTGGAAGTAGGAAAAGTGTCCGGTGGAATCCAGACGTGGATTCTAGATGAGAAGAACCTGAAAGCAGAGGGGACAGAGTCTGGGTCACTTTGGAGTGACCAGGGGCTCGGTAGACGAATGCCCACCGATGTCGGGTGCTTCAGGTGTGCTGACAGGGATCTTGACTCTTCAGCTGTGCGGACCAGGAGACATCTAGGTTGACCAGGAGCCAGATACGAGCTTTTCCACAAAGGATGTCGAGTGTTGAGGGGTCGCTGTCCGGTGGGAGCACCAACAAGCCTTGGCAGCGGCAAGCAATGCAGATGGTCAAATTCGGTGTCAATCTTGCCTAGCAAGGACCAGGAGACTCACCATAGCAAGGGGAGTCAGGGCAGGCCTGAAGCAACTATGGGAGCCCAAATAAAGCAAAATTGACCCTCAAGTGGACCCACAGGCACAGGAGTCGCGAGGGGACCTCAGGCGGTTTCACAGGACACCAGCTAGCAGGGCACAGAGTGCAAGGATGCCAGAGTCCTTCTCAGAAAAGATGTGCTGGGGTCAGGGCTACCAATGGCCCAATGCACAGAATTGTTACATGACAACAAGCATGTGCAGCTGCAAATGAACATGGTGCACAGGGGTACAGGTTATGCAGTCCCCACGAGGGATATCGGCCTCAAACTCAGTAAGAGGGCAGCTTAACCACAGAGACCTTCAGAAATCTACCTCCTGTGTTGCTGGAGCCTTCGGAATCCACAGGAGCTCAGGATCAACAAACTGGTCAGATGCATTACGGTGCCTGCGTTTGCAGGGCAGTGACTCCTTCACTCCAAGGGAGATTCTTCTGTTGTCTTGGAGGTCCACAGGATCCTGCATAGAGCCTGTATAGATCATGGACACTGGCGAGACTGGGGACGGCAAGGGAAGACGAAGTCAAGTCCAGTGTGTCCAGACGGTCGAAGTGTAGTGGTATCTTCTTGCAGAATCTTGTCCACTTAAAATCTAATGTCCTGTAGCCAGGTAACCCATTTTATACCCACGGGAGAGGGTTGGACAGATTCTAGGGACCCTCCTGTGGGAGGGACAGGACAGGGGGGAAGCTACTCCCATGTCCTTTGTCCAGTTTCACGCCAGAGCAGGAGCAAATGGCTCCCAGAACTGGTTTGAGCTGGACTATACACAGGGACACCAAATGTGCCCCTGAGCCAGACTTTCTGGCACTGAGACAGTGCACCCACCCAGCCCCAAAACACTAAATCCTGTCTGGGAGGTGGTCACACCTCCCTGTGACAGGATGCCTATTGTGCTGCCTTCCCCTGCTCGAGCTTGGCTCAGCAGCAGGAGGGCAGACTCGTGTCTGTGGCTGGCAGCAGCATTTTGTGCTGTAAGGCTCGAGAAAGTTGGTACCGGTAGACTTAGGTACCCCCAAAACCTCGGTTCTGAGGGTAGGAATCATACCTCCCACACCAGTTACTGGTGTGGAGGTATGATTCCAAGGTGTTTGACACCAAACACGACATACTCCGTTGCAGTCATTTTCGAGATAGCATTTACTGCGTGGCTATATTGCACCTCTACCTATATGTCTGGTAGTATCACACACAGCCCGGGAGAATGGTCTCCGAAGACTGAAGAGGGGCTCTGCTCATGCAGGAGCACCCTCTCACATAAAACCCAGCACTCTGCCTCCAGGATTGTTAAGGCCTGCTATAGGGGTGACTTACAAAGTTTTAAGTGTAGTGATATATATAGATAAAGTGAACCTATATCTAAGGTAAGGGGTGCGAACACCATCTTACCCAGGCTGCAGTAGCAGACCTAGGGTTCCATTTTGCATGGCCTCTCAGGGGTGGCATAATACATGCTTCAGCCCATGGGAGGCCTCTGGGGTACTTATGCCCTGGGTACATGTGTACCATATACTAGGGACTGATAAGGGTACCCCAGTATCCAATCTGGAGTTATACCAAAGTACATACATATCAATTTAAGGTAGAAAACAGATAGGCTGGGATCTGAATAGCAGGATCCCAGCCAGACTAGTCAAAACAGTGGGTGCAAAAAGCAAAAAGTGGGGGTAACCATAAGAAGCAGATCCTACTTTCCTACAGTCGGTAGTTCTGAAAACGCCCTACAGTGTATCCTGCAGAACACCAGGTCACTGGTAAGGCATAAATATGAATTTGAATGCATGATGGAGCTTTCGAATCCAGACTTGGTCTTTCTGACTGAAACTTGGGCTAACGACACTTCGGAGCCAGATTGGAACATTGCCCTGCCTGCAGTATATCAAGTAGCCTGCTAAGCCAGGGTAGGGAGAAAAGGGGGGGGGCATCGCCATACTTTACCGCTCACACTTCAATGGACGAATTGAGCCTATTCAACAACTTCCAGCTGAGGCGATGTTTTTTAATATTAAAGTAAATAAAACTCAGTCTTTCCAGGGCCTTCTCCTCTATCGGCCACCTGGGCCTAGGCCCTCTTTTACTCAGTCACTGCAGACACTTCTAGAATCCTGTCTTGACCCCCTCGGGTTCACAATCCTGGGTGATTTTAACTTTCACCTGGAATCTAATAACAATGCTGACACAGCCATACTGCTGGATAATCTTGCAGCATATGGTCTAACTCAAATTGTCTCTCAATCTCCGCACGTGGCCGGTCACATCTTGGATGGCATCTTCACAAGTAACCCTAAGATCATTTTGGATAAAATTCTCCCATTACCTTGGACATATCATAAAGCCATCCACTTTCAAGTACCAATTACACTGAGTAATATGTCCCATCCAAACAGGCCATCACTTGTTAAATCGCGCCCCTGGCACAGAATTCAGAAAATAGAGTTAGAAGAGGCCCTTGACAGACATCCGCCCGCACAGGCATTAGATAGAAATTTGGCTGCAAACAATTTCGATGAATGGATTAGATCAGCAGTAAACCAGTTGGGCCAGGAGAACACCACAAAACTTAGAAGAAGTCAGGGGTCATCTCCCTGGTATAGCGCTGACCTGAAAAACATTAAGTCCAAATGTAGACAAGCTGAGCGATTATGGAGGGTCGATTACAGCAGGGAACGCAAAATGGCCTATAACCTAGTCCTAGAGGAATACAAGGAAGCAATCAAAAAAGCAAAAACTATCTACTTCACAGCTAAAATCAGTGCAGCAAAAAACTCCTCTAAAGAGCTTTTCAAGACTGTTAAGGTCCTATCGAAACGGCAGCAGGATAATCTCTTTACACCAGATCAAAACGTCTGCAACAAGATTGCAAACTTCTTTCAAACCAAATTTCAATGGATTTACAATGATCTCCTCAAAACAGCACCCAACCCGACTGTAATTAGTGATCTAACTATCGACGAGAGCCTACCCCCCAGTAAACTGACTAGGTTCTCGACATTAACTACAGAGAGCATGAATAACCTGCTACTTCTGACCAAGTCCGGCTCTCCAAATGATCCATGTCCTCCTGCCACGTTCCATCTGGTCTCAGACAAGATCAGTGCACAGCTAGCCCCACTTCTAAATAAGGTAATCAATCCAGGGATTTTCCCTCTGCCCTGGAAAAAGACGGGCCTCAGGCCTATCTTGAAGAAACCCACCTTGGACCCCACGGAGGTAAAGAATTACCGTCCAATATCATGTTTACCAATAACGCCCAAAATCTTAGAAAAATCGATGAACACTGAGCTTGTCTACTACCTCGACTCCAATGACCACTTAGACCCCACCCAACATGACTTTAGACCACGCCACTCCACAGAGCCTGCCCTGATTATGGCCACCGAGGAGATTCGCAAGCAACTGGGTGGGGTGGGGAGCTGTCCTTATCCTACTTGACCTATCAGCAGCATTTGACACCGTTAACCATGCGGTATTAGTGCAGCGGCTGGAGGCAATAGGTATTAAAGAGATGGCTCTAACCCTACTCTCCTCCTTTCTAGAATCCAGAGAGCAGAGAGTGTGTTGGGACAATCTTAATTCAGAGAAATTCTACCTCCCATGTGGGATGCCACAAGGTTCGGCTTTATCGCCGACCTTGTTTCACATCTACGTCACCCCTCTGTCCAAGCTAATCAGACAGCATGGTTTAACGTTAGTCTCACACGCTGACGATACCCAGACAGTTATATCTATAGGACAGAGGGTTGAAATCCCAGCTGTTAGCTTCCACAACTGCCTGAAGAATATCATTAGCTGGATGAACCAAAACTTCCTCAAGCTCAATACAGATAAAACGGAGGTCATGGAGTTTGGGAAGGGTTCACCCTTATAGAATCCAGGATGGTGGCCAATTGTGGCAGGCAACTGCCCCTCTCTATCTACCAAGGCGAGAAACTTGGGAGTGATTTTTGATAACCATTTAAATTTTGCAGGACAAATTAATCGAGTGACATCTTCCTGTTTTTTTCTACTAAAGACTCTACGCAAGATCTTGCCCTTCATCCCCCCGGAGCCCAGGAAAACAGTAATTAGTGCGCTAATCCTCTCAAAAATGGACTATGGCAACGCTTTACTCTTGGGCACTGACAAGTATCAGTTGGCCAAACTGCAGTCAGTACAAAACGATGCAGCGCGACTATTACTCAACATCCCGAAGTATCATTCTATTTCTGCTGGAATCAGGCTACTCCACTGGCTCCCGACACAGCAACGTGTACAATTCAAGGCTCTTTGCCTGGTACACAAGGCACTTTATGGTGGGGGAGCCTTGGCTATGCAGAACTTATTTCTAAGGTACTCCCCGAAACGGATTCTCAGATCAGCCAACACGGGATTGGTCCAGGTTCCTCAAATTCGGAAAGCAAGATGGGGAGGCAGGAGGCTATCCCATCTAGCCGCTAGACTATGGAATAGGCTGCCAACCTCCATGAGGCTGCAACCAAGTAGGCTCCTGTTTAGGAAAATGATAAAGACGTGGTTATTTCCCCCCAATTAAAGCCCCATGGTTTGCCAACAGCACTTGACACACTCCTCAGCACCAAGACGCCTCGGCATTCGCGCGCTTTATAAATGTTCGACTTACTTACTTACTTACTATGCACATATACGTACTTACTGTTATAATTTACCTTGTTGGTACATTCCTTTTTCCCCCTCCTGTCCTAACCTAGTTGGAATGTTCTCCTTTGAACTGTCACCTGAAGGATCCACAGCTATCTACAGCTGACTGGAACCTTTGGTGGTGTATGACGTGAATAAACAGCCTTACAACTTCTTCTCAGTGTCATCACTTTATAAGACATACATACATACAAAGTTGTTGTGCAGTAAAAAACCCATTTTGAAAAACTCCCTCTGAATCCCATAAATTTGTGTGTAACCCCAAATGCAGAGTCATATGACTAACCACTATTACTAAGCTGATATTCTTGGACACATTTCAAATATATATCGCTCTCCTTCATACCCAATTTTAATTTATTACATTTTACCTTATGAATTGACGGATGGTTGGGACACAATGAAAACTCATAATGAGCAACAGTTCAGTTGATTGCTCTGGTTAGCACAAGTTTTACACAACCGACATGATAAATCCTTGCAACCGCATTAGTGTTTTATTTTAATGATTAGTTTCTTGAAGAAACCCATAATCTATCTGCCCAGACGACCCCTAGCTGAATTTTGTTCAGAAATGTAGAGCTTTCTGTTGCCACTCATTGGTTTCAATCCTCTTTCCCTCAGAAGATGCAAGTAGCTAGAAATTGCAAAAATAGAAAAGATTGGCAATAGTTTCTAGAAAACTTTGAAAAACGTTTTTTATTTAATCTCTGCCTGTTCTTGAAAGCTGGAGGATGGAGGGTTCAGCACTTAGGGCATGCTGGCACTGTGGTGTCCCTGTTTTGTGTGCAGAGGGGGTCATAATAATTTTACCAACATATAGATCTTTTTGTCTTTGATACTGCCATATAGGAATTCATTCACAGTGAAGCTCCAGTTGTTATTCCTACCAGGCAGAGTAGGTAAAATAACTTCACAGGGAGTTTCTATCACTAGTCTTTCATGCACCTTCCCTACAAGATGTCACTCACTAGAGTCATATCAAAGATGTGGGTCTTTTGTAGTGAGCACTTATGTCTGACAACATCTGCTGCAGCATATTGAGTGAGGTGCAATGAGCTTGGACCTTAAATGTAGATTCATTAGAGACCATTTGCCTCTGGTACAGCACTGCTTTTATAAGCTCCACTTTCAATTGAATTGTTTTTTTTTGTGTAGCGCAGCAACCAAATTTGGGGAGAGGGAGAGAGGGGAGATTCTGCTACAGGTGTTTTTGAGGCCAAAATTATTGGGTTCTTAAACTCCAGATCTGATAATTCTGGTTCCAGAGAGGAAAGACGTGGGCCATCCGACATCTGACAACAGGGGATCTGTGTTGGATAAGGGCAGCTGCTGTACCTGGTCCCTGCCCACCCTCATACTTCAGGAGAAGAGTACAGAAAAACCTCTCTCAAGCTGGAGGGGAGGAATAAATGCCTTCCCAATACTGTCCCCCCTAGTCCACCCCACCACGCAACATTTATCACAGGCATGTGGTAAATGTTTTGCTGATTTGGGCCATGTTTTTTCGATGGAAGGGGGAAAACATGTGCCATTGGATTCAGTATTACAAGGTGAGCATGCCCATTCTAGAAGAAAAAAAAACTGCAATTCCAGTTATCTCATGGGGAGATACCGGATGGTATCATTATATCAGGCCTGGTAGCTTGCTGCAAAGAAAACAGGGAGCTTATAATGAGAAGCCAAGTGGTATTGTTATTTCTCTGGGCAGTATTACCTTCCAGTACTATGCCACACCTTGCAACTTGTGTCACTTGCTTTTTAAAATGTACATTAATTTGCTAAATGAAGGCAAAATGGAAGGTTAATTTTGGGCTGAAGGACAAAACACCCAATTTTCCTGCACAAGGATACTTGCAACCCAACCCTGTTGGCCAGGCTAACCCTAGGGGGTAAATCAGTGCTTTGTGTGTGGCCAGGACTCTACCTATTGAAGTGTAAATGTCAGTCCCTCCCATTCCTCCCTGCCCAGCAAGACCCATCAGAATGCAGATGATGTTCAGAATGCAGATAAGCCTCACCTTCCTGTGTTTGTGGCTGTCTAGAGGGAATGTACAAAGTGTGGCTTTCACCCAACCCAGATGTGTATTGGAGACAGGCTGTCAGGCACAAAGAGCAGTTAGTACAGAGAAATATCCACTTTCTAAAAGTGGCATTTCAAAAACAGCAATGTTAAATCCAACTTCACCAGTAAGGAGGATCTATCATTAACATTCCAAACATATAAAACATGAAAAACTACTCCTCTCTAATCAGGAATTACATCTGAAAAGTGTATTAAGGAATTCACAATGCTGCCCTATGAGAGGAGTAGGCCTCAGTAGTGAAAAATGAAATAAGCTGTTTGTCAGTACCAGGATATGTAAAATATAAAAGTACATGTACTACCTTTTACTTACACAGCACCCTGCCCTTAGGGTTACTTAGGGCCTACCTTAGGGGTGACCTTGGTCACTGGCCTGCTCTTCCCCCGCAGCTCCGCACCATCAACTCTGCCGCTGAGCCCCAGACTCCACCCACGAGGGGCTCGAGGCCGCTGCCTGCTCCTCTGTACCCGCTGTGGGAGCATCCTCTGGTATTGCTTTTTTCACTGTTGGTAACTGTCTGCTGCTTTTGCTTTTTATTGTTGGCAACTGTTTGTTTCATTTTGCCCCACTGTACTTGTTGATTCTGTGCCCGCCTGGTATTCCTTCATTGTCCCCACTGTTAGCCGCTGCTGACCCTGATCCTCTGTGCCCGCTGTGTAAGCGCCCTTTTGTGCTGCTTTATTGTTGGTAACTGTTTGTTTGCATCGTTCTGCCCCCACTGTACTTGCTGATTCTGTGCCCGCCTGGTATTCCTTTGTGTCCCACTGTTAGCTGCTGCTGCCCCTGCGGCCCCTCCCCCCTGCCCACGCTCGTTCCCGCCTCCCAGCTGACCGTCCCTCCCCCCTCCCCTACTTAATGGCAGCCACTGCGGGGGAGCGCGAGTGAGACCTCTGACCTTGATCACTGGCCTGCTCTTCCCCTGCAGCTCCGTGCCGTCGACTCTGCTGCTGAGCCCCAGTCTCCACCTATGAGGGGTTCGAGGCCGCTGCCTGCTCCTCTGTACCCGCTGTGGGAGCGTCCTCTGGTATTGCTTTTTTCACTGTTGGTAACTGTCTGCTGCTTTTGCTCTTTATTGTTGGCAACTGTTTGTTTCCTTTTGCTCCCACTGTACTTGCTGATTCTGTGCCCGCCTGGTATTCCTTCGTTGTCCCCACTGTTAGTCGCTGCTGCCCCTGATCCTCGTGCCCGCTGTGTAAGTGCCCTTTTGTGCTGCTTTATTGTTGGTAACTGTTTGTTTGCTTCGTTCTGCCCCCACTGTACTTGCTGATTCTGTGCCCGCCTGGTATTCCTTCGTGTCCCACTGTTAGCCGATGTGCCCCTGCGGCCCCTCCCCCCTGCCCACGCTCATTCCCACCTCCCAGATGACCGTCCCTCCCCCCTCCCCTACTAAATGGCGGCCGCTGCGGGGGAGCGCGAGTGAGACCTCTGACCTTGGTCACTGGCCTGCTCTTACCCCGCAGCTCTGCGCCGTCGACACTGCCGCTGAGCACCAGCCTCCACCCATGAGGGGTTCGAGGCCGCTGCCTGCTCCACTGTATCCGCTGTGGTAGCGTCCTCTGGTATTGCTTTTTTCACTGTTGGTAACTGTCTGCTGCTTTTGCTTTTTATTGTTGGCAACTGTTTGTTTCCTTTTGCCCCCAGTGTACTTGCTGATTCTGTGCCCGCCTGGTATTCTTTCGTTGTCCCCACTGTTAGCCACTGCTGCCCCTGATACTCTCTGCTCACTGTATAAGCGCCCTTTTGTGCTGCTTTATTGTTGGTAGCTGTTTGTTTGCTTCGTTCTGCCCCCACTGTACTTGCTGATTCTGTGCCCGCCTGGTATTCGTTTGTGTCCCATTGTTAGCCGCTGCGGCCCCTGCCCACGCTCGTTCCCGCCTCCCAGCTGACCGTCCCTCCCCCTCCCCTACTTTATGGAGGCCGCTGCGCGGTCACGCCGCTGGCGCGCAAAAGGCGCGCCTAAGGCAAGCCTGTCTGTGCCCGTCCGCGACCCGACCACGGCCAGCGCCAGGAACCCTGGATCTCCGACCATCCATCGCTACGACACTACCACCCTCCTCGCACTCAACCCTGGAAGACTCAGAGACTGCCAACAGGCTTCGCCGAACAAGACCCGCGGCCAGTTCTCCTGCCTCCACTGCCGCCAGACCCTCACCACAACCCCGGCCTCCAACACCACCGACACCAGCAACGGCGACACACTAAGATGCATCCTACTCAACGTACGCTCCGTACACAAGCACGCCATAGAAATCTGGAACCTACTCAACTCCCTCTCGCCCGACATCGCCTTCCTCACAGAGACCTGGACCAATGCCTCCTCCGCCCCCGACATCAACATCGCCATCCCGGACAGATACAAGTTCCAGAGGAAGGACCGCACCAATCACCCAGGAGGGGGCCTCGCCATCGCCCACAAGACCACCCATCCGCCTCACCACCTCCAGCGAAACCTTCTCCGCCGCTGAACACCTGCACTTCCAGATCCAGACCACCCCCAATGCCACACTCCGAGGAACCCCCATCTACAGACCCCCCCGGCCCCTGGACACCCTTCGCCACCACCATCACCGACTTCATCGCACCCCACGCCATTGCATCAACGAACTACATACTCATTGGAGACCTGAACTTCCACCTCGACAACCCCAGCGACCCCAACTCCACCGTTCTTCGGGACAACCTCGCCAACATCGGACTTAAACAACTCGTCACCACACCGACCCATAGAACCGGACACACCCTCGACCCCATCTTCGCTACAGGAAACATCGTCCACTTCAGCCACACAACGCAACCACCATGGACCGACCACCACTGCGTACACTTCACCGTCGACAAACCCAAGGTGCCCAAACCAGCCCCACGCCCATCACGAAGGAACTGGAGCAAGGTCACCGACGAGCAACTGAACTCCACCCTCACCTGAGACAAGCACACCTGGACATCTGACGCAAACATCGCAGCCAGAGAACTCCACACTTGGATCTCCAACTGTGCAGACGAGCTCTCCTCACTACGCAACCCCGACAAACAGCGCCCCAGGAAGGCCGCCTGGTACACAACTCATCTCCAAGAAGCCAGGCGCACCTGCAGACGCCTGGAGAAAAACTGGAGAAACACCAAGACACCCGAAAACTACTCCAGCTACAAAGACGCCATGATGGACTACCTCAACCAAATCAGAACCACCAAGAGAAACTTCATCCACAACAAAATCTTCGCCAACTCCTCCAACTCCAGGGAACTTTTCAGTGTCATTCAGGAATTCACCAACCCACGCAGCGAAGCCGCAGACATTACCCCGTCCCAAGACCTCTGCGACAAGCTTGGGACCTACTTCCACCTCAAGATCAAAACCCTCTACGATAACTTCGTCGACCATCCTCCAGATGCCACAGACGCCCCCCCGCACACCAAGGGCACCAGCCAACCCACCAACTCCAACTGGACACCTATCAAGACCGAAGACACCGCCTCGACCATGAAAGGCATCCATTCGGGGGCCCCCAATGACCCCTGCCCTCCTCACATCTACCACAGAGCCACAGCCGCCATCGCACCCAAACTGCAACGCACCATCAACACCACCTTCAAAACAGGCACCTTCCCAGACGACTGGAAGTGCGCAGAAGTCAGGCCCCTGCTCAAAAAACCCACAGCCGACCCCACTGACCTCAAGAACTACCGGCCCATCTCACTCCTCCCCTTCGTAGCAAAACGGTCAACAGGCAACTGACACGATTCATCGAAGAGAACGCCATCCTCGACCCGTCCCAATCCGGGTTCCGAAGCAACCACAGCACCGAGACCGCCCTACTCGCAGCTACAGACGACATCCGCACCCTCCTTGACCAAGGCCACTCAGCAGCCCTCATCCTACTCGACCTGTCAGCGGCTTTCGACACCGTCTCCCACCGCACTCTAGTCACCAGACTACATGACGCCGGCATACAAGGAACAGCCCTGGACTGGATCCACTCATTCCTCACCGGAAGAAGCCAGAGAATCAGACTACCACCCTTCCTCTCCAATCCCACAGAAATCTCCTGCGGAGTCCCACAGGGGTCATCACTAAGCCCGACCCTCTTCAACATCTACATGGCCCCCCTCGCAGCCATCGTCTGACAACACGGCCTCAACATCGTATCCTATGCCGACGACACCCAGCTCATCCTCTCCCTCACCCGAGACTCCAGCACCGCCAAACTCAACTTCCAGAACGGAATGCAAGATGTCGCAGTATGGATGATCAACAGCTGCCTTAAACTCAATGCCGAGAAGACAGAAGTCCTCATCCTTGGTACCACCCCTTCAGCATGGGGCAACACCTGGTGGCCGGCCGCCCTCGGAAGCCCACCTACCCCCTCAGACCACACCAAGAACCTCAGCATCGTACTCGACTCATCACTCACCATGAACCGACAGATCATCGCCGTCACATCCAGCTTCTTTAACACCCTCCACATACTTCGCAAGACCTTCAAATGGATCCCCCCTGAGTCAAGGAAGACAGTCACCCACACTCATCACCAGCAGATTGGACTATGGAAATGCACTCTACGCCGGCATCAACAAGTCCCTACTCCGCAAACTCCAGACTATACAGAACACCGCAGCCAGACTCCTACTCGGCATCCCCAGGCACGAACACATCAGCCAGCACCTACGAAAACTCCACTGGCTCCCCGTGGAGAGAAGAGTCACCTTCAAAATCCTCACCCACGCCTACAAATACCTACACAACAGCGGACCCAAATACCTCAACGACAGAATCAACTTCCACGTACCCAACAGAAACCTCCGATCTTCCAACCTCGCACTGGCTGAAACTCTGCGCATCCACAGAGCAGGCGGAAGATCCTTCTCTCACATCGCGGCCAAGACCTGGAATGAGCTACCAGCAGATATCAGACACGTCCCCTCCCTGAACACCTTCAGGAAGATTCTCAAGACCTGGCTCTTCAGCTAACCAGACCTATGGACCCCCCCCCTTCAGCGCCTTGAGACCCTCACGGGTGAGTAGCGTGTTTACAATTCCCTGATTGATTGATTGAGTGACCTTATATGTAATAAAAGGGGAGTTTGGGCTTAGCAAGTAGTTTCTGAAGGCCAAGTCGAAGTGGCAGTAAATTGCACACACAGGCGCTGGAGTGGCAGGCTTGAGACAGGCTTGAAAGGCTACTTGTGTGGGTGGCACAATTAGTGCTGCAGGCCTACTAGTAGCATTTGATACACAGGCCCTGGGAATATGGTATAACACTTTACAAGGCACTTACCAGTAAAACGAATATGCCAATCAGTTATACACCAATGTCATTATGTTAAGGGGAGAAGCACATGCACTTTAGAACTGGTCATCAGTGGTAAAGTGCTCAGAGTCCTAAGGCCAACAAAAAGAATCAGCAAATATGGCAGGTTAAACAGGCAAAAATATCTGGGGAAGACCACATTAAGGATGACAGGTCTAACACTTAGGGCCCGATTCCGATGTCGGTCAGAAGGCCTCCGAATCGGATTTGGCTTTCCCGGATCCGATTTGTAGCCCTTTTTTACGTTCGAATCGTACACAGGTCCGAACGACCAAGTATGATGTGAAGATCGTGTACGCTTTGACCAAATAGTTTCCGGGACCTAAACCTGTCCGTACAACTCGTTCGTAGCCGAATCGTGCCGCGCTATGGAGCCGAATTCCGAGCGAGTACGAAGCACGATTCGGAGAGCCGCTTCGCCTTGTTCTCAGCACGACGAAACGGTTGTCTGAATCATACTTCGGGGGTCGTTGTAGGTCCCCCTTCACCCGGGGCCCTCCGAATCTGTCACGGGGGTGTGCCCATAGGTCCCCTCGACCCAGGCATGCACTGTGTGGTGGGAACCATGGGGTGCTCGCCACAGGGGTACGCTTTTCCTCACCCACCTCTTTTTGCTATGGGAGCCTGTGGACGCGTCGTTACGCAGGCTCCCATAGAGTTCAATGGGAGTCCGAGCAAAACAAGTCCGTAAGCATACGGCTGCATCGTAATCACTTGTTCGGACTCCCATAGCACATTTCGCTCAGAATGTCCTCTGAATCCGAGCCGTACAGAGGGCTTTCCTAGCGAGATCGGGATCGGGCCATATGTCTTTGAAGGACTAAACTTCAAAAGGTTGGTCAACATCCTCCACTGGGTAACAGCAAGGTGGTTCTTCAGGTTGTCAGGTTGTAATAAGGTTGAGAAGTTCTTTTTTACATCGGGACATGGCAAAAATAACGTGAGTAACATCAACATACATGTAAAGTGCCCCAGGGGCGTGTAAAATGAGCGCAAATGCCTGTTGCACCCCCGGGGTGCTTGTGTAATAAGATCCCTGCTTCTGCACTGCCAGGGCACTTTGGTATTACAGAAGGGGCTGCAAATGCTTGTGCAGCCCCTTCTGTAATACAGATAGTGCTGGCGCACACATAGCACCAGTGCTATGATTAGAGAGTGTTGCCTTATTAGCATGCATGCATGGCCCCATGCAAATGAGAGAATTACTTTGCCACTGCGTCCATGTCATATTCCCTACATGGGAACAGAGGCAAACATGCCTTTAGAGCGTGCACTGTAGGTGCGCCACAGAAAATGCGCCTTTGAAATGCAGCCCTCTAAAGTGATAAAATGGGGACCCCATGGACCCCCCCAGACATCCTTTTGCAGGTGAGTGCAGTCACTCACTGTACCCGCCTTCAAGGGGATCTCTAATACCCAGAGCTCCTAGCCTCCAAACGCACCTGCCGGAGACTGGAAAACACCTGGCACAAGGAGAAAACACCCGACAGCCACGCTGCCCTCAAAGACGCCATCCGCAATTACCACCACCTCATCAGGACCACCGAGAAAGCCGCCTTCAAGAACCGCCTAGACAACAACGCACACAATAGCAAGGAGCTCTTCAACGTCATAAAGGAACTCTCAAACCCCAGCTCCTGCACCAACGACATACCCCCATCACAAGCCCTGTGCGACGCCCTCGCTGCCTTCTTCCACCGCAAGATTACAGACATTCACGACAGCTTCAATCCACAGACGGACCCCGCCAACCTCACCACCCCGGCCCCACCGATACCTTCCAAACACGACCACCTCACCGTCTGGACCAGCATAACCACCGAAGACACCAGCAAAACAATGAGCTCCATCCACTCAGGCGCCCCGTCCGACCCCCTCCCCCACCACATCATCAACAAGGCCGACAGCTCCATCGCACCCCACCTATGCAACATCATCAACCTCTCTTTCAAGACTGCGACCTTCCCTGAGAGCTGGAAACACGCCGAGATCAACGCCCTACTAAAGAAACCAAAGGCGGACCCGAGCGACCTTAAGAACTTCCGGCCCATCTCCCTTCTTCCGTTCCCAGCTAAGGTCATCGAAAAGATCGTCAACACCCAGCTCACACGCTACCTGGAAGACAACAACATCCTCGACCCCTCCCAGTCAGGCTTCCGCAAGAACCACAGCACCGAGACCGCCCTCATCGCCGCCACAGACGACATCAGACTCCTGCTCGACAATGGGGAGACGGCGGCCCTCTTCCTCCTCGACCTCTCCGCGGCCTTCGACACCGTCTGCCATCACACACTGCGCACACGCCTCTTCGACGCAGGGATCCGCGACAAGGCCCTGGACTGGATCACCTCCTTCCTCTCTGACAGAACCCAAAGTGTGCGCCTCCCCCCGTTCCGCTCCGGAGTCACCAAGACGATCTGCGGTGTCCCACAAGGATCATCCCTCAGCCCGACGCTCTTCAACGTCTACATGGCCCGCTCGCACGCATCGCCAGACTCCACGACCTCAACATTATTTCCTACGCCGACGACACCCAGCTGATCCTCTCCCTCACCAACGAACCCCGCACTGCCAAAGCCAACCTCCACCGCGGCATGAAGGCGGTCGCCGACTGGATGGAAGAAAGCCGGCTCAAACTCAACACAGACAAGACAGAGATCCTCATCCTCGGACCCAACCCCTCAGCCTGGGACGACTCCTGGTGGCCCACCTCCCTGGGCGCCGCCCCTACACCTACCAACCACGCACGCAACCTGGGAGTCATCCTCGACTCGAAACTCTCCATGACCAACCAGATCAACGCTGTCACCTCAACCTGCTTCTACACCCTCCGCATGCTCCGCAAGATCTACAGATGGATCCCTACCGACACACGAAAGACCGTCGCACACGCCCTCATCAGCAGCAGGCTCGACTACGGCAACGCACTCTACGCCGGAGCCCCTGCCAAACTCCTCAGCAGACTCCAAAGAATCCAGAACGCCTCTGCACGCCTAATCCTCGACATCCCCCGCCGAGACCACATCACCCCCACCTGAGAAACCTACACTGGCTCCCCGTCGACAAAAGAATCACCTTCAAGATCCTCACCCACGCACACAAGGCACTCCACAACACCGGCCCGGCATACCTCAACAACCGACTATCATTCTACGCACCCAACAGGAGACTCCGCTCCGCCGACCTCTCCCTGGCTGCCGTCCCACGCATCCACAGGACCGCCTCCGGAGGCAGGTCCTTCTCCTACCGCGCCGCCAAGACATGGAACTCCCTCCCTCTCCACCTTCGGCAGACGGAAGACCCTCAGACCTTCAGGAGACTACTCAAGACCTGGCTCTTCGACCACTAGCTGCAGCCCCCCCCCCTCCCCCAGCGCCTTGGAACCATTACGGGTATGTAGCGCGCTTTATAAATGCTTGATTGATTGATTGATTGAATAGGGCAGGTGGGTTGCCTCCTGCACAGAGAAACATGGAGCAGCTCTAAAACAGCTGCTCCGTATTTCTCTTGAATGCATTGACCTAGGGTCAGCAGAAGTTTGTGGCTGCCCCGAGGGCAGCATATTCTTCCTGATAGGGTGCACTTTCCATGTTTGCACTCAGCGCACCTGCTTTAAGGTGCGCTGTGGTGCAAACATGGAAAGTGCACCCTATCTGTAATACGGGCCAAGACTTTCAAACACCTCTTCATCATTTTAAAACTTTGTGTGTCTACTCATCCCAGTGCTGATTTGTGGGAACAAATGTGCAGAATGTCACCGCAGTACTATTTATGAGTACGTATATATGTACTCGTTTGTATGTAGCAGTCTTGGCCATGTGACAGAGCACATCAGAGAATGATGGCATAATGCATAAGTAAGTATGTAAATATGACTCATTCAGTAAAACCAATGGTCAATAAAAAATTCATGAGCACGTAGGTTCCGAATGATAGATTGGGGCAATTGGCTGCAACCAACTCCTGTTTGCACAGGGATCACACAATCCGAGCCCTGCGGATTTCTCCACCTTATACAATTGCCATTTGTGATAGATATTTCTACCCAGCAGTTTTCCACAGGTCAGTTTAAGCAGGTCAAACCTGGCGAAATATACCATGCGAAAAATGCTGGCAGTTACCAAGACATGTGGAGTTCTTTGTGAGAGGCACTGAATTCTGTACTATGTAATACAGTAACATACACTCTGGTAAGGATATCAGACGTGCGCGGTGTTTTTAAATAATGCTACCCCAGGACTTCTTTTAACGCACAATTGTTTGAAACTTATATTGTGGTTACTGACTCTTTTAATGCTGCTCTCTTCGTATTGAATCGATTGCCGATTTTTACACTACTTTCTTGATCCTTCTAAACCTCTTAATTGCTTTTTAAAATTGTATTGTGATTTCTATTTTATCTTTTTTTTAGAAAGGTTGCTCTTTTAGTTAAAGTATCGCTAGCCTATTTGCACATAACTTGGCCGCACTGCTCTTACCTGAGCCTGCCCCGGTCCATCACGGCTGTGTGCCGTTTGTGTGGAGGGCATGGCTGACCCCACCGAGCATATCACTTCCGGTCAGGGAGGTGGAGGAGGAACTTCCCGCCCGCTACCCACAAAAGACCACTGTGCATACGGCCGTGCAAAGACACTCTGGTAAGGATATCAGACGTGCGCGGTGTTTTTAAATAACGCTACCCCAGGACTTCTTTTAACGCACAATTGTTTGAAACTTATATTGTGGTTACTGACTCTTTTTAATGCTGCTCTCTTCGTATTGAATCGATTGCCGATTTTTACACTACTTTCTTGATCCTTCTAAACCTCTTAATTGCTTTTTAAAATTGTATTGTGATTTCTATTTTATCTTTTTTTTAAAAAGGCTGCTCTTTTAGTTAAAGTATTGCTAGCCTATTTGCACATAACTTGGCCGCACTGCTCTTACCTGAGCCTGCCCCGGTCCATCACGGCTGTGTGCCGTTTGTGTGGAGGGCGTGGCTGACCCCACCGAGCATATCACTTCCGGTCAGGGAGGCGGAGGATGAACTTCCCGCCCGCTACCCACAAAAGACCAATGTGCATACGTCCGCGCAGCGGACGCGCCGCGCCAAAGGCGCGCCAAAGGCAAGCCTGTCTGCGCCCGTCCGCGCCAGACCGGGCCCAGTGGCCAGGACCCCTGGCCTTTCTGGGGCACAAGGAAGGATCAAATATTCAGCAGATGAGCTACTGAGACTATCACACCCCTTGGACATAAGATGCAAACATAATATAAACATTGACACTCAGATCCTTAAATGTAGCTACTGTAATAAGACCTTGACGCATAAAACACAAGTCAAGAACAATGAGGGCAAACTATATTTAGCCCAACTAAACTGTAGATCACTGGCTAAACACAAACATGAAATCCACGACCTATTAAGAGAAAGAACACTGGATGTACTGTTTTTGACTGAGACATGGCTTAATGAGAGCTCCACCCCAGATGTTTTAGATGCGATACCAAACGAATATAGGTTAGTAAGGCAGGATCGAGTAGACAGACTAGGGGTGGAATTGCGATAATTCATAAAGCCACAATAAAGTGTGAGCTTAAACAAGCGAACCTAGAGAACTGTGAGGCACTTTCATTCACAATAGCAGCAGCAGAAGACAACACCATAGCAGGCTTTCTAATATACCGTCCACCGGGGCCAGCAACGCAATTTATAATAAGCCTGGAGGAGAAAGTAGTACACCCAGCCCTCCGATACAATAATTTTATTGTGCTAGGCGATCTTAATAGACACTTTGATAACAAACTGAACAAAGAAGCCCACACACTATGCAAAGATCTACTGACGCTGAACCTAGCGCAGAAAGTTGAGACACAAACTCACCAAGGGGGCCATATTTTAGACCCAATTTTCTCCAACTCCTCAGAGATAGAGGTGGGAATTCCATGGCCCATCCCATGGTCAGACCATTACCTAGTCCCTTTCACTGTACCGTTGCACAGAAGGAAGGTGGAGCGAATTTCTGAGAAAATTACGAGAAGGCAGTGGAATAATTTTAATTCTACTACGTTCAACCAGGCTCTGATGGGAAATAAACCCACATTAACTAAAGATATAAATGTAGCCAACAAGCAACTTGAAACTTGGATTACGGAGGCCCTAGATGAGATAGCACCATGGAGCACGAGGTCTCCTAAAAGACATAATGCCTCAGCACCATGGTTCAACGATGAACTGAGGAACGCCAAAAAAAAGTGTAAGAAGTCCGAGCGAGCATGGAGGAAAGATTATTGTAGTAAGGTTAAAGATAACTACAAAAAAGAACTAAAACAATATCATGCACTAATCAGGAAAATAAGATGCAATTTCTATACAGACAAAATTGATAGGGCGAGTAACTCCCCCAAAGAAATGTTCGCTATATTAAAGTCCCTCAAAACATACGAAAACAAAAATGAGGCACCCACTTCATTAGAGAGCTGTAATAAAGTGGCAGAGTTTTTTGCTGACAAAGTGACAAAAATCTACGAGAGCTTTCCAATAGAAGCAAGACAAGGAACAAGCCTGAAACATATAAATCAAACGAATTTCGCTGGAGTAACGTTAGATGAATTTAAAATCCAGGAGTTAGAAGAACTCATAGCCACAGCAAAAGGGATAAAATCTGGATCCCCATTAGACCCTGCACGTCCGGACAGAGTAATGGAGGGAGCAGAACTGATCATGCCATATATCTCTGAGCTAATCTCTTGCTCCTTCCAGAATGGCATGGTCCCTACCAAATGGAAACAAGCAATTGTTCGTCCTCTAAAAAAGAAACAGTCAATAGAGATAACTGTATTAGAGAATCTACGTCCTATTTCACTGTTGCCGTTTGTGGCCAAAATCGCAGAGAAAACGGTTAATAAACAACTGGTAGATCATATCAACAAGAATGAGCTGTTCCACCCGTCGCAATCAGGTTTCAGAAAGGACCACTCAACTGAGACAGCACTCCTTATGGCCACTGAAGCGCTGAGAAAATTCGCCGATGATGGGCAGACAGCCGCCTTGATCCTGTTGGACCTAAGTGCGGCGTTTGACACCGTTTCACACAAGATACTCCTCCAGAGATTAGAGGCCTGTGGTATCAGGCAAAATGCTCTGTGTTGGCTGACTTCGTTCCTCTCCACACGGAGCTTCCAAGTAACACAACGGCCATATTTGTCAAAGAGTATCCCCTTGCCGCAAGGGGTCCCACAGGGATCGATTCTGAGCCCCACCCTATTTAACTTGTATGTGGGACCACTGGCTGAGCTAGTGGAAAAACATGAGGTGTCTATAGTTTCCTATGCTGACGACATGCAGTTAATTGTGATGCTGTCACAAGACAAGGAACAGGCAGCTATTCGATTTTCCAAATGCCTGGGAGAGGTGGCTGACTGGATGTCGGACCACTGCCTCAAGTTGAATGGATGCAAGACAGAAGTAATGGTGGTAGGCAAGGCACCGACCATATGGT
Source organism: Calotriton arnoldi (assembly GCA_963921515.1). NCBI lineage: Eukaryota > Metazoa > Chordata > Amphibia > Caudata > Salamandridae > Calotriton > Calotriton arnoldi. The sequence goes on from CAWUFW010003240.1 coordinate 968,398, forward strand.
CTTCAGCATGGTGGCCTGAAACATTGGGCCAACAACCATCACTAAAAAAGGAGGTAAAAAACCTCGGGATTTGGTTCGACTCCGAACTGACTTTTGACGTTCAAACCCGGAAGGTGGCCAGCAAATGCTATGGGGCCATGAAAATCCTAAGGAAAGTTCTGGATCTTCTGCCCCCAAACGCCAGGAAAACTATAGTGCATGCGGTGATAACCTCCCAAATTGATTATGGGAATGTACTATATCTTGGAGCTTCTAAGGCAGGAATATCCAGACTACAGACAGTTCAGAATGCGGTGGCTCGCCTAGTTCTTAGCCTGCCGAGAAGAGCCAACACAAAGAAAGCTCTGACAGCACTACATTGGCTGCCAGTGGAAAAGAGAGTTGTGTTCAAGGCGATGTGCCTATGTCACCGAATTCTATCGAAGAGAGGCCCAAGGTACCTTCACCCACTACTAATTCAGTACACACCCGGACGGTGTCTAAGATCTAGGGCAAAGGCACTGGTAACTGTACCGAGAATTCGCAGAGCGAGAATGGGTGCACGCTCTTTCAGGTACATCGCAGCTAAAACATGGAACACCTTACCAGTGGCATTAAGAATCGAACCTTGCGAAAGCAGTTTTCGCAAACAACTTAAAACTTGTCTGTTCGCAAAAACTTAATAATAAAGAAGATCTGACAGTCTGTGTGGGCTACGCAGTGAGATACGCGGATCGCTGTTATATCCTCCCACAGTGTCTTGCTCAGCGCGGGGACACACCGGTGGTGTAACCATGCGCTCTATAAATGGTTAAAATAAATAAATAAATAAACATACGTACGATGCTGGTTGCAGAGTAACTTAACTTTATGTACGCTCAGTGAGGAGTAAAGACAGATTAAATATGCTATTTGTATTTATTTTTAAGATCACATTGACAGAACAGAGAGAAAGCCCTGTTTTGTTTGCTTTAATCCTTTTGCTGACATACATACCCACTGTAATGACTGCAGTTGGCTGACTGATGAATTTTTATTTTATATGTGTTTCACCACTTGTCTACTCCACTGCAGCAAAATATGTCCCTGAATAGTTCCCAATGTTTTTTTTAAATATAATTTCTCGTTAATTTTTTTTCTTAGGAAAAGCAGGTCCCGCTATCAAATGCCATGCGCGATTTATAAAGTTAATGTTATCTCTTTCTAGACAGCCATTTATTATAAATGTTCCTTTCACATTCTTACAGTGGAAGGAAGTAGAGTGTGGAGGTGCTGCAGCTCCCTATAAAAAAATAAATGAAAAAAACAAGCTTGAAGACCTTTACTGGGAGAATGAGTAAAAATGGTGCCATTCATGTGCTTTTCTGCTTGCATCATTTGTTGTATTTCCAAGACTAACTGACAAATCCTAGCCAGTTTCTTCAGTCAATCTGCTTATAAATATTTTGACATGGCCATCTTCTACTTGTCTGCAAACTAATAAAACTTTCTAACTTGATTACATTCACACTGTGTAAGAGTGTTTGAAGAGAGAGGTTATATGGCATGTCAAATGTTTTCATCTCACATGTACATAAAAGGGATGTTAGCTTTACTAACGACATTTTACATGTATTTCTAATTATCCCAAAAGAATGTGAAGTACACATAAAGCACTATTCAGTGTTCGTCTCCCCGCCAGATACACAAAGGCAACATAAGATAAAGTTACACATGCAAATAGCTCGGCTTATGAATGCAAATTCAGCTTTGAACTTCTCAAAAAGTGATTTCTTTTCTCATAAAGGAATTTATTGATGCATGATAACATCCAAGTAAAATGCAATGTTCCCTACCCACAAACTTGTCCATGACCCATTTCCAAACTGAAAACATTGAGGGCCTAATTATGAGTCTGGCGATCCATGGACTACATGATTCATGGGTGTGTGGGGGTAGCGGTCTTCCAACCACCCTATTACAATTAGGGTGGTTGGACCGCCATTGCCCCGCCACAGCCTCCAGTGTTGCTGTGGTCAGGAGGCCGCAATATGCTTGGCGGGACAACCGCGGTCCCACCAAGCATATTACGAGTTTCCTTTCCACCAAGGTTTCATGGCAGTTCCTCCTCCATGAAAACTGTGGTGGAGAGGAAACAAAGGGGGCCCTACAGGTCTCCCTTGTGCCTCTGCGCCATTGGGTGCATACAGGGGGACACAACATATGCCCCCTGTGTGAATGCACCCCTGTTCCTGCACACATGCAGTGCAGGAACTGTTTTTGGCACTTCCATTGCAGTGCCAATACTCAGGACACCGCCATGGGAATGTAAAAAAAAGCCCGACCATGGGTTTGGCACTGTGGCGGCGGGGCAGACCCTGCGCTGCACCGCCAAACTTGTAATCAGGCCCTTAGAGATTTATCCTGTCAATTGCAAGATTAAACCTGTTTCCTTCCCTTCTCACAAATTTGTTGTGGGTGTGGAAAAAAAGAGTTTTTCGACCCACAGGGAAAAATACTCTTGCAAGGGAGAAAGAAATATAAAACTTCAACTGCACTGATGCAAAGGCATTTCCTAATTTTCTCATACACTATTAATTGTCCAGTATGCACAATTACACCTCCGGGACTAAATTATCATAATTCAACTGTTTCACAAACCTTTCCCAGAAATGCTCCTGCAAAACTCTGTCTATTGCAAGCTTAACTACCTGTAGTTGGAACCATTGTGAATTTGAAAAATGTGCAAATCTGCACCCAATTAAAGACATACACCCAAAGAGAAAACAATGGATTTGTTTTTTTTAAAAATGAATCTGCTATCTTAAAGTGTGAAGAGAACAAAGATTTTAGTCTTTTGTTTTACAATCAAGCCAATTGCAAACAGAAGATTCTCTCTTTTTTTATATAACAGAGAAGTATAGTGGAATTTTAGCATGCAATGCTGTTGGACTTGGTCCTTCTTCCTGAGTCAGCCACAGATTTGTTGCTGTATGTTGCTGAACATGTTTTTGTTGGCATTAGGATTTTGTGCACTTTGCCACTGCTAACCAGTGTTAAAGTGCTTGTGCCTTCCCCGCCAAACATGGTAAAATTAACTTACATCTAATTGGCATATTTAATTTACTTGTACATCCCTAGTAGACGGTACTACTTGGACCCACGGCCTGTACATTAAATGTTACCAGTGGGTCTGCAGCACTTAATATGTCACACACAAAAGTGTCTTTTAAGACATGTCTTATGCCTTCCACCTCATCCTGTAATATTTGACCAGGCAAAATCAACCTTTTGCTAGACCTAAACCTGTTTTTTAATACATATAAGTCACCCATAAGGTAGGATCTAAAGGCTCACAGGACAGGGTGCATTGTAATTTTAAAGTAGGACGTGGGTTTAAGTTTCACATGTCATGGTAGTGAAAAACTCCTAAATTTGTTTCTCACTACTGTAAGACCTGTCTCTCCCATTGACTAACACTCAGTTACCTTAATATATTTCATACGTCCTAACTCTGGAAAGGGAGCAGGTTGAAATTAATAGTAATTTGAAATCCTCTTTAATGCTAAAGTTAGATGTTAAGTTGCAATTTTTGAAAATGCCACATTTAAAATATGGACATTTTTTTTCCCTAACAAGCTGTGTCTTCTATCAGTGTGCTGGGTCACATGGGCTTTCTTTATTCCTTCCAGACAGTGACACAAAAGGGATTAGGTGTGAGCAGGATGGGTCATCCTGTCAGGATGGCTGGGGCAGAGCTGTTCCCTGCCCCACTTACACTTCAAAGAGCTTGCCTCTTGCACATAGAAAGGGGCATGATGCTAGTCTTTTGTCACCCCAGACTTCTTGGAGCCTTGGCAGGGAGTGGAAGAAGTTTCCAGAACCAAATGTGGAAGTAGTATAGGGAATCCCCCCACTTCAAAGACTGGCACCAGGTAAAAATATTGAACCTCCAGAGCCACTCTTTAGTACACTCCTGGACCTGTGGACAGTACAGAAGAAGGACTTCCTTGTTCCCCAGAAGACTGCACTGCTGCTTGAGGACTGCCTTGCTCCCCACCCAGAGTACTTCCCTGCTACTACCAGAGGACTGCCCTGCTGCTTGGGGGCTGCCTTGACCACCAGAGGGCTGGCCCCCTGCTTGAGGACTGCCCTGCTCTCTGAGAAGGAAAACTGGAAATTCACCCTTCTTTCCAGATTAACCTGAGTGACTTCAAAAGTCAGTTGACAGAGCTCTTATTTGAGCGACAGGGACACAACAAGCTCCAGAGGCCTCCCTGCAACTACCCAGCTGGTCTGCTGCACTGATCCTGCCTGGACCTGAAATTGGATCTGCCTGAGCCCTGCTGGTCTCTGCTGGAATGGGTTAATGGTCGCTCAAGAGGTGTCTCCCAAGGTCCTCAATCCATAGCTAGCATCATTTGAACTCCTCCTGTAAAGAAAGGTAAAATCCTGAAGTTCTAGGATCTTCATGACTATGAACAGACCAGTTCATACTGAGACTCTGCCACCCACGATGAACGCCAAAGCAAAGTTTCGGTGAACTTGACTTCGCACAACCATATTCTCGCATTAGAATTTACAGTTTGAATGTTATGTGTGCTGTGGATTTGGTTCTTTGTCACGTTTTGTGTTGCAGGTGGAAGAAGCACCTTTGTTAGCTAGAGTAATGTCTTTGTTTATTAGTTAGGCAAGGAGAGAAGGAGATACATCGTAAGCTTAAGTCGATAAGAGAAATTGTTGTATTTCACACCGGAGAACGCCTGGGAATCAAGGTCAACATGTTGCAGTTCAGGAACATCTCTATACAGTGGAAAGTTACCTATGAGATTGTGTTCAGAGCGGATGGCATGACCCGCAAGGAATCTTGGGAAAAATACCTGTAATAATGTGATGCTAAAGTTGGGAAAGTGCCCCCTTCTTCTCTGCCTTTGGAGAGACAGCATCTTAGAATGAGCTCTGTCTCGATAGATTCATGCTATTCGAACCATTGATGCTGGAGAGAAATGACATGCTGACACCTTTTATTCCTTTTCATGAGAATGCTTAGGCAGGGATGTCACGTTAGTGCTAATGTAGGGATAGATTAATGCTTTATTTTTATCAACCCTCAATGCATGGAAATTTTGACTCATGCTTTTTGATCCTCTGCATCCTATTTCTCGAGTTAATTGTTTTGTGCATGCTCACCGCCTCAACTTTATTTGTAGATTTGGCTTTATGCTAATTCTGATGTATTTTTACACTCTGATCTTTATGTTCAGCTATTTTTGACTTTGTAATAAATTAACTAACCTTACATAGTTGTCTGTGGTTACTAAGTGTCTAAAGAATCTCTTGTTGAATTGATTTGGCAATTACAATGAATTTTCTCCCCTCTATGCTTATATGCTGCTAAAAAGTACCATCGGATTGTGATTCTAGAACAGGTCCAGAACTTATGGGCCTGGCCCTTTCAGTTGGTAGCAGAGGATGGTTTGCACATGAAGCGAGGGCAGAATCCAGAACTAGTCTAAAAAGTGTGACCCTAGAACCCCAGAGCCCCAAAATAGAGCCCAGTGACCGAGAATGGAGAGCAACGGAATTTGGCAGAGACTGATGGAGTTTAATGGTGCGGCAAGATCAGCGGCAAACAGAGGAGTGAGTATTAATAGGGTGTATGGCGTGTGTTAGATTGCGGGAATGAATTGATTGTGTGATGTCTTGCGGAGGTAGTGTGAGAGTTAAATGAATGTGGTTTTGGGCCAAATGTAGTCCAAGGATTGAGGTTTGAAGTTCAGGTCTCGATGTGGCTAAAGAACCCGAGAAATATTAAATGGTGTAGAAGACACCAAGATTTATTGGGATTGTCTTTACGAAGAATTGAGGAGTTGTCATCAGACGTCATCAACAGTTCCACCTAAGACAGGGAACTTTGTGCAAATGGGATGCACAGGAATCGTTTAGTAAATCTTGTGTACAGAGGCGAACTAACTGATTCAAGTGACCAGTGCAGATTGAGGGTTGCCATGTGTGAATGCTTTTGAATGATTGAATTCTATCGATCTTGTAGATGGCAGACAATTACAGAGTTTAAGATGATTGAGTGAGTGAATGCAGATGGAGAAATTGTAAAGGAGGGTGAGCCACTGTGAGGAGGGAAGGTGACATGAGAGTGTGCCGCACTCTGATAGTTCGGTTGGTGTAACGCCATGCTGGGATTGGTTGGTAGTCATCGGGAAGTTATGGTTGAAGAAATTGAATGCTGTTAAAATTTTAGCAACTTGCAATTGAATCATGCAGTGTTTTAGGGTGTTGCGGGATCTTTTCAGAGGTGATCAAGGGGTTGTTACCCGAGTGGGCGTAGAAGCGCTACCCAAGGATACTCCAGCACACTAGGGCTTCATCCTATATTTTGGCTTCAAAATTGGCACAAAATCACTGAAAAAGAGGGAGAATTGTCATTTCTATGCTTTGGTTCATTTCGGTTGGATGTGTTGCACCAGTTGAAAGGGGTGATGTTTGCACTGCAACCTTTGTCTATACCAGCTCAATTTGAGGCGTTAGATGCTTGGATGAACGCAGAACATGCTAGGCAGAGGGAGAAAGATCAAGGGAAAATGAGGAGAGCTTTGAGGGCATGTCAGAATGCACAGTGGGACAAGCAACTTAAGAGATGGAGAGAGGATACTATCGAAGGAGCGAGGCTGTACCCAATGCTAATATGAGAGGGGTTTCTCAGAACAGGAGCAGGAAGAAGGATAGAAATTACGGTAGTGATACTGACGACAGCTTGTTAGATGGGTTGTTATCCAAGCGTCCTCCACCTTATAATCCAGAGTCAGAGGAGTTGTGGGAAGGATATCAGTAGGAGGAGGGTCAGGGGTGCCCGCCTTAGGAAATATGGAACAGGATGGAATTAGCGCTTACAGTACCTGGCACTATTGGCCCTGTTGTTCCTGTGTATGACCCAAGCTCGATGGGGAACATTAGTCAGAGACAGTCTATACAGGTGGAAGGAACTGGATTGGGCAGGTCGGGAAATATGAATGGGAACCACCCGTCTTTGGTGCCCATGAAATCTAGTACACCTCTACTAGATACTGCTGATCCTTTGGGAGTCTGCATTGGTTCTAGTACTATACAATCCATTCCCATGGCGAGCGCTAGTTCAGACTTGAGGATGTGGGAAACCCCAGTGAGAGGACCTGTGGGTGTAGAGTCAGAAATTAGTGCAAGTCAGGAAGTCGCTAGAAATCAACATGTTCTGGACATCACGGACTTAGAGACTTAGTTGAGGGATCACAATAACAGCAAGGAAGGTCAGACCAGTACATCAAGTCAGGGAGCTATCAAAGCTGCAGTAAAGGCAAAACTATTGGATGTGGTGAGGTTGAAGGCTGAAGGTAGACGAGATCATCAATGGGAATCTACCTTTGGAAAGAATAGAGACCTATGAGCCAGATGAACTGTTGTCTATAGTGAAGGATGTCACCCGCAAAGCGAGACAAGCACATGAGAAGTTGTCAGAACAAGCTCAGAGGTACGAAGTAGACTTGTCTCGAACAAAAATGCTACAAGGGAATCATAGGCTTAATTATAGTGGCCAAGAGCTGGAGGAAAAGAGAGTGACGGGATTGGAAACATACTTCTGAGAGTTGGTCATAGGAATACGGGCTTGGGGTATGCAGGATAACTGGGAGGAAAGGTGGTCTGAAAATAAGAGTGTTAGGAAAGTGACAGGAAAAACACCACCTCCAGGAGGGGGAACACCGGGAGTTGAGGCATATCCACTATGAGATGTACCTAGTGGTGGATATGTGCATGTCCCTTGGAGGAGGGGTGATCTAGCTGCGTTTATAAATGATTTGCCTAGGTTGAGAGAAAAACCTGCTGAGTGGTACAAGCAAGTTAACCGCCTCGTTAAAATCGCGAAAGTGTTGTGGATTGACTTAAAAACTCTGCTTGAAATTGTGGGTCCTAGTGATCTAAAGTCTGTATTGAGTGGCCTATTACTGAGCCAGGGAGGTATCCTATAACTCATGGTCCTTCGCTCTTGGTTATGAAAAAGTACGATCAGGTGATCACATGGTTGCAGTCCAAAATAGCCCATCAAGACATTGATTGGGTTAAGATAGATTGAACAACCCAGGAGCCTAAAGAGTCAGGAATTTCTTATAACAAGAGGCACTTGCAAGCCTTTAAGCAATACAGTGGGTTGGACACAATAGACCCTAAAGACATGGGTCAATTTGTCTCAAAATTTCTGACAGGATTGAGGCCAGAAATCAGCCTCATGATTCAGCAACATTTGATATGCTGGCAAAATAAATCCATGGATGAAATTCTGCGGTATGCCAGGTATTGCAGTGGTGAGGTGGATTTCAAGCATAGGAGGATAAAGGAGAGGCTAATGTTGGTTCAAATGCGAAACGCACACAATGGAGAGCAGGTGCAGGCAACCTGAGGAACAGTAATTGGCAATCATGGGACTGTCCAAGGAGGTCTTCATGGTACATCAAGTCCAACGGACAGGGTAGAGGAAGGGTTGTCCCCATAGATCCCAAGACAGGGGTAGATGTTACTATGCTGAAAAAGACAACTGCCTGTCATTTTTGTCATAAGATCGGGCATTGGAAGAGCGAGTGTCACTTTAATCCAGCAAATCAGGTACAGGAGGGAGAACTCGTGCAAGTGACACATTTGGTAAATCAGTTGTTTACTGTGACAAGGCCAAAATCCCTTGACGTGGGAGGGAATCAGAACCAGCTAGTGCAGGTGCCTCAACCTCAGAAAATCTCACACGGCAATCGAACATACCACCAGATACCCTTCATGGAAGCGCAAGACGGATTCGATCAGGACCCAACTCATGGAGCAGTCTTAGAGGTAGACCAGAATGGGCCATATGTAGAGGCAGACGAAGATATTCACCCCATCACATTTGTGATTGATACTGGTGCTGCCCTTTCTACTGTGAGATCTGCAGTAGTCCCAAACCTACCCCTCTCGGGAAAATCAATCCATGTTATAGAAGTTGCTAACAAGAAGATGACCAACCCTCTGACGGAAGAGTTACCGGTGAAAATCAGAACCTTTCAGGATCATCACCTGTTCGTAGTGTGTGATTTGAGCCCAGTAAGTCTACTAGGGCGTGACCTCTTGTGCAAATTGAATATACCACCTATTGCACACTGTAGGGAATCAAGTTGCAGACTAACGATGATGACATTGCTTTCAAACTAGTGAAGCAGAATCATTGAGTGGACATGTTCCCTTTACTGACAGTGGAAGACATGCTGCAAGACTTGAGAGACACCATCTCTCCAGTGGTATGGGAACTTCACGAGAGAGAAAATCAGACTGATTCGAGAAGTCGAGCCAATCCGCATACAGATCAAGCCTAATGCAGAATTTTCAAGAACACCGCAGTATAAGCTGACACCGGAAATGGTAGTAAGGATCACACCTCTAGTTGAGTCCATGAATCCTGCAGGGCATACTGAAAGAGATAATAGGAAGCCTGTGCAATTCGCTCATCATGGGATTGCAGAAACTGGGCGGAAAGTATTGCACAGTTCAGGACCTTAGAAAGGTGAATAATATCGTTATTCCTTGTTGTCCTGTGGTACCAAATCCATCTATGATCCTATTTCAGATTCCTTATGAAGCTGTCTGGTTCACTGTGATCAACCTTAGTCAGGCATTTTTCTCCTTTCCATTGCACAAGGAGAGCCAATTTTTATTTGCACTCTGTCTGGAGAATCGTGTCTTAACATGGAGTTGTATCCCTCGAGGGTATACTGAAAGTTCATCCATCTTTAACCAAGTCCTGAAGAAGAACCTTGAGAGCTTGATTCTCTCCCAAACCTCTGCTTTAGTTCAGTACATTGATGATCTCCTCGTTGCATCTGAGACACGGGAGGCTTGCAGGGACAATTTGCCTTACATTAATCACCTGGCTGACAATGGACATAAGGTGTCTCAGAGAAAACTTCGGTATTGTCTGACTGAAGTTCAGTATTTGGGTCATTGAATTGAAAAAGGCAAGAGGAAGGTGTCAACAGAATGGGTGGAGGCGATCATGAAAATGAATCCGCCTACTACCCAGAAAGAGATCAGAATGTTTTTGGGAATGGTTGGCTACTGACGACAATGGATCCCGAATTTCTCTTTGATGGCGAAGCCTTTGCAGATGCTGACACACACGGATGTGAGTGATCCGGTACCCTGGGATAACAACTGTTTGCTTGCCATCTTGGAGCTGAGAGATTGCCTCTGTGGAGCTCCAACTTTAGGAATGCCTGATTACAACAAAGAGTTTTTGCTGTTCTGCCACGAGAAAGAAGGCCGTGCTCTTTCAGTACTCAGCAAGACACATCAAGGCGCTCGTAGACTAGTGGCCTATTTCTCAGCTACATTAGATCCTGTAGCTTCAGCGTTGTCCAGATGTCTCAAATACGTTGCTGCAACAGGTGTCAGTATCGAACGATGTGAAAGCATTGTTATGGGTCATCCACTTACTGTATATGTACCAAACTCAGTTGAACTCCTGATGACGAGGACCAAAACACAGTATTTGACTAATAACAGATGGACAAGATTTGAGCATGGGTTGCTTGCTAAAGAGCTACAAGTGGTTCCGTTGGGTAAGTACCACTGGGTACTGGTTCAGAACCTGATTATTTCTTTCACAATCAATAGTGATTTTGTACTAGAATTTTATAAATGTACCACACCTCTGTAAGTTTTTATCAATAATATATATATTTATTAAATTATTTGTTTTGTTTCTCTATTTTTCTCGCTAATTGTGTAAACGATTTTATACAAAAAGAAAATACCAATGGGGGCTGTCTGACAAAGAAAACACAATAACAAATACACAGACAATTCAATGGGTGACTATGGTGACATATAGTGCAAATGGGTGATCTTTCAAATTCAAACAATAAACAAGACAATAACATAAATTCTCCATCCTTTTCTAGTCCTATTTTTTATAATAATTGCTATAGTGAGCCAGGACAAAAGATGGTTGTACATCGATGTTTCGACCCTGTATACATATGTGTTTGTAGATAAACCAAGTAGGGTCTTCTTCAGGACTAAAGAAGGAAGTGGGACAGCCTATTAAAAGGAAAACGAAATTCCTATTAGTATGGTGTGGAATAAAAAATGTACAATATGTGAGCTGCCATACTCTTGGGGTACTCACCCTTGGTGTTTGGGAATTCACAAGATTAAATCTATTAACTCCTCCAAGCCAGGAAGGAGTCCTTATTCAAGAATCATCTGTGAAATTGAGATTTCCAGTTACTTCCTTCATCCCTACATGTGTATAGCTACTACTCTATGAAGTTGCTGCATCCGTTACATGTACTTATTAATCAACCAGCTTTTCAAACTTTGGGTATGTGCCTGTAATGAGAGGGAAAGACTAAGTGTACTCCTCTTCCTTTAATAAAACAAGTCCACACCTGGACTCCCAAAGATGACCCCTCAATGTACAGTCTTAGAAACTCACCCCTCTGGATGTGGTCATCGGCCTCCAGGGGAGAGTGGGTTCAAAATGTTAGTAGTATTCAGTCCTTAGAGATCGTCATATATTGATGCCAAAGTCCATCAGTGCTTGCTTCCCAAACCTCCTTAAATACTGGAGGCAACATGGACATAAAATTAATTAACTACGCGCTCAGCGGTGCAAAACTACATGCTCCCGCCTCCCCTCATCCCAACAACAGTCATAGTCTCTTTACCTGTATTCTCGAGTGTCTCTCACCAGCTCACGGTCAAGTGAGCTGCAGCCAGTGTTCCCTGCTTAAATGGATTGCTGGGACACTACGTGACGATGTCACATGGCCATGTGAGGTCTGCTCTCCATGAGTGCTAACATGGCGGCCATCTTGACCTCTGTTGCCCCATCAGTGTACACCTGAGTATGGAAGCAGTTGGTTACTACTGCAGCCCCAAGTGAAAGAAATTACATTTCCTGATAGACTCATGTCTAGCAGAGGCTCATGATAATGTGAGCTGCGGCTGGAAATTCGTAATTCTATAGATCAGTGCTTACATCACGTGACAGTGTCACATGGTCAAAAGAGGTCTGACACCTGTGACTAGAAACGTGGCAGCCATCTTAACCTCTGTTCCATCATATAGAGTGTAAGGGCTCAACGATTTGGCAAATGACTACTCACGCCCCGAATGGAACAAAACAATCACTAGAGAGATGCGTAACACCCGCTCATGGTTGTGTGGGTTGAGAAGAACTTTAGGGATTTTGCACATGTAAATGAAAAACGTGGCGGCCATCTTGACATCTGTTCCCCCCTGGCTAAATCCCAGTTTGCATATTTAACTTTCCTATAAAGTCATAGGGTTAGACCGGATAGCCTTAGGGTGGCATTCCCCCCAACTTTTTGCCCTTCTCCTCCACTGCTTCTGACCTCGTTTTGCTGGTATTAGGACTCTGTGCACTTTAAACAAAAAGGGGTGGGACCACACTGCTCTGTGCACTTTACCACTGCTAACCAGTGCTAAAGTGTTTGTTCTCTCTCCCCTAAACATGGTAACATCGGTTCATCCCCAATTGGCATAATTAATTTACTAATAAAGTGGTACTCTCTTTATCCAGGGCCTATAAACAAACTGCAACTAGTGGGCCTGCAGTACTGATTGTGCCACCCACTTAAGTAGCCCTTTACCATGTCTCGGGCCTGCCATTGCAGAACTTGTGTGTGAAGTTTACACTGCTATGTCGACTTGGCACAATAAACGTTTTGCCAGGCCCAAACCTTGCCTTTTTATATGTATAAGACACCATTAAGGTAGGCCTTGAGAACCAAGAGGGCAGGTTGTAATGTATCTAAAAGGCAGGGCATGTACTTTTAAGTTTTACATTAGCTGGTAGTGAAAACACTTACATTCATCTTTCACTACAGCAAGGCCTATATCTTCCATAGGATAGCATTGGGATTACCTTATTACATTTTATAATGTAGATCGACTTTCTGAGTTTGGTGTCTCTGGAATCACAGTTTAAAATCCAAATTTATAGTGACGTCAGATTCTAAATTGCAATTCTGAAAAGCCACTTTTAGAATCTTGGCGTTTTCTTACTTTAGCCATTTGGTGCCTGCTGCCTGTCTCTGATCACATGTCTATGGTGGGAGACAGTTGAAACTTTGTGTATTCCCCCTAGACAGCCACACACAATGAGAGCTTAATTGTGACTTGATGGGCCATCCTGGCACGATGAGAGGGAGTAACCGGACCCAGCCTCACTAACACCTGAGTAGGTTGTGTTCTGTTCCCACATAAAGGCCTGCATACCCCCTGTGAGGAGCCAGGGCAGGAAGGGAGGGTCTATGTACACTTCAAAGGCCTCTCTTTGAAGTCTCCTACGCCTCAAAGGCACAACTGGGTATACTCACTGGACCTCTGACACTACCACTTCACTGCACTTCTGGACCTGTGAATACTCTGCCAGGAAGAAGTACTGCTGTGCTGCTGAAGGACTGCCACTCTGCTGGGCTGCAGATCTGTTGGACTCCTGCTTTGCTGTGCTGACTTGATAACTGCTGCCCCCTGCCTGGGTGACACTGACTGGACCTGCAACACTTGACCTGAGAATCCACAGTGACTCCAAGGGCTAGCTGACTGGCCTCCTGATCTGAAGTCTCAAGGACATAAAAGACTTCCAGCCCACCTGCTTCTGCACCTAGATTTTGCCATCTGTGAGTCTACCCTTCCAAATGATGCCACCCCAGTCCTGGACCGTTGGAAGTGGGCCTGGGGTGCTTCTCCAGTGGAACTGATGCATCCTCTGCTGAGCGATGCAACCTTGAGTAGAACTGATGCATTTCCTCCGCTGAAAGGCGCATCTTCGAGCATAACCGACACATTGTTGCTGTTGCGTGGATTGGACCCATCACAAAAGACTCACATCACTGCTCCATCATGCATCTTGGGACCGACACATTGCCTTCGCCACAAGCAAACACCTTCCATCCCTCATTGATGACTGCCTTGACATGGCAACGAAGCTCCACATCGCAGCTCCATCGCACATTGGAAGTGACGCATCTTCTCCAGTGCACCTCGCATCTTTGACACCGGCCTTTGCATGGCAACCCCTGTCGACAGCATCCTTAATGATGACGCATCAGAACCTCGCACTACCACCTTGTCGCATCTCAGAACCGACGCATCACCTCTGCTGCGTGACGCTTCTTTGACGCTGATCCATGTAAGCGCTCCACAAGCGGGATTAAAGTACTTTGGTTCAGTGGACCTAAATGGGTCGCTGTAGCCAGGCCACGCTGCATCACGGTTGGCCTGAACTTTTGACTTTGTCCCGGTCTGGCATGACCAGATATCCCAAATAGCGCTTTTTGCTTCTAGGTGCATATTGGATTTTTGTCATTTTGGTCTTTTTCATTTATTAAATTAAGTTCTATTTTTCAAACATGGTGTGGAATGTTTTTGAGTGGTGTTTTCACTGTTTTACTGTTTATAGTGTTGCACAAACACTTTACAGATTACCTCTAAAGTTAAGTCTGACTGCCAAGCTACCAAACGGCGAGCACGGGCTGATTTAGTGTTTGCCTGCTTCTTACCATGACTAGGATTGTGGTTACTGCTTGACTAGAATACATATTGCAGCCAACCTACAACCCAATTTCTAACATTGGTGATCAGCGTTGAGGATAGTACTTGTGTTTGTGCAGTGCTATATTGTAATTTGGTGTACACTACTATTCCACATCCAAGACCAATTCAAATTTTAAATTCTCCCTAACTGTCATTTTTTATTTTTCCACAAAATCATGTCTCTGGCTGCTGGATCTACAAGTACCCATACAAGAATGGAATTTGAGCTGGCCAACACAGAGGTATACACTGTGGCCCAGCTCAAGGACTTCTGTGAGGAGGTGGGACTTTCTGCCAATAGCACCACCAGGAAGGTGGAGTTGTAAAAGGCGATGAGGGCCTCGGCAGGACCTCACTCCATAATGGGTGAGACCACAGGAGAGGATGCTGGGATGGAGTACTGAGGAAGACCATTCGGAGGGATCGCCTGTAGTAGAAAGGGAGGAGTTGACATAGTATATGATAAAGAAATTTCCATGGAAAGTTAAATGTCACCTGTGGGCTGTAACACGTACTGTGCAATCTACTACTATGACAGAGAAAGCAGGGTGTTATACTGCTGCTCAGCCTGGGTGACTGTGTGTGAGAATGTTGGTGAGTGGAATGTTCATGTGTGTGAGTGTGAGTTGGGGAATGGGCTGAGCAGCAGTGAGGCTGCTCCTGGTGGGGCTCTCTTTAAGATGTAACATCCATCTTCAATAAACCTACTTGAAACTACTTGAACTGGATCTACTTCATTACAACATATTTTGGCGACGATCCTGAAAAGAACCTGCGTTTGCCACCTTATCTATACTGGAATTTTATGCCTCAAGAAACTTCAAGGTAAAGAACCTTCTCTGGTAACTTAAAGCTGTTCACTTAAATCACACTGGCACCCCTGAGCCCAACCAGTGACCTTTACATCGGTCGCCCCAACCTTACCGTGCCAGTCCCTGCTGCATTTTCACCCTGCTTGTTCTGCTGCCTGCCAGTTTTTGCTGGACTTCCTACATCCTCACTGCTGTGACCCAAGAAGAAGTGTCCTTCAACAAGTTAAATTCTAAGGATTCTACCTGGTATGACTACAACCCAAGTGTACCAGTTCCTGTCCCAGTGTGTGGAGTTTCACAGAGGAGCGACTAGTCCTAGTCTCCTTGTGTTTTCCCCCTGTCTAGTGTCCCAGTGACCTGCTTTGCCTTCCTACAGCCATAACGGAGAAGACCCGCTGTTCCTAATCTAGCTGTGTGCCCTCAGCAATTCACTTTTCCTCGTTACTGCCTGTTGCCAACCTTGCTTGTCCTACTGGTTCTGCTTTCCCGCAGCGACTCACCGGCACCTCAGAGAAATCGGAGAGATCAGCACACTCTGTCAGCTAATACTTTTATTTATTTGGGAAAGACTGCCGGCGGAGCATTAATCGGTAACTGTGAGTACTTTGTTTATTTTACCGATTTCTATGTCTAATGTGGTTACGGCTGCACCATGGCAGTTCAACCGCTGCCAGACATTCAAACATGTCACAAGCTGTGCACAGACTGCACATACAGAGCGCACGCAGTCTTACTTGATTCCAGCTCTTCTGCGATGCCTCCATTCTATCTTTATGACGTGTACTCCCTCGCAAGGTTTCCTGCTTTCATGGACATTTCGGAGCACGGTGATGCCGGGAGCCATCCAGCGCAGCGTCACCGGTGCGTGCCGCCATTTTGCGTTTGGAGTATTCTACATGGTTTCCTGCAGTGTCCAGCATGTACTTTACACGCTTTGCCAACCACGACGCTCTTTTCAATAAAGTTTTGTATAGCTGAAGAAGTCTCCGTCATGGTTTCCTGTTGTGCCTTCATCAGCTTCTCTGCTATTCTTCCTACGTGCCGCCATCCTCCCTTCTGTTGTGTACTTTTCCGGGACATTTGTGCAGCGGAGGCGGTAACTGTTTTGAGCATTCTCTCACGTAGCGTTTCGTTTGTTAAAGGACAGTTCTACGCGTGCTTGCCTGCCTTCAGTGACATCCACACCTTGTCATTTGGTGGGAGTTTGCCTGTTTACTACCCCTGCTTGGAGATAAAGATTGCGTCTGCCTATTAACTTTGTATAAGTTTACTAGACTCTTGTCCTAAGCTGAAATTCGCTCTACAACATATTGAAATGCATTTTTAATATGATTTTAGTATTTAATGAATTGCAGGCATGATTACAACTGAGAGTGTCAGATGGCTGGAAATATTCACTTATTTATTATACTATGAATTGTTTTGCCTTTACCTTTGCCTTTGCCTTTGCCCTTAGTTGCACTTCTACTTCTGGAGATTTTGGAGGTTCTACTCTTTGTTTTTTTTTTCCATACATTCTTCGCATGTCAAGGTTTGCGTTGGTGTGTTTTTGGTACCATGTGGAGTCCCTTCCACACATAACATCCCAATTTCTTGTTGGGGGAAGTGCTTATGTTCAGTGTCTGTTTTGATACATCCCACCCCATCTTGATTCGTTTGGGGAAGTGCTGTAGTTTTTGAGTGTAGCGTTATGCTCCTGCTTATGTTCTGTCTACACATCACACCCCATTTTGCATTGGGGGAGTTCTGTACGGGTCGAGTGAAGTTTTGTGTGCTTGCTTAGATTCTGTATAGAGTGTTTTCTACACATCACACCCCATTTTGCGTTGGGGGGAGTTCTTTACGGGTTGAGTGAAGTCTTGTGCGCCTGCTTAGATTCCATGTAGAGTGTTTTCTACACATCACACCCCAGTTTGCGCTGGGGGGAGTTCTGCATTTTCGGTGTGTTGCATTGTGTCGTGTGGTGTGTGCCCACACATTCCAGCCCAGCTTGTGTTGGGGGTAGTGCTTTTATGTAGTTTGCTTCTCCTCTTCTACTGCTTTCCTTTTTGTTGTGAGCTCACCACCTATGCGTTTTGTTGTTTTCGGTGTGGAGTTTGAGTGAAAGGCTGTTTTTCTGTTCCATGTTTCCTGTGCAGCTGCTTTCACCCTTTCTCTGCTTTTTTTTTCTTTGCTTCTTTGGTCTGTTCTCTCCTACACCTTGTTGTTGGCACTCTGGTACTTTCTTCGTGTTTGCCTGGCCAGCTTGCATGATTTTGGTACTTTGGTTTGTTGGTAGTTTTTGGTGTGGGAGTGTGGGTTGTGTTGTGATAAGAAGGGAGATGGTGTATTACCGTGTCTCTTTCTTTCTACTTTATTCTTTCTGCATGATTTCGCCATCATTAATTTTCATGCTACTTTTCAGAACTATGTTTGTGATTTATTTCTTGCATTTGTTCTGATACTGTTCTGAGAGTTCTTGTTTTCCCTTTTAAAGAAAGGAGATGTGTTATACTGCTGCTCAGCCTGGGTGACTGTGTGTGAGAATGTTGGTGAGTGGAATGTTCATGTGTGTGAGTGTGAGTTGGTGGATGGGCTAAGCAGCAGTGAGGCTGCTCCTGGTGGGGCTCTATTTAAGATGTAACATCCATCTTCAATAAACCTACTTGAAACTACTTGGACTGGATCTACTTCATTACAACACAGGGCTTCAGGCCTACCAATATAGGCAGTGAGCTATAACTCCTTTATGCTAAGTTTAAACTCAGATTTTGTGAATGCCGAAAGTAGTAAACCTACTACAAAGTGTAAACTTACTCAAAAGTGTGAATGAGGTCCAGATTTTGTGAATAGTCAAAAGTAGGAGATAAGAAAGCTTTGTAGTACTCATATAAGACCACTAATAGAAGCTCAACACAAATGTAAACTTACATTTAATTTACTTAATACCATATACTGCTAACCGGTGAGTGATGTCAGACATTTTCCTTAATATATGCCCTCAGGCAGGAAGAGAAAGTAAGATATTGTTGTAGTTTTCATTTGTTTGCTTAGAGATGTGATCTCACCCAGCAAAAAATCCATAGTGTTCCTGTGTGTAGGGGACCGAACACTGCCAGGAGAAGGATTCCTCTGTGTGTTTTAGATGAAACTCCAGATAGGTACTCCTTTACTTGCTGGTGTCATCCCTTGCCAGTCCCGGTTGTGGAATGCAAGAGTTAACTAGCAAAAGGCAGTCCTTTATAATGAGTGGCATTCCAGTCACTAAATTTCTGTCCTATGAAAGATCTAAAAACGCGGATGACTGCCAACAAAGTAATGGCTTCATGGAGCTGACCCAACGCTCCTGTTTAGGTCTGCTGCTTAGCGACATGAATCAGAATGTGACCTACAGGTCAACAAAGGAATTCCTGAAGAGGGTTCATCCGAAGCCCCTCAATGTATATTAATGTATGCATATATGTTGTACTCATGTTACTTACAAACGAATGACAGACAGCAAGAGCAGTCTGTAGGTCAGAACTAACAATGTACCTGGGTATATTTTAGGTACATTTTAGTTTTGAGTCTTTTCTATCACATTTGGCCCACTTGACAAATCTACAGTGCACTTTGCATTAATGGAATATTGAAAAGTACTTTCAGTGTTTCATTCAGATTTTTCAAACGTGCGAATATCAGCCGCAAAAAAAAGGTTTTTTTATGGCTTAAATAATAGAACAAGCAGAGGAGGGAATGCCGCTCCTGCAAAATACATACCAGGGTAATTCTATATCACTGTGTTTGTAAAATACAAGCAGGCCAGGCAGTTTTTAAGCAGTGAATGCAAATACTACAATCTTGATACTGAGACAGGCAAACTGGAGCCTTCTAGTTTTCAACAGGGATTCAAGGGTACAATTTGCGTCAAACTTTCTGCACTATTTCCTCTCTGTGTGACAAGACGATAATACCGTAAAGGTTGTTTAAACACAGCACTAATTCCCTTCTGTTCTTCACTTCCCCGTAATGGGTTTTGTAATTCAGGCAGAACGGTGTTTGAGAAGCATGTACTGCAGTATTAGGACACAGTGCTGGGATTACTACCTGTGAGAAAGAAATAGAAGAATTTCTCCAAATCAGTGATGCAATACAAAGTTAGGTTTCTGGGTAGTCTCTACTTCTCTTTCCTGCTCGCTCACACGCACGCAAAATGGCACTCTTTGACTTCAAATGAGATTGTCTATGGGGTTTGAAATGTCAAACAATCCCCTTGAATATTTAAATCACAGAAATATAGCCTCTCTTTTTTCATTAATTCGTTTATTCATGTTGTATATGCCTTAAACTACATAAGCTTAAAAAATTACGAAGTTGTTTATGGGGAGAAAAAAAATTAAAGGTCTTATGGGCACATGCATCAAGGTAGGATTTTGCAAGTCCTTAATTGTCCTTAATTGCGATTATTAAGGAATCGCAATTAGTGACTCGCAAAAGCCTATGCATGTAGGAATCGCTATAAAAATAGCGATTCCTATACATTCCTTAATTGCGACTCGCAAATTGCGAGTTGCAATTAAGGAATGGCTTCCCATTCATTCCTATGGGCGTACAGGCCCATAGGAATGAATGGGAAATTGCATGCGCAATTTGCGAGTACCAATTGGTACTCGCAAATTGTGCATGCAATTTCAAGGGTGCAAGGGTGTCAAAAGGACACCCTGTTGCACCCCTGAAATTGTACTGTGCACCCATGTTGTGCACACACATGCCCCAAGGGCATGTGTGTGTGTGACATGAAACTTTGAAAAATGTACTTTAGTGCATTTTTCAAAGTTTTGCAAATTACCGTTTTTATTTTACGGTAATTTGTGGCCCCAAATAGGGAAATCGCTATTTGAAAGTGCTTTTTGCATTGCATTTAAGGAATCACAATTTGCGATTCCTTAAATGTAATCGCAATTTGGGAAATCGCAAAAAATTGCGATTACCGAAATTGCGCATGCCAAATTGTTTCATGCATCGCAAAAGCCCATTTTGCGATCGCAAACAGCCGATTTTTGCAAATCACACCGTTTGCGATCGCACAAAGCTTTGATGCATGTGCCCCAAAGAGTGATAGAGAACTTTATCAACATATCCACGACAAAGTCAGTTACATATATTCTTCCAAAATAATCAAGATGAAAATGATATAATTTTGCACATAATAAAATGGCATGGATGAAACCCTCAATCTCTTTTTTACAAAAGCGTAATAGCTATTCAGCCCAGGGCTAGATGAAGAAGAAAAACAAATGCAGCAACATGTCCATTCCAAATCTAAGACTTGTTTATATACTGGATCCTGAATTAAATAATGCAATGGTTTGTACCACAGAATATGGTGCCACGGTGCCAAAGAATGCGATGTACATCACATAATTTGATTTTAATTTGGACTGGGCACCGCCAATTTCAAAGCGATTTTCTAAACACATTCTTGGTAATTACATCATCATTAAGTTATTATTCGAAGTTTAACTGATCAGTCCAAATTCAGGAGAGTAAGTATGATCCAAGTGGGTCATGGTTAGTTAGACTGAAATGTTCCACTATCCACCTAGCCAACAACAGGTGAGAGAACGAGAGAACTGAAAGTAGCAGGTTAGGGTGAGCTGCAGTTATAGTACTCAATTTGACACCTTCCAAATCTCTAACCTGTCATCTCAATGGGTATGTACTCTGTTGAGGCAAATTTTCGTCACAAAATGAGGCCTTCCAATATCTCAGTTGCTTTATTAGCCTGAAGAAACCAAATCTAAGCTCCAGGTGTAAGTACTCAAGTAATTCTGGAGTCATGTGCTTTCAGCTAAGGTCTAAAAGAATAAGATTCAAAATTACACCTGAATATTATCACCATTTTAGGCAGTAACGGTATACAATGTTTCTTAGTGTAGATGTAGTAGGCTGTAAGAAATTGGATTATTAGTTAGGAAGGGTGTGGGTCCTTCACGAGTAAAAAGTCAAAAATCTTCCTTTTGCTCATTGCTATGCACTAGTTTATGAATATGTACAATTTGGCAGGTGAAAATACATATGGTGAACCCCACTAACAATTGGCCTTGCAGCAAGCCCTGAACATTAAAACCTCAATGACACCCATAAATAGCACATACGCTAATCTTCGTGTAAAAACTAAAATATATCATTAAAACCCAATTTGAACACCATTAAAATCTCTCTGGATGGTACTGTCTTAAATTGACATTCTTTTACATAATGTTTCTCTCCTGCACGCATTTGACGACAGACGGGGATTATTGCACTGGTTGCTTCACACTTTCACCCTCACAGAGGAGCAGGTGGAGGTCTGCACCAATGCTCCCTGGACCATAGCCCCCCCCCAGGAGTCTTAGATGTTTGAGCACAATAGTGCTCACTGAATCTATCTTCTGCTCAGGGAGGCAGGAAACAATAGCTATGCTGGTTATCAATGTCAGTCAAGGGGAGCTAACCACCTCATGGGCTACTCTGGAGATGTCATAGTACTCCACTGGTCTTGTTGTCAATGCTCATGGGACTATGGAATTCCAAGAGCTTTTTCAGAAGTAGAATGCCAGTGGCTCTCATTTCTCTTGTTTTTCTGGCATTGGTCCAAAGGGTACCGGGTATCCTCTACAGGGGATAGAAATAATGATAAAGAGGGGACTCATGCGTGCCTGTGGCAGTCTCCTCCCCAAACTGTGGGTTTTAAAATATCTAGGACTGTGGCACAACTTAGGCCAGAGCTCAGTTGATTCCTCAGGGCACCGCGTTCTTCTAGGACACTAGGGGAACCAGGTGGTGTATTCTGTCCCTTTCGTAAATCCCATAATGACAGCTTTAAACAATGAGATTTTCTCCTGCCCTCCTGGGCCAATCTTCATGATTTTCAGGTGTAAGAAGCACCCTCATTTTAAAAGTCACCCACCTACATGACAAGTTCACAGAAGATACATGGGATGTCTCCAGTGTCTCCACAAACAGATTTATCCTTCAACTGTACCCCAGAGTATGGTGTAGGACAGCACAACTAGATCTGTTGAAACGTGCAATCAATAATGTCTTCTCTGGTTCTCCTGGGACTTTCTTCATGATTTCTGTGTTGTTTTCCTCTTGATGGGGGCACATAAGACCCATGAGATCTTCACAGGATCCCCCCCAAAGCAGATTTATCCCTCAACTGTACCTCATATGGTGTAGGGGGTTGTAGCACCACTGGCCCTGGAGAGAAATCCTAGTCAGTGGGTGCCAGCTGAAATCAGAATGGTCAATGAGTGGTCAGATGTCCTTGTGTCCATCTTTGCAGTAGGATTCAGGAGTGTTTGAGTCCTGTAGGAAATTGGAGTATTATTTGAGGGAGTGAAAACTCACCTCAAAGAATAACACAGCTCCTTGTCAGGGTGAACCACAAAAATCATTAACTAAACCTGTGCTTATCCCTACGGTAGCTTAGAACAAAAGCAGACAGGCTTAACTTCAAGGTAATGTGTAAAGTATTCATGCAGTACTCAAACAGTATAAAAGGTTCATCCCGGTAGTAAGCTTACCTTTTTGGAGAAAAACTGGTCATCAATGAGTCATCACCAGGGCAAGCAGCAAGGTGGATCTGAAGTGAGGCTCAGCGATGACAGGTTGTTAAAGAGCGGGGTTCCAGTGCAGCGGTTGACGAAGGCAGGAGAGCTCTGAGAGGTAAAGTATGAAGTCTGTGCCCAGGGAGGGCTCAACATCGATGCTTAGCTGCTCGACATCAGTTCCAATGAAGCCCTCTCATTATCGACTTTTCTGGAAGTCAAATGTCCATCGCCTGGGCAAACCAGCAAGCTGAAGCTGACCGGTGATTCGATGTCGGCAGCAATAATGGCAGTCCCGATCTCTAATGGTTCTCCGGGAATAAAGTTGGCAAAAAGTCTCTAAGTCCCATATCTTGCAGTTTGTGGGCAGGAGGGGGTACACATACTAATACCAGCCAAGGGTCTAGGGATGTGGGGAAACTCCTGGCCACTCCCTAACCAATGGGGTAAAAGTTCAGGGCAGGACCCTTATTCCACAGTTCAGAGCTCTCTGTGCCAACCCAGCGGTGTGGCTATAATAATAGGTAAATCCTCCCTTGTATTTACTCCAAAGGAGTTCTGTGGCAGCTCCCCGATCCCACTGTGTTTAGAGCCAAGATAACCAGGAAGACAAAGGGAGGCAGACCTAGGTGTGAGCTACCTCTCCCAATGATAGGGTAGGTACCTTTTGAAGCCAATGAAGGGGCTGGGCACAACCCTCCAGGCCATTCTGCTCAGGGAATAACAACATCTCCCCACACCCAGGTCTTTTGTGCACTCTCTGGAAGCAATACACATAACACCATGGTCATTATTAGTCAGGTGACAATGGACACTGGCAGAAAGGCACATTTGGCTTAGGCAGTAAAAATGCAACTTTCTAAACGTTTCGTTTCTAAAAGAGTGATGCAAATCCAACCTGATCATTAAGTTGGATTTTAAATTACTATTAAAATATGTCCTTGAATTATGATCTAGCTGTTCCCAAACTACAGTTAAGCATTATAAATTGTTATAATGTAGCTCAGTATTTTCTTATGGAGCACCAGCCTTGCCACAGTGAAAAAGTGCTCTGTGGGTTTTTCGCTGCCAGAATACATAAAACATTAAATATACATGTCCTACTTTTTACATACCTTAGAGGTGACATATAAGTATTACAGAGGAAGGTTTAATTTTGACAGGTTGAAATTGCAGCTTGCACAGCACACCCAGGCTGCCGGGGGAGGCCTGGTAACAAGTTACATAGTGCAACTTTAGTGGGCAGCATATTGAGTTTGCAGTCCACAAGCAGCAATTAATTTACAGGCCCTTGATTTATGTAGCACCACAAACTAGAGACTTATAGGCATATGAGATGTGCCAATTAAGTGTATGCCAATGTTGCTATATGTAGGATTCAGGTATATTTTCTCATCCAGCTAGGTATTCTGCCAGTGTATCTCCCCTAGTCCAGAATGCTCTCAAATGTCTCTCCCATGTGCAGACATTTTTAAGTGGGGGTGGAATGCTCCAGAAGGTAGGCACCTCTGCAGAAAATGCTAAGATGGCACATCATTACTTTACACCTGTCCAAACATTCCTTTTGGAAACTCCTTCACCACTACAGTGTGCCAGATAAACACATAAGAATCATCAGTAACTCTTACAAGGGAACGACCTGCAGGATAGTCCATGAAGGAGAAATCATGGTAGCCTTCCAAGTGAGGACTGGAGTCTGCCAGGGTTGTTTGCTCTCACCTGCTGCCCATAGACTGGATCATGAAGACATCCACAGCAAGGAGAAGAAATGGGATCCAGTGGACACCTTGGATGTGGCTCAATGACCTGGACTTTGCAAATGACCTGGACCTGTTCTCCCATGCCCATCTGCAGATACAAGAGAATATCAACAATGTGGTAGCAACATCAGCACAACGTGGCCTCAACATCTACAGAGGAAAAACCAAAATCCTGAATGCTAACACTGCCAGCACAACTGCAGTCACTCTTGCAGTCGATGCACTGGAAGAGGTTGAGGTCTTCACTTACCTGGGCAGTGTCATAGACAGTGGCACAGATGCCAATGTCAAGGCAAGAATTGGCAAAGCATGGACTGCCTTCATTCAGCTAAAGAAGATTTGGAGCTCCAGAGACCTAACATTAAAAACCAAGATCAGGCTTTTTAAAATCAATGTAAAATTGCTCCTTCTATATGGAGCAGAAACTTGTAGGACAACAGTGACAATCAGCAACAAAGTCCAGACCTTCATCAACACCTGTCTGATGAAAATCCTCCAAATATGTTGGCCAGACACTATCGGCAACAAAAACCTATGGCAGCAGACTTTCCAACTCCCTGCTCATGAAGAAACCATGAAATGAGGCTGGGGCTGGATAGGTCACACCCTCTGCAAGCCCACATCAAACACCACCAGGCAAGCCCACACCTGGAACCATCAGAGAAAAGGAAAAGAAGATGGCAAAGAAACACTTGGGGGCATATTCTCAAGGACTTATTGCCGATTTATCGGCACTTTAGCGCAGCAAAAGTGGCGATAGACTCATCGCCCTATTCTCAAGCTGGTGCAAACTGCCGATATCGCCAGTTTACCAGCGATAGCTGCCGCAAAAAACATCGCCACGGATGAGTGCGACAACTAACGCTAATGATATGCAGAGTAGGCGTTCCCGTGCAAAAACATGCGAAAACACTACTTTGCGAGATTCTCAACGACCAGCCAGCTCCGCGATGCGAACCAAGAACAGGTGATAAGGCGCGTTAGCAGCAGGGATTTAACACCTTCCTTTTGCTGGTGTTAAGCAGGACGACTACCTGCAGTATGAAGGGGAGCCCAGCCCAGAGCCACATCTGAAGACCAACAGATGCCGTGGAGACAATGATCATGCAGCTCGGAGAACCAAGAGGGCCACAACACCCACTGCCACCACTCCCAGGCCCCCCGGACCACTCCCCCCGGATTACCACCTAGGCAGTGCAGGACAGCGGACGACCCTAAAACGCACCAGCCCCAGAGACTCAACGCCAGAGGAAGCCATTGGCCAACACAGGCTCAAAAGGACAACCATCTACCGCATCCTGACCCACATTGCCCACAGGCTGACGGTACCAACACAGCGGACAACCCACATCCCCCCGCAGACAAAGCTGCTGGCTGTGCTGCACCTGTTGGCCCCTGGTACCTTCCAACCAACAACTGCCGGAGTCAGAGGAGTCTCACAGCCAGCACCATCAAACTCCCTCACATATGTCATGAATGCATGTCCACAAAAGCAACGGCGGGCCCCTGTATCCGCACCACACGATAGTTCCAATTCGTACTGCACCTGCGCAACCAAACCCAATGCCAGCCGAGCTAGACACCTCCGTGCCCCATGCCCAAGATTGTAGTAACCGAAATGTGGGTGCGCCAGGTCATGAAGTCCAGTAGTCAACAGTAGTGTAAAAACAGAACTTTATTACAAATACACAAACAAACAAAACGAAAAGCTCAGCCAACGCGTTCCATTCCCAACGGGGAACTTCAACAGGGCAACGTGTCTTCAGAAACCTGTGGGAGAAATGGTGACAATGGTCAAACTTCCCTATAGTGACATGCCTATTCTGGTACAGTGTACTGCACTTGGACAAACCGGAATGCTCACAGGCATGATAAACCATGCATGAGAAGACCGTAACAGAACTACGTGTGGCCGTAACCGTCGTAGGAATGAAGAGGAAGGTAACGACCACACGAACTGCTGTTACGGTCACATCATGCAGGACTCATCATACCTGAAAGCATCACGGTGTGTGTCAGCTCGATACCCCTGCCCCTCACTCCCCCCACACTGCGCAGGAACATCTTTAGACCACGCAAGGAAACTACGCCATAGCTGGCGTCACACACGTGTTGGGGCAATTCACAGCACATGTGTATGACTAGTGCCCCCTGCCGACACTGCACACAATCACCGCAACAGCAACCACACGCATGCTATCACTGTGCATACAGAAGTGGATCACCGTGGCCTGTCCACCAATGTCGTCGCAAATCCCCAGGCAGTGTGCATGATCCCCACATGTCCGCAAGTCCGCCACCAACCAGCGCTTTGAGGATGGCTCAATGGAAATGCACTGCCCATCGGCAAGTACCAACTGAACACACCACACACCTCAACTCCACAATCCCCCAAATCACAACTGTGGGAATGCACACGTCACCAATCCACCACCAAAGTGACTACTGGATGTGTCTCAGTCTCTGCCACAACCTAGCCATAGGCCTACACACACGTGGCCGACCACCTTCAACGTGCACATTCACACTGGAGACGAGGTGGCTACATCCCAAACCAACCTGCGCACATCACGATCATCGAATGCAGGGTCGTTTCAGCAAGGGCGGCGCTCCCCACCCAGCCACGAGTCTGCCGCCGTGACAGGTGGTGCCTGCGCGATCCTGGGCGCCTGATGCACCCCAGCCCTGGTCCCCAGACCGGTCCTCTGCCCAGCGATGACTGGCCGCCCCTGCGCACCCTGGCCTCAATGCTCACCTGCCGCCACCGGTATGCCTCCAAGAGGGCCCACCACGTGCCGGTGCATCCTCCTCAGCCGATCGCTGGATTCCACGCCACAGGCCCCCAGCGCACCCTGCGGCACTGCACCACGGAGTCATGTGTGTGCTGACTGCTGCCTGCGCGTACACTGCGGTCCAGCAGGGCACACTGTTCAATTTGAGTCTTGATTCGCTGGACGCCGTATCGAGGTCAACGCATCATCGCAGGCTGCACACCCGCTCAGCTCTTCAGGTGCCACTGACCCTGTGCAACGCAAGACATCGCCACGTGGCAGTAGGCCCGTGCCGGCCGCAGTGCAGCGGGTGCCACCAACTCAGTGCACCGCAAGTCATCGTCCCGTGGCGGTAGGCCCGTGCCGGCCGCAGTGCAGCGGGTGCCACCAACTCACTGCGCCACAAGTCATGGACCCTTCATGATTGGGTCGCGTGGTGCGGACGCCATCATGTCGTCTCTGGCAGTGGGGAATGTGACGTGCAAGGCCCCTTTTATTGGCAGGGCCACATGTCCTGTGACGCCTGTGCTGGAAGGGTGTGGTGTGGGTGTGAACCAGCCCTCAGGGAGTGGCTGTGGCATTCTGACAACTAGACCAGTGATCAGCAGATCACTACAAGGAAGACCTGGGACATGTAGCTTTGTCGCCCCCCCCTCTGAGCGTAAGCGGAGTGGAGTGGACTGGCCTGGCGTATGGCAGGCCAGCGTAGGGGTGGGAACAACGAGCCCAGGGCTCTGGACGTGCTTCAGTTCTGGGCTGGACATGGAAGTAACTGATGCTTGTGTCTCTGTTGTAGTGTCTACGCCACCCGGACCGCAATCGGCAATGTTGCACCCTGTGACTCAAGTCCCACTACATGAGCAACATGGACGTAAGGGGAATCACTGACCCTACATTCATCCATACTCTCATACTTGAATGATCAAAGGCATGACACATCTGTGCGATTCTGAATGTTTAATTCACATCCAGTGGAGTGTTGCAGCGGGAGCAGTACAGGGTCATGCAAACCCCACTTCACATTATTGGCCCATGGAGGGCCAGCCAGAGTCCTTCAGGGAATGACAAGTACATCGGAAGAGGAAGAGTTCAGTCCGCAGTCTGATCGCTGTGTCATTGGTAACCAAACAGAAAATGGCAGTCCATGTCGAGGTCCAAGGTGAGTGTCATAGAGTGTATCGGGGGACAGTGGAAGGTGATGATGCAAAGGGCCGAACCAAGCAGAAACAGGCCATATGGCGGAGATGAATGCTACTGCCTCTTCCTTACCAGTAAGGTTGATTCACCCGCATCTTCGTCCTCTGATGTCACATGTGCCTCACACGTGGGTGGTGGTGGATTGCCTGCCGCACTGTGAGGCACTGACACATCAGGGGGCGGAGATGTGGATGTAGAAGCAGCAGCAGCATTCATCTGCTCAAGGCCTTGAGGCAGCAATGCCATGACAATGTGCTGCAGGGCATAGAAGTTCCCAGCCACATCTCGCTGGTGTGCAGCCGTGGCAGCCATTCTTTCCGCCATCATCCGCTCCATGTTCTCCATGAGCCCCCGCATGTGTCCCAA
Source organism: Calotriton arnoldi (assembly GCA_963921515.1). Classification (NCBI taxonomy): domain Eukaryota; kingdom Metazoa; phylum Chordata; class Amphibia; order Caudata; family Salamandridae; genus Calotriton; species Calotriton arnoldi. Next base: position 997,449 of record CAWUFW010003240.1, read on the forward strand.
CTCCCAGCTGACATTGCTGGAGCCACTCTGACTGGACAGATGTTCTTGTCTCAGTATCATGACTCCAGCGATGTCAGCCATGGATCGTTGGAGAGCATGGAGCGGACAGTGGGTGTCCATTAGGGACTGTAACGCAACTGGTGCTATGTAAAGCGCTCTGATACTCGATTTCAAGTTCGCGCTATATAAAACTCCGTAAAAGGAACAAAAAAGAAACTGTGGCTGCCACAAGAGGGAAACGCTGAAAATACCCTCCAATAAAGACATGATTACCACTAATAAAAATGAGAGGCCTGTCAACTATTATGTTTCAAACCTTCCATCCAATGCATGTCATATGGACATCATCACAGCAGATCTTGCCTCGCCGCCTATCAAATTAGATGTCCAGCTGCAAGAGTTCAAAAAGGATATTGCAGCTTTATGCATTGACTATTCAAAGGCCTCGCTATAATCTTGACCATTCACTTCAAAAGGCAGAAACACGATTAGATCAGCTGGAAACCAAACTGGTGTACGGATATGAACTAGGCCTGGGCGGAGCTTGCGGAGTTTCACTGCAGAATTCCACAGTTACTGAAAAGCTCCGCCAAGTTCCGCGGAGTTCTACGAGCGAATCGAGTTGTATTAGTCTCCTCTTTAAGTGACCACTGTGATGTGTATATATACCCCTAAGAGGTCACTGGTGTTGGTGACTCATGTTTCTGCCTTCAAGAGTGATTGCTAAAGAAACTGTTATCTGCAGTGAATTCTTAGTGAGATCATACAAATGCACTTTTCTCTTTATTTTAGTGTCTTTCTTGTTGTGTCACTCGAGGACACGGCGCTCAAGGTGCGCTCACAAACAGCAAATAATTTTGTCATCAGACGCTGAGCAGAGGCTCGCGGCTCCCTTAGTGACTGCTTATTACACAGGCAGCGAGTCCTTGCCATTTAAGGACATAGGCGCAGAAACGCTCCCCGTCATTTCAAGTACAGCTCTTCACAAGTGCAATGCTTGGCGTTTGGCAACCCAGCACGCGGGATATGAGTACATACTCTCTGCTCATCTACTTTCAGCTGTGAAGAGTTCTGCAGTGGGAGAATGCATTTGTGGGGTGTCAGAAATCACCTTAGTGTGCAGGAGGAAGGCTCCAACACAGCCACCATTCACAATCCTAGCTTGCAAATAAGTTCATGTGGCCTGGATCTCTTATTATTTTCAGTTGGAGGGGACAGCATCGTGGAGGTCCTTGTGAGTTCACAGAGACAAGAAGGAAAGGAGACACTGTCAGCTTCAGTGGTGCTTCTAGAACTGAACAGTCCCGGAGAGATTTTTGGAGACCCTCATCATGATGCTACATTTTGTTCCACACCTGTCTTTACACAAGTACACAAACCTTGCACAAACTCTTACCATTACTGGTTCCTAGCGCGACATTTCTTTCTTCACAGGTGAAAATGCGTAGTTTGAGCTCTAACTGGACAAGTACTGGGGAGAGACAGTCTAGAGCTTGTCTACTTCCACAGATGCTCCACCAAAGAAACGAAGAGTAGAAGCGAGATCAAAAAATTCGACTTGCCCTGTCTCCCTCAATCACAATGAGGTCTGTCCTTGCACCAGTCCTTCCTGCATCAAAGAGGCAGAGTCAAAAAAAATGTTGTGGATAACGTGCATGCACAACAAGGTGCCTTGATTCCAAAAATAGACTTCATCTCTCTGCCCGTGCTCCCAAGAGCTACCCATTCAAGAGCTCATACTCAGAAACCTGATACTGGTCTGAGGCACATGCTCAGAGAGAGGTGAAGAGCTCCTGTGCTACCGTTGAGGCTGTCTAAGCATGGGACTTGCAGGCTACACTAATAATGAGAAAAGTAAAACTACAAGTACCAGAAAAAAAACACATGGCCTGGCCCCCTCATGATAGTAGGCATATTGGAAGCGAGAGGGCTCGTAGGGAAAAATAGAGACAGAAACAGGTAGGAGAGACTTAAGCCCAGTGGGAAAGAAAGACTCAATTAATGAGGAGGGGAAGATGGAAGAGAGAAATGTAGCGGAAGAGAGAGAGAGTTTATGTAAGAAGGAAAACGCCGGGTGGAAGAGATGGGATGCAAAGGTGCTAAGGGACCCATATTATGTGTGACAACATCAACCAGGCCTGACTTCCACCAAGCACCGCCTTGCATTCAGGGACTTGTATTCCCACAATTACAAAAGGAGGCTTGCAACTGCAAGCCAGTCAATTAAAAGTGATAGAGAATTTAAAAAACATGATTGAGTCAGGTGTAACATATGGCATGGAGACCTTGGTAGACCTGCTAAAGGAAGAAATAGTTGGCAGGCTGTCTCATTTCTGGCTGCCCTTTCTGTATTTACACTTTGATCTTTGGCTTTATTAATCAGGCAGCGTCTGAAACTGCCCTTTACCTGCACCCTCACGCCAATGCCAGCACAAGCTTCCGCCAGAAAGCCTGTGTACGCCGAGGTGAGACTGAGGTGTCAGTTACGACGGTGCCAGGGTACACTTTCAACGAGCATAATAAATACAGACTACAGACTAAACATATTTAAACTTGTGACCTCTCCTCATACACAGAACTCTGCTTTCAATTTCAGCACATTAACCCGAGCCCTCAACCACCTTACTGGGTTTGGTCCACGTGACTTTGAAGTTTTACACAGATTTCCGCATCGGGCACATTATCCCCCTTAGCCATGTTACAGAAGTTGTGCCCTGCAACAGGAAAGTTACATTAACATGCATTGGGAGGAGTGGGCATGCCGGTAAACTCTGCCATGCAGAAGTCAGCAGAGTTTTTGCTGTACTCCGTGCTCCAAGTGGAGCGTGGAATGGCAAAACTCAACGAACTCTGCTGAAGGAAGGGGAGTTTGGTGCCCATCCCTAATATAAACATAATGAGCTAGCAAGCAGAGGGTTACACTCAAGACACAATACAGCATGGTCTTTAAAAAGGTGGAGGGTTGCGAAAATCGCTCATGTCGTAACAATGTTAGGATCACAGGCCTAAGCACTACTGTGAGTAATTCTGACTTAGAAAAACATGTTCAGCCCTGCTCCAACACCTTCTTAAGGCATCAGAAGATTACAAAATAATTTTGGATCACCCCCAAAAAGTTTTTTCTATCTTTCAGCAATCACACTTCTATCTTTCAGCAGTGGTGGATGGTGGCATTTAAAAGTGGTGGGCTTAAAGGTTTCTAAGTGGTGCATCGTGAGCAGAGCAAGCGAGCATGACTGTCATAAGTGGGTTCGGGGAGTTTCTCTCCCCGAAAAAACTTTTTAATAAACAGTGGGCAAATGGTGCGTTTTAAAGCAAATATGACAAAGCAAGACGGTTCATAAAGCAATTATGAAACAGCAGACTTAAAATATTGACCAGAGAGCATAAAGTACCCACTCTGAGTAAGTATGCTAGTGTGCAGCCAGGTTTAAAAGCATGTCTTTTAATTCTAAGTTCTGCCCTTCTGAAAACACTTTCAAAAATGAAAAACGTTTTCAAGGCACAGTGTCAAACAAATAAACATCATTGCTCTTTTACCAGCATATTGCCATTCTACAGCAAAAAATAACACCACCCCTTTGAGAAAATGCTTTAATTTAAGATCATATAGTTTGAGAAACAGTGACCAGTAACATGAATAGGGGAAGATGCAAGAAGTTAGGGCTCATGTACATGATGGGCTGTTCACTTCAGTGCTAACTCAATTATCATTCTTCTATTCTATTTTTTGAAAGTACTCTAATTGCTTGGCAAGTAAGCAGAAACTTCAGCATGTTATATTTTATTATCTGCATAATTTATCAGTTATACAGATGATGTCTTCTATGACTACGTGCTACAGATGAAGCTGCACAGCACATCTGCAGTGCTAACTACCTGGCAGACTAGTGTGCTTTAACGGCAAGGCTGGGGTAGGTTTTCATTTCCCAATGTTTAGTCTACAGCAGAGCAGACTAGAGCCCGAGGCCATTTGTCATGCCTTCTGTTAGAGGCCCCTGTTTATTTTGTCATGACAATCCCAGACCATCCAGAACACCGCGGCCAGACTCGTCCTCGGCATCCCACGCCATGATCACATCACCCAACACCTGCAAGAGCTCCACTGGCTCCCCGTCGAGAAGAGAGTAACTTTCAAGCTACTCACCCATGCCTACAAATCTCTCCATAACACCGGACCCAATTACCTCAACAAAAGAGTCTCCTTCCATGTACCCAAAGGAAACCTCTGCTTCGCCGACCTCGCCCTAGCAGAAACCCTGTGCATCTGCAACACCAGAGCGGGTGGAAGAGCCTTCTCCTACGTCACGGCTAAGGCCTGGAACAAGCTCTCAGTCAACATCAGACGTTCCCCTACTCTGCACGCCTTCAGGAAGAGCCTCAAGACCTGGCTCTTCGGCTGACTCAAAGCTGCACCCCCCCCACCCCAGCGCCTTGAGTCCCTCATGGGTGAGTAGCGCACTTCACAATTCCCTGATTGATTGATTGATTGGTGAGGCAGCTGTGCTGCCATTTTTAAGTCATGTGATAGCTGATTAGTGCTCTTGCTGACGCGTGCAATAAGTAATAGGTGTCCTAGTGTTCATCAGGCGAAATGGCACAGGAAACCAGATCAATACAGAGTAAAAGGCCACTTTATTAGGACAGGTATGCAGTTTTGAAAATCATTAACATTTACAGATTTAAATTAATCGCCTCACTAATACAATGACCAAAACCTAACCCCCCACCATTAAGCTACCCCAACAATAAAAATCCCCCAAACAAATTCATCCAATGCCAGTGGCGGCTGGTGAGGTTTGTGAGCGGTGAGGCTGGGCTTGTTCGGCGGGTCAGGGTGCACAGCATTTTTTCTGGGGGGGGGGGTTAGTCGCCATTGCCTGTGCAAATCTAATTTACCAAAAATGCAATAAAAATATGATTTTCCGTGCCATTTGTAAAAATAAAAGAACAAAAAGCTGTAGCTTTCATAGGCCTGGCTTGTTAGGCAAGCCTGACTTCCTTCTTCCAAATGTGAGCTTCATCCCTGGTCAGGCTCAAAGCACAGGTGCTTCATTAGAGCAACCAGCTAGACAACCTACCGGCGAGGTGCATGGCCAAGACTCCAGCTTCTTGTGGGATGAACCTCCTCCCAACGTCCTCACTGAGCACCTCTTGAAATTAGGAATCCTCAAATTTCTCTTTGCTCCTACTCCCTTTTCAGCTTTGGAAACAGATAAATGTATCTAGTAGAGAGAGGCTGCATCAAAGGTTTGACTGCATAGACAGCCAGGAGAGTGAAGAGGGAGAAGTTTCATGACTCCCAGAAAATCTTCCTGGCCTCGCTAGTATCTCTTGAAAGGTGTGCCACCATCCACATCTTGCACCTCTTTCTCTCTCCTGCCCTCTCTTGCTTTCTCTTCACAATACATCCTTGCCCTCACTTCCTACCTGATAGACAGATGCCCAAGAAGAAGCTGCTCATAGTTCACTTCTGCTCTGCCCTCTACTGTATGAGTGCTTTGGTGGAAGACCAGAACATCTTCAAGGCTCCTTCTTCATTGGGACTGCATGTTTGCCTTCTTTACTCGTAGCCCTCATTTCCATCTCTATCTCTTTCCCATCACTCGGTATCTGTCCCCACTCCCCTCGTCCCTCTGTGGTGACACAATGGTGATGTAAAGCACTGAGTAAATAAGCACTATATTATAACATAAGCTCATATACAGAAAGTCCCATATGTAAACAGAAAAAAGATTGTTTATGCTAATAAACCTATACATCTATACACAGAGAGACAGATAGATAAGGCAAAACAAACATTTGTACATATGTGTGTTGGATGTGCATGCATGCGTGCACATATATACACATGGTACACATCCATTAATGCACATGTGTATATACAATAAGCGTATAGGTGTACTGATACGGGCACACAAGTGTGTGTGTTTGTCAGTGTTCATCTGAAAGAGAGTCTCAGAAATACTGCATGCACATTTGCATGCATTAAGCGCTACCAGCCATTCAAGTCTTATGAAACATCTGCTTTGAGAGCGAAGCACGCTACTCCACTTCACATTAGATTGGTTTAAAAACTATTTCTGCATTTCACAGCATTCTGCAAGCAAATAATTTTATGTGGTACAATAGTACCATTCAACCCTCTCTTAACCAGCTGCCTAGCTCACAAGTGGCATAGTACTCGCACATTCAATCAATCAATCAATCACGGCATTTATAGAGCGCGCTACTCACCCGGGAGGGTCTCAAGGCGCTGGGGGAGGGGGTAAGTTACTGCTCGAACAGCCAGGTCTTGAGCTGCTTCCTGAAGGAGAGATGGTCCTGGGTTCGCCGAAGGTGAGTGGGGAGGGAGTTCCAGGTCTTGGCTGCCAGGTAGGAGAAGGATCTTCCTCCGGCGGTGGCTCTGCGGATGCGTGGTACGGTGGCGAGGGCGTGGCTGGTTGATCGTAGCTGGCGGGTGGGCGTGTAGAAGGTCATGCGGTCGTTGAGGTACTTGGGGCCCAGGTCGTGGAGGGCCTTGTGTGCGTGGGTGAGGAGTCTGAACGTGATTCTCTTGCTGACGGGGAGCCAGTGCAGGTCTTTCAGGTGTCCGGTGATGTGGCTGTGTCGGGGGATGTCCAGGATGAGTCGTGCGGAGGCGTTCTGGATGCGCTGGAGTCTTTTTGAAGTTTGGCTGTGGTTCCGGCGTAGAGGGTGTTCCCATAGTCCAGTCGGCTGGTGACGAGTGCCTGGGTGACGGTCTTCCTGGTTTCAGTGGGGATCCATCTGAAGATCTTGCGGAGCATGCGCAGGAGTGTTGAAGCACGAAGATGAGACGGCGTTGACTTGTCTGGTCATCGACAGGGAGGAGTCCAGGATGAAGCCCAGGTTGCGTGCGTGGTCCGTTGGCTTGGGCGCGGTGCCCAGGGCCGGGGGCCACCAAGAGTCGCCCCAGGCGGAGGGTGATGAGCCCAGGATGAGGACTTCCGTCTTGTCTGAGTTCAGTTTAAGGCGGCTGTTCCTCATCCAGTCGGCGACGTCTCTCATCCCGTCGTGTAGGTTGGCTCTGGCGGTGGTGGGGTCGTTGGTGAGGGAGAGGATCAGCTGGGTGTCGTCGGCGTAGGAGATGATGTTGAGGTTGTGTTGGCGTGCGATGGCTGCGAGGGGGCTCATGTAGACGTTGAAGAGGGTTGGACTGAGTGAAGATCCTTGTGGAACGCCGCAGATGACTTCGGTGGCCTCGGATCTGAACGGGGGAGGCGGACTCTCTGGGTTCTTCCGGCGAGGAACGAGATGATCCATTCCAGTGCTTTCTCTCGGATTCCGATGTTGCTGAGGCGCTTCACTAGGGTGTGGTGGCAGACGGTGTCGAACGCCGCGGAGAGGTCCAAGAGGATGAGGGCTGCTGTTTCCCCGTTGTCGGTTAGGGTTCTGATGTCGTCGGTGGCTGCGATAAGGGCGGTCTCGGTGCTGTGGTTGGCCCGAAACCCGGACTGCGAGGGGTCGAGGGATCCATTCGTCTCGAGGAAGGCGGCAAGCTGTCTGTTGACGGTCTTCTCGATGACTTTGGCCGGAAACGGAAGGAGCGAGATGGGACGGTAGTTCTTGAGGTCGGTGGGGTCCGCCGTTGGTTTCTTCAGGAGGGCGGTAAGCTCGGCGTGCTTCCAGCTCTCCGGGAAGGTGGCGGTGTGGAAGGAGGAGTTGATGATGTCCCGGAGATGGGGTGCGATGGTGGCGTCGGCTTTGTTGAAGACGTGGTGTGGGCAGGGGTCGGTTGGTGATCCGGAGTGGATGGAGTTCATCGTGCGGGTGGTGTCTTCGGTGCTGATCGGGGTCCAGTTGCAGAGGGTGGTGGTGGCGGGCGTTGGTTCGGCGGTAGGGTGCGTGGTCTGTGCGTCGAAGCTGTTATGTATGTCGGTGATCTTGTGGTGGAAGAACGCGGCGAGTGAGTTGCAGAGGTCTTGCGAGGGGGTGATGTCGTTGTTTCCGGCGCTGGGGTTGGAGAACTCTTTGACGATGCTGAAAAGTTCCTTGCTGTCGTGGGCGTTGTTGTCCAGTCGTTCTTTGAGTGCCGACTTCTTGGTGGCACGGATCAGCTGGTGGTGTTTGCGGGTGGCGTGCTTGAGGGCGGTCCTGTTGTCTGTGGTCTGGTCGAGTCGCCAGGCTTTCTCGAGAGTGCAGCAGTTCTTCTTGGATTCCTTGAGTTCGTTGGTGAACCAAGGGGTTTTCTTGCTTCCGGGTCTGCTGGGACATTCCACCTCACAATTCACATACTCATGCAACTGACACACGCAACAAATACCTCACACCCACCTATCACACATGTGCCTCAAGCACATATACTGACTTTCTGCAGCTTTCTCCTGCCGGAACACATATGTGCAATCTTGGTGTAAACTTCACACTATGAAGTGCCTCATCTGGGTATTTACTATTTACCCCAGAAACAAGAAACGGGGCGAAGCTGCAGGTATGCAGATTTCTAATATGCAGGGCACCCTGATACAAGGTGTAAAGGAGACCTTACATTACAATTTACAAGCCCTGACCACATTTTCTGTAATTTGTTTATTTATTTTCCGTTATTGATGTAACACGTGCAGGAGCGTAGCACAGAGAGGCAGGGTGCTTCACAACAGGGTAGCAATATTGGCACAGTGCAGGGAATAACCAATTTCTATTCTCATGTGGAGTTTTTATCAATAAATTTACAGGCAGTGCTTTAAATGGGCCGGTACTCACCGGTACTGAGTACTGGCACTTTTTCATTTTCTCCCCTTGAGTACCAGCACTTTTCCTAGAACGAAGAGAGTACCGGTACTCATGGGACCTGACTTCAACCCAGGCAGCGCTCCTTTCATCCCTCAACCTTTAACGAGCACTGTAGGGAATTAATCACGGGCGCTCTTGTCACCAGGACCCAGCGTGAGCTGCTTTGGAAGTCATCAGAGCAGGTGTGTGTCTGCAGAGTGGTTATCTTATCCATTGTTCTTTCACAGTGGGGCTGAGAGGGGGCTGTAAAATCAAATGGGTGGCGGTGGGACGCACTGTTCAGGATTGAATAATCCGTGGACAGAACAAAAGAACGTTTGCTAATGCTTTCACCATGGGCACACATCTGAATTGCCTACCACACATGTGAATTGCCTACTTGCCTACTGCTGCTTTCTGTGTTTTTCTGTTGTTGAAAATGTTAGTTATCACTGACCAGCAGCGTTTCATTTAAAAGTGGGTTTATGGCTGTGGGAGTGATGTCCACTGAGTGTTATCTAACAGAGGCACATTAAGCGCACCCGAGGACAGGCGCCAGCTGGCCTGCCCGTCTCGGCCTCGGACCCCTCCCGGGTACAGGCCTCGCTGGCCTGCCCTGGGTGTATGATCCACCGGAGGGCACCGTTCTTCAGCCCAAGTGCTTCACTGGCTACCATTACAACTTGATCTATATTTTCAGAGTCCCTCTTCATTCTAAAACTCTATCGTGTTGTGAAATGTGTTATTTCTGTAAAGTATAATAATGCCTTATACGAGTAACAGTAACTCCTTCCAGAATGAGTACACTCACGTAGAGGGACGACGAGGCACGGCTTTCGAAATTACGAAACGTGTTTCTTTACATCGGATAAGTGCCAAGTGTTTGTGTACGTGGTTGAGAAAACAAGTAGATGCTGGAGGAAGCACTGAACTCTGGCTGCTGTTTCAGAATGAGTCACAGGAATGAACACAGCTCACTCGGAAGAACACACTCTTCGGATACCCTTCAATTTTACTAACATTTTTTTGAAAACAAATGTTCATGAAATGCTCGATTTCACTGTTGCACAAATAAAACACACACTCCACAAATAGACACGCACCGTAGGCAAACACAGTAGTGACGCACACAACACAGTAACGGATACATGCACACAAACCATAATGCACAGACACGGATGAGTACATACTGCACAGATGTGCACCAAAGATTCATGCCCAAGCACGCACACGCAAACACTTGCGAAAACCACAAGCACGGACACAAAGCACACACATTCCATCGGTAGACACACACACAACATGCACACATACAATTAAACACATACCAAACGCATACGAACTCACAAAAGAAACTATGGAGCTTCTACTGGTCACCTTACAGTATCTTGCTGCGCCTTTCTTCACAGCATAACATTTGATGACGTCACATTTCCTTTATGGTTATCTTGATAAATAACTACCACGTATAGTGTGTGCTGTACAAACTGAGCAAAAGACACACAATTGATGGACGGAATGCAGAACAAATCAAAACATTACCGTTTTTGTTGCATAGAGCCTTGTGTTACCTGCAGGTCAAAAGTTAAGATCCTTGTAATATAGCTTAGTGAGTTATGACCCTGCAGCAAGGACCTGCCTGCAAACAAGAAGGCATATATTTAGAACCTCGCTGTTATTTCCTCAATCTTTTCTTATTTTAAGGATGCTAAAAAAGGCTACTTTGGGTAGTAATAAACACTTATCAGTAAGTGCCATATATATAGTTATTAGTGAGATAACTAATGGACAGATACATCCGACATTCTAACAATGCATGCAGATTTTGACCATACAACCTTGGCAAAGTCAAAAAGCTAACCCCGCCCCTTGTCCCACCTTAGCACCTCCCTAAACTCCGCCCACTGCTCCTTTTGGTGAGTACCTGCACTTATTTTTTTCCATTTAAAGCACTGTTTACAGGGTATGAAAAAACAGCATTGACAAAGATAAAATTTCACTTTGTGCTGAAGCAGAATATGTGACATATATTCAGGAGTTTTTGAGTGGGATCACTTTACATGTGATGCATATGCATACCGTATTCTGTGCACAGTGAAGTCCTCTCATAAGCCAACCTAGGCATGTACAATTTATAGCTAACATCAGCTGGTTCAGACTCGCCCACTACCCGTAAACATATTCCCACCACTTCATTCAAAGAGGCAGACGGGCCCAGCTGGCATTTTTTTAAGCTCACCTCGACCTTGTATATACGCTGTCCCTGTTTCTGGCCTCCCATTTTAACTCCTCACGCTGTGTAATAAATTATTCTGCTTCTGGAGCGTCCCAGTTGTCTCGGTCTCACTGACCTTGTTCCCCCATTGGCACTGTCGCCACTTTAGCTGGCCTGGCAGTAAATAAATCAAGTGTCTGAACAGACACTCGCAAGCCCGTGCTACAATGGAGTCCAGGATTAATAAAGGTGGGAAGCAGTCACAGTCGAGTCTGCACAGTGTGTCTTACCCCACCCTTTCCCAACTCATCACAGGGTGAGTCCCACCCCACCCTATGACGAGTTGGGAAAGGGTGGGGTGACAATGCTCTCCACTCCCTGATTGACGTGGAGGCTTAGCTCTACAGGGCTTGCGTCTGAAACGCCCAGGGCTAACTTTACCTCCACGTCATCAGGGGGTGGAGACTGTGCCTTGATGCTAGGTGTTTGCTGAGCTGATGACATCACAGACCTTAGGGCTGAGAGGTTGTCAGCCCGGTAAATACTCTCTAGACTTTGGTCCCGCCCAACAGGGGAGCAACTTGCAAGTTTAGGAAAAGCGGCGCGCCGTGACCCATCAGGGTCATAACATAACAGTGAGTGGCAGCCTGGCAGACAGTGTTATATACAGAATCCCCCCCACTTTTCAAGTTTCTGTTTCTATGTCCAAATACAAGTTTTTTTGTTGTTTTTTAAATGCAGATTTAGCATTGCACATTTCTTTCTTTTACACTGTGAAAGTAAAGGGGGCGTAGCCCCTACGCCCTCGCACAGAAACTGTTGCTGTCCAATGCCAATCTTCCCCATCCTTTTATCCACTCAGCCCTCGCCCCGTGTGTCCCCTCAGTCAAAGCCTACTCTGCAATGCCCCCAACCCTTCCACCCTGTGGCGAGCGCCTCCATTTCTGCCACCTGTCCTAAGAAACAACCTGAAAGCCCCAGAATTGCAGACCCCCCAAAAGTGAAAAATATTTTAAAGAACAACCAATTGAAAGAGGGAGGGAGGGACAAACAACAAAAAACACCCAAAGACGAAAGGACCAAAGCATCGAATGACACAAATTCAAAAATTTCTACCAACTGATGATAAAAACCCTGCACCCAGTGTAACAAGGACCAATGGGCACTACCCAAAGGGCCTGGCCTGAACATTCACCCGAAGCTGCCCGGGGGTGGACATCCTGCGGATGCCACACCCAGGAGCCCTCATCGGGCGAAATGGCACAGGAAACCAGACCAATATAGAGTAAAAGCCTGCTTTATTAGGACAGGTATGCAGTTTTGAAACTCATTAACATTTACAGATTTAAATTGATCTCATCACTAATACAATGAAAAAACCTAACCCAAACAAATTCATCCACTTCCAATCTTCCCCATCCTTTCATCCACTCACTTTCACATGTGATCCAACCCTCACCCCCTGTGTCCCCTCTGCCAAAGCCTACAATGCAATGCCCCCAACCCTTCTGGCCTGTGGCGCGCTCCTCCATTTCTGCCACCAGGAAAAAAACCCTGACAAGGTGTTTTTCCTCCCCCCGCAACATGTTATGTAGAAGCAAGGTAAACAACCCCTCAATACTGAAACTGTCGCCAAAACAGGATGCCCTCCACACAAGCAGTGCTACAAAAAAGTACCGTTGCTAAACAGCCCACTTGGTAAACACCACCTTTTAAGGGCTAATGTCAACGCTTCTTTTTCTCAGATTTCAAGCAGATACAACTCATTTTCCACAAATGAAAGGTGAACCCCATCCTGGCAAAAACACTGAAAATCCAGTTTTTTGATGTACATGTGCTCTAACCACCCTATGCCTTACGTTCACAAAAACGCTGCTGCTCCCTCTTAACTTTTCGCCTCGCTTTTTCAACTGCTGTGAACTTTACCGCTCCTCGCCAAATTCTTTGAGGCACCAAAAGCTGTCAATATTATTTTAGAACTGACCAAGATGCACCTACGAGCTCAAAGTCTTTCTTCATTTCTTTTATCAAGCCTAAACCTGATAGTTGAATAAGATCATTCTCACCCATATATAAAAGTAAAATGCCAGAGAACACTCAAACCAATTCCAAATTAGACAGGCAAGGCAACAATTGACCCCATTTCATAACCCCCCTACCCCACCAGTCAATTTTAATCTCATCACTACGGAAACCAAGATTCTTTCCAAAAGGTCGATATTCAGTCTGTTTCACTGCCCATTTAATAAAAGAATGCCCGACGATCCAAATGGAAAAGAAAGACACCAGGGGACCAGCTACACGACCTAGAATAAAAAACAAGAGTTAACACCAACATAAAGGTTATGCATCCTCAATATCCCTGATATAACACATGCAACAATCAGAAGACCAACGTCCTAAACTCTTAACCTAATTCAAAGAAACACCCAACCTCAATGCTTCAGAAGCAGCGCCAATTCTAAAGGTATGAGTGCCAAACCGGAAAGGTTCTTCACCAATTTGACATAACACTTTCCTCATGACCCCCATAACCTGAGATGTAAGAAGTTTAGAACCTTCCTGATGAACAAAAACAAAATCAGAAAATGCCCCCCTTTTTTGATCTGAATGCTTGCCAAACTGCAACTGGACACACAAAACCTCCCACTTTGTTTAACAAAATCTTCGCCCCTTTACCTCTCTGGTTAGTTTTAGATTTCTCTAAAAAGACGTGAATAGACTCACCAATAAAAGCAGCATTGTCAACCTTCAAACCCCCTTACTTACCACTTACCAAAAGTTCAGAAATTCTAAATGTACACAAAAATAGCCAACACATGCATAACTGAAACAGCAAAGTATCAAAAAGAGAAAAGCATATAAAAGGGAGGCTCTTTACCATGCACAACAACAACCGCAAGGAGTTGAGATCCCTAACAAAACTGCTTTTTTTTTTTTTCTTTGGCCCAGCCTTGCAACATTCTCCTACCCATTTCACCTGCAGGATGCTCATACCCTCCAGAAAAATGTTCCATAAAACTCAAACCAACTAACTTGCCAGGTATTGTGGTGTCAGAAATGTTTCTATCTATGTTATTCATAATGAAACCAAGAACATCATCTGTACTCAACATGAGGACTTGCTCGTCTTGACTTCTACAAGCCTACCTCAACTGTAAAAATTCTTCCCACGCTCTCCTATAAGATGACCTAGTACTTACTGCCAAAGATTTTTCAACTAGTTCAAGCATACTCAGTCCCCTAGTTGCCATACCTCTTCCGGCACTACTGTTTTCTACAGATCTTCTCCGGGCGCCAAACCACAGAATCTCTGCCACTGTGAACGAGACAATGCATTTGCGATATTATTGTTCACACCTGACACATGCTTGGCTCTAAAAACAATATTCAACATCAAACAGCATAGCATAAATCTTTGCAGTAACTTCAACAGATGCTTGTCCTTTGACTTCTGCCCATTCACCAGATCCACCACAGTTCTGTTATCCTCATTAAAGGTAACAGTCTTGTTCTCCAACTTCTTACCCCACACTGACAAGGCTACCAACAATGTGAAGAATTCAAAGAAAGTGATGCTCCTGTCTTCTTCAACCCATTTTGCCAGCCATTTCCCAGCACACCACCTGCCCTCCCAGAACTAACCAAAACTATTAGCATCAGCTGCATCTGAGAATATTTGAACCATTTAACAAAAATCCAAATCTAAGGACCACATTCTAACACCATTGAAATCTTTTAAAAACAACAACCAAACCTCCAAATCTGATTGCATCGCAGCTGAGATCCTGATCCTGTGGTGAGGTAGTTTCGCCACCTGCCATAGCATAACCCAACCGGTGACAGAAAGACCTTCCTGCTCTGATCACCCTACAGGAAAAGTTAAGGTGACCCAAAAGACATTATATTTGCTTCAACTGCAATTTGGTTGCTGCAATGGCCCCTTGAAGAAGTGCAACCATTTCTTTAACTTTTTCTTTGGGTAATCTTGTCTCCATCTTCACTGTGTCCAATTCAATACCTACGAAAACTAAACAGTACTATGGCCGTCAGTTTTCTCAGGCGCAAGGGGTACTCCCAAGTCCGGCATGAAATCCTGGAATTATGAAAAAGCCTCATCACAAACCTATGTGCCACCAGCTCCGACAAACAGAAAATCATCCAAATAATGAGTAACAGATTCAAAACCGGTTCTATTCTAAAAGTAAAGCACTATTGAAGAAAGTAATAAAATACTCAAAAAGATTACAAGAAATATAACAACCCATTGGTAAAACCTTGTCAACATACAACTGATTTTCAAACAGAATACCTAACAGAGGAAAATCCACTGGATGAACTGGGAGTAATAGGAATGCTGATTTAATATCACACTTTGCCAACTCAACACCAGGGCACACCGATCTAACAAGAGCAATAGCTACATTCACTGAGGCAAACTGCACTGCAGCATCTTCCCTTGCTATATAGTCATTAACTGACAAGCTATGCGGCCATGAAAGATGATGAATCATAAGGAAATCCCCTTCAGATTTTTTCAAGCCAATACCTAGAGGCAAAACCAACAAATCAGGCAAGGGTCAAGATGTAAATGGACCTGCCATCCTTCCTTCTTCAACCTTTTTAGCCAAGCTTTGCCTGATTATGTCCGGGTGTTCTGTAGCTGACCACAGGTTGTCTGCAAATCTACGTATCCTAGGACCCTGATAACCATGTCTGAAACCTTCTCGAAAACCCCAGTCCAACCTGGTTACATCAACTCTGTTAGGGTAAAATTGTAACCAATAACTCAAAATGTCCACCTTAATTGGTGTAAAAGCCTTT
Organism: Calotriton arnoldi; assembly: GCA_963921515.1. NCBI lineage: Eukaryota > Metazoa > Chordata > Amphibia > Caudata > Salamandridae > Calotriton > Calotriton arnoldi. The sequence continues at coordinate 1,013,221 of CAWUFW010003240.1, forward strand.
TTATCCGGCCTGAAAGGATCCACCCCTACACCTGCCTTGCCTACTACCACCAAACGTTGTTTTTTCCCCAAAGCACTGGAAGACTACATGTTTGCCTCCACATTTGGAACATTTGTGTTTATACTTACACAGGTTTCTCAGGCAGTAACCCCTGTTGAAGCTCCACCAAGCAACGACATTGGGACTTTGACCTCTTCCCCAAGCTCCCACCTCTCCTGAGGTGGGTTTCCCCAGAAAGGGCCAATACTGGATTGCTAAGCCACTTGCTGTGTGCATTGTCGGGGACTGCCACTGTGGATACATCCACTGCACCCAGAGTTCATTAGCAACCTCCCCCCAGGGTTTATGTGGAATAAGAACCATTCTTGCCCTAAACTGCTCATCATAGTTTAGCCATGCAAAACCCCCAAATTCCATGTGAGCTTTATGGATAATATCTATGTACTTAACTAGAGATACTGATCTTTCAGGAAATTTTTCATAATAGACACTAGCAAATATTAAAAATGCAGATGTCCATGTATCAATTGTTGTGGGCACTCTTGGACGCTTTGCTAATTCCCAAGCCTCTTCCCAGGAACATTTCTTGGATTGAATCTCCCTATGCAATAATTTGAAAATGTCCACAATCTTGCTTTTACAAATCTTCTCTTTAGTAGCCGTATTCAAATGTGCACCCAATGGCATAGATAAACCCATATAAGGGAGTCTCTACAAACCTTACGACTTTTTTCATCCCCTTCTACTGTTTTTTTTCTTTATCAGTCCAATCTTTGCTTGTGCTGTCTGCTTTATCACTTACCTTTATGCCCTCACCTTTACCGAAAATTGAATTTTTTTACCTTGTCTGACAGTGTCCTCCGAAAACACTTCTGTCCCCACAGATTTATCAACTAATAATTCTGTACATCGTGAACCTCACTTTTTTGCACCCCTTTTTGTGTGGAGCCATCCCAACAGCTCCTCCATTCTGTCTCACCTGTTCTAAGCCTGCTTGCTGAATCCTGCAATGTACGCTTGTGTTCAATTTTCCCCTGCTTCTTCTTGGATCCAATGACTCCTTGCGTGTACCCACAGCCTGTAAAATATGATCTTTTGGTAGAGCATTAGGACCACCCCCTTTTTACCCCGTCTGATGTTAGAGACTGTTTATCACCTTTCCAATTTGGTATTTCCCTTCTTGAAGCTTCTTCATCATCCTCATAGTCCAACTCACATTCCATTTGTACCCCTAAATCACAGCCACTCACACCTGGTCATTCCCCATCACCAACACCCCCATCATAATGCTTCTAATCTACTTTCTTCGGACTCTGGAATGACTCTGATAGTCTCTTCCTATCCCTCGATGTCAGGATGGTTGAACCAAACTTCTCCCTCCCTGCAGGCCGGTCCTCCAAGGTAGCAAAATATGCAGCCAGCTGGTAATTGCTGCATCTGCTGAGATTATGCAGCAGTCTCCCTTCGGTGTCCTGCAAGTCACCCCAACTTGCTGGGACTGTGGTCCTTTTATCTGCCCTATCTAACCTTTTGAAAAGAAGCACCTCTACAGAGTTGGTGAGTACTTCATTTATTCATGACCCGACTTGGCAGCTCCCAGGCAGCAACTGCCAGACTACACACATTCTGTGTTCCACGCAGGGAACGTAACCAAGGGAAGATTCCATGTAGGAATGTGCAGGAGATCCCAACACACCTCCCTTCCCAAAATGAAAAAAAAAGAAAGAAAAAGAATAGAGGAAAATATGCAACAAAGCAATGAGATAAATAAAAATAAAAAATATACGATTATAAAAACCAGATACCAACATTGCAAACATGTTCTGACAATAACCGGAAAAATCAGAACCTTAAAGAAAACATAGTATAACATCAATACATAGCATAGTCTTGAAACTTAGCAGGCGTAGATCTCATCCTGGAAGAAAATTTTTTGCTAGAAGAATAGCTTGGATGATCATTCCTATTGGGAGGAATAGCGTTAGAAGAAGAACAACTTGGAAGAACAGGAGTTATATGAGAGGAGTCAAAATGAACACCCATCTTCCCTCCAACGTACACCATTTTGGATTGAGGAACAACAGAAATGGCACATTTATTCCAAATCTTGCCATTCTCCAACACCACCACTCGGTCTTTTACTTCCCTCACCTTAGCCGGAGCTGAAAACCGAGAAGTACCCTTGCGAATGAATCCAGGCTTCTTGATTCTTACCCAATCTCCAACGCACACAGGGGAAACTCTCTCGGAAACAGTGGTGTACTTAGACTGGACAGCGGTTCTCACATCCGCTACCTTGCCAAGTCTAGTTTGGTCAACCTCCTTCCTGGACATCCAATCCTTGCTCAACTTGGAACCAGCAACTCTTCCTCTAAGCAATGTAAAAGGAGATATCCCACTACTTATATGAGGAGTGGTTCTAATTGCCCACAACATGTCTGCCACAACCACACGCCAGGATAAACCATTCACCAAAGCCAATTGCAGTTGGTCCTTGATAACACGATTAAAGCGCTCAACTAATCCATTGCTGCGGGGATGATAAAGCGATGTTAAAACATGTTTGATGCCATGTTCCTTGAGAACATTTTGCATTTCCAGAGACATCAATTGAGTTCCATTATCTGTCACTAGTTCCTCAGGAAATCCCTTCCGGAGAAACACTTCTTTGAGGAAACTGATGACAGACAAAGAATTAACACACTTTACAAATTTAATTTCCGGCCACTTGGACATATAGTCTACCAAGACCAGAGCATACAGAGGAGAACCACCAGAAATCCCAAATGGACCAGCAACATCAAAAGCTAGTTTGCACCAAGGTACATTTTTGACAATCACAGGATCAATGGGGGATGGATAACTCACCTGAGTCTTATCGCTGAGGACACACGCACAACAGTCCCTGACAAAATGCTCAATGGACCTATCCACTCCAGGCCACCAAAAGTCCTCACGGATTATGCGTTTCATGGCACGAATACCCTGGTGACCTTTGTGGGCAAGATCTAAAACTTTTTTCTGCATACATGTGGGAACAACCAAAAGACCACCTCTGCGTAAAATTCCATCCACCAAAGATAACTCATCACAAACTCTTTTGAAAGGAATTAACTCAGAAGATAAGTCCTTGTTCACAGGCCACCCCTGAACCAAAAAGTCCACAACCATTTTGATATCTTTGTCCTCAGATAGAGCTTGCAACCATTCCTGCTCAGAAAGTGCGCCCTTCACCACGTCAACAACAGCACCAACAGCACATACAATATCAAGATCATCCTCTGCAGATACGCTGATGTCTTTGGCAAGAGGTAAATGGGTAAGACAATCAGCAATGTTGTTTTTGACACCAGGCACATATTCTAAACGATAGTTGAATTCCTGTAATCTGTATTCCCATTTGGCAATTCGTGGAGTGGCACGACCACCACCTTTGGTGGTGAAAAGATCAACCAAAGGTTTGTGATCGGTCCTAAGGATGAATTTGTTTCCCCACAGGAAGTTCCGAAAGTACTGGACACCCCACCATAGAGCTAATGCCTCTTTCTCAATGGTGGAGTAAGAACTTTCAGCACCACGAAGTGTCCTAGAAGCAAACGCAATGATCTCCTCGTGACCATCACTCCTTCTTTGCATTAGAACAGCGCCCAAACCAATATTGCTGGCATCAGAAGAAACAATACACTTGTCATTGATGTTGAACAATTTCAAAGGGCGAGCTTGCACAATTTCCCTTTTTAGGATTTCAAATTGATTAACACATTTTTCGCACCACACAAATTTAACATTCTTCTTTAGTAACTCACGCAAACAGGAAGTTTTATCTGCAAAATTCCCTACAAATTTGGCATAGTACTCCACAAGTCCTAAAAAGGAACGCAATTGATCCTTATTGGTAGGTGAAGGTGCATTTTGAATGGCATCTAAAATTTTAATTTTGGGTTCAATCCCTTTGCAGGAAATGTGGTGACCCAAATAATCCATACCCTCCCGAAAAAATTTACACTTGTCATTCCTTAAGGTTAGCCCGTGAAGTTTTACAGTATCTAGTACATGCTTAACTCTGCTGTCATGCTCAGCCTCAGTTTGTGCATACACCAGAATATCATCCTGGAAAAACACGACTCCTGCTGTATTTTTGAACAAATTCCCCATGAGGCGTTGAAACACAGCGGAAGCCGATGCCAGACCAAAAGGCATACGTTTGTAACGGAAAGCTCCTTCCGGTGTTACGAAAGAGGTGAGATGTCTGGACTCCTTGCTTAACTCAACTTGGTGATAAGCTGAAGAAATGTCAAATGAGGAAAAATACTTAGCTCCGTCAAGCGTCGCCAGCATTTCATTAATGTTGGGCAATGGTTGGCGGTCGATCCAAATGTTGGTATTCTGATCGCGCAAGTCAACACACATCCTAAGGGACTTGTCAGCCTTGCGTGCTATGGGGGCCAACCATTCGGATCCTTCAATGGCTTCAATCACATCCATACAGCATAAGCGTTCAAGCTCTTGCTTCAATTCCACACGCAAACTCAAGGGTACCTTGCGCACCTTGTGTGCAACAGCCTTCGCCCACTTTTCAGGATGATGCAGTGTTGGAAGCCTTTCAGCTTCCCAAGCTTGTCACTAAAAACTTCAGGATACCTTTGGATCCACTCATCACCTGACAAGTGTTTCACTACCACTCTATCAGAGGAATTGGAGGATGAAAGAGGAGTGTAAAATTTGCAAGCTTCACGTCTAGACAAAACCACGTCAGGATGATTAGGATCGAGGATGATCCCGAGTTCCCCCTGCTCTTCCCATCCCAACAAATTTGCACCATCCTTAACAATGAATACAGGTCCAGTGGCTAGATCCCCACAGGATTCCAAATTTGCTTCAAATTTGCCCAAAACTTCCACTCTTTTACCCCCATAGGCAAAAATTCTAATATCTGACTGGTGCAACTGAATGTCTTCTAACCCCCCAAAATCCTTGATATTGATAAGAGTAAAAGGAGAACCGGAATCAGCCAAGAAATTCCCATTCTTCCCATTCACACGGATAGTACATGCGTGGGATTTTCTTTTACGTAAACCACCCATGGATGCAATTTCAACAACACCCTCCGATTGTACAGATGACGAAGACAGCATTAATAACATATTATCATTCTCTTCACCAGAATCAACAAAGTCTTCTTCAATGGACTTGACAATTTGTGTGTTCCCCTTGTTGGACCCCATGGCTTTACAAAAACGAGCCAGATGACCTTTTTTTCCGCATTTAAAACAAGTCTGGTTCAAAGCAAAACAGTACTTGGCATTGCCTAAATTATTTTTGCTCCCACAACAAAAACAAAAGAGTTGAACTTTCTCAGATTTGATCTTGGGCGAGGGTAGAAAAGATGAATTCCGCGTTGTGTTCTCAATGGGGAACTTTGGTGGACTTAAATTATGCTTTGATGACAGTAGTTTAACTTCAGTGGGTTGAGAAGGGTTGCTCATTTCCTTCATGCAAAATTGAGAATGTTCAATGCTTTTCGCAAGCGTGATGGCTGTCTCGAGATCAGGGTCGTCAGAAGACAAAAGTTTCTCTTGAATTTTCTTGTTGCAAGTGCGTTCGATTAGTTGATCACGTATGATTTCATCCCTAAATTCTCTGTAATTGCATGTGACAGATAGAGTTCTGAGCGCAGAAACAAAATCATTGATAGATTCACCAGAAATCTGGGCACGTTGCAGAAACTTGTGGCGCTCAAGTACTACATTCTTCTTAGGGCTGAACCTTTTGTCTAAAGTCTTGATCATAGATGCATAGTCATCAATGAGTAAGGAATCACCATCATCACCACCACTCACACGAGTGCTGACGACCTCAAGGGTTAGAGTTTTCACAATGCTTCTACCCTCCGCACCCAGATTATACATAAGTAGTGCTTTCTTCTTTTTTGTAGTGAACGTGTCACCATCGATGGCTTCCAAATAACTTTCAAATGTATCCTTCCATTGTTGCCATATCATGGGAGGAGAGCCAGGAGATTGTAGAAAGGGTGGCGGAGCTATTACGTGGTCCATGCTGAAACAGAGCGTGGGTGAGTTGCTGCCCACACAATAGTAATGAATGCAGGAATATGAAAATTCACGTAAGTGCAGAAAAATCTTATGATGCACACTGTGAGTGCATCACAGAAATGGTTAACAACCAATCAAAAGCACTACAGGAATAAGCTGTGCACATCAGCGAGTACTTTGCCAGATGTGCGCATGAACTATGCGTGTTGGACGAAAGTGCGCATCCAAACAATGTAAGAATAAGCTGTGCACATCAGCGAATGCTTGGTAAGACATGCACATAAATTATAATAAAAACAGCTGTGCGCGTCAGCGAGATAACAACGCTGAGGAAGTTTAAATTGACGCGCAAATTGGAGTGGTTAATCTGTGCGCATCAGCGTGAAAAATAAATGCGTGGTGTTGTCATGACAACACAAACCAGGGAAATCCAAATGATCCAAGATGGCCGCATGCAACGTGAGGACGTTGCATGCGGGGATGACAGGCAGCACAGGAAGGTTCAGCACGTCATGCAGAGACAGCATCGCAGGGACAGAGCGCGAGAAGCAACAGCCGCTTCAACAGCGCGCGCACACCACCACACAGAGTACCTGAAATGGTCAGAAATTGACCCCAAAATTGATGCGGAGACCCCAGGGCAGCAGCAGAAGTGCAGCAGGAGTCCACAGGAGTCTTCAAGGATGGCAGGACTCAGGAGAGGCGCCGTGGAGTAGAAAACGCCACACGAGAAGAATGAAGCTCCGGAGATCCGCAGGAACGAAGCAGGACACGCGGATCCACACAGGAACGGGAGGCCAAGGCGGGACAACTCGTCGCCAATGAAAAGAATCACCTCTACAGAGTTGGTGAGTACTTAATTTATTCATGACCCGACTTGGCAGCTCCCAGGCAGCAACTGCCAGACTACACACATTCTGTGTTCCACGCAGGGAACGCAACCAAGGGAAGATTCCATGTAGGAATGTGCAGGAGATCCCAACACCTTTGTTGTTCAAAATCACTCTCTCTGCCACCCAAAACCATTTGCCAACTGAAGCACTAGTAGCCTGCAAACTTTCAACTGAATAACTGCCTAACACTTCTGAATCTTCAGACACTTTTCTTCAACATGGATGGCTTGTCAACAGAATTACTTTAATGGGGATTCCCCAGCATCTGTTCTAGATAAATTGACAGAAATATCCAGAGTAGGTGAACATTTAAATGCAGTGTGCACTCTTTCCATTTCCTGCTTAGTTATTTCTTGAGAGGCACTCCTCTGTGGCATGGCAGGAAAAAACTGCATATTTTTAAAACCAGTATTTGCACTGCCATACATGCACTAGCACTCAATCACCTCCTGATGAGATAATCTGCTCACCGCATGACTAGCGGGGGGAGCAGACTCAGCGCAGTGGTCGTAGTCAATATTCTTCGCTTTAGGAACACACCCTTACCTAACTAGGCATTTACCTTTAATAGTGCGCGTACATGCCCGGCCCCGTCCGCTGAGAGGGGCACTCTCCGAAACCTTGCCAGGGCGGTCCACTTGGGAACCGAGGACTCGTCAATAAGAAGTAAGGGGCATATTAACAACCAGGCGATAGTCAATTATCGCCGCTTTAGCGTCCGTTTTCGGACGGAAAGCGGCGATAATTCTATCGCCTAATCAGCAAGGTCACGCTATCGCGTGAATCCCTGCACTATCGCCCTTTCCCCCAACGCCCATCCTTGCATCTCTAATGAGATGCAAAGTGGGCGTTACTGGCGTACCCCAGATGGGCTACGTTGTAAATATCGCCGATGTGCACATCGCGATATTTACAAGGCAGCCCACAGGATGATAGCAGACGTTAGATTTTGGCGAAAACGGCCGTTTTCGCCAAAATCTAACGTCTGCTATTATCCCGACTTAGCCATCCCTAACATAGGGGTGGATTGTGCTGATACGACCACAGGGTCGTATCAGCAGAAGTATCGCTCGTTTTGCAGGGAACATCGCTGGAAAACCAGCGATGTTCCCTGCAAAACGGCGATAACCTCGCTATCTCTGGAATTTTTATCGCCCTGGAGAAGCGTGTTGTTAATAACGCGCTACCAGGGCGATCATTTCCGGAGATAGCCAGCGATAAGAAATCTATCGCTAAGCGCGGCCAGCGATAATTATCGCTGGCCGTTGATAATATGCCCCTAAGTCCTCCCCCGCACACATACCTCTACCCTCACCTGGAGTTTTCATTTTCTGTTGCAGCGGTGAATACTCCGGAACAGTCACTCGCCGCTGAGCGCATTGGATGGGACATACCCAACCATGCCTGAGATAGAACTCCAGGCATTACCAGGTCTTCCCTCCCCACTTCACAGATAATCCTCGAGGCATCCTGCACTGCCGCTGATATTTCGGACATCATTGAAACCACCCTACAGTAACTAAGGACTTGATATTTTTTGACAAAAAAGCAAAAAACACCCTACATCTAAAGGACCACAGCCTCAAATGATGCAAATTCAAAAATGACCACCAACTGAAAATAAAAACCCCACCCCAGCGTAAAATGGACCAATGGGCACTACCCAAAGGCCCTAACCTGAACCATTCGTCCGAAGCTTCCCGGGTGGACATCGTGCGGATGCCACCCAAAGGAGCCCTCGTTTGATTTGAACATGGTGTTGTCGGCAAGTTTCAGCTTTTCATACAGATAAGAAGCAACACAATTAAGCACATACCTAGTATTACCTATTAAAATTGCCAGAATATTATATTGCCACAATCTCTACAATAGTAGTCAACCTATTTGCGCACTTGCCAGCCATGCACAGTTAGGGTTCCCACCTGACAGGTTGATTTTTAGACCTCATCTTTAAATCTTTAAATACTTCAAACTGAAAATGTAAGTAAAAAGCACTTTTAATGTTCTACAGCAATTTAACGATCCCTGACTAATAACTAAAGTAAACAAAGGTGGAAAAGTCATGTCGCAAATACCTACAATTTTGTTTGCAGTCCTATTTAGTACCATGTCCGGGCCAGTTTGCAGACTCTTCAAACAACAGCAAATGGCAGGTCTTTTTCTCCTAGAAAGGTGGCAACCCAACATTTAAATGCTAAATTCTTTGTGTCGTGAGATCATGGAAGTATAGTTTTAGAGTTTGTGCCAAACCCTCCTCCAGTGCCACCATCTTGTAACTCGTCGCAAATAGGCCAGGTTATGGACGATGTACATAATAATTTGGTTTTTAAACAGGGCATTAGTTGAACTCGGAAAAGCTTCAGGGATCCTGTTTCGAATGAATCCTCTATAGTTATAAGAGAGCAACTTTCTACAATCAACGTTCCTACAAAGAAACAAATAGTTTGTGATTATACTGTTTCCCCTGCCACAAAAATGCCACGTACTGCCACACAGTGTGTCTGATGATCATGTAAGTCGCAGAGGAAGCCTCAAAATTAAAACCATGATACTTATTATATTTATGCTTCCGGTCTTTGGCTTCAGAGCAGACAGACTGAGGGGCATATTCACAAGGAATTATCGCCGAGTTAACGGCACTTTAGCGCAGCAAAAGTGGCGATAGAATTATCGCCCCATTCGCAAGCTGGTGCTAACTGCCCACATCACCACATATCCAGCGAGTGACACCGCCAACTAACGCTAATGAGATGCAGAGTAGGCGTTCCCGTGCGAAAACACACAAAAACACATCGCGACACTCACAATGAACAGCCAGATCCGTGATGCGAACCAAAAACAGGCGATAAGCCGCGCTAGCAGCAGCGATTTTACACCTGCTCCCTGATGGTGTTAAGCAGGACAACTACCTGCACCACAAAAGGGAGCCCAGCCCACAGCCACACCTGAAGAACAACAGATGCCATGGTGCCACTGCTCATGCAGCTCGGAGACCCCAGAGGCCCACAACACCCACCGCCACCACCCCCAGGACCCCCCCACACCCCTGGGCCCTCCCCCGGCCCACCCACCCCGGACAAAGACATGCCACAGCAACGTCACAAAATCACGAGATAAGAAAGACCCTGATGTCGCACACATACAACAACAAACACACATGTGTGGTCAGAATAATGAGAATCAAACATTCAACTGTGAATTTCCCATAACAAAACTTTATTAATACACAACACAAAACAACAAATATGATTAGTCCTTGCGGATCCACTCCGGACAATCTGGAAGCCACAGCCTGCAAGACAAAATCCGAGATGAGAACCTGTGTCATGCGCACATCAAAGGACAGAGAGAGAAAGAAAGAAAGAAAGGGAGAGTGAGAGGGAGGGAGAGGGAGAGAGAGAGGGAGAGAGAGACAGGGAAAGGCGAGAGGGCGAGAGACAGCCGCCCCTGCGCACCCATGCCCCACAGCCCACCTGCTGCCACCGGTGTGTCTCCAACCACGTGCCGGTATCCACTGCAGTCCACCATGTCCTTTCATCTGCAATGGAGTCCAGATGTAATAATGGCAGAGTACATACCATTGCACACGGCAACATCGCCCGCCCGCCCCTGCGCACACATGCTGCTGCACCCCAGCCCCTCCCGCCGCTCATTGGACATTGTCTTCCCATGCGTCCCCAGGCCTCACTGCTCACCTTCCGCCACCGGTGTGTCTCCAACCACGTGCCGGTGCATGCTCCGAGCCCGTGACACGCGACCTTGGCAGACTCCACATCACGCGGACCCGCCCCGCGGGCCACTAGGTCACACATCTGGATCTGGGCCTTGATTTTGGAATGGGAGAGTCCATAACAGTGCACACGTCATCAACGCTGGCTGCACACCCGCTCAGCATCATAGGTGGAAGAGGTGTGGTGCAGTGGCCAGGGCAGCTGACTTCGGAGCACAGGGCTCACGGTTCGATCCCCGGCTCCAGCGGCAGCTCAGCTCAGCACCTTGTGACTCTGGGCAATAGCTCACTTATTTTCCACAATGGCCCCCAGCGCCTTGAGACCCGTAAGGGTGAGTAGTTCGCGCTTTACAAATACAGATTTAGATTTAGGTGCCACTAACTCCGTGAACCTTGAGGCAATGCCACGTGGCGGTAGGCCCGCATCGCAAGCAGGCTCCGGCCTACACTGCAGTCCAGCAGGGCTCACACAAACCCTCACCAGCCCGGACAGCCAGGACGGGGCATCATCGCAGGCTGCGCACCCGCTCAGCACATCAGGTGGCCCTACCTCAGTGCCCCATGAGTCACCGACCCATGGCGGCATGCCCGTGCCGGCCAATGTGCTCTGGGTGCCACTAACCCAGTGCAACGAAAGTCACCTTCCCGTGTTGCGTGGGCCGTGCCGCACGCAGTTCGGCTCTGTGCCCCGCAAGTCATGGTCCCTTCATGATTGCGTCACGTGACAAGGCAGGCGGGCGCAGCATTGTCCCCTCGGGCATTGTGGAAGATCTGGTCCATGTAGCTCTGTCGTCCCACCATTTATACGTATACGGAGTGGGCTGGGCTTGCGTACGCACGTCCAGCGTAGGGGTGTGAAGTATCATCTCCGGGATCTGGGCGTGGTCCTGTGCTGGGCAGGGCAGGAAATGTACATATGCGTGTGCCTCTGTCGCAGTGTCTGCGCAACACGGGACGTGATGTGCAATGTTGCAATGTTGCATGCAGCCGGAGGGCGCACGTGTGAATGTACAAGGTGCGCAAGTCCGCTCGGGCTCTTGGCTCATGCATGCCAACTGCCGTGTGTATGGTTCTTGGTGCGCCATGGGACTAAGGCCTAGCCTCAATTGCAGCGTGTAGACCACATCACATTTCCACATTGCAAGCAGTAGTTAGACTGACATCAGGGATGAATGCTCCATTGTCTCCACACATGAGGCGGACGGGCATCTGCACCTCCGACCTTGGATACAGCATGCGGCAGACACCCCCTGGGAGAGATATCATAGCAGATGAAGACGACTCCCACACTTCACACAGCGATGATGAAGGACCAACGTATCCACACCCCACACACAGAGGCCCTTGCCCGGGGTACTTCTGCATGGAATGGCCTTCACACTCACGTACACAACAGCACATACGTCCTGACGTCGCACACCCATACAACTCATTGTTCCGAACTGTGGCTTTTCATCCACATCACTGCCGCAGGTCAGTGGAGTGGCGGTTCTACGAGTGCCACCACCGCAATGGCCGAACATCACAGGCACATGCACAACGCCAGTCACGTGGGACTGTACCGTGCCCGAATGCTGCAAATGTTGGGGGCCCTGCCACTTACAGTGTTGCGCATCAGTTACCGTCTGAGCGTCCGTCTTGCGTACATCACCTGCGGCCAGCCCTGGTTCCACTGTCGAACATGCATCTTCGAGTGGCCCATGGATGTCTGCTTATCCAATGCAACGGTAGCTGAACTGGATTATGACTTGTGTGTGCGCCCCCTGTTGGCCCACGACCAGGAGTGTAACCGTGATTCCCATTCATGGGATGCCTGGATGTTTGGCATATGTGCTGGCAGTTGGACATGGGAGTTTGCACGATTCCTCGTGTGCAGTGACCACATTGAGGCGCCTCCCTATTGGGCTGTTCTGCGGATTGGTGAGACGGCGTGGACGGAGCACATCTGTCTGGACCAGTTGATGGATTGGCTCGCCCTCCTGTTTCTTGAGCTCGACAACGACGTACTCCTGGAACTGATTGCACAGGAAGCTGCGCTCGCTTTCATGGACGACTAACGACGTTCCAGCAGCCACGACTGATGGTAACCCATGGCACAGGTCCCAACACCTTGTTGCATTCTGGTGATGAGTCCACATTTCCCACAACAACAGTGGACATGGCTGCATTCCTATGCTGCCTGTGATTGTCTGATGCCTTGCTCTGCAAGTTGTGGCCCTTGTCTTGCCCGTAGTTCCACGCACATGCCAATAAAGTCTGCGCTGCCACACTTGTGTTCAACTGTGATGGGTGTTGGGTAGGATGGCAATTCGTGTGCCTCATTGGACATTGTCCGTACACACGGTGGTACTGGATGACGCTTTTCAGTTAGGGGTGAGTCCCTATTGGCAGGTCCACCTCTGTGCGCCAGACTTTGTGGTTCGGGATAGTTGCTGGTAGCTCCGTGACGTCACCATTGTGGGTATGGGGTCGGATTTCTTGGCATGTGGGTCACTGTGATCATTCTGGATAGTCTGTGTCCGCCCAGGTGGGTGTGGGTGGGTATGCGACGGTAGGTACTGTTGTCACATGTGATGGTGGACACACCTTCAGGCCTGCTACCGACTTTGACATCTTTTCACACAGACCTCTTTCCTACATGGACGTGGGGCTACGTTGGGGGGTTGCGAGTATGTTGTTCATGGGTAATGTGCCCACAGCTACTTCAGTCCTCCGCAGTCATCTCATTGGACTGCCATTTTTCCATTTGTCTTGACAATGACACAGTGGTGGTGACGGACAGTTGTTGGTGGTGTTCTGTCCACACCGTGCGGTGGATCCGGTTTTCCTGCGGTGTGGGGCCCCGTCTTCCTCTTCCTCTTCTCCTTACCCTTCCCCGACCCGGGGTTCTGGGCTGGTCCTCCGTTGTGCTTGTGGTGTTCGAGTTGGCATCAGCACTCGGGCCAGGTGCTTCCATGGTGCTCCGCAGTTCGTTTACTTGTTGGTGTGTATTTTTGGGTGCTTTTATGGCACCTCTTCACGCATATGCAAAAGAAACAATTGATGGACTGAATGCTGGACAATGCAAACATTCACCCCCAGTCACAAAGATCTGGGTTTAATCCATCATTCTTTTGCTCACCACACCACCCCAGTTTGGACCCAGCCATATGCAAATCAGTCTTGACCCTGTTCCTTGTGGGAACAGTCCAGCCCGAACTGCCAAGCCAGGTCCTCCCTGGACCGGAAACAAGCATCCTGGGACCGGTTTCAGGGAATCACCCTTCTTCAGCCAGGCTAGCTTGAATCCAGTGGTGTAGTGAGCACGGGACCCACGTCTGGGCATACCCTTCCCACTTAGGGCGACATATGCAAAAGAAACAATTGATGGACGGAATGCTGGACAATGCAAACATTCACCCCCAGTCACAAAGATCTGGGTATAATCCATCATTCTTTTGCTCACCACACCACCCCAGTTTGGACCCAGCCATATGCAAATCAGTCTTGACCCTGTTCCTTGTGGGAACAGTCCAGCCCGAACTGCCAAGCCAGGTCCTCCCTGGACCGGAAACAAGCATCCTGGGACCGGTTTCAGGGCATCACCCTTCTTCAGCCAGGCTAGCTTGAATCCAGTGGTGTAGTGAGCACAGGACCCACGTCTGGGCATACCCTTCCCACTTAGGGCGACATATGCAAGAGAAACAATTGATGGACGGAATGCTGGACAATGCAAACATTCACCCCCAGTCACAAAGATCTGGGTTTAATCCATCATTCTTTTGCTCACCACACCACCCCAGTTTGGACCCAGCCATATGCAAATCAGTCTTGACCCTGTTCCTTGTGGGAACAGTCCAGCCCGAACTGCCAAGCCAGGTCCTCCCTGGACCGGAAACAAGCATCCTGGGACCGGTTTCAGGGCATCACCCTTCTTCAGCCAGGCTAGCTTGAATCCAGTGGTGTAGTGAGCACGGGACCCACGTCTGGGCATACCCTTCCCACTTAGGGCGACATATGCAAAAGAAACAATTGATGGACGGAATGCTGGACAATGCAAACATTCACCCCCAGTCACAAAGATCTGGGTTTAATCCATCATTCTTTTGCTCACCACACCACCCCAGTTTGGACCCAGCCATATGCAAATCAGTCTTGACCCTGTTCCTTGTGGGAACAGTCCAGCCCGAACTGCCAAGCCAGGTCCTCCCTGGACCGGAAACAAGCATCCTGGGACCGGTTTCAGGGCATCACCCTTCTTCATCCAGGCTAGCTTGAATCCAGTGGTGTAGTGAGCACGGGACCCACGTCTGGGCATACCCTTCCCACTTAGGGCGACATATGCAAAAGAAACAATTGATGGACGGAATGCTGGACAATGCAAACATTCACCCCCAGTCACAAAGATCTGGGTTTAATCCATCATTCTTTTGCTCACCACACCACCCCAGTTTGGACCCAGCCATATGCAAATCAGTCTTGACCCTGTTCCTTGTGGGAACAGTCCAGCCCGAACTGCCAAGCCAGGTCCTCCCTGGACCGGAAACAAGCATCCTGGGACCGGTTTCAGGGAATCACCCTTCTTCAGCCAGGCTAGCTTGAATCCAGTGGTGTAGTGAGCACGGGACCCACGTCTGGGCATACCCTTCCCACTTAGGGCGACATATGCAAAAGAAACAATTGATGGACGGAATGCTGGACAATGCAAACATTCACCCCCAGTCACAAAGATCTGGGTATAATCCATCATTCTTTTGCTCACCACACCACCCCAGTTTGGACCCAGCCATATGCAAATCAGTCTTGACCCTGTTCCTTGTGGGAACAGTCCAGCCCGAACTGCCAAGCCAGGTCCTCCCTGGACCGGAAACAAGCATCCTGGGACCGGTTTCAGGGCATCACCCTTCTTCAGCCAGGCTAGCTTGAATCCAGTGGTGTAGTGAGCACAGGACCCACGTCTGGGCATACCCTTCCCACTTAGGGCGACATATGCAAGAGAAACAATTGATGGACGGAATGCTGGACAATGCAAACATTCACCCCCAGTCACAAAGATCTGGGTTTAATCCATCATTCTTTTGCTCACCACACCACCCCAGTTTGGACCCAGCCATATGCAAATCAGTCTTGACCCTGTTCCTTGTGGGAACAGTCCAGCCCGAACTGCCAAGCCAGGTCCTCCCTGGACCGGAAACAAGCATCCTGGGACCGGTTTCAGGGCATCACCCTTCTTCAGCCAGGCTAGCTTGAATCCAGTGGTGTAGTGAGCACGGGACCCACGTCTGGGCATACCCTTCCCACTTAGGGCGACATATGCAAAAGAAACAATTGATGGACGGAATGCTGGACAATGCAAACATTCACCCCCAGTCACAAAGATCTGGGTTTAATCCATCATTCTTTTGCTCACCACACCACCCCAGTTTGGACCCAGCCATATGCAAATCAGTCTTGACCCTGTTCCTTGTGGGAACAGTCCAGCCCGAACTGCCAAGCCAGGTCCTCCCTGGACCGGAAACAAGCATCCTGGGACCGGTTTCAGGGCATCACCCTTCTTCATCCAGGCTAGCTTGAATCCAGTGGTGTAGTGAGCACGGGACCCACGTCTGGGCATACCCTTCCCACTTAGGGCGACATATGCAAAAGAAACAATTGATGGACGGAATGCTGGACAATGCAAACATTCACCCCCAGTCACAAAGATCTGGGTTTAATCCATCATTCTTTTGCTCACCACACCACCCCAGTTTGGACCCAGCCATATGCAAATCAGTCTTGACCCTGTTCCTTGTGGGAACAGTCCAGCCCGAACTGCCAAGCCAGGTCCTCCCTGGACCGGAAACAAGCATCCTGGGACCGGTTTCAGGGCATCACCCTTCTTCAGCCAGGCTAGCTTGAATCCAGTGGTGTAGTGAGCACGGGACCCACGTCTGGGCATACCCTTCCCACTTAGGGCGACATATGCAAAAGAAACAATTGATGGACGGAATGCTGGACAATGCAAACATTCACCCCCAGTCACAAAGATCTGGGTTTAATCCATCATTCTTTTGCTCACCACACCACCCCAGTTTGGACCCAGCCATATGCAAATCAGTCTTGACCCTGTTCCTTGTGGGAACAGTCCAGCCCGAACTGCCAAGCCAGGTCCTCCCTGGACCGGAAACAAGCATCCTGGGACCGGTTTCAGGGCATCACCCTTCTTCAGCCAGGCTAGCTTGAATCCAGTGGTGTAGTGAGCACGGGACCCACGTCTGGGCATACCCTTCCCACTTAGGGCGACATATGCAAAAGAAACAATTGATGGACGGAATGCTGGACAATGCAAACATTCACCCCCAGTCACAAAGATCTGGGTTTAATCCATCATTCTTTTGCTCACCACACCACCCCAGTTTGGACCCAGCCATATGCAAATCAGTCTTGACCCTGTTCCTTGTGGGAACAGTCCAGCCCGAACTGCCAAGCCAGGTCCTCCCTGGACCGGAAACAAGCATCCTGGGATCGGTTTCAGGGCATCACCCTTCTTCAGCCAGGCTAGCTTGAATCCAGTGGTGTAGTGAGCACGGGACCCACGTCTGGGCATACCCTTCCCACTTAGGGCGACATATGCAAAAGAAACAATTGATGGACGGAATGCTGGACAATGCAAACATTCACCCCCAGTCACAAAGATCTGGGTTTAATCCATCATTCTTTTGCTCACCACACCACCCCAGTTTGGACCCAGCCATATGCAAATCAGTCTTGACCCTGTTCCTTGTGGGAACAGTCCAGCCCGAACTGCCAAGCCAGGTCCTCCCTGGACCGGAAACAAGCATCCTGGGACCGGTTTCAGGGCATCACCCTTCTTCAGCCAGGCTAGCTTGAATCCAGTGGTGTAGTGAGCACGGGACCCACGTCTGGGCATACCCTTCCCACTTAGGGCGACATATGCAAAAGAAACAATTGATGGACGGAATGCTGGACAATGCAAACATTCACCCCCAGTCACAAAGATCTGGGTTTAATCCATCATTCTTTTGCTCACCACACCACCCCAGTTTGGACCCAGCCATATGCAAATCAGTCTTGACCCTGTTCCTTGTGGGAACAGTCCAGCCCGAACTGCCAAGCCAGGTCCTCCCTGGACCGGAAACAAGCATCCTGGGACCGGTTTCAGGGCATCACCCTTCTTCAGCCAGGCTAACTTGAATCCAGTGGTGTAGTGAGCACGGGACCCACGTCTGGGCATACCCTTCCCACTTAGGGCTGACATATGCAAAAGAAACAATTGATGGACGGAATGCTGGACAATGCAAACATTCACCCCCAGTCACAAAGATCTGGGTTTAATCCATCATTCTTTTGCTCACCACACCACCCCAGTTTGGACCCAGCCATATGCAAATCAGTCTTGACCCTGTTCCTTGTGGGAACAGTCCAGCCCGAACTGCCAAGCCAGGTCCTCCCTGGACCGGGAAACAAGCATCCTGGGACCGGTTTCAGGGCATCACCCTTCTTCAGCCAGGCTAGCTTGAATCCAGTGGTGTAGTGAGCACGGGACCCACGTCTGGGCATACCCTTCCCACTTAGGGCGACATATGCAAAAGAAACAATTGATGGACGGAATGCTGGACAATGCAAACATTCACCCCCAGTCACAAAGATCTGGGTTTAATCCATCATTCTTTTGCTCACCACACCACCCCAGTTTGGACCCAGCCATATGCAAATCAGTCTTGACCCTGTTCCTTGTGGGAACAGTCCAGCCCGAACTGCCAAGCCAGGTCCTCCCTGGACCGGAAACAAGCATCCTGGGACCGGTTTCAGGGCATCACCCTTCTTCAGCCAGGCTAGCTTGAATCCAGTGGTGTAGTGAGCACGGGACCCACGTCTGGGCATACCCTTCCCACTTAGGGCGACATATGCAAAGAAACAATTGATGGACGGAATGCTGGACAATGCAAACATTCACCCCCAGTCACAAAGATCTGGGTTTAATCCATCATTCTTTTGCTCACCACACCACCCCAGTTTGGACCCAGCCATATGCAAATCAGTCTTGACCCTGTTCCTTGTGGGAACAGTCCAGCCCGAACTGCCAAGCCAGGTCCTCCCTGGACCGGAAACAAGCATCCTGGGACCGGTTTCAGGGCATCACCCTTCTTCAGCCAGGCTAGCTTGAATCCAGTGGTGTAGTGAGCACGGGACCCACGTCTGGGCATACCCTTCCCACTTAGGGCGACATATGCAAAAGAAACAATTGATGGACGGAATGCTGGACAATGCAAACATTCACCCCCAGTCACAAAGATCTGGGTTTAATCCATCATTCTTTTGCTCACCACACCACCCCAGTTTGGACCCAGCCATATGCAAATCAGTCTTGACCCTGTTCCTTGTGGGAACAGTCCAGCCCGAACTGCCAAGCCAGGTCCTCCTGGACCGGAAACAAGCATCCTGGGACCGGTTTCAGGGCATCACCCTTCTTCAGCCAGGCTAGCTTGAATCCAGTGGTGTAGTGAGCACGGGACCCACGTCTGGGCATACCCCTTCCCACTTAGGGCGACATATGCAAAAGAAACAATTGATGGACGGAATGCTGGACAATGCAAACATTCACCCCCAGTCACAAAGATCTGGGTTTATTCCATCATTCTTTTGCTCACCACACCACCCCAGTTTGGACCCAGCCATATGCAAATCAGTCTTGACCCTGTTCCTTGTGGGAACAGTCAGCCCGAACTGCCAAGCCAGGTCCTCCCTGGACCGGGAAACAAGCATCCTGGGACCGGTTTCAGGGCATCACCCTTCTTCAGCCAGGCTAGCTTGAATCCAGTGGTGTAGTGAGCACGGGACCCACGTCTGGGCATACCCTTCCCACTTAGGGCGACATATGCAAAAGAAACAATTGATGGACGGAATGCTGGACAATGCAAACATTCACCCCCAGTCACAAAGATCTGGGTTTAATCCATCATTCTTTTGCTCACCACACCACCCCAGTTTGGACCCAGCCATATGCAAATCAGTCTTGACCCTGTTCCTTGTGGGAACAGTCCAGCCCGAACTGCCAAGCCAGGTCCTCCCTGGACCGGAAACAAGCATCCTGGGACCGGTTTCAGGGCATCACCCTTCTTCAGCCAGGCTAGCTTGAATCCAGTGGTGTAGTGAGCACGGGACCCACGTCTGGGCATACCCTTCCCACTTAGGGCGACATATGCAAAAGAAACAATTGATGGACGGAATGCTGGACAATGCAAACATTCACCCCCAGTCACAAAGATCTGGGTTTAATCCATCATTCTTTTGCTCACCACACCACCCCAGTTTGGACCCAGCCATATGCAAATCAGTCTTGACCCTGTTCCTTGTGGGAACAGTCCAGCCCGAACTGCCAAGCCAGGTCCTCCCTGGACCGGAAACAAGCATCCTGGGACCGGTTTCAGGGCATCACCCTTCTTCAGCCAGGCTAGCTTGAATCCAGTGGTGTAGTGAGCACGGGACCCACGTCTGGGCATACCCTTCCCACTTAGGGCGACATATGCAAAAGAAACAATTGATGGACGGAATGCTGGACAATGCAAACATTCACCCCCAGTCACAAAGATCTGGGTTTAATCCATCATTCTTTTGCTCACCACACCACCCCAGTTTGGACCCAGCCATATGCAAATCAGTCTTGACCCTGTTCCTTGTGGGAACAGTCCAGCCCGAACTGCCAAGCCAGGTCCTCCCTGGACCGGAAACAAGCATCCTGGGACCGGTTTCAGGGCATCACCCTTCTTCAGCCAGGCTAGCTTGAATCCAGTGGTGTAGTGAGCACGGGACCCACGTCTGGGCATACCCTTCCCACTTAGGGCGACATATGCAAAAGAAACAATTGATGGACGGAATGCTGGACAATGCAAACATTCACCCCCAGTCACAAAGATCTGGGTTTAATCCATCATTCTTTTGCTCACCACACCACCCCAGTTTGGACCCAGCCATATGCAAATCAGTCTTGACCCTGTTCCTTGTGGGAACAGTCCAGCCCGAACTGCCAAGCCAGGTCCTCCCTGGACCGGAAACAAGCATCCTGGGACCGGTTTCAGGGCATCACCCTTCTTCAGCCAGGCTAGCTTGAATTCAGTGGTGTAGTGAGCACAGGACCCACGTCTGGGCATACCCTTCCCACTTAGGGCGACATATGCAAAAGAAACAATTGATGGACGGAATGCTGGACAATGCAAACATTCACCCCCAGTCACAAAGATCTGGGTTTAATCCATCATTCTTTTGCTCACCACACCACCCCAGTTTGGACCCAGCCATATGCAAATCAGTCTTGACCCTGTTCCTTGTGGGAACAGTCCAGCCCGAACTGCCAAGCCAGGTCCTCCCTGGACCGGAAACAAGCATCCTGGGACCGGTTTCAGGGCATCACCCTTCTTCAGCCAGGCTAGCTTGAATCCAGTGGTGTAGTGAGCACGGGACCCACGTCTGGGCATACCCTTCCCACTTAGGGCGACATATGCAAAAGAAACAATTGATGGACGGAATGCTGGACAATGCAAACATTCACCCCCAGTCACAAAGATCTGGGTTTAATCCATCATTCTTTTGCTCACCACACCACCCCAGTTTGGACCCAGCCATATGCAAATCAGTCTTGACCCTGTTCCTTGTGGGAACAGTCCAGCCCGAACTGCCAAGCCAGGTCCTCCCTGGACCGGAAACAAGCATCCTGGGACCGGTTTCAGGGCATCACCCTTCTTCAGCCAGGCTAGCTTGAATCCAGTGGTGTAGTGAGCACGGGACCCACGTCTGGGCATACCCTTCCCACTTAGGGCGACATATGCAAAAGAAACAATTGATGGACGGAATGCTGGACAATGCAAACATTCACCCCCAGTCACAAAGATCTGGGTTTAATCCATCATTCTTTTGCTCACTACACCACCCCAGTTTGGACCCAGCCATATGCAAATCAGTCTCTGACCCTGTTCCTTGTGGGAACAGTCCAGCCCGAACTGCCAAGCCAGGTCCTCCCTGGACCGGAAACAAGCATCCTGGGACCGGTTTCAGGGCATCACCCTTCTTCAGCCAGGCTAGCTTGAATCCAGTGGTGTAGTGAGCACGGGACCCACGTCTGGGCATACCCTTCCCACTTAGGGCGACATATGCAAAAGAAACAATTGATGGACGGAATGCTGGACAATGCAAACATTCACCCCCAGTCACAAAGATCTGGGTTTAATCCTTCATTCTTTTGCTCACCACACCACCCCAGTTTGGACCCAGCCATATGCAAATCAGTCTTGACCCTGTTCCTTGTGGGAACAGTCCAGCCCGAACTGCCAAGCCAGGTCCTCCCTGGACTGGAAACAAGCATCCTGGGACCGGTTTCAGGGCATCACCCTTCTTCAGCCAGGCTAGCTTGAATCCAGTGGTGTAGTGAGCACGGGACCCACGTCTGGGCATACCCTTCCCACTTAGGGCGACATATGCAAAAGAAACAATTGATCGACGGAATGCTGGACAATGCAAACATTCACCCCCAGTCACAAAGATCTGGGTTTAATCCATCATTCTTTTGCTCACCACACCACCCCAGTTTGGACCCAGCCATATGCAAATCAGTCTTGACCCTGATCCTTGTGGGAACAGTCCAGCCCGAACTGCCAAGCCAGGTCCTCCTGGACCGGGAAACAAGCATCCTGGGACCGGTTTCAGGGCGTCACCCTTCTTCAGCCAGGCTAGCTTGAATCCAGTGGTGTAGTGAGCACGGGACCCACGTCTGGGCATACCCTTCCCACTTAGGGCGACATATGCAAAAGAAACAATTGATGGACGGAATGCTGGACAATGCAAACATTCACCTCCAGTCACAAAGATCTGGGTTTAATCCATCATTCTTTTGCTCACCACACCACCCCAGTTTGGACCCAGCCATATGCAAATCAGTCTTGACCCTGTTCCTTGTGGGAACAGTCCAGCCCGAACTGCCAAGCCAGGTCCTCCCTGGACCGGAAACAAGCATCCTGGGACGGGTATGCCCAGACGTGGGTCCCGTGCTCTCCATGCCACTGGAATCAAGCTATCCTGGCTGAAGAGGGGTGAAACCCCGAAACCGGTCCTAGGATGCTTGTTTCCAGTCCAGGGAGGACCTGGCTTGGCAGTTCGGGCTGGACTGTTCCCATGAGGCACAGGGTCAAGACTGATTTGCATATGGCTGGGTTTAAACTGGAATGGCATGGTGAGCAAAAACGATGGATTTAGGCCCAGATCTCTGTACTGGGGTGAATGTATGACATTGTTCTGCATTCTATCCATCAACTGTTGTTTTTGCATTTGTCACCCCGAGTGGGACGGGTATGCCCAGACGTGGGTCCCGTGCTCTCCATGCCACTGGAATCAAGCTATCCTGGCTGAAGAGGGTGAAACCCGAAACCGGTCCTAGGATGCTTGTTTCCAGTCCAGGGAGGACCTGGCTTGGCAGTTCGGGCTGGACTGTTCCCATGAGGCACAGGGTCAAGACTGATTTGCATATGGCTGGGTTTAAACTGGAATGGCATGGTGAGCAAAAAACGATGGATTTAGGCCCAGATCTCTGTACTGGGGTGAATGTATGACATTGTTCTGCATTCTATCCATCAACTGTTGTTTTTGCATTTGTCACCCCGAGTGGGACGGGTATGCCCAGACGTGGGTCCCGTGCTCTCCATGCCACTGGAATCAAGCTATCCTGGCTGAAGAGGGGTGAAACCCGAAACCGGTCCTAGGATGCTTGTTTCCAGTCCAGGGAAGACCTGGATTGGCAGTTCGGCTGGACTGTTCCCATGAGGCACAGGGTCAAGACTGATTTGCATATGGCTGGGTTTAAACTGGAATGGCATGGTGAGCAAAAAACGATGGATTTAGGCCCAGATCTCTGTACTGGGGTGAATGTATGACATTGTTCTGCATTCTATCCATCAACTGTTGTTTTTGCATTTGTCACCCCGAGTGGGACGGGTATGCCCAGACGTGGGTCCCGTGCTCTCCATGCCACTGGAATCAAGCTATCCTGGCTGAAGAGGGTGAAACCCCGAAACCGGTCCTAGGATGCTTGTTTCCAGTCCAGGAGGACCTGGCTTGGCAGTTCGGGCTGGACTGTTCCCATGAGGCACAGGGTCAAGACTGATTTGCATATGGCTGGGTTTAAACTGGAATGGCATGGTGAGCAAAAAAGCGATGGATTTAGGCCCAGATCTCTGTACTGGGGTGAATGTATGACATTGTTCTGCATTCTATCCATCAACTGTTGTTTTTGCATTTGTCACCCCGAGTGGGACGGGTATGCCCAGACGTGGGTCCCGTGCTCTCCATGCCACTGGAATCAAGCTATCCTGGCTGAAGAGGGTGAAACCCGAAACCGGTCCTAGGATGCTTGTTTCCAGTCCAGGGAGGACCTGGCTTGGCAGTTCGGGCTGGACTGTTCCCATGAGGCACAGGGTCAAGACTGATTTGCATATGGCTGGGTTTAAACTGGAATGGCATGGTGAGCAAAAAAACGATGGATTTAGGCCCAGATCTCTGTACTGGGGTGAATGTATGACATTGTTCTGGATTCTATCCATCAACTGTTGTTTTTGCATTTGTCACCCCGAGTGGGACGGGTATGCCCAGACGTGGGTCCCGTGCTCTCCATGCCACTGGAATCAAGCTATCCTGGCTGAAGAGGGTGAAACCCCGAAACCGGTCCTAGGATGCTTGTTTCCAGTCCAGGGAGGACCTGGCTTGGCAGTTCGGGCTGGACTGTTCCCATGAGGCACAGGGTCAAGACTGATTTGCATATGGCTGGGTTTAAACTGGAATGGCATGGTGAGCAAAAAAACGATGGATTTAGGCCCAGATCTCTGTACTGGGGTGAATGTATGACATTGTTCTGCATTCTATCCATCAACTGTTGTTTTTGCATTTGTCACCCCGAGTGGGACGGGTATGCCCAGACGTGGGTCCCGTGCTCTCCATGCCACTGGGATCAAGCTATCCTGGCTGAAGAGGTGAAACCCGAAACCGGTCCTAGGATGCTTGTTTCCAGTCCAGGGAGGACCTGGCTTGGCAGTTCGGGCTGGACTGTTCCCATGAGGCACAGGGTCAAGACTGATTTGCATATGGCTGGGTTTAAACTGGAATGGCATGGTGAGCAAAAAAACGATGGATTTAGGCCCAGATCTCTGTACTGGGGTGAATGTATGACATTGTTCTGCATTCTATCCATCAACTATTGTTTTTGCATTTGTCACCCCGAGTGGGACGGGTATGCCCAGACGTGGGTCCCGTGCTCTCCATGCCACTGGAATCAAGCTATCCTGGCTGAAGAGGGTGAAACCCCGAAACCGGTCCTAGGATGCTTGTTTCCAGTCCAGGGAGGACCTGGCTTGGCAGTTCGAGCTGGACTGTTCCCATGAGGCACAGGGTCAAGACTGATTTGCATATGGCTGGGTTTAAACTGGAATGGCATGGTGAGCAAAAAAACGATGGATTTAGGCCCAGATCTCTGTACTGGGGTGAATGTATGACATTGTTCTGGATTCTATCCATCAACTGTTGTTTTTGCATTTGTCACCCCGAGTGGAATGGGTATGCCCAGACGTGGGTCCCGTGCTCTCCATGCCACTGGAATCAAGCTATCCTGGCTGAAGAGGGGTGAAACCCCGAAACCGGTCCTAGGATGCTTGTTTCCAGTCCAGGGAGGACCTGGCTTGGCAGTTCGGGCTGGACTGTTCCCATGAGGCACAGGGTCAAGACTGATTTGCATATGGCTGGGTTTAAACTGGAATGGCATGGTGAGCAAAAAAACGATGGATTTAGGCCCAGATCTCTGTACTGGGGTGAATGTATGACATTGTTCTGTATTCTATCCATCAACTGTTGTTTTTGCATTTGTCACCCCGAGTGGGACGGGTATGCCCAGACGTGGGTCCCGTGCTCTCCATGCCACTGGGATCAAGCTATCCTGGCTGAAGAGGGGTGAAACCCGAAACCGGTCCTAGGATGCTTGTTTCCAGTCCAGGGAGGACCTGGCTTGGCAGTTCGGGCTGGACTGTTCCCATGAGGCACAGGGTCAAGACTGATTTGCATATGGCTGGGTTTAAACTGGAATGGCATGGTGAGCAAAAAACGATGGATTTAGGCCCAGATCTCTGTACTGGGCTGAATGTATGACATTGTTCTGCATTCTATCCATCAACTGTTGTTTTTGCATTTGTCACCCCGAGTGGGACGGGTATGCCCAGACGTGGGTCCCGTGCTCTCCATGCCACTGGGATCAAGCTATCCTGGCTGAAGAGGGTGAAACCCCGAAACCGGTCCTAGGATGCTTGTTTCCAGTCCAGGGAGGACCTGGCTTGGCAGTTCGGGCTGGACTGTTCCCATGAGGCACAGGGTCAAGACTGATTTGCATATGGCTGGGTTTAAACTGGAATGGCATGGTGAGCAAAAAAACGATGGATTTAGGCCCAGATCTCTGTACTGGGGTGAATGTATGACATTGTTCTGCATTCTATCCATCAACTATTGTTTTTGCATTTGTCACCCCGAGTGGGAAGGGTATGCCCAGACGTGGGTCCCGTGCTCTCCATGCCACTGGAATCAAGCTATCCTGGTTGAAGAGGGGTGAAACCCCGAAACCGGTCCTAGGATGCTTGTTTCCAGTCCAGGGAGGACCTGGCTTGGCAGTTCGGGCTGGACTGTTCCCATGAGGCACAGGGTCAAGACTGATTTGCATATGGCTGGGTTTAAACTGGAATGGCATGGTGAGCAAAAAACGATGGATTTAGGCCCAGATCTCTGTATTGGGGTGAATGTATGACATTGTTCTGGATTCTATCCATCAACTGTTGTTTTTGCATTTGTCACCCCGAGTGGGACGGGTATGCCCAGACGTGGGTCCCGTGCTCTCCATGCCACTGGAATCAAGCTATCCTGGCTGAAGAGGGGTGAAACCCCGAAACCGGTCCTAGGATGCTTGTTTCCAGTCCAGGGAGGACCTGGCTTGGCAGTTCGGGCTGGACTGTTCCCATGAGGCACAGGGTCTAGACTGATTTGCATATGGCTGGGTTTAAACTGGAATGGCATGGTGAGCAAAAAAACGATGGATTTAGGCCCAGATCTCTGTACTGGGGTGAATGTATGACATTGTTCTGCATTCTATCCATCAACTGTTGTTTTTGCATTTGTCACCCCGAGTGGGACGGGTATGCCCAGACGTGGGTCCCGTGCTCTCCATGCCACTGGGATCAAGCTATCCTGGCTGAAGAGGGGTGAAACCCCGAAACCGGTCCTAGGATGCTTGTTTCCAGTCCAGGGAGGACCTGGCTTGGCAGTTTGGGCTGGACTGTTCCCATGAGGCACAGGGTCAAGACTGATTTGCATATGGCTGGGTTTAAACTGGAATGGCATGGTGAGCAAAAAACGATGGATTTAGGCCCAGATCTCTGTACTGGGGTGAATGTATGACATTGTTCTGCATTCTATCCATCAACTGTTGTTTTTGCATTTGTCACCCCGAGTGGGACGGGTATGCCCAGACGTGGGTCACGTGCTCTCCATGCCACTGGAATCAAGCTATCCTGGCTGAAGAGGGGTGAAACCCCGAAACCGGTCCTAGGATGCTTGTTTCCAGTCCAGGGAGGACCTGGCTTGGCAGTTCGGGCTGGACTGTTCCCATGAGGCACAGGGTCAAGACTGATTTGCATATGGCTGGGTTTAAACTGGAATGGCATGGTGAGCAAAAAACGATGGATTTAGGCCCAGATCTCTGTACTGGAGTGAATGTATGACATTGTTCTGCATTCTATCCATCAACTGTTGTTTTTGCATTTGTCACCCCGAGTGGGACGGGTATGCCCAGACGTGGGTCCCGTGCTCTCCATGCCACTGGAATCAAGCTATCCTGGCTGAAGAGGGGTGAAACCCCGAAACCGGTCCTAGGATGCTTGTTTCCAGTCCAGGGAGGACCTGGCTTGGCAGTTCGGGCTGGACTGTTCCCATGAGGCACAGGGTCAAGACTGATTTGCATATGGCTGGGTTTAAACTGGAATGGCATGGTGAGCAAAAAACGATGGATTTAGGCCCAGATCTCTGTACTGGGGTGAATGTATGACATTGTTCTGCATTCTATCCATCAACTGTTGTTTTTGCATTTGTCACCCCGAGTGGGACGGGTATGCCCAGACGTGGGTCCCGTGCTCTCCATGCCACTGGAATCAAGCTATCCTGGCTGAAGAGGGGTGAAACCCCGAAACCGGTCCTAGGATGCTTGTTTCCAGTCCAGGGAGTACCTGGCTTGGCAGTTCGGGCTGGACTGTTCCCATGAGGCACAGGGTCAAGACTGATTTGCATATGGCTGGGTTTAAACTGGAATGGCATGGTGAGCAAAAAAACGATGGATTTAGGCCCAGATCTCTGTACTGGTGTGAATGTATGACATTGTTCTGCATTCTATCCATCAACTGTTGTTTTTGCATTTGTCACCCCGAGTGGGACGGGTATGCCCAGACGTGGGTCCCGTGCTCTCCATGCCACTGGAATCAAGCTATCCTGGCTGAAGAGGGTGAAACCCCGAAACCGGTCCTAGGATGCTTGTTTCCAGTCCAGGGAGGACCTGGCTTGGCAGTTCGGGCTGGACTGTTCCCATGAGGCACAGGGTCAAGACTGATTTGCATATGGCTGGGTTTAAACTGGAATGGCATGGTGAGCAAAAAAACGATGGATTTAGGCCCAGATCTCTGTACTGGGGTGAATGTATGACATTGTTCTGCATTCTATCCATCAACTGTTGTTTTTGCATTTGTCACCCCGAGTGGGACGGGTATGCCCAGACGTGGGTCCCGTGCTCTCCATGCCACTGGAATCAAGCTATCCTGGCTGAAGAGGGGTGAAACCCCGAAACCGGTCCTAGGATGCTTGTTTCCAGTCCAGGGAGGACCTGGCTTGGCAGTTCGGGCTGGACTGTTCCCATGAGGCACAGGGTCAAGACTGATTTGCATATGGCTGGGTTTAAACTGGAATGGCATGGTGAGCAAAAAAACGATGGATTTAGGCCCAGATCTCTGTACTGGGGTGAATGTATGACATTGTTCTGCATTCTATCCATCAACTGTTGTTTTTGCATTTGTCACCCCGAGTGGGACGGGTATGCCCAGACGTGGGTCCCGTGCTCTCCATGCCACTGGAATCAAGCTATCCTGGCTGAAGAGGGGTGAAACCCCGAAACCGGTCCTAGGATGCTTGTTTCCAGTCCAGGGAGGACCTGGCTTGGCAGTTCGGGCTGGACTGTTCCCATGAGGCACAGGGTCAAGACTGATTTGCATATGGCTGGGTTTAAACTGGAATGGCATGGTGAGCAAAAACGATGGATTTAGGCCCAGATCTCTGTACTGGGGTGAATGTATGACATTGTTCTGTATTCTATCCATCAACTGTTGTTTTTGCATTTGTCACCCCGAGTGGGACGGGTATGCCCAGACGTGGGTCCCGTGCTCTCCATGCCACTGGGATCAAGCTATCCTGGCTGAAGAGGGGTGAAACCCCGAAACCGGTCCTAGGATGCTTGTTTCCAGTCCAGGGAGGACCTGGCTTGGCAGTTCGGGCTGGACTGTTCCCATGAGGCACAGGGTCAAGACTGATTTGCATATGGCTGGGTTTAAACTGGAATGGCATGGTGAGCAAAAAACGATGGATTTAGGCCCAGATCTCTGTACTGGGCTGAATGTATGACATTGTTCTGCATTCTATCCATCAACTGTTGTTTTTGCATTTGTCACCCCGAGTGGGACGGGTATGCCCAGACGTGGGTCCCGTGCTCTCCATGCCACTGGGATCAAGCTATCCTGGCTGAAGAGGGGTGAAACCCCGAAACCGGTCCTAGGATGCTTGTTTCCAGTCCAGGGAGGACCTGGCTTGGCAGTTCGGGCTGGACTGTTCCCATGAGGCACAGGGTCAAGACTGATTTGCATATGGCTGGGTTTAAACTGGAATGGCATGGTGAGCAAAAAACGATGGATTTAGGCCCAGATCTCTGTACTGGGGTGAATGTATGACATTGTTCTGCATTCTATCCATCAACTATTGTTTTTGCATTTGTCACCCCGAGTGGGAAGGGTATGCCCAGACGTGGGTCCCGTGCTCTCCATGCCACTGGAATCAAGCTATCCTGGTTGAAGAGGGGTGAAACCCCGAAACCGGTCCTAGGATGCTTGTTTCCAGTCCAGGGAGGACCTGGCTTGGCAGTTCGGGCTGGACTGTTCCCATGAGGCACAGGGTCAAGACTGATTTGCATATGGCTGGGTTTAAACTGGAATGGCATGGTGAGCAAAAAAACGATGGATTTAGGCCCAGATCTCTGTATTGGGGTGAATGTATGACATTGTTCTGCATTCTATCCATCAACTGTTGTTTTTGCATTTGTCACCCCGAGTGGGACGGGTATGCCCAGACGTGGGTCCCGTGCTCTCCATGCCACTGGAATCAAGCTATCCTGGCTGAAGAGGGGTGAAACCCCGAAACCGGTCCTAGGATGCTTGTTTCCAGTCCAGGGAGGACCTGGCTTGGCAGTTCGGGCTGGACTGTTCCCATGAGGCACAGGGTCAAGACTGATTTGCATATGGCTGGGTTTAAACTGGAATGGCATGGTGAGCAAAAACGATGGATTTAGGCCCAGATCTCTGTACTGGGGTGAATGTATGACATTGTTCTGCATTCTATCCATCAACTGTTGTTTTTGCATTTGTCACCCCGAGTGGGACGGGTATGCCCAGACGTGGGTCCCGTGCTCTCCATGCCACTGGGATCAAGCTATCCTGGCTGAAGAGGGGTGAAACCCCGAAACCGGTCCTAGGATGCTTGTTTCCAGTCCAGGGAGGACCTGGCTTGGCAGTTTGGGCTGGACTGTTCCCATGAGGCACAGGGTCAAGACTGATTTGCATATGGCTGGGTTTAAACTGGAATGGCATGGTGAGCAAAAAACGATGGATTTAGGCCCAGATCTCTGTACTGGGGTGAATGTATGACATTGTTCTGCATTCTATCCATCAACTGTTGTTTTTGCATTTGTCACCCCGAGTGGGACGGGTATGCCCAGACGTGGGTCCCGTGCTCTCCATGCCACTGGAATCAAGCTATCCTGGCTGAAGAGGGGTGAAACCCCGAAACCGGTCCTAGGATGCTTGTTTCCAGTCCAGGGAGGACCTGGCTTGGCAGTTCGGGCTGGACTGTTCCCATGAGGCACAGGGTCAAGACTGATTTGCATATGGCTGGGTTTAAACTGGAATGGCATGGTGAGCAAAAACGATGGATTTAGGCCCAGATCTCTGTACTGGAGTGAATGTATGACATTGTTCTGCATTCTATCCATCAACTGTTGTTTTTGCATTTGTCACCCCGAGTGGGACGGGTATGCCCAGACGTGGGTCCCGTGCTCTCCATGCCACTGGAATCAAGCTATCCTGGCTGAAGAGGGGTGAAACCCCGAAACCGGTCCTAGGATGCTTGTTTCCAGTCCAGGGAGGACCTGGCTTGGCAGTTCGGGCTGGACTGTTCCCATGAGGCACAGGGTCAAGACTGATTTGCATATGGCTGGGTTTAAACTGGAATGGCATGGTGAGCAAAAAACGATGGATTTAGGCCCAGATCTCTGTACTGGGGTGAATGTATGACATTGTTCTGCATTCTATCCATCAACTGTTGTTTTTGCATTTGTCACCCCGAGTGGGACGGGTATGCCCAGACGTGGGTCCCGTGCTCTCCATGCCACTGGAATCAAGCTATCCTGGCTGAAGAGGGGTGAAACCCCGAAACCGGTCCTAGGATGCTTGTTTCCAGTCCAGGGAGTACCTGGCTTGGCAGTTCGGGCTGGACTGTTCCCATGAGGCACAGGGTCAAGACTGATTTGCATATGGCTGGGTTTAAACTGGAATGGCATGGTGAGCAAAAACGATGGATTTAGGCCCAGATCTCTGTACTGGTGTGAATGTATGACATTGTTCTGCATTCTATCCATCAACTGTTGTTTTTGCATTTGTCACCCCGAGTGGGACGGGTATGCCCAGACGTGGGTCCCGTGCTCTCCATGCCACTGGAATCAAGCTATCCTGGCTGAAGAGGGGTGAAACCCCGAAACCGGTCCTAGGATGCTTGTTTCCAGTCCAGGGAGGACCTGGCTTGGCAGTTCGGGCTGGACTGTTCCCATGAGGCACAGGGTCAAGACTGATTTGCATATGGCTGGGTTTAAACTGGAATGGCATGGTGAGCAAAAACGATGGATTTAGGCCCAGATCTCTGTACTGGGGTGAATGTATGACATTGTTCTGCATTCTATCCATCAACTGTTGTTTTTGCATTTGTCACCCCGAGTGGGACGGGTATGCCCAGACGTGGGTCCCGTGCTCTCCATGCCACTGGAATCAAGCTATCCTGGCTGAAGAGGGGTGAAACCCCGAAACCGGTCCTAGGATGCTTGTTTCCAGTCCAGGGAGGACCTGGCTTGGCAGTTCGGGCTGGACTGTTCCCATGAGGCACAGGGTCAAGACTGATTTGCATATGGCTGGGTTTAAACTGGAATGGCATGGTGAGCAAAAACGATGGATTTAGGCCCAGATCTCTGTACTGGGGTGAATGTATGACATTGTTCTGCATTCTATCCATCAACTGTTGTTTTTGCATTTGTCACCCCGAGTGGGACGGGTATGCCCAGACGTGGGTCCCGTGCTCTCCATGCCACTGGGATCAAGCTATCCTGGCTGAAGAGTGGTGAAACCCCGAAACCGGTCCTAGGATGCTTGTTTCCAGTCCAGGGAGGACCTGGCTTGGCAGTTCGGGCTGGACTGTTCCCATGAGGCACAGGGTCAAGACTGATTTGCATATGGCTGGGTTTAAACTGGAATGGTATGGTGAGCAAAAAAACGATGGATTTAGGCCCAGATCTCTGTACTGGGGTGAATGTATGACATTGTTCTGCATTCTATCCATCAACTATTGTTTTTGCATTTGTCACCCCGAGTGGGACGGGTATGCCCAGACGTGGGTCCCATGCTCTCCATGCCACTGGAATCAAGCTATCCTGGCTGAAGAGGGGTGAAACCCCGAAACCGGTCCTAGGATGCTTGTTTCCAGTCCAGGGAGGACCTGGCTTGGCAGTTCGGGCTGGACTGTTCCCATGAGGCACAGGGTCAAGACTGATTTGCATATGGCTGGGTTTAAACTGGAATGGCATGGTGAGCAAAAAACGATGGATTTAGGCCCAGATCTCTGTACTGGGGTGAATGTATGACATTGTTCTGCATTCTATCCATCAACTGTTGTTTTTGCATTTGTCACCCCGAGTGGGACGGGTATGCCCAGACGTGGGTCCCGTGCTCTCCATGCCCCTGGAATCAAGCTATCCTGGCTGAAGAGGGGTGAAACCCCGAAACCGGTCCTAGGATGCTTGTTTCCAGTCCAGGGAGGACCTGGCTTGGCAGTTCGGGCTGGACTGTTCCCATGAGGCACAGGGTCAAGACTGATTTGCATATGGCTGGGTTTAAACTGGAATGGCATGGTGAGCAAAAAAACGATGGATTTAGGCCCAGATCTCTGTACTGGGGTGAATGTATGACATTGTTCTGCATTCTATCCATCAACTGTTGTTTTTGCATTTGTCACCCCGAGTGGGACGGGTATGCCCAGACGTGGGTCCCGTGCTCTCCATGCCACTGGAATCAAGCTATCCTGGCTGAAGAGGGGTGAAACCCCGAAACCGGTCCTAGGATGCTTGTTTCCAGTCCAGGGAGGACCTGGCTTGGCAGTTCGGGCTGGACTGTTCCCATGAGGCACAGGGTCAAGACTGATTTGCATATGGCTGGGTTTAAACTGGAATGGCATGGTGAGCAAAAAAACGATGGATTTAGGCCCAGATCTCTGTACTGGGGTGAATGTATGACATTGTTCTGCATTCTATCCATCAACTGTTGTTTTTGCATTTGTCACCCCGAGTGGGACGGGTATGCCCAGACGTGGGTCCCGTGCTCTCCATGCCACTGGAATCAAGCTATCCTGGCTGAAGAGGGGTGAAACCCCGAAACCGGTCCTAGGATGCTTGTTTCCAGTCCAGGGAGGACCTGGCTTGGCAGTTCGGGCTGGACTGTTCCCATGAGGCACAGGGTGAAGACTGATTTGCATATGGCTGGGTTTAAACTAGAATGGCATGGTGAGCAAAAAAACGATGGATTTAGGCCCAATCTCTGTACTGGGGTGAATGTATGACATTGTTCTGCATTCTATCCATCAACTGTTGTTTTTGCATTTGTCACCCCGAGTGGGACGGGTATGCCCAGACGTGGGTCCCGTGCTCTCCATGCCACTGGAATCAAGCTATCCTGGCTGAAGAGGGGTGAAACCCCGAAACCGGTCCTAGGATGCTTGTTTCCAGTCCAGGGAGGACCTGGCTTGGCAGTTCGGGCTGGACTGTTCCCATGAGGCACAGGGTCAAGACTGATTTGCATATGGCTGGGTTTAAACTGGAATGGCATGGTGAGCAAAAAACGATGGATTTAGGCCCAGATCTCTGTACTGGGGTGAATGTATGACATTGTTCTGCATTCTATCCATCAACTGTTGTTTTTGCATTTGTCACCCCGAGTGGGACGGGTATGCCCAGACGTGGGTCCCGTGCTCTCCATGCCACTGGAATCAAGCTATCCTGGCTGAAGAGGGGTGAAACCCCGAAACCGGTCCTAGGATGCTTGTTTCCAGTCCAGGGAGGACCTGGCTTGGCAGTTCGGGCTGGACTGTTCCCATGAGGCACAGGGTCAAGACTGATTTGCATATGGCTGGGTTTAAACTGGAATGGCATGGTGAGCAAAAAAACGATGGATTTAGGCCCAGATCTCTGTACTGGGGTGAATGTATGACATTGTTCTGCATTCTATCCATCAACTGTTGTTTTTGCATTTGTCACCCCGAGTGGGACGGGTATGCCCAGACGTGGGTCCCGTGCTCTCCATGCCACTGGAATCAAGCTATCCTGGCTGAAGAGGGGTGAAACCCCGAAACCGGTCCTAGGATGCTTGTTTCCAGTCCAGGGAGGACCTGGCTTGGCAGTTCGGGCTGGACTGTTCCCATGAGGCACAGGGTCAAGACTGATTTGCATATGGCTGGGTTTAAACTGGAATGGCATGGTGAGCAAAAAAACGATGGATTTAGGCCCAGATCTCTGTACTGGGGTGAATGTATGACATTGTTCTGCATTCTATCCATCAACTGTTGTTTTTGCCTCTTCACGCATGGCGCGTGGGTATTGCTGGCCTCCTGCTGGTTATCACGGTTGTTTCATCGCCATTGGGCGCATCGCAGCTTTTTTTGCGTTGGGGTTTGGATTTTTATCGCCGTCGCGGTAGTTGTTTTGCGGACATTTGACGCGTTATTGTGCGAATATCGCATGGTACCGCCGTGTTGTGGATGCCAGGTTAACACGGCGTTATTTTCCCGCGATGGAGTGCGATGTGAGGAGTTGCGGTAAGCTATTATGGCGATGTTTATCGCACGTTCTTGTGAATATACCCCTGAGTGAGTCACAGCTTATTTTTGAATATGCGCGCGCACAACTTCGTATTCAAGCGTCTTGGCTGTTTGTAAATCAAATCAAGGAATTTTTTTTTGCATTTTACTAGTTGGATTCAAGCTAGTAAAATGCAAAAACAATTTATTTGATTCAATTTACAAACAATAAAGACGCTCTGATTCTCCACTGTTTTTATATTCCGAGTGATCGGATTTCCTTTGGCAGCAGAGAAGAACAAGTACTGCATCATGTTTAATTGTTTTCACCATTTAGGCTATTATGAAGTGGATCTTAAAGCACACATGGTAGTTGAACAATAGGTAGCCCCCATATATTTCAAATCCCACCACAGTGACAGCATACAATTAAACGCACTACTGCAAGAATCCACAGTTATTATATTTTTACCTTGCTTTAATTATTTTTTAATTACACCATAGTGTCTCCGACACGGCCACACCGAGTGCCAGTGCTACTGCTGCCGTTCAGTAAGGTTACGACAGAGCAGGAAAGGTATGACTCGTCTCCCCCCACTCCCTCTTGCGTAATGAGTATGCAGGAGAGGAATGAAGAAAGCAGCCTGCTGCACCTCTTCTATAGCCCACCCCCTCTCGTGATGACTAATAAATCGCCCCACTGCTCTTTGTGCAGTGCAAAAAAAAGAAAAAGAAAATGATAATAACAAGAAGTTGTTATAATTTTATTTTACTGTGCCACTCAAAGCAATGTTAGGGCGGGCGGGGCTCAGCTTGCCGCCATCAGAGGGAGCTGGAGTGGTTTGCACTCCCTAAGTGTGCATGACAGTTTGGCCGGCCCTCTTGCGCTGGCCAAACAGTCATGCGCACTTATCATGTTCTCCAACTGTATGTGTTGCACAGCCTGGTGAAGAACATGTCCAGGCTCCCAGGCACTGCCTGAGTGGTCAAACAGGCCGCTCATACATACACCACCCAACGCACTCTACGGTCATTTTCACAGAATGTTTTAACTGTACCCGATTTTAAACTTAAAACTAGAGGTGGAAAGACATTGGCGGTCCTAGGGACCAAAGCCTCGAACTCCTTGCCAACATAACTTAGACACACACAAACGGAACCCTATTTTAGGAAGTCCTTAAAAACCTGGATCTTTGGTATCCCAGATAACACTGTTTGGTCTCTTATCTAAAGCTCGGACATTATAGTTCATGCCAGCTCTTCTCCTATCAGGTGCTCTCTTTCCGCAAAGCGCCAAGATACTCCTTGTAGTGAACGTTGCGCTATATAAAAGTACTTTCATTCATTCATTCATACCAATGAAGACCTTGCTGATGCAGCGTCGTTATTGGCTTGGAGAGTCCGGGAGCCTGGGTGCTTCCGGTATGCAGCAGAGTGAGGACGAAAGAGAGGCGGAGGATGGAGGAGAGGCGTACAGTGATGGCGAAGGTACGTTATTTTTTTTCTTCCCCCGCCCCACCACCCCTGTTTTGAGGCAGCCACCACGTTTTACCACCCATTACCTCGTTCTTCCTATGAGCTGCCCCCCACCCTGCCACTGAATTGAATGGAGTTCTGTGAACTCCTCCCAGGGCCATTGTGTAAGCGCCCAAAAAGAAACCATATTAACAGCAAATGTAAGCCGGTGCACCCTCTGCCATGATTTCCCTCCTGTACCTTGTGCCTGCTGTTCGAAGAATACCTCGCCGAGAAGGCACATGCACAGCAGGACCGTACCTCTGCAAAGTTCCTCACAGCTGCCCTATTATAAATACGAGAACAGCAAGCATTAAGTAAATTTGTTTCAGCTGCTTGGCGTTTTGTAATTCTGTTCTTCATTCTTCACTCAGGGTGGCAGGGAGACATCCATTTTAACCATTAACACACGTTGCCCCTGTCTTCTAGCCCAAACCAGATGTCTTGCCTAGGATGCATTTCTTCCAAATTAAAGAAGGCATCCTCTTGTCCACCAGAAATGTTGAATCCATTGAATTTAGGGGAACACTAACACTGAGCTTCAGGACATCTCACCTATCACACCAGTTAAACATAGGGAGTTCAAAGAAATAACAGCTCAATTAAGACGAGAAAAAGTCCCATATCCGTGGGGTGTTCCAGTTCACCTGATATTTGTGTTGGGAAACAAACAAATTAGGGTTAAGGCTCCCAATGAAGCCGCACAGATCTTAAATCTGAACCTGCCGGAAAAAGTTGGAGAACCCTTGAATATATCTTCGATCCCAGACATCAGGAATGATTGGTCAAAACTGCCATTAAAGAGAGCACAAGAGGCGGTGAAGAAGCGGGCAGTGGGAGCATGAAGAAGTCCACAGAATTTTTGCAAGATGACAAGGGGACCTGCTATGTCTTAGAGTTTGCCCTTCAGTTATGATTGTGGGTTGACGCTTGTTAGACCTGTCAGCCTTAGGGTGGTCTTCCCTAAAACATTTTGCCTCACCTCCTCCATTGTGGCTGAACTTATTTTTGTTGGCCTTAGGACTCAGCACTTTCTCACTTCTAACCAGTGCTAAAGTACTTGTGCTCACTTCCCTGAAACGTGGTTAGATTGGCTTATACCCACTTTTCATATTTAATTTCCTTGTAAGTCCCTTGTAGAGTGGTATACTATATACGAAGAGAAGGAACTGGACAGAGGAACCCCATAGGCCTCAGCACCTAACCCACTATCCCTAATATATATATATAAATAATCTGGAACTACCCAGAAATGTGTGTGCACACTGACAAAACACCCACTGTCACTGTGTGATTCCCATACAGGAATATAACAATTTTAACATAACAGCACAGGTGCACCACATAACAAATTAGACAAAGAGTTGTATAAAATTCATGTCCACAAATTTTCTTCCAAGTTTCTTCCTTTATTTTCAATGAAGTCTTTAAAACACAATCAAGGTGATTTGAGACACAGCCGACGCATTTCGTCCTTATCAAAAGGACTTCCTCAGGGCTGTTGATTCAACAAACACAATACACTTATAAATATATATATATACATATGCATAGGACGACAAAACTTAAGACATCACACACTATTTACAAACGTTCTTATTGTAAAATACCAATTGGTTGCTATCATTTCATCTCATTAAAAATTATTATTAACTAATAATTTCAGCCTCTTTATGTACAGGTATTGATACCTAACAGATGCTTGCAGAAAGAAATGAAACTAAAGAGATCAAGGGATGAGAGTTAAGGATCAAATAGAGTGAAACGAAGAAGTAAAAGAAGGAAAGATCACGTGACTCAAACTATTAAGGAGGCCCAGGGTTGTGAGCTATCAATGGAAAAAAGTAAATTATTTTAAGGGAACCATAAAAGGAGCCATATTCCCATTTATATAGTCAAACCATGCATATAATACCTACCAAGTTAATGTTTGATACTGATATTAATTGAAGGATTTAAGTCACCCAGAAGGCCAAGTATGGAACACAAATAGACATCCGTACTTCAATATATCTATATTAAAGAAAATAGATGGGTTAAAATTCCCCAAAAGTGAGCAGGCAACTGATATTATAAAAGTTAGTATAATGCCCAATACTCACTGTATATCAAAGTGGTAACTGGTGCCTTGATCTAAATTAAAAGAGTGGGTATATGATGACTCCCAGTTTTATTAGTTCTCTATCCCAGATCAGGGATTTAGGAAATATAAAAAAATTATGACATCATTTACGATGACCGACCTGTATTTGCAAAAGAGAAGTTTGCAATATTAATTTCAATATGCAGTTCGAAGCGAGCACATATTTAGCGTGGGCTTAATCATATGATTTAAAAAAGAAATACAAGATTAGACTAATCTTAGTAATGCCCTGGTGCTACGTAACGGCATCAATAGCAGTTACGAGTAAGGAATCAATATAATCATAAAAAATAAATGTAAAAAAGAAAATAAAAGAAACACGATAATGAAGCGGTCTACTTGGTCAAAGACCGACAACCACCAAAACCAAGGGACTCACAGACCCTACAAGTGACCTACACCGGGGAAAAAAAAAAGGAGTACCCAAGTGGTCATGGAATCGACAATAATCAGAATCAACGCGTAGTTGAATATAATGACTAATCCAAGTATTAAATCCCCCTAGTTAGGAAGCGACATCAAACATAACAGGCACAAAATGGGAACAGGTAATGTATCCCATACTCATCTGCGATAATAAGCCATGCCCCAGGCAAGCAACGCTACTTACACAGTCAACACCCAGTCTAGTGCACAACACTCAAAGCCGAACATCGACCAAGCCACATCAGAAATCGGCATTAAATAACTTACCGGAATCAGTCGGGGCAGTCCTCACCCAGTTGGGGAATAGAAGCATATGTGGCCGTGTTTTGAAATGACTTGATATACCCGCGCTCATTTGCATTCATCGGAAACAGCTGTGAGTGCTGAAGGACTAACAGAGTTCCTTAATCCATAACGGCCGCTATCTTATAATGGTATATCCTGTGTATTAGTTTACACAGGTATTGGCAAATTAATATTTTAAACATAACAAAGAGGAAACCTCAAACAGCACATTGTATAAATCGAGTGTTGTTTAATATCCAAACATCGATGTAATTAACAAATGTGCTAGAGGTTAGAATTTAATTCAATGTTACGTTTCGCTACTCATAAATCACGAACGACATATATACTTAATACAGGCGACGCCTTATAAGTTCTATATTTATTACTTGACTCTTAGGGGCCGATTCCGATCTCGGCCGGTAGGGCTCCGAATCGGATTCGGCTTTACCGGATCCGATTCGGACGCCCTGTTTCCGACCGAGTCGGACGTGCGTCCGGGCGAACGAGTACGATGCGAACGTACGTGAAATCGCCGACCGACTCGTTTGCGGGACCCAACCGCTCCGACCGACTCGCACGGACACGACTCGCACCGCGCATTGGAGACGTTCCCCGGCCGGGTAAGTACGATGCGCGCCACAAGCAGTCCGACCGACTCGCGCCATCCGGCTCAAAAGTGCAGTCGGAGCCGCACTTTGGGGGTCCGTGTCGGACCCCCCTGTACGCCTAGTCGCGCGAGTCGCACACAGGGGGGACCCATGGGTCCCCCCTACCTGTGCGTGTACGGCGCGACCCGCTTCGATGCGTACCCGCTATAGGGGGCGCCCTTGTTCGCCTCGCACCCATTGAGTCAATGGGAGCCCGCGTACGCGTTGTACGAACGGCTCCCATTGACTTCAATGGGAGTCCGACCAAATCGAGTCCGATAGCATGCGAATGGATCGTACTCGTTCGGTCGGACTAGTAGGGTCCGATTCGGTTGGAAATCTCTCCGGGTCCGGCTCGGTCGGAGAGATTTCCTGCCCGAATCGGAATCGACCCCTTAGTCTATGAGCGATAGAAACCATAACGAAGTGTCGTGCAGAAAGGAGACCCGGTTTCGTTCGAGTTACAGGATCTAATGCGGCCGCCATCTTGTACTGATATGTCTAAAGTGGCGATCTAATCATGCAAAGATCCAACCAAAGTTCCAGTACTTTGACGGCCGTCATTTTGTAGTAATATGTATTAACTACCGGTTAATGTCAAAGGCGATTCCTTATCCTAAAGGGGAGGAGAATATCGAACAAGATAAAGGTCCCTAAGGGCGAGTGATAAGCCCAACTAGAATCATAATGTGGAGTCACAGAATGCAAATAATTATGCAAAAAAAAAAAAAGATAAACTATGTTGAAGTGAAACCATAAAGATCTTCTGGTGTCAAAAAAACTAGTAAAATGTATCTCCAACCCAAGTGATAGGGATAGGAATATAAGCATTGGTTCCCAAACTGCATAGCACAAGTAATGAGTTTCACCCTGGTTAATGCAGCATGAACAAAGACTAAGTCAAAAACAGAGTGCTAAAGTGGAAGAAATAGAGGTAAGGAGAGACAGTAACAAATAATTAGAGAGGGAAGCACATCCAACGTATAGAAGTGGTATTCCGTCGGGATGGAATTAGAGAAAATACATGATATTATTCATATGAAGGACAGTCTAATGTTTATAGTGCCATGTCTTTTGTTAAAATCCCACATAGGTCAATCTCCCAGTTCATTAATCGTGACCAATATACAAAAAACAGGACATGTGAGATTACAGTAGAAGCGGTTCAATACATCATAATTACAGGGCCTTATCAGGGGCATTAAAATGATGATCACCCTCTAGAGAAAATAGTGCATTTCATCATCATTGTTGTGTCCCATTTCAATACATCGAAGTTTACATATCCAACCTGCCTCATTTTTTCTCAACATTAATTCCCTATTCCCTCCTCTCGGATGGGCTGGGACATGATCAATGCCTATGAACCAGCATTCTTCATCAGTTCCATGATTTTCCTGCATGTGGTATGTTAGTGGATACCTATGATCACCGTTACGTATGGCCCTCACATGCTCCTGAATCCGCGTTTTGAGTGGCCTTATGGTGCTGCCCACATAGATTTTATTACATGGACAGCCCAGAATATACGTAACGTACTGAGTCTTACAATTGATCATATGGTTGATACTATATGTACGATTGGTATTAAAACAAAAAGTTTTCGTTTTATTTTTCCCAAGTTTACACACATTGCAATCTCCACACGTAAAAAAGCCTTCAATTTTGTGGGG
This sequence comes from Calotriton arnoldi, assembly GCA_963921515.1. Lineage (NCBI taxonomy): Eukaryota > Metazoa > Chordata > Amphibia > Caudata > Salamandridae > Calotriton > Calotriton arnoldi. Next base: position 1,055,054 of record CAWUFW010003240.1, read on the forward strand.
CAGCCAGGAAGCTATCTTTGGCGTGGTTATATAACTAGGGCATAGAATATTCCTCAAGTTCTGTCCTCTTCTGTTTGTGACCTTGGGCTTAGAGGTCACAAATTCTTTGAGAGCGGGAATTTCCCGCAGTAAGTACCAATGTTTACATAGCACATTATATACTTTACTGCTGCGATCATTATACTGTGTGTTGAAGGCCACATACGATATTTTGTTCCTTTTTTGGTAATTAGGCTTGAGAGTATTTTGCCTAGAAGTTTTATTTATCCTTTTATGTGCCTTTTCCACAATATTTTTATTGTAACCCCTGGCAAGAAAGCGATGTTTAGTCTCCTCGATGTACTTATTACAAGTCACATCAGTGCTACAGTTTCTCCGCATGCGAACCATTTCGCCATACGGGATGTTATTGATCACATGTTGGGGGTGGGCGCTCTCAAAGTGTAGGGTACTATTGCAAGAAGTACTTTTGCGATGGATCATACTCTGCACGCAATTGTTTTCCACATAAAAATTTATGTCCAGGAAATGAATCTGTTCCTTACTGTATTCGATGGTGAGCTTTAAATTATACGGGTTCTCATTTAAGTAAGCATGGTACTCTAAAAGGTCTGGGGCAGGTCCATCCCAGAGCATGATGACATCATCAATGTACCTGCCCCAGAAAATGATGTGTTCCATCCAACGGGCCGCGCGCCGGCCCCAGGCATGCTCCCGCTCATACCAGCCCATAAAGAGCCCGGCATAGGCGGGAGCAAACCTAGAACCCATTGCGGTGCCCTGTATTTGATGGTACCACTTTGAGTCATGTAAAAAAAAGTTTTTTGACAGAATAATATCGGTCATATCCATCAATACTTGGTTATGCATATAGTGATCTGCTGATCTCTGACCCAAAAAAAACTCCAAAGCTTTGACTCCGAATTCCTTTTTTATGCAAGTATATAGGCTAGCGACATCCATGGTTACAAAATAAAGGTTCTCTGACCAAGTTAACCCATCGAACTTAACAAGGATGTCCTTACTGTCCTTGATGTGGGCAGGTAGGTTTTGTACCAGAGGTTGTAAAAATTGATCCACATATTCAGAGAGTCTTTCTGTTGGAGAATTGACCCCTGAGATGATGGGACGTCCCGGGGGGAAAGGTCCCCCTTTGTGGATTTTTGGAAGTACATATATACAAGGTGAGGTTGGTTCCTTAACCAATAGGTAATTGCATTCAACCTCACTTAGGAGCCCACTTTCCCGCCATTCCACCAGCCTCATATTGATGTAGTTGCTAAGTGCTTTTATAGGATTGTCAGACAGTCTAGTATAACATGTTGTGTCTGCTAGTTGACGATTGATCTCCTGCATGTAGTTTGTCCTATCCATGACCACCACATTTCCCCCCTTATCCGCCTCCCGTATGACAATGGAGGTGTCAGATTTTAATTCCTTTAAAGCCTTATTCTCTGCTATGGTGAGGTTCTTAGTGATTTTATTTCGAGATGCGGGTCTGTCCAGAAATTTGTGGAAGCCCTGTGTGACTTTTTCCCTGAATTGATCGATGTTTGAGTGTGTTCCTACCGGGATATATTTGGATCAGGTTTTTAAACCACTGTCCATTTCAACATCTTCAATGATATTGAGTTCTGCTCTGATAACCTCAATATCAACCGGCATTTCATATTGTAAAGACATCATCATCTGTAACATATTCACATCAGAAACAGTATATGAAGGTGCTGTATATTCATCCACATTTCTAGTACATAATGATGGATTACGGGAAAAATGATCTTTAAGTTTTAATAGTCTAACAAATTTGAACAAGTCCACAAAAATATCAACATCATTACCCGACTGGCTTGGGCAAAAACCCAAACCCTTACTCAATACAGACAACTCATGTTCTGATAAATTTTTACTAGACAAGTTAACAATCATTAATTCTTGTGCAGCACTCCCTACAACATTCTCTATTCCTGCTTGTCCTCCCACTTCTTGGATCTGGTGGTCCTTGTGAAATTCTCGTTCCTTGCTTTTTTGTTTTTGTTTATATTCCTGCCATCTCCTGCCCCCCTTCTTGTTTTTGATCTTTTGCTGTTGTTTTTGCTCCTATTCTGAATCTCTCCATTTCTAATAAAAAGTTGAGCGCCCTTCCACCTCCACCACACCTGTAGCCTCTTCTATTTGAACTGAGCTTGCTACTGAGGATAAAGAGGTGACGCTGCTGGTAGAGGTAAGTTCTAGGGTATCTTCACGCTATCTATTGCCCTCTCCAGAAACTTTGATGTTATCATATTTATGAGCAAATGTGTAAACTCTTCCTTCCCTGTAATCCTTATAGTCACGTTTAATTTTTTTAACCTTTTTATCTCGTAAGTAAATCTGATAATCATCTAAGATTTTGTCTAAGATCTCATAATTCTTTTTCACTATTTCTCTTAGGTCTGATGTTGCAATTTCTTTCTCTAATTCTTCTATTTCCTGTTGTAGGTTGAGGCATTTCTTTTCTGCATTTTTAATTAGGATGCGCATCATGTTAAATGAGGCATTGCAGAGATTTCCCTCCCAGTCCTTGAGAGATTCCTGGTCGAGGTCCTCAAACGTGGGGAATATTAAAATTCTAAGCCCTCTTGGGATTTTCTCATTCTCCATGTATTTTTCCAAGGTGGTGCCGTCCCACCACCTGGACATTTCTTGTTTTTTAGGTCGAGCCTAGAGCAGCGCATGCGCTGCTCTAGGAAATCGACCTCTTGGAATCACTTCAGCTTCAGGAGAAGCTCGTGCATGTAGTGCTCACACGCCATTGGCCTTTGCGTCTGGCTTTAGCACGCAATTGGCCAAAGGCGTGTGGATGTCCCAGCTTTTAGGAAAATGTTCACTCCCAGAGCGTTTTTCTCTCGGGAGCCAGCATGACATCTGTTTTGTGTCACCTTTCACTTTCGCGGCCGTGGCTTTCTTTGTGGTCCCATTTATTACTTGCTGCTTTGGCTTTCTCTGGGCTGAGCTCTCGCGCTTCCCGGAGCCTTGTTTACTCTTTCCTGGCACTGATTTTAAGCTTGATTTGTAAGTGGACCAATAAGCAGAAATTATCTTCGCTATCCCTCTACCTTCTCCACACCCTCGCTCGTCTTTTTAAGCAGAAATTAAACCTATGCTGCTATTTAGTGTTCGTGCGTTCTGAAGAGCTTCATCCTCTCCGCATGTCAGAACGTTTTTAAAATCAAATCATGGCGAGTTTAAGGCGTTGCGTCTTTCCCTTGACACAAGTTTTGCTTGTTTACTGACAAAGCCTTTTATTGCTTTTGCCTGCTGCAGTTCTTGTTTACAAAAAGGGATGTGTGGTTTTACATGTCGGTTTTAATTCGACGAATATGTTGAAAGGTACTACCTTCCTCGGAGCCTGTGGTGCTGTGATGAGCCTGACGTTAAAGCCCCGTCTTGAAACCCCTGATGGTTTTTTACTTAGCACAACAGTGTTGGTGTACATTACAGCAGCAGGGGACAGGTCTTTATCTACAACTCAAAGGCCACCAGCAGCTCAACTGTACATGTTGCACCCGAATGGGTGGTCGTAAACTAGAAATGCCTTCTGCTTTACTGTCCTTATCGGAGAGAGACACCAGAGTTCGAGACCTAGACTTTGATCTGTTAAGACTCAGAGCTTGACACTCTCCAGTCATACACAATAGGGCCTTGATTTCCAGCGCTCTAGGTTTCTCTAGGTCCGACATGGGATGTGCCTGACAAGGGCTGCGCAGGCGTTGGATGTGGTAGTGGCTTGACCGAGGGCGCAGGGTGCAGAATTCAATACATAAATATAATTTGTACAGAATATTCAGCCAAGAATTACCTTGTATGACTATATAAACATACATGACAGTGGCTATAAGCCCTCGTATGCAAGGAAAGGGTCCGGGCGTTCTAAAAAACCAAAATAAGTTGTTCCAAGTCCTTTCATCATTTGTCTGTCTTGGGTATTCTCCTATGTTGAGGTGAATATGCCTTCTATTGGTAAAACATAATTAATATATAGTACACGGGATGGATTTGCCATTGAGGCCTCTAGGGCGTCTTCAACGATAAATACAACACTGAATGCATTGCCGAGAATACTGCAATTTATGTTAATACTGAAGTGGGTATTGAGGTTATTTCCCTGAAAGTGAATTTACTGTCGGTGTGGAACTCTTTTTCCCAGCTGATATAACAGATTTGATAAATATGCAGTTTATATGAGAACCCGGGCTGTTCCTAATCAGGAAGGATATAAAAACAAGCATTGGCATAGCCAATAGGTCTCACCTTTGGGACCTTATAAGTATTTAGTTTTGCAGTACAATATCCTTGATGCAACAACATCAACTGTTGCATGGCTAAACACTTATAAGGTCCCAAAGGCGAGACCTATTGGCTATGCCAATGCTTGTTTAATTTCTCAAGTTTTTGAAATTTTATTTTGAGGCCCTCCAACTTAGGAGCATTTGTTAACAGGCCTCCTGTTTTGGTACTATTGGAGAATAAGTCCTGGGCTATTTCTTGTCGTCTGTCCTTAAAATTTGGCATTCTTAAATTTTATGGCAGAAAGATATGTAGTATGAATCTCAAGGGCAGGTCAGTGCTAATCAGGGAGTTAATTTTGAAGAGAAGGAACTGGACAGAGGAACCCCATAGGCCTCAGCACCTAACCCACTATCCCTAATATATATATAAATAATCTGGAACTACCCAGAAATGTGTGTGCACACTGACAAAAACACCCACTGTCACTGTGTGATTCCCGTACAGGAATATAACAATTTTAACATAATAGCACAGGTGCACCACATAACAAATTAGACAAAGAGTTGTATAAAATTCATGTCCACAAATTTTCTTCTAAGTTTTTTCCTTTATTTTCAATGAAGTCTTTAAAACACAATCAAGGTGATTTGAGACACAGCCGACGCATTTCGTCCTTATCAAAAGGATTTCCTCAGGGCTGTTGATTCAACAAACACAATACACTTATAAATATATATATACATACGCATAGGACGACAAAACTTAAGACATCACACACTATTTACAAACGTTCTTATTGTAAAATACCAATTGGTTGCTATCATTTCATCTCATTAAAAATTATTATTAACTAATAATTTCAGCCTCTTTATGTACAGGTATTGATACCTAACAGATGCTTGCAGAAAGAAATTAAACTAAAGAGATCAAGGGATGAGAGTTAAGGATCAAATAGAGTGAAACGAAGAAGAAAAAGAAGGAAAGATCACGTGACTCAAATTATTAAGGAGGCCCAGGGTTGTGAGCTATCAATGGAAAAAAGTAAATTATTTTAAGGGAACCATAAAAGGAGCCATATTCCCATTTATATAGTCAAACCATGCATATAATACCTACCAAGTTAATGTTTGATACTGATATTAATTGAAGGATTTAAGTCACCCAGAAGGCCAAGTATGGAACACAAATAGACATCCGTACTTCAATATATCTATATTAAAGAAAATAGATGGGTTAAAATTCCCCAAAAGTGAGCAGGCAACTGATATTATAAAAGTTAGTATAATGGCCAATACTCACTGTATATCAAAGTGGTAACTGGTGCCTTGATCTAAATGAAAAGAGTGGGTATATGATGACTCCCAGTTTTATTAGTTCTCTATCCCAGAGCAGGGATTTAGGAAATATAAAAAAATGATGACATAATTTACTATGACCGACCTGTATTTGCAAAAGAGAAGTTTGCAATATTAATTTCAATGTGCAGTTCGAAGCGAGCACATATTTAGCGTGGGCGTAATCATATGATTTAAAAAGAAATACAAGATTAGACTAATCTTAGTAATGCCCTGCTGCTACGTAACGGCATCAATAGCAGTTACGAGTAAGGAATCAATATAATCATAAAAAATAAATGTAAAAAAGAAAATAAAAGAAACACGATAATGAAGCGGTCTACTTGGTCAAAGACCGACAACCACCAAAACCAAGGGACTCACAGACCCTACAAGTGACCTACACAGGAAAGAAAAAAAAAAAAGGGAGTACCCAAGTGGTCATGGAATCGACAATAATCAGAATCAACGCGTAGTTGAATATAATGACTAATCCAAGTATTAAATCCTCCTAGTTAGGAAGCGACATCAAACATAACAGGCACAAAATGGGAACAGGTAATGTATCCCATACTCATCTGCGATAATAAGCCATGCCCCAGGCAAGCAACGCTACTTACACAGTCAACACCCAGTCTAGTGCACAACACTCAAAGCCGAACATCGACCAAGCCACATCAGAAATCGGCATTAAATAACTTACCGGAATCAGTCGGGGCAGTCCTCACCCAGTTGGGGAATAGAAGCATATGTGGCCGTGTTTTGAAATGACTTGATATACCCGCGCTCATTTGCATTCATCGGAAACAGCTGTGAGTGCTGAAGGACTAACAGAGTTCCTTAATCCATAACGGCCGCTATCTTATAATGGTATATCCTGTGTATTAGTTTACACAGGTATTGGCAAATTAATATTTTAAACATAACAAAGAGGAAACCTCAAACAGCACATTGTATAAATCGAGTGTTGTTTAATATCCAAACATCGATGTAATTAACAAATGTGCTAGAGGTTAGAATTTAATTCAATGTTACGTTTCGCTACTCATAAATCACGAACGACATATATACTTAATACAGGCGACGCCTTATAAGTTCTATATTTATTACTTGACTCTTAGGGGCCGATTCCGATCTCGGCCGGTAGGGCTCCGAATCGGATTCGGCTTTACCGGATCCGATTCGGACGCCCTGTTTCCGACCGAGTCGGACGTGCGTCCGGGCGAACGAGTACGATGCGAACGTACGTGAAATCGCCGACCGACTCGTTTGCGGGACCCAACCGCTCCGACCGACTCGCACGGACACGACTCGCACCGCGCATTGGAGACGTTCCCCGGCCGGGTAAGTACGATGCGCGCCACAAGCAGTCCGACCGACTCGCGCCATCCGGCTCAAAAGTGCAGTCGGAGCCGCACTTTGGGGGTCCGTGTCGGACCCCCCTGTACGCCTAGTCGCGCGAGTCGCACACAGGGGGGACCCATGGGTCCCCCTACCTGTGCGCGTGTATGGCGCGACCCGCTCGATGCGTACCCGCTATAGGGGCGCCCTTGTTCGCCTCGCACCCATTGAGTCAATGGGAGCCCGCGTACGCGTTGTACGAACGGCTCCCATTGACTTCAATGGGAGTCCGACCAAATCGAGTCCGATAGCATGCGAATGGATCGTACTCGTTCGGTCGGACTAGTAGGGTCCGATTCGGTTGGAAATCTCTCCGGGTCCGGCTCGGTCGGAGAGATTTCCTGCCCGAATCGGAATCGACCCCTTAGTCTATAAGCGATAGAAACCATAACGAAGTGTCGTGCAGAAAGGAGACCCGGTTTCGTTCGAGTTACAGGATCTAATGCGGCCGCCATCTTGTACTGATATGTCTAAAGTGGCGATCTAATCATGCAAAGATCCAACCAAAGTTCCAGTACTTTGACGGCCGTCATTTTGTAGTAATATGTATTAACTACCGGTTAATGTCAAAGGCGATTCCTTATCCTAAAGGGGAGGAGAATATCGAACAAGATAAAGGTCCCTAAGGGCGAGTGATAAGCCGAACTAGAATCATAATGTGGAGTCACAGAATGCAAATAATTATGCAAAAAAAAAAAAAGATAAACTATGTTGAAGTGAAACCATAAAGATCTTCTGGTGTCAAAAAAACTAGTAAAATGTATCTCCATCCCAAGTGATAGGGATAGGAATATAAGCATTGGTTCCCAAACTGCATAGCACAAGTAATGAGTTTCACCCTGGTTAATGCAGCATGAACAAAGACTAAGTCAAAAACAGAGTGCTAAAGTGGAAGAAATAGAGGTAAGGAGAGACAGTAACAAATAATTAGAGAGGGAAGTACATCCAACGTATAGAAGTGGTATTCCGTCGGGATGGAATTAGAGAAAATACATGATATTATTCATATGAAGGACAGTCTAATGTTTATAGTGCCATGTCTTTTGTTAAAATCCCACATAGGTCAATCTCCCAGTTCATTAATCGTGACCAATATACAAAAAACAGGACATGTGAGATTACAGTAGAAGCGGTTCAATACATCATAATTACAGGGCCTTATCAGGGGCATTAAAATGATGATCACCCTCTAGAGAAAATAGTGCATTTCATCATCATTGTTGTGTCCCATTTCAATACATCGAAGTTTACATATCCAACCTGCCTCATTTTTTCTCAACATTAATTCCCTATTCCCTCCTCTCGGATGGGCTGGGACATGATCAATGCCTATGAACCAGCATTCTTCATCAGTTCCATGATTTTCCTGCATGTGGTATGTTAGTGGATACCTATGATCACCGTTACGTATGGCCCTCACATGCTCCTGAATCCGCGTTTTGAGTGGCCTTATGGTGCTGCCCACATAGATTTTATTACATGGACAGCCCAGAATATACGTAACGTACTGAGTCTTACAATTGATCATATGGTTGATACTATATGTACGATTGGTATTAAAACAAAAAGTTTTCGTTTTATTTTTCCCAAGTTTACACACATTGCAATCTCCACACGTAAAAAAGCCTTCAATTTTGTGGGGCAGCCAGGAAGCTATCTTTGGCGTGGTTATATAACTAGGGCATAGAATATTCCTCAAGTTCTGTCCTCTTCTGTATGTGACCTTGGGCTTAGAGGTCACAAATTCTTTGAGAGCGGCAATTTCCCGCAGTAAGTACCAATGTTTACATAGCACATTATATACTTTACTGCTGCGATCATTATACTGTGTGTTGAAGGCCACATACGATATTTTGTTCCTTTTTTGGTAATTAGGCTTGAGAGTATTTTGCCTAGAAGTTTTATTTATCCTTTTATGTGCCTTTTCCACAATATTTTTATTGTAACCCCTGGCAAGAAAGCGATGTTTAGTCTCCTCGATGTACTTATTACAAGTCACATCAGTGCTACAGTTTCTCCGCATGCGAACCATTTCGCCATACGGGATGTTATTGATCACATGATGGGGGTGGGCGCTCTCAAAGTGTAGGGTACTATTGCAAGAAGTACTTTTGCGATGGATCATACTCTGCACGCAATTGTTTTCCACATAAAAATTTATGTCCAGGAAATGAATCTGTTCCTTACTGTATTCGATGGTGAGCTTTACATTATACGGGTTCTCATTTAAGTAAGCATGGTACTCTAAAAGGTCTGGGGCAGGTCCATCCCAGAGCATGATGACATCTTCGATGTACCTGCCCCAGAAAATGATGTGTTCCATCCAACGGGCCGCGCGCCGGCCCCAGGCATGCTCCCGCTCATACCAGCCCATAAAGAGCCCGGCATAGGCGGGAGCAAACCTAGAACCCATCGCGGTGCCCTGTATTTGATGGTACCACTTTGAGTCATGTAAAAAAAAGTTTTTTGACAGAATAATATCGGTCATATCCATCAATACTTGGTTATGCATATAGTGATCTGCTGATCTCTGACCCCAAAAAAACTCCAAAGCTTTGACTCCGAATTCCTTTTTTATGCAAGTATATAGGCTAGCGACATCCATGGTTACAAAATAAAGGTTCTCTGACCAAGTTAACCCATCGAACTTAACAAGGATGTCCTTACTGTCCTTGATGTGGGCAGGTAGGTTTTGTACCAGAGGTTGTAAAAATTGATCCACATATTCAGAGAGTCTTTCTGTTGGAGAATTGACCCCTGAGATGATGGGACGTCCCGGGGGAAAGGTCCCCTTTGTGGATTTTTGGAAGTACATATATACAAGGTGAGGTTGGTTCCTTAACCAATAGGTAATTGCATTCAACCTCACTTAGGAGCCCACTTTCCCGCCATTCCACCAGCCTCATATTGATGTAGTTGCTAAGTGCTTTTATAGGATTGTCAGACAGTCTAGTATAACATGTTGTGTCTGCTAGTTGACGATTGATCTCCTGCATGTAGTTTGTCCTATCCATGACCACCACATTTCCCCCCTTATCCGCCTCCCGTATGACAATGGAGGTGTCAGATTTTAATTCCTTTAAAGCCTTATTCTCTGCTATGGTGAGGTTCTTAGTGATTTTATTTCGAGATGCGGGTCTGTCCAGAAATTTGTGGAAGCCCTGTGTGACTTTCTCCCTGAATTGATCGATGTTTGAGTGTGTTCCTACCGGGATATATTTGGATCGGGTTTTTAAACCACTGTCCATTTCAACATCTTCAATGATATTGAGTTCTGCTCTGATAACCTCAATATCAACCGGCATTTCATATTGTAAAGACATCATCATCTGTAACATATTCACATCAGAAACAGTATATGAAGGTGCTGTATATTCATCCACATTTCTAGTACATAATGATGGATTACGGGAAAAATGATCTTTAAGTTTTATTAGTCTAACAAATTTGAACAAGTCCACAAAAATATCAACATCATTACCCGACTGGCTTGGGCAAAAACCCAAACCCTTACTCAATACAGACAACTCATGTTCTGATAAATTTTTACTAGACAAGTTAACAATCATTAATTCTTGTGCAGCACTCCCTACAACATTCTCTATTCCTGCTTGTCCTCCCACTTCTTGGATCTGGTGGTCCTTGTGAAATTCTCGTTCCTTGCTTTTTTGTTTTTGTTTATATTCCTGCCATCTCCTGCCCCCCTTCTTGTTTTTGATCTTTTGCTGTTGTTTTTGCTCCTATTCTGAATCTCTCCATTTCTAATAAAAAGTTGAGCGCCCTTCCACCTCCACCACACCTGTAGCCTCTTCTATTTGAACTGAGCTTGCTACTGAGGATAAAGAGGTGACGCTGCTGGTAGAGGTAAGTTCTAGGGTATCTTCACGCTGTCTATTGCCCTCTCCAGAAACTTTGATGTTATCATATTTATGAGCAAATGTGTAAACTCTTCCTTCCCTGTAATCCTTATAGTCACGTTTAATTTTTTTAACCTTTTTATCTCGTAAGTAAATCTGATAATCATCTAAGATTTTGTCTAAGATCTCATAATTCTTTTTCACTATTTCTCTTAGGTCTGATGTTGCAATTTCTTTCTCTAATTCTTCTATTTCCTGTTGTAGGTTGAGGCATTTCTTTTCTGCATTTTTAATTAGGATGCGCATCATGTTAAATGAGGCATTGCAGAGATTTCCCTCCCAGTCCTTGAGAGATTCCTGGTCGAGGTCCTCAAACGTGGGGAATATTAAAATTCTAAGCCCTCTTGGGATTTTCTCATTCTCCATGTATTTTTCCAAGGTGGTGCTGTAGGAGGGTCCCGTTTTACCATCTAACAGAAACCCACACCCCATTCTGCAATACCCTTCAAACCTGGCATCCCTAGATAAGCCCCACCACTGAGGCCTAGATAAAGGGTCTTTAAGTTGTCCACGGTCCTTCACTTTCTTACAAATTCACACATAGGCCCAAGTTCACCTTCTCACAGACCTACATACAAGACCAACCATACCTTTGTAAAAGATATGTATAGGCCCAATACAGTTAGGGTATTCTATTGTCATTTTTCTTAATATTAAAAACTGATCTCATAGACTTCACTAACCTGACAGCAGAGGCCTGCGCCATCCTCCGCGACAAACTCTCCCCCCCTTGTAAATTTCCACAGTTACGAGAATTAGATTAGCCCACACACGTAGGACATTTTTGGGACATCTGGCGGTTTCACAAGTACATTTGCAATATTTTTTAGTTATGAAACTTTCCGCGCTTGCTTAAGCGAAACTGTGACAGACGGCTACGTGACAAAGAATTAATGTATTAAAATATTAACTCTGAGCTTTTTTACGGTAAAAATTATCCTTTGTTTACTTTTTGCGGTCAGGAGCACTGACCACCTGTCAAAAGCCCCTAATTTCACCATGATACCACTTCTCAGTCCTATGGGTGGAATTTTCCATAGTTACAAGAGGGCGGTCAAGGGCTGCGTCAGGACCTACGTCAGAGAGGGTAAAACTTCTGCATTCAAGCATATAAAACAGCTGCACCCAGGGTGTGGCTTCGAATTCTCTTCAAACCAGCACCCAGGTGCCGTGTGAGGGTTCCCGACTGATCAATCGTTCTCCTGACTGGGCCCAGAGCTCCTATTGCCAAGGTGATAATGCTCCTACTTAATAATTTTGCCTATTGACTTTGTCAGTCTATCTGACTTAATAATTTTGCCTATTGGCTTTGTCAGATTTTACCTATTGACTTTGTCAGTCTATCTGACTTAATAATTTTGCCTATTGCCTTTGTCAGATTCTGCCCATTGATTTTGTCAGACTATCTGAATCAATAATTCTGCCTTTTGGCTTTGTCAGATTATTTACTTCAGGTCATCTGTACCCAAGCAATTGCATTTATTTCAGTTTAAATGTGTAGTCTTGAATATTGTTACTTTATCTCAATAAGAAGTTTGTCCTCTGAATGCTATCATTTGTAACACTCTTGAATTCAGGGCTGCCCCTTGATCGGCTGCTCATGGATTAATTTATAGATATACATTTCTGTTTGAATTGAACCAATTGATCTTTAACATTGTTGATGCAGTTATTTCTGATCTTACCCATATGTTGATGGGCAACACTTAAATTGAAGTATTTTCTTTTATGCGTTTGAATTGTTTAATAAACTATGATATTTTAACACATGGTTCTTTCTTGCCAAGTGACCGAGAAAAGTGTGAAAGAGACTCTGAGAGGAGAGAGGTAAACAGAAGAGTGTGGCCAACCACAACGTTCCCTCTAACAGTGGCGACCACGAACGAGGGTCTCGGTCGGCGAGTCATCCACAGTGTGGTCTTGGGACAGGCGCACGGGTTTCCCCTCCAGGCTACACCTCGGACGCTCCGCTGCCCCCGCCCGCCTGGGTAAGTCAGGGATAGTTTTGTTTTTCTTCCTTGAATTTACCTCAGGTTGTGGCTTGTGGGGTGGTCCGTCCGTGCTGTCGTGTCCTCTGGGGTATCCCCTGTGTCTGCTCCCTTGTTCCCCTGTGGCTGGCTGTCTTGCCACGACGTCCTCTGTGGCTGGTCACATTTTGTGGGGCATCTTTTTGGTCCTTCCCTCTCTGCTGTCCTATATTACGTTTTGCTTTTTTCTGCGTGGGGTCTCTTCACCTTTCTTATTATTCTGTTGTGGTCTTTCTGCCTTATAAATTGTTTTTATTGTTGTTCTTTGAGGTTTTTGCCGCATAATTTGTGTGTTTGTTTTTATTGTATGGCTTGAGGTTTGAGTCCTGTGCCGAGTCTCTCCTATGTGACTGGCCAAATTCTGGCATGTGTTTGCTGCTTAATACATGCATTTGAGATATTTACCGCATCATTTGTATGTTTGTTTTTTCTTTCGGTTTTGCCATTCGTGGTTGCTATTTGAGGTTTGAGTCCTGTGCCGAGTCTTTCCTATGTGACTGGCCAAATTCTGGCATGTGTTTGCTGCTTAATACATGCATTTGAGATATTTACCGCATAATTTGTATGTTTGTTTATTCTTTCGGTTTTGCCATTAGTGGTTGCTGTTTGAGGTTTGAGTCCTGTGCCGGGTCTCTCCTATGTGACTGGCCAAATTCTGGCATGTGTTTGCTGCTTAATACATGCATTTGAGATATTTACCGCATAATTTGTATGTTTGTTTTTTCTTTCGGTTTTGCCATTAGTGGTTGCTATTTGATGTTTGGGTCCTGTGCCAGCTCTCTTATGTGGCTGGCCGAATTATGGCATGGGTCTGCTGCTTAATGCCTGCATTTGAGGTCTTTACCGCATAATTTGTGTGTTTGTTTTTTTCGATTTTGCCATCAGTGTGGTTGATATTTGGGGTTTGCGTCGTGTGCTTGTTTTCATTTGGAGACGTTTCTCCGTGGCTGGCTGCCCACATTCTGGTATGCGGTGGTCATGCATTTGTGGTTCTGAGGTTCTTTGGTTTCAGTGACTGTTGTCCTGCCCTCGGGTCCTCTAGGGTCCCGCGTGCCTCTTGGGGTGTGCTCTGCCCACCATTGTAGGTGGTGTTCATGGGTGTATTCACACATTCATTCTTCACCCTCTCTGTTTGGTCCCTTTCTGACTCTCTCCTGCACTGCTTGGGTACTCTTCTCTTTCTGTCTCTTAAGTTTTTTTCGGTCTCTGGTAGGCGCTTTTCTCATTTGTTAGCTGCGCCACTCCGGATTGAGGAACTTCCTGTGTCAGATCGTTTGTCACTTTCTGTCGTGCCTTCAGCCTTCTTCGGCTCTCTGCCAACGCGGAAAGAGGAAGTCTCTGTCGAACCATCGCAGCTGCCCTGCAGCTCCCCCTAGCCCCTCCTTTTCTCTTTGTTTCCTCGCACTCTGTTCTTCCTCACATTGATGGTTTTCGTTTTTCTTCAGAAATGCATTTCATTTATTTAATACTTGTTTATTTTTTGTTCATTGTGTCTGTTTTTTGTGTCTCGTCTTTTTGACGATAGCTCTGCCTGTTGTTCCACGCTAGCCCCCCCAGTTGTTGCCGTTCTGCCACCTTTACCGTCCCTAGCCAAGGTGGCGGACTGCTAGTTACTTTGGTGCTCAGTTGCCCACACACACCTTCTTCGGTCCGGTTTAGCGGCGACTGCGCTAGGTAGCTGTTGTCTGGATTGCTTTGCCTTTTAATTTTAGCTGTGATCCCGCTAAGTAGTTACATTATTTTTCGGCCCTCATTGCACGCACTTTGCGCCTCTTTTCTGTCTCTCACACATTTTGTCTGCCTCTTGCCTTGCGTCCAGTGGCAGCCAAAAGGAGGGGTGGTGGTGTATCCCCACTCCTCTTGTACTGTCCCCTTTTTATTACCCCCGTTATGTCCCTTGACCCCCCACAGATCATAAGTCTTTTCATTCATTCAGTCCGTGGTACGGCCACTGCTGTCTATCACACCTCCCTGGACCGCTTTACCCCTCTTACACGCCATCAAAGTGACATTCTTGCAGCCGCATGGAATACTTTAGGAATCACCTTTACCCCCACTACTGAGCTACGCCTTGCCCTCCTGTCTCTCATAGACTATCCGCCCTCATTCAACGTCTCCTCCCAGTCACTGCCTCCACCAGATACCACCCGCCCGGATCTGCTGTGGCCTGGCCATTCCTCTAATTCCTCTTCATCCTCCCCACCCTCATTAAGTTCTTCTGTTTACTTTGCTAATTCTCCCCCCGTCATTTACACAGACGACGAGTCTAACTCCGCACATTCTACAGCACTTTCTGAAGAAGCAACACTCCCTCGTCTTTCCGCTCCTGCATCTCCCACAGCATCAGCATCCAGTAGTGCTCACCCTCAACCATTGTCTTCAGCTGATGAGTCCCCACTCCTTGTGGCACTCCTGCAGGACTACTCAGTAGACCTACAGGTCCCTGCACCTGACGTTCCCACTGCGCAACCCCCGACCTGTCCATCTCCGCACTTCCACTCATTATAGGGAATGAATGACCCATCCCCTGATACTACAGCCTCTCCCATCATCGTGTATTTAGTGAACAACAACGTGGTAGGTCTCTCCACTGGTCACCCATCGTCCTTTTGTTACGTCACACCTTTAGCAAACACTGTCCTTCTCACTATATTTCAAGCCCTAGGGATCGATTATACTCAGGCACAGCAAATAACGCTTTCGCTAGCACCAGCTTTTCCTCACCCCATCGTCACTAAGGTCAAAGAACAAAAACATTGCAAGCACTGACACTTTAGGAAACACTCTAGTCTCTTCAATTATTATTAGTCCCCATGAACAGAATCCTGAGTACCTCTGTTCATAAAACACCACATTATATTTACATACGTATTCGTTTAATAGCACCAGGCTTAGAGATACCTACTATCTTAACCTCATCCTACCCCCGCAACCCACTGCAGAGCAAGATCATTGCATCTCTCTCTGACAACCAACTCCAATTTCCTGATTTCTCCCCCAACGGGATATACACCGGACCAGACGAACAGGACTTGAGGAAAGCACTGTGTCACTTTATTATTAGCGCCATAGGAGAGGAGCTAGTAGAAGACGTCCCTACCCCTACCCTTGACACTCACTCTCCTACCGCTGAATACTCGCCTGACATCTAAGTGCATCCCTTTCCAACAAAAAATTGACTTTCACCCTCAAAAACATTGTATTTTTAAAACAACATTCATGAATGGCATTTTGAGCTCTACTGTGTATAAAACTTCTACCCACTTTCACATCTTCTTCATTATACGTCCCCATGGATCGCTACTGACTGCCATATTATCTAGCACATGGCCAAGGCACCCACTCCAGAGTTATATTGCTGAAGCCTGCTTCGACGGCCAGCTTCACTTCCCCCTTTATACTTCAGCACAAGAGCGGGACCTACAGGACGGGGTATATGACATTGTCATTCAGGCAGTACAGCAAGAACTCATCAGAGACATTGTCCCTAGCACCTGAGAAAACGCGCTCCTGTAATTTAGGCCTTGCCTAAAGCGCCTAGGATTACGCATATCCACATGGCAACTCCACTCCAACATGTTTTAAGAACATTCGGAGGCCAGGAACACCATATCTTAAAGCACTGCAGTGAGCTTCATAAGCATACGTCAAAGATGATTCATCCTTGGCCGTCAGAGGGAAGCTTTGACCCTATAATATTGGAGCATACCACCACCTTTCTAGATACAAAGTACTCCGGTACTAAACTACAGAAGAGGAAGGCTACTCTAGACCTTTGGCGCATTTTTAAAGATAAGGTTAGAACACACTCTGACCCCACATCACCGGTTGTACCCAATGCTCCGCCCCCACCACCTTATCACTTTAGCGGTATGTATACTGAGCTCACTAATAAGGAGCAACTGGAACTACCCGTCACCACTAATAATTCCCCGGCTGCAGGTTTTCAGCCATTACCCACCGAGGCATCTTCCTCACCGCACCTCGGCCCAGAATTACACGTCACACAGGTTGAGGAATTTCAGGCTTCCCACAAGTCACCTAGTCATCCGTACCACCACATGAATAGACCACTGACCCCACCCATGCCCCCCGGGGATGTATACCCTCACCTCACAGAACTGCGCAGCATGCACTTGCCTCTCCCTAACGACACAGTAAGGGACACAGCAGTATCTGGTATCCCAGGTCTTGTAGATGCACAACTGTCACTAAAATTTACACCAACAGTCAATACTGCACACCCCCGCCCAGGTGGAGACGATGAGGAAGGCTCTGACTCTGTCTCTCAGACATCATCTCGTCACTCGCATGACTCCGTCTTTCAAGCCCTGCCCTGTCCCTCGCGCTCACCTGTTATTGTCACCTATGATCTCAGCACTAAACAATCCTCTAAATCAAACCCCTTCCGTGACACTGGACACTAAACAACAACATGACCCCAACCCATTCCACGACACCGATACACACCTGGGTTCAAATTCGCACCCCCAATTGCAAAATAACATGCCCTTCATGGCTGCTGCCCCCCATGCTGAGGTACCAGGATCTGGCCTTATGACAGAGCGCGACAGTTCATTGAGTTCCCCGACCCGCCACCACTGGACATAACAGACAGACAGTGTGTTCCTCTCACTGGACTTCCATCCGCGTATGGCAATTATAGACAAAATGCAGACTTGAGCAAAAGCACCAGCCTGGAAAGTATTTCATCACAGCACCTTGAAGAAGAACAGTCACACATGCATCAATCACCTAGTCACGCAGATCAGGTGAACTCCATAAGACGCTTGTCATTTAAATTAGAGAACATGAACAAAAGCGTTGTGGACATGCTCCATAAGGTCAACACCCCAACATCACCCTCACCCACGCTGCACCGCCTCGTGAAACACCACCCAAAGACAAATATCAGTAGGAATGGGGAAGGGAGCAGACAATATCGCTTTAATGAGCACCCCTCCCACCGTGACGTTGCCGCCTCTGGAATGACACAAACATTCACTAACACACACCAAGACCACCACTTCCCAACAGCATTAGGGCGGGAAAAGACACCTCCACGGGTGCTAGAAGGCCACAATCCACTGTTTGGTGACATCCCAATATATTGTGAACACCCGCAGGAACATGACCCAGTGGTAAGAAGAAAGGAAAGGACCACCGAGGCACAGAGACTTAAAGTCTTGGGGACACAAGGACGCCCCGACGACATACTATATGACGTCTCGGGCTCTGCTTCCTTACGCACCATTAGGATGAAGAATAGACGTAACATGATGTATCTCAGTAGACCCCTTCCACCAAAAGCTAGTAATGACCTCACTCCCAATGAGATAGTGACATTGGGGGAAGGTTCAGATTATGCAGTTAACCCTTTTACAGACGATTTGGCAGGTTGGTCAGAGCCCTTGGCGCCACAAATGCGCCCTTGGCCAAGGGAAGGCTCTTTTGAACCTCAGTACATGGCGACAGCAGTTGAATGCATCCTCAAAGGATTAGGAGATCAGGATTGGGACTATGACTACATGAGGGAGAGCCTCAAAGTCTGGCAGAGATATGCTCGCCAGTATGATTCTACAGGACCCACAGCGCAACGCCCTGGGGTAACACGCCAGATGCCACTGCTCTATAAAAACATCATTGATCCCCCCATCTATATCCCCTGGTCTACATTAGACAAAGAAAATGTCAAAAAGGCGCTCCCACCCCTCACAGAGGGTGCGGGAAAATGGATTGCAGCTTTTGAAAATTGCACCACGGGCAACAACATAGCAATCGGAGATGTAAAATGCCTGCTGATCTCCCTCATTGGAGAAGATGCAGAAGATCTTTTCATACGTATTCATAAAAATCTTACCAAGACAAACACCAAACATGATGGGGTTTCCTTCAACGAGATTAGAACAGTAGCATGGGCTGAGTTGCGCAGGAAATTCCCTGATGTTCCTGACATTGGGGCTCTGTTGTCACAGACTATGCAACCAAATGAGGACCCTGCCAACTATCTTTCTAGAATGAAAGAAAAGTGGCACCAGGAGTTAGGGCAACGATGGGACGCAAATGGAGGATATGGGAGACTATTTTACCACACAGTAAAGAAAGGTTTGCCAACTGAAGTGCAGGAGAAATTAGATGGCATTGTAGCAATGGAATGCAAGCCATGGGCAGAGATACAAGATCACATTGTACATTACTGCAAAAAGAGACAGGAACAGGAGAAGAATAGACAGCTGGCAATAGAGAATGCCGCTGCCAAACTAGTACAGCAGAAACTCAATAAGAAAAAAGACAATGTTGACACAGTCATGCTCGCGGCACCCGTCACTCAAATGACAGCAGTAACATCATTCCCTCAGGCTGCCATGAATGCTCTTGCAGGCAATGCCCAACTTGCCCCTCAGCAGGTACAAGCACCACCTGCAGTACAGTACATACAAGCTCAACCCCAACAAGCCATACAGTATGTCCAACAGCCACAACAGGCAATGACACAATACATGCCAGCACCACCTGAGTACAGCACCAACATACAGCCCTATTACAATAACAGACCGAATATGAACTGGAACACGGGCGGACAAGGAAGGGGGCGAGGGATGGGACAGCAAAGGTTTCCACAACAGCCAGGACAAGGGGCACCACCAATAATATGTTACTATTGCCAGAAACAAGGCCATATCCAGAGAGACTGTAACAGTAAAAGCGCGATATGGGTCAGCAATATATGCGTCCTGGTTACCAAGCACAGGCACCATTCCAACAACAACAGCGCACACAGCCACCCCCAGCAGCCCCAAGTACTATACTCATATGTGCAACCAACACAGCAACAGCAAGTGCAGCTCCAAGCGCCCCCAATGCTTCAGGTTCAGCCAGCGGTCCAACAAATGCAGATTCCAATGCAACAATCACAGCCACAGCAACAGGCTACTTACCAGATGATCCCCCAAACACAAAACAATGTACCTCTAGGAGGAACAATTGTTGCCTCCAGCAACCCCTTTACTCAGGGCACCATCCAGCAACATCAGCATGGAGGATACACTGGCTAGGACAGCCCACAGACAACTCTTGTGTGCCCAATTTTGTCATGCACAAGCAATACTGAAGAGGACCCTATTGCAAGTGTTATGATAAATAACAAAATATACAGTTTTCTTGTTGACACAGGTGCCACATACTCCTGCATTACAGGTGGCCCTCTGCCCATTTCAAACAAAACAGCGGACACACAGGGATTTTCTGGGGCAATAGCAAGGGTCCCCTTCACCAAGCCAGTCTCAATGGAGATAGGAGGCCATACAGTGGAGCAGCCTCTGCTCTATTCACCCAGTTCCCCAGTCAATCTTTTAGGACGCGACCTCATGGCCAAACTAAACATGACCATCCACTTTGATGACAATGGAACAATGATTTGCTCCATTCCAGGTACTCCACTAACTAGGATGATGGCAGTCACTGCACAGTCTTCTTTAGATAGCCAAGTCAGAGCACGACCAGTGAATGAGCAGGCCTTCTCTGCAGCTGTCCACACAATTGTCGCCACCACTCCCGAATTACGAGGTCGCACAGTTCAGCTACCAAAAGAATTTCTCTTTAGACCCCAAGTACCAGACTCACCAGTGTTAGATAAATACTTGGTTTTTGACATCTGCGCCCTTGAAATAACACCCACCTATGGTGCCTTCCTGGCATGCGATGACAATGCCCACACATGGGCTTGTGTCATCTTCCTTGAACAGGAAGGATTGGTCAGACACATTTCAGATGCTCAGCTATTTGGATCCCCTGAGGAATATTCTAAAACCGAGATTATCTATGATAACAATGTGCCCGTCTCAGTGATGGTGGAAATTAGAACACCAACGATCACCCCTGACTATGATTCTGTGCGAGAAGCCGATTTGGCTCAGGTACCAGCACATCTTTGGACAACAGGCCCAAATGATGTGGGCCTTATTAGATCTGCCAGGCCATTTAAGATAACACTCAAACAAGGTGCTGTCCTGCCCAGAATAAAACAGTACCCCTTGTCTAAAGCAGCAGAGGAGGGCATAGCCCCCACTATACAGGCATTGCTAGAACAGGGAGTAATTTATCCTTGTATCTCTCCGTGTAACACAGCCCTTTTTCCTGTGAGGAAGGGGAAGACAAATCAATGGCGTTTGATACACGATCTTCGCGCAATTAACAGCATAGTTATACCAGAATTCCCTATTGTCCCAGACCCCTCTGTCATTCTCACCAATGTCCCCCCGGATGCACAGTACTTTTCTGTCATCGACCTGAAAAATGCCTTTTTCAGCATTCCTTTGCACCCAGACAGTCAATACCTCCTGGCGTTCTCATTCAGAAATGTGCAATTTTCGTACACAAGGTTAGCTCAAGGGTACTGTGAGTCCCCTAGTGTTTTTAACAGGGTCGTCAAAGAAGACTTGTCCAATTTCCAATGTGACAGCACCTTACTGCAATATGTCGATGACATACTGCTTTGCAGCCCCACCGAACAACAATGCAGGAAAGACACCATCCTCTTACTCACCACGCTGGCACAAAGAGGATATAAAGTTGACAAACAAAAATTACAGTATTGTCAGGAAGAGGTACACTACCTAGGTCAGCTACTGTCTGCATCAGGCAGGCGAGTGACTCCAGGTCGAGTTGAGGCAATAAAAGGCACTCCTGAACCCCAGACAGTTAAAGACATGCAAAAATTCCTCGGCTTGGTTAATTATGTCCACCAATGGGTTTTTGATTTCGCAACGATAACTGCCCCATTGCTGAAAGCTGTGAAAATGGGCAAAGACAGACATAATAAAATTGAATGGACACCTGAAATGAGAACAGCCTACACCCAGCTCAAAGATGAGATAACAAATGCACCAGTGTTAGGATCACCTGATTACACAAAATAATTCTACCTCTTCACTCACTGTGATGGGTTAGTCATGACAGCAGTACTCACTCAAAAATACCCCATGGGCCATAAGCCAATTGCTTATTTCAGCGGAATGCTGGACTCTGTCATGAAAGGCCATTACCCTTGCGAACAGGCCCTTGCTGCCGCAGCATTTGCTGTTGAAAAAGTACCCCCATTGTGATGGGTTCCCCACTAACAATGTACACTGAACATGCTGTTTTTGCAATAATACAGAAAGCTAAAACAACACTGACAACGCAAAGAGTGTCAGGCTACGAAGTCATACTGTCATTACCTTCTCTGAAAATTGTCA
Source organism: Calotriton arnoldi (assembly GCA_963921515.1). Taxonomy (NCBI): domain Eukaryota; kingdom Metazoa; phylum Chordata; class Amphibia; order Caudata; family Salamandridae; genus Calotriton; species Calotriton arnoldi. The sequence continues at coordinate 1,077,241 of CAWUFW010003240.1, forward strand.
AATGTCACACCGTAAACCCCGCCACATTGTTTGCCCATCCAATTGCCACCTCAGATGATGACAACCATGATTGTGCCACTTATTCACCAGATGAGTCAGGAGCAGCAAAAGAAGATCCCTTACCAAATAGTACTGTATACTTTGTTGATGGTTCCTCTACCATTGATCAAGAAACAGGCATAAGATACACAGGAGCAGCAGTAGTTAAAGCACAGCAAAATGACTCCTCTGATTCCTTAGACATCGTGCAGCAGCTTACACTCCCATCACATTATTCTGCCCAGGCAGCTGAACTGGTAGCACTCATAGCTGCCCTAAACATTGGAGCTGAGGACCGCGTTACAATTTATTCAGATTCTGCATATGTCACTACAACAACTCACTCCAGCATCCTCCGCTGGAGAAGGCGCGGCTTCCTTAAATCAGATGGTACACCTGTCATTCACAAAATGTTACTTGAAGAACTTATTGAGGCCCTTACACTACCAGCTGAAGTAGCCGTAGTAAAATGCACAGCGCACACTAATGGCCAAGATTTTGTCTCTAGAGGTAACGCTCTGGCTGATTGGGCAGCTAAAGCTGCAGCCAGAGGCCCCTTAGTAGCAGGCCCATCAATACAAACAGCACCGGAAGTCCAACTTGCACCTATCTTTTTGTCCCAAACAGTACCTCCGACAGAGAACGACACCAGCAGTGAACACAGTTCAGACACACCACCCCAATTACCAACACCATTTGATATTGACAAAACGCGACAATACGATCATACTGCACAACTACACCTCAGAGAAATGCAAGAAAGTGCACCAGATCAAGAGAAAGAGTTATGGAAGAAGAGGGGAGTACAGCAGGACTCCGCCGACTTCGTATACAGACAAACAGTAACAGGGAAACCTGTGATGCCACAGGCTTTGTTACAAGTGGCATTAGATCAACTCCACCTTCCCACACATGTCACCCGAGACAATATGTCTGTCACCTTGCAAACAGACTGGTTCATCCCCAATGCCTATGAACAGATACAATTGTATGTTAATAAATGTCTCATTTGCCAACAATACTCCCCAGCCCCTACGCTCAAAACTGTTGCCTCTACAATTCCTAGACCATCAGGCCCCTTCAAAGAGTTACACATTGACTATGTCGATATGATCGATCGCTGCCAAAACTATCGCTATCTCATTGTGGTAGTATGTCCATTCTCACGCTGGATCGAAAGTGGACCTTGCGTCCACTGCGATGCCAAAGCAGCTGCCACATTTCTATTACGTGATGTCATTCCTCGCTGGGGCATCCCAGACTCCATCCGGACCGATAACGGCAGTCATTTTTCAAATGCCATCTTTTCCTTCCTGACCACAATGCTAGGCATCAAACACAAGCTGACCTCAGCTTACCACCCACAAAGCAACGGCATTTGTGAGCGCCTTAACGGCTTGCTCAAAAACAAAATAAGTAAAATAAGTGCCACAATAGGAAAGAAATGGCTTTATTGCCTGCCCATAGCACTGTTTGCACTAAGAAACTCCCCAAGTTTGGATCATCACCTCAGACCCCATCAGCTTGTCACTGGACGATCCATAAATGTAACAGTTCCATCCACACGCCCCAAATTAGATAGTGAGTCATCATCTGAGATAGTTAAGGCAGAACTTTACCACTATCTGTGCCAACTAACCAGCGCAGCGCAGTTCCTTTCTATCCAGATATCCAAGAGAAAGGGGAAGGGCCCCACCGATCCTGAGCTCCCACCAATCTGTCCCGGGACGCAGATCTTCATCCGGAAAAACGTCAGACGCTGGAAGGACCCTAAATTCGAGGGCCCATTCCAGGTGATCGACTCGTCACCAACTGCAGTACGAATAGCTGAAAGAAAAGCATGGATCCATCGCAGCCACGTCCGCTTGGACCCCGCACCACCTCCGCCAATCGACTAGAGGAGGGACAGGACATACCCTTGGTACAGCTCCACCAAGACAGCGGGTTTCCATCCTCCTTTGATGATGAAGATAATGACCGCCATGAGCATAATATCGAGGACCTTAGTGGGAATGCAAAGTTATGTATTTCACTTGTCTTAACATTTTGCCTTTTTTCCACTATAACGTTGGCCGCACTTAATTGGTACTTGATTTATGTTGCAACTTTTAAGCCACATTTGTCTGCTAAAATTATTGTACCATTTTCGAAACAACCAGTTGTGCCAGAAAATACAACTGCACAAAAACACTTCCCGCACCACACTGAAGATCCATCACTTCCACAGCATACCACTGATAGTGCACACACTAGTACACACCCCACACGCATAGCTACTTTCACAGACCCAAGTATTACTACTACTCCGTGGGATAGGCTTCTAGAGATTACAGTAGGTCCCCCAGTGAACCGCAGTCCCAACTCCCGCAACATTCGCAGATTTAGAAGAGGTAGACCAAGGTTCTGGAGGAGTCATAGACCAACAAGAGATAATGACAAACAAGATTTGGCCACCGCTCTCCAGGACACAGTGGTCCACGTTGCACGCCAACATCCCAGACCTGATTTCCACTCCATACATCCTGACACACTTAATAAAGACCATGAAGCCCATAGTGCCCTGCTAGATAACATGTGGTACCGGCACATGTTTCAAATAGGGAAAAAGGTAACAAAAGAAGCATGCTTTGTGTGCTCACACATCCCGCATGCAGTTGGCGCAGACAAAATGGTGTTCCCACAAGAAATACCACCCCCAACGGCCAAATGCCTCCTCCATTTGTTTCTTTGCCGTATCTACGGCCAAATACAGCTTTTCTCAGCAGAGATAGACACTGTGTTTGTAAACACCACCGCGTGGGATTCTAACTATTTAACACACATGGTTGTCACTAATGCATTGCAATTCGAGACAGAAAATGAGAATTTGTATAGATGGGAATCACCTAGATGGGAGACACCGCTCACAACTCATGAGCATGAATTCAAAGCATCAGGGTTTTTTATGTTCACATCCCCCCGGCACTATGTAAGGAGACAATAAACAAACAACTCCATAACAAACCCCCGATACACGAAAATAACAGTTCACACGTTGCCAACTGTCCATGTCAATATAGGTCTGTGCTGCTCTTGCAGGCCCATGTGTATTTTGATAACAAATGGCATGGCCCAGACGCCCTGGTATGTAAGGCAGCTTCCTTGGGAGAACCCTTTGCAAAAACAGAATATCAACAGAATATTGATTGGGATGTTGAGACTCAGTGTGAGGAGGTGTGGGCAGAGGAAACTAGACGGTACACCTTTGGGAAGGGAACAGCTTACAAATGGAAGAGAGCATATAAACTAAAACATCCTCTTCTTTGCTTCCTAGGTAACGGTACTCGCCCTGTGGGCAGCAACACAAACTGTAACACAACAATTTTTAATTTGGACCTCCAAGACGGCACCGCCAGCCTCATGGACATCTTTTGGGCATGCGGAGAACGCATCTACCCCCAGTTGCCTCCTCGATGGAAGGGACTATGCACCATGGTTACCATGCACGAGCTGCATCTCATTGTCCCGGCATCCAACATCTCTCAAGTGTTTGAGCACCCCATGACAAATGACGTCACCCTGCTTCACCGGCACCGACGGAAGGCTCAATACTTCGCTAACGATGCCTTCGCCGAAATTCCTGAAGAATTTCGCCTGTTCAATGGTGCCCAGGAATTCTTTGGAGGCCTGTGGCCCATTTGGCAAACATCAGCTAATGCCCGATGGCTACAGGTCACACGATACGAACTAATGACTCTGATAAATAACACCCGAGATGGGTTCAACGCCATACAGGAAGAGTTAAGGCCTTTAAGGCTTATGGTTCTAGAGCATAGATATGTTCTAGATCAACTCACAGCTATGCAGGGTGGTGTATGCAGTTCCATCGGAAAGAGCTGCTGCACTTTCATACCGGCTAATGATGCCACAAACGGGTCGCTCGCTAAGGCCATTGAGGACTTGGGCAATCTGGGAAAAAAGATGCGTGACGAAAGCGGTGCCGCTGCAGATCCTATCACGGACTGGTTCAACTTGAACTGGATGCCTTCATGGCTATCTGCTATCTTGAAAATTGTGCTACCTATTTGTTGTGTTGTCCTGGTAATGTGTTGCGGTGCACAGCTAGTAATTAAATGTGTCAACAGATGCAGCACCAAAGCAGTAGGAATGAATTACGTTCACACTGGAATTAATAACAATGCACAGTATCAGGACATGGACCGTGCTCCCGGGGATGGGAATGGGCAGATCCATGTGCAACTCTTAGAACAACCTGCCCCTCATGCCTCTTCAAACACACATACAGCTCCACTGGTTCCACCACCTAGATACGCCTTAAGGGAGGAGCATGACATTAACGGGTATGATGAGTTAGCTCCCGAGGATGGGGGAGAATACGTTACTATAACACCCGAATTGTCACCACAGACAGCATGCATGTATATTAGTGACCCACTCGGTATGCACCAAGCCCCTGAGGGTCCAGCAAAGTACTGTGTCACAGACGTGTTCAATAATGAACAAGAGAAGGGATGTGTAGGAGGGTCCCGTTTTACCATCTAACAGAAACCCACACCCCATTCTGCAATACCCTTCAAACCTGGCATCCCTAGATAAGCCCCACCACTGAGGCCTAGATAAAGGGTCTTTAAGTTGTCCACGGTCCTTCACTTTCTTACAAATTCACACATAGGCCCAAGTTCACCTTCTCACAGACCTACATACAAGACCAACCATACCTTTGTAAAAGATATGTATAGGCCCAATACAGTTAGGGTATTCTATTGTCATTTTTCTTAATATTAAAAACTGATCTCATAGACTTCACTAACCTGACAGCAGAGGCCTGCGCCATCCTCCGCGACAAACTCTCCCCCCTTGTAAATTTCCACAGTTACGAGAATTAGATTAGCCCACACACGTAGGACATTTTTGGGACATCTGGCGGTTTCACAAGTACATTTGCAATATTTTTTAGTTATGAAACTTTCCGCGCTTGCTTAAGCGAAACTGTGACAGACGGCTACGTGACAAAGAATTAATGTATTAAAATATTAACTCTGAGCTTTTTTACGGTAAAAATTATCCTTTGTTTACTTTTTGCGGTCAGGAGCACTGACCACCTGTCAAAAGCCCCTAATTTCACCATGATACCACTTCTCAGTCCTATGGGTGGAATTTTCCATAGTTACAAGAGGGCGGTCAAGGGCTGCGTCAGGACCTACGTCAGAGAGGGTAAAACTTCTGCATTCAAGCATATAAAACAGCTGCACCCAGGGTGTGGCTTCGAATTCTCTTCAAACCAGCACCCAGGTGCCGTGTGAGGGTTCCCGACTGATCAATCGTTCTCCTGACTGGGCCCAGAGCTCCTATTGCCAAGGTGATAATGCTCCTACTTAATAATTTTGCCTATTGACTTTGTCAGTCTATCTGACTTAATAATTTTGCCTATTGGCTTTGTCAGATTTTACCTATTGACTTTGTCAGTCTATCTGACTTAATAATTTTGCCTATTGCCTTTGTCAGATTCTGCCCATTGATTTTGTCAGACTATCTGACTCAATAATTCTGCCTTTTGGCTTTGTCAGATTATTTACTTCAGGTCATCTGTACCCAAGCAATTGCATTTATTTCAGTTTAAATGTGTAGTCTTGAATATTGTTACTTTATCTCAATAAGAAGTTTGTCCTCTGAATGCTATCATTTATAACACTCTTGAATTCAGGGCTGCCCCTTGATCGGCTGCTCATGGATTAATTTATAGATATACATTTCTGTTTGAATTGAACCAATTGATCTTTAACATTGTTGATGCAGTTATTTCTGATCTTACCCATATGTTGATGGGCAACACTTAAATTGAAGTATTTTCTTTTATGCGTTTGAATTGTTTAATAAACTATGATATTTTAACACATGGTTCTTTCTTGCCAAGTGACCGAGAAAAGTGTGAAAGAGACTCTGAGAGGAGAGAGGTAAACAGAAGAGTGTGGCCAACCACAACGTTCCCTCTAACAGTGCCGTCCCACCACCTGGACATTTCTTGTTTTTTAGGTCGAGCCTAGAGCAGCGCATGCGCTGCTCTAGGAAATCGACCTCTTGGAATCACTTCAGCTTCAGGAGAAGCTCGTGCATGTAGTGCTCACACGCCATTGGCCTTTGCGTCTGGCTTTAGCACGCAATTGGCCAAAGGCGTGTGGATGTCCCAGCTTTTAGGAAAATGTTCACTCCCAGAGCGTTTTTCTCTCGGGAGCCAGCATGACATCTGTTTTGTGTCACCTTTCACTTTCGCGGCCGTGGCTTTCTTTGTGGTCCCATTTATTACTTGCTGCTTTGGCTTTCTCTGGGCTGAGCTCTCGCGCTTCCCGGAGCCTTGTTTACTCTTTCCTGGCACTGATTTTAAGCTTGATTTGTAAGTGGACCAATAAGCAGAAATTATCTTCGCTATCCCTCTACCTTCTCCACACCCTCGCTCGTCTTTTTAAGCAGAAATTAAACCTATGCTGCTATTTAGTGTTCGTGCGTTCTGAAGAGCTTCATCCTCTCCGCATGTCAGAACGTTTTTTTAAAATCAAATCATGGCGAGTTTAAGGTGTTGCGTCTTTCCCTTGACACAAGTTTTGCTTGTTTACTGACAAAGCCTTTTATTGCTTTTGCCTGCTGCAGTTCTTGTTTACAAAAAAGGGATGTGTGGTTTTACATGTCGGTTTTAATTCGACGAATATGTTGAAAGGTACTACCTTCCTCGGAGCCTGTGGTGCTGTGATGAGCCTGACGTTAAAGCCCCGTCTTGAAACCCCTGATGGTTTTTTACTTAGCACAACAGTGTTGGTGTACATTACAGCAGCAGGGGACGGGTCTTTATCAACAACTCAAAGGCCACCAGCAGCTCAACTGTACATGTTGCACCCGAATGGGTGGTCGTAAACTAGAAATGCCTTCTGCTTTACTGTCCTTATCGGAGAGAGACACCAGAGTTCGAGACCTAGACTTTGATCTGTTAAGACTCAGAGCTTGACACTCTCCAGTCATACACAAAAGGGCCTTGATTTCCAGCGCTCTAGGTTTCTCTAGGTCCGACATGGGATGTGCCTGACAAGGGCTGCGCAGGCGTTGGATGTGGTAGTGGCTTGACCGAGGGCGCAGGGTGCAGAATTCAATACATAAATATAATTTGTACAGAATATTCAGCCAAGAATTACCTTGTATGACTATATAAACATACATGACAGTGGCTATAAGCCCTCGTATGCAAGGAAAGGGTCCGGGCGTTCTAAAAAAACCAAAATAAGTTGTTCCAAGTCCTTTCATCATTTGTCTGTCTTGGGTATTCTCCTATGTTGAGGTGAATATGCCTTCTATTGGTAAAACATAATTAATATATAGTACATGGGATGGATTTGCCATTGAGGCCTCTAGGGCGTCTTCAACGATAAATACAACACTGAATGCATTGCCGAGAATACTGCAATTTATGTTAATACTGAAGTGGGTATTGAGGTTATTTCCCCTGAAAGTGAATTTACTGTCGGTGTGGAACTCTTTTCCCAGCTGATATAACAGATTTGATAAATATGCAGTTTATATGAGAACCCGGGCTGTTCCTAATCAGGGAAGGATATAAAAACAAGCATTGGCATAGCAAATAGGTCTCACCTTTGGGACCTTATAAGTATTTAGTTTTGCAGTACAATATCCTTGATGCAACAACATCAACTGTTGCATGGCTAAACACTTATAAGGTCCCAAAGGCGAGACCTATTGGCTATGCCAATGCTTGTTTAATTTCTCAAGTTTTTGAAATTTTATTTTGAGGCCCTCCAACTTAGGAGCATTTGTTAACAGGCCTCCTGTTTTGGTACTATTGGAGAATAAGTCCTGGGCTATTTCTTGTCGTCTGTCCTTAAAATTTGGCATTCTTACATTTTATGGCAGAAAGATATGTAGTATGAATCTCAAGGGCAGGTCAGTGCAAATCAGGGAGTTAATTTTGAAGAGAAGGAACTGGACAGAGGAACCCCATAGGCCTCAGCACCTAACCCACTATCCCTAATATATATATAAATAATCTGGAACTACCCAGAAATGTGTGTGCACACTGACAAAACACCCACTGTCACTGTGTGATTCCCGTACAGGAATATAACAATTTTAACATAATAGCACAGGTGCACCACATAACAAATTAGACAAAGAGTTGTATAAAATTCATGTCCACAAATTTTCTTCTAAGTTTTTTCCTTTATTTTCAATGAAGTCTTTAAAACACAATCAAGGTGATTTGAGACACAGCCGACGCATTTCGTCCTTATCAAAAGGACTTCCTCAGGGCTGTTGATTCAACAAACACAATACACTTATAAATATATATATACATACGCATAGGACGACAAAACTTAAGACATCACACACTATTTACAAAGCGTTCTTATTGTAAAATACCAATTGGTTGCTATCATTTCATCTCATTAAAAATTATTATTAACTAATAATTTCAGCCTCTTTATGTACAGGTATTGATACCTAACAGATGCTTGCAGAAAGAAATTAAACTAAAGAGATCAAGGGATGAGAGTTAAGGATCAAATAGAGTGAAACGAAGAAGAAAAAGAAGGAAAGATCACGTGACTCAAATTATTAAGGAGGCCCAGGGTTGTGAGCTATCAATGGAAAAAAGTAAATTATTTTAAGGGAACCATAAAAGGAGCCATATTCCCATTTATATAGTCAAACCATGCATATAATACCTACCAAGTTAATGTTTGATACTGATATTAATTGAAGGATTTAAGTCACCCAGAAGGCCAAGTATGGAACACAAATAGACATCCGTACTTCAATATATCTATATTAAAGAAAATAGATGGGTTAAAATTCCCCAAAAGTGAGCAGGCAACTGATATTATAAAAGTTAGTATAATGGCCAATACTCACTGTATATCAAAGTGGTAACTGGTGCCTTGATCTAAATGAAAGAGTGGGTATATGATGACTCCCAGTTTTATTAGTTCTCTATCCCAGAGCAGGGATTTAGGAAATATAAAAAAATGATGACATCATTTACTATGACCGACCTGTATTTGCAAAAGAGAAGTTTGCAATATTAATTTCAATGTGCAGTTCGAAGCGAGCACATATTTAGCGTGGGCGTAATCATATGATTTAAAAAAGAAATACAAGATTAGACTAATCTTAGTAATGCCCTGCTGCTACGTAACGGCATCAATAGCAGTTACGAGTAAGGAATCAATATAATCATAAAAAATAAATGTAAAAAATAAAATAAAAGAAACACGATAATGAAGCGGTCTACTTGGTCAAAGACCGACAACCACCAAAACCAAGGGACTCACAGACCCTACAAGTGACCTACACAGGAAAAAAAAAAAAAAAGGGAGTACCCAAGTGGTCATGGAATCGACAATAATCAGAATCAACGCGTAGTTGAATATAATGACTAATCCAAGTATTAAATCCCCCTAGTTAGGAAGCGACATCAAACATAACAGGTACAAAACGGGAACAGGTAATGTATCCCATACTCATCTGCGATAATAAGCCATGCCCCAGGCAAGCAACGCTACTTACACAGTCAACACCCAGTCTAGTGCACAACACTCAAAGCCGAACATCGACCAAGCCACATCAGAAATCGGCATTAAATAACTTACCGGAATCAGTCGGGGCAGTCCTCACCCAGTTGGGGAATAGAAGCATATGTGGCCGTGTTTTGAAACGACTTGATATACCCGCGCTCATTTGCATTCATCGGAAACAGCTGTGAGTGCTGAAGGACTAACAGAGTTCCGTAATCCATAACGGCCGCCATCTTATAATGGTATATCCTGTGTATTAGTTTACACAGGTATTGGCAAATTAATATTTTAAACATAACAAAGAGGAAACCTCAAACAGCACATTGTATAAATCGAGTGTTGTTTAATATCCAAACATCGATGTAATCAACAAATGTGCTAGAGGTTAGAATTTAATTCAACGTTACGTTTCGCTACTCATAAATCACGAACGACATATATACTTAATACAGGCGACGCCTTATAAGTTCTATATTTATTGCTTGACTCTTAGTCTATAAACGATAGAAACCATAACGAAGTGTCGTGCAGAAAGGAGACCCGGTTTCGTTCGAGTTACAGGATCTAATGCGGCCGCCATCTTGTACTGATATGTCTAAAGTGGCGATCTAATCTTGCAAAGATCCAACCAAAGTTCCAGAACTTTGACGGCCATCATTTTGTATTTATATGTATTAACTACCGGTTAATGTCAAAGGCGATTCCTTATCCTAAAGGGGAGGAGTATATCGAAGAAATAAAGGTCCCTAAGGGCGAGTGATAAGCCCAACTAGAATCATAATGTGGAGTCACAGAATGCAAATAATTATGCAAAAAAAAAAAAAAAAAAGATAAACTATGTTGAAGTGAAACCATAAAGATCTTCTGGTGTCAAAAAAACTAGTAAAATGTATCTCCAACCCAAGGGATAGGGATAGGAATATAAGCATTGGTTCCCAAACTGCATAGCACAAGTAATGAGTTTCACCCTGGTTAATGCAGCATGAACAAAGACTAAGTCAAAAACAGAGTGCTAAAGTGGAAGAAATAGAGGTAAGGAGAGACAGTAACAAATAATTAGAGAGGGAAGCACATCCAACGTATAGAAGTGGTATTCCGTCGGGATGGAATTAGAGAAAATACATGATATTATTCATATGAAGGACAGTCTAATGTTTATAGTGCCATGTCTTTTGTTAAAATCCCACATAGGTCAATCTCCCAGTTCATTAATCGTGACCAATATACAAAAAACAGGACATGTGAGATTACAGTAGAAGCGGTTCAATACATCATAATTACAGGGCCTTATCAGGGGCATTAAAATGATGATCACCCTCTAGAGAAAATAGTGCATTTCATCATCATTGTTGTGTCCCATTTCAATTCATCGAAGTTTACATATCCAACCTGCCTCATTTTTTCTCAACATTAATTCCCTATTCCCTCCTCTCGGATGGGCTGGGACATGATCAATGCCTATGAACCAGCATTCTTCATCAGTTCCATGATTTTCCTGCAAGTGGTATGTTAGTGGATACCTATGATCACCGTTACGTATGGCCCTCACATGCTCCTGAATCCGCGTTTTGAGTGGCCTTATGGTGCTGCCCAAATAGATTTTATTACATGGACAGCCCAGAATATACGTAACGTACTGAGTCTTACAATTGATCATATGGTTGATACTATATGTACGATTGGTATTAAAACAAAAAGTTTTCATTTTATTTTTCCCAAGTTTACACACATTGCAATCTCCACACGTAAAAAAGCCTTCAATTTTGTGGGGCAGCCAGGAAGCTATGTTTGGTGTGGTTATATAACTAGGGCATAGAATATTCCTCAAGTTCTGTCCTCTTCTGTATGTGACCTTGGGCTTAGAGGTCACAAATTCTTTGAGAGCGGGAATTTCCCGCAGTAAGTACCAATGTTTACATAGCACATTATATACTTTACTGCTGCGATCATTATACTGTGTGTTGAAGGCCACATACGATATTTTGTTCCTTTTTTGGTAATTAGGCTTGAGAGTATTTTGCCTAGAAGTTTTATTTATCCTTTTATGTGCCTTCTCCACAATATTTTTATTGTAACCCCTGGCAAGAAAGCGATGTTTAGTCTCCTCGATGTACTTATTACAAGTCACATCAGTGCTACAGTTTCTCCGCATGCGAACCATTTCGCCATACGGGATGTTATTGATCACATGATGGGGGTGGGCACACTCAAAGTGTAGGGTACTATTGTAAGAAGTACTTTTGCGATGGATCATACTCTGCACGCAATTGTTTTCCACATAAAAATTTATGTCCAGGAAATGAATCTGTTCCTTACTGTATTCGATGGTGAGCTTTACATTATACGGGTTCTCATTTAAGTAAGCATGGTACTCTAAAAGGTCTGGGGCAGGTCCATCCCAGAGCATGATGACATCATCGATGTACCTGCCCCAGAAAATGATGTGTTCCATCCAACGGGCCGCGCACCGGCTCCAGGCATGCTCCCGCTCATACCAGCCCATAAAGAGCCCGGCATAGGCGGGAGCAAACCTAGAACCCATCGCGGTGCCCTGTATTTGATGGTACCACTTTGAGTCATGTAAAAAAGTTTTTTGACAGAATAATATCGGTCATATCCATCAATACTTGGTTATGCATATAGTGATCTGCTGATCTCTGACCCAAAAAAACTCCAAAGCTTTGACTCGAATTCCTTTTTTATGCAAGTATATAGGCTAGCGACATCCATGGTTACAAAATAAAGGTTCTCTGACCAAGTTAACCCATCGAACTTAACAAGGATGTCCTTACTGTCCTTGATGTGGGCAGGTAAGTTTTGTACCAGAGGTTGTAAAAATTGATCCACATATTCAGAGAGCCTTTCTGTTGGAGAATTGACCCCTGAGATGATGGGACGTCCCGGGAGAAAGGTCCCCCTTTGTGGATTTTTGGAAGTACATATATACAAGGTGAGGTTGGTTCCTTAACCAATAGGTAATTGCATTCAACTTCACTTAGGAGCCCACTTTCCCGCCATTCCACCAGCCTCATATTGATGTAGTTGCTAAGTGCTTTTATAGGATTGTCAGACAGTCTAGTATAACATGTTGTGTCTGCTAGTTGACGATTGATCTCCTGCATGTAGTTTGTCCTAACCATGACCACCACATTTCCCCCCTTATCCGCCTCCCGTATGACAATGGAGGTGTCAGATTTTAATTCCTTTAAAGCCTTATTCTCTGCTATGGTGAGGTTCTTAGTGATTTTATTTCGAGATGCGGGTCTGTCCAGAAATTTGTGGAAGCCCTGTGTGACTTTCTCCCTGAATTGATCGATGTTTGAGTGTGTTCCTACCGGGATATATTTGGATCGGGTTTTTAAACCACTGTCCATTTCAACATCTTCAATGATATTGAGTTCTGCTCTGATAACCTCAATATCAACCAGCATTTCATATTGTAAAGACCTCATCATCTGTAACATATTCACATCAGAAACAGTATGTGAAGGTGCTGTATATTCATCCACATTTCTAGTACATAATGATGGATTACGGGAAAAATGATCTTTAAATTTTAATAGTCTAACAAATTTGAACAAGTCCACAAAAATATCAACATCATTACCCGACTGGGTTGGGCAAAAACCCAGACCCTTACTCAATACAGACAACTCATGTTCTGATAAATTTTTACTAGACAAGTTAACAATCATTAATTCTTGTGCAGCACTCCCTACAACATTCTCTATTCCTGCTTGTCCTCCCACTTCTTGGATCTGGTGGTCCTTGTGAAATTCTTGTTCCTTGCTTTTTTGTTTTTGTTTATATTCCTGCCATCTCCTGCCCCCCCTTCTTGTTTTTGATCTTTTGCTGTTGTTTTTGCTCCTATTCTGAATCTCTCCATTTCTAATAAAAAAGTTGAGCGCCCTTCCACCTCCACCACACCTGTAGCCTCTTCTATTTGAACTGAGCTTGCTACTGAGGATAAAGAGGTGACGCTGCTGGTAGAGGTAAGTTCTAGGGTATCTTCACGCTGTCTATTGCCCTCTCCAGAAACTTTGATGTTATCATATTTATGAGCAAATGTGTAAATTCTTCCTTCCCTGTAATCCTTATAGTCACGTTTAATTTTTTTAACCTTTTTATCTCGTAAGTAAATCTGATAATCATCCAAGATTTTGTCTAAGATCTCATAATTCTTTTTCACTATTTCTCTTAGGTCTGATGTTGCAATTTCTTTCTCTAATTCTTCTATTTCCTGTTGTAGGTTGAGGCATTTCTTTTCTGCATTTTTAATTAGGATGCGCATCATGTTAAATGAGGCATTGCAGAGATTTCCCTCCCAGTCCTTGAGAGATTCCTGGTCGAGGTCCTCAAACGTGGGGAATATTAAAATTCTAAGCACTCTTGGGATTTTCTCATTCTCCATGTATTTTTCCAAGGTGGTGCCGTCCCACCACCTGGACATTTCTTGTTTTTTTAATTTCTCAAGTTTTTGAAATTTTATTTTGAGGCCCTCCAACTTAGGAGCATTTGTTAACAGGCCTCCTGTTTTGGTACTATTGGAGAATAAGTCCTGGGCTAATTCTTGTCGTCTGTCCTTAAAATTTGGCATTCTTAAATTTTATGGCAGAAAGATATGTTGTATGAATCTCAAGGGCAGGTCAATGCTAATCAGGGAGTTAATTTTGAAGAGAAGGAACTGGACAGAGGAACCCCATAGGCCTCAGCACCTAACCCACTATCCCTAATATATATATATAAATAATCTGGAACTACCCAGAAATGTGTGTGCACACTGACAAAACACCCACTGTCACTGTGTGATTCTCAAACAGGAATATAACAATTTTAACATAATAGCACAGGTGCACCACATAACAAATTAGACAAAGAGTTGTATAAAATTCATGTCCACAAATTTTCTTCCAAGTTTCTTCCTTTATTTTCAATGAAGTCTTTAAAACACAATCAAGGTGATTTGAGACACAGCCGACGCGTTTCGTCCTTATTAAAAGGACTTCCTCAGGGCTGTTGATTCAACAAACACAATACACTTATAAATATATATATACATACGCATAGGACGACAAAACTTAAGACATCACACACTATTTACAAACGTTCTTATTGTAAAATACCAATTGGTTGCTATCATTTCATCTCATTAAAAATTATTATTAACTAATAATTTCAGCCTCTTTATGTACAGGTATTGATACCTAACAGATGCTTGCAGAAAGAAATGAAACTAAAGAGATCAAGGGATGAGAGTTAAGGATCAAATAGAGTGAAACGTAGAAGAAAAAGAAGGAAAGATCACGTGACTCAAATTATTAAGGAGGCCCAGGGTTGTGAGCTATCAATGGAAAAAAGTAAATTATTTTAAGGGAACCATAAAAGGAGCCATATTCCCATTTATATAGTCAAACCATGCATATAATACCTACCAAGTTAATGTTTGATACTGATATTAATTGAAGGATTTAAGTCACCCAGAAGGCCAAGTATGGAACACAAATAGACATCCGTACTTCAATATATCTATATTAAAGAAAATAGATGGGTTAAAATTCCCCAAAAGTGAGCAGGCAACTGATATTATAAAAGTTAGTATAATGTCCAATACTCACTGTATATCAAAGTGGTAACTGGTGCCTTGATCTAAATGAAAAGAGTGGGTATATGATGACTCCCAGTTTTATTAGTTCTCTATCCCAGATCAGGGATTTAGGAAATATAAAAAAAATATGACATCATTTACTATGACCGACCTGTATTTGCAAAAGAGAAGTTTGCAATATTAATTTCAATGTGCAGTTCGAAGCGAGCACATATTTAGCGTGGGCGTAATCATATGATTTAAAAAGAAATACAAGATTAGACTAATCTTAGTAATGCCCTGCTGCTACGTAACGGCATCAATAGCAGTTACGAGTAAGGAATCAATATAATCATAAAAAATAAATGTAAAAAAGAAAATAAAAGAAACACGATAATGAAGCGGTCTACTTGGTCAAAGACCGACAACCACCAAAACCAAGGGACTCACAGTCCCTACAAGTGACCTACACCGGGAAAAAAAAAAAAAAGGGAGTACCCAAGTGGTCATGGAATCGACAATAATCAGAATCAACGCGTAGTTGAATATAATGACTAATTCAAGTATTAAATCCCCCTAGTTAGGAAGCGACATCAAACATAACAGGTACAAAACGGGAACAGGTAATGTATCCCATACTCATCTGCGATAATAAGCCATGCCCCAGGCAAGCAACACTACTTACACAGTCAACACCCAGTCTAGTGCACAACACTCAAAGCTGAACATCGACCAAGCCACATCAGAAATCGGCATTAAATAACTTACAGTCGGGGCAGTCCTCACCCAGTTGGGGAATAGAAGCATATTTGGCCGTGTTTTGAAACGACTTGATATACCCGCGCTCATTTGCATTCATCGGAAACAGCTGTGAGTGCTGAAGGACTAACAGAGTTCCGTAATCCATAACGGCCGCCATCTTATAATGGTATATCCTGTGTATTAGTTTACACAGGTATTTTCAAATTAATATTTTAAACATAACAAAGAGGAAACCTCAAACAGCACATTGTATAAATCGAGTGTTGTTTAATATCCAAACATCGATGTAATCAACAAATGTGCTAGAGGTTAGAATTTAATTCAACGTTACGTTTCGCTACTCATAAATCACGAACGAGATATATATTTAATACAGGCGACGCCTTATAAGTTCTATATTTATTACTTGACTCTTAGTCTATAAATGATAGAAACCATAACGAAGTGTCGTGCAGAAAGGAGACCCGGTTTCGTTCGAGTTACAGGATCTAATGCGGCCGCCATCTTGTACTGATATGTCTAAAGTGGCGATCTAATCATGCAAAGATCCAACCAAAGTTCCAGAACTTTGACGGCTGTCATTTTGTATTAATATGTATTAACTACCGGTTAATGTCAAAGGCGATTCCTTATCCTAAAGGGGAGGAGTATATCGAACAAGATAAAGGTCCCTAAGGGCGAGTGATAAGCCCAACTAGAATCTTAATGTGGAGTCACAGAATGCAAATAATTATGCAAAAAAAAAAAAGATGAACTATGTTGAAGTGAAACCATAAAGATCTTCTGGTGTCAAAAAAACTAGTAAAATGCATCTCCAACCCAAGTGATAGGGATAGGAATATAATCATTGGTTCCCAAACTGCATAGCACAAGTAATGAGTTTCACTCTGGTTAATGCAGCATGAACAAAGACTAAGTCAAAAACAGAGTGCTAAAGTGGAAGAAATAGAGGTAAGGAGAAACAGTAACAAATAATTAGAGAGGGAAGCACATCCAACGTATAGAAGTGGTATTCCGTCGGGATGGAATTAGAGAAAATACATGATATTATTCATATGAAGGACAGTCTAATGTTTATAGTGCCATGTCTTTTGTTAAAATCCCACATAGGTCAATCTCCCAGTTCATTAATCGTGACCAATATACAAAAAACAGGACATGTGAGATTACAGTAGAAGCGGTTCAATACATCATAATTACAGGGCCTTATCAGGGGCATTAAAATGATGATCACCCTCTAGAGAAAATAGTGCATTTCATCATCATTGTTGTGTCCCATTTCAATACATCGAAGTTTACATATCCAACCTGCCTCATTTTTTCTCAACATTAATTCCCTATTCCCTCCTCTTGGATGGGCTGGGACATGATCAATGCCTATGAACCAGCATTCTTCATCAGTTCCATGATTTTCCTGCATGTGGTATGTTAGTGGATACCTATGATCACCGTTACGTATGGCCCTCACATGCTCCTGAATCCGCGTTTTGAGTGGCCTTATGGTGCTGCCCACATAGATTTTATTACATGGACAGCCCAGAATATACGTAACGTACTGAGTCTTACAATTGATCATATGGTTGATACTATATGTACGATTGGAATTAAAACAAAAAGTTTTCGTTTTATTTTTCCCAAGTTTACACACATTGCAATCTCCACACGTAAAAAAGCCTTCAATTTTGTGGGGCAGCCAGGAAGCTATCTTTGGCGTGGTTATATAACTAGGGCATAGAATATTCCTCAAGTTCTGTCCTCTTCTGTATGTGACCTTGGGCTTAGAGGTCACAAATTCTTTGAGAGCGGGAATTTCCCGCAGTAAGTACAAATGTTTACATAGCACATTATATACTTTACTGCTGCGATCATTATACTGTGTGTTGAAGGCCACATACGATATTTTGTTCCTTTTTTGGTAATTAGGCTTGAGAGTATTTTGCCTAGAAGTTTTATTTATCCTTTTATGTGCCTTCTCCACAATATTTTTATTGTAACCCCTGGCAAGAAAGCGATGTTTAGTCTCCTCGATGTACTTATTACAAGTCACATCAGTGCTACAGTTTCTCCGCATGCGAACCATTTCGCCATATGGGATGTTATTGATCACATGATGGGGGTGGGCGCTCTCAAAGTGTAGGGTACTATTGCAAGAAGTACTTTTGCGATGGATCATACTCTGCACGCAATTGTTTTCCACATAAAAATTTATGTCCAGGAAATGAATATGTTCCTTACTGTATTCGATGGTGAGCTTTACATTATACGGGTTCTCATTTAAGTAAGCATGGTACTCTAAAAGGTCTGGGGCAGGTCCATCCCAGAGCATGATGACATCATCGATGTACCTGCCCCAGAAAATGATGTGTTCCATCCAACGGGCCGCGCGCCGGCCCCAGGCATGCTCCCGCTCATACCAGCCCATAAAGAGCCCGGCATAGGCGGGAGCAAACCTAGAACCCATCGCAGTGCCCTGTATTTGATGGTACCACTTTGAGTCATGTAAAAAAAAGTTTTTTGACAGAATAATATCGGTCATATCCATCAATACTTGGTTATGCATATAGTGATCTGCTGATCTCTGACCCAAAAAAAACTCCAAAGCTTTGACTCCGAATTCCTTTTTTATGCAAGTATATAGGCTAGCGACATCCATGGTTACAAAATAAAGGTTCTCTGACCAAGTTAACCCATCAAACTTAACAAGGATGTCCTTACTGTCCTTGATGTGGGCAGGTAAGTTTTGTACCAGAGGTTGTAAAAATTGATCCACATATTCAGAGAGCCTTTCTGTTGGAGAATTGACCCCTGAGATGATGGGACGTCCCGGGGGGAAAGGTCCCCCTTTGTGGATTTTTGGAAGTACATATATACAAGGTGAGGTTGGTTCCTTAACCTATAGGTAATTGCATTCAACCTCACTTAGGAGCCCACTTTCCCGCCATTCCACCAGCCTCATATTGATGTAGTTGCTAAGTGCTTTTATAGGATTGTCAGACAGTCTAGTATAACATGTTGTGTCTGCTAGTTGACGATTGATCTCCTGCATGTAGTTTGTCCTATCCATGACCACCACATTTCCCCCCTTATCCGCCTCCCGTATGACAATGGAGGTGTCAGATTTTAATTCCTTTAAAGCCTTATTCTCTGCTATGGTGAGGTTCTTAGTGATTTATTTCGAGATGCGGGTCTGTCCAGAAATTTAAAATAATTTACTTTTTTCCATTGATAGCTCACAACCCTGGGCCTCCTTAATAATTTGAGTCACGTGATCTTTCCTTCTTTTTCTTCTACGTTTCACTCTATTTGATCCTTAACTCTCATCCCTTGATCTCTTTAGTTTCATTTCTTTCTGCAAGCATCTGTTAGGTATCAATACCTGTACATAAAGAGGCTGAAATTATTAGTTAATAATAATTTTTAATGAGATGAAATGATAGGAACCAATTGGTATTTTACAATAAGAACGTTTGTAAATAGTGTGTGATGTCTTAAGTTTTGTCGTCCTATGCGTATGTATATATATATATTTATAAGTGTATTGTGTTTGTTGAATCAACAGCCCTGAGGAAGTCCTTTTGATAAGGACGAAACGCGTCGGCGGTGTCTCAAATCACCTTGATTGTGTTTTAAAGACTTCATTGAAAATAAAGGAAGTAACTTGGAAGAAAATTTGTGGACATGAATTTTATACAACTCTTTGTCTAATTTGTTATGTGGTGCACCTGTGCTATTATGTTAAAAGTGGTATACTATATACCCAGGGCCTGTAAATTAAATGCTATAAGTGGGCCTGCAGCACTTATTGTGCCACTAACTCAAGTAGCCCTCTAAAACATGTCCCAGGCATCGAGGATTCTCACAAGATTCATTGATGTCCTGAAGATGGTCTCTTTGACAGATTGCAACAGAGACCGAAACGTGGACGTATAACCCATTCTTCTTTTTAGTTATTGTTAAATTAAATTGTGTTGAGTTCTGAATCCTATTCATAGGACAGATTCAATTTCTGATTTATGCGGAGAAGGGCATTTATACATTGATGAATAGTATACCTCCATCCTTGATTTATTCGTGATCTCTGTTATCAATGTACATGAGAATTGTTTGCTTTTGAACCCCTGTTTCTACATTTTGGCTAGAAATCAAATTTTTATTGACACACCCGGCTATTGTAAATTACTTACTGTACGAATTGTGTAAGTTTTGATTTCTTGCAGACAGACTCCATGACAGCCAGACTCCACGACGCTGGCATACAGGGAACCGCCCTTGACTGGCTCCACTCCTTCCTCACCGGCAGAACCCAAAGGATCAGACTCCCACCCTTCCTCTCCGAACCCACAGAGATCAACTGCAGAGCACCCCAAGGATCATCGCTCAGTCCCACGCTCTTCAACATCTACATGGCCCCCCTCGCCACCATCGTCAGACAGCATGGACTTGGCATAGTATCCTACGTCGACGACACCCAGTTCATCCTCTCCCTCACGAAGGAACCCGAAGCCACCAGAATCAGCTTCCAGGAAGGAATGAAAGACGTCGCATCCTGGATGAGTAGCAGCTGTCTGAAGCTCAACTCGGAGAAGACAGAAGTCCTTATCCTCGGACCCACCCCCTCTACTTGGGACAACACCTGGTGGCCCTCCCCCCTCGGACCACGCCCAGAACCTCAGCATCATACTCGACTCCTCGCACACCATGACCCGCCAGATCAATTCCGTCGCCTCTACCTGCTTCAACATCCTCCGCACCCTTCGCAAGACCTTCAAATGGATCCCCCCAAAGCCAGCAAGACCGTCACCCAGGCACTCATAACAAGCAGACTGGACGACGGAAATGCCCTCTACGCTGGAGTCAACAAATCCCTGCTAAGCAAACTCCAGACCATCCAGAACACCGTGGCCAGACTCATCCTCGGCATCCCATGACATGATCACATCACCCAACACCTGCGAGAGCTCCACTGGCTCCCCGTCGAGAAGAGAGTAACTTTCAAGCTACTCACCCAAGCCTACAAATCCCTCCATAACACCGGACCCAAATACCTCAACAAAAGAGTCTCCTTCCATGTACCCAAAAGAAACCTCCACTCCGCTGACCTCGCCCTAGCAGAAACCCAGCGCATCCGCAGAACCAGAGCAGGTGGAAGAGCCTTCTCCTATGTCACGGCTTAGGCCTGGAACAAGCTCCCGGTCAACATCAGACGCTCCTCTACTCTGCACGCCTTCAGGAAGAGCCTCAAGGCCTGGGCCTTCGGCTGACTCGGAGCTACACCCCCCACCCCAGCGCCTTGGGACCCTCACAGGTGAGTAGCGCGCTTCACAATTCCCTAATTGATTGATTGATTGGTGAGGCAGCAGGGCTGCCATTTTTATGTCATGTGATATCTGATTAGTGCTCTTGCTGACGCATGAAATAAGTAATGGGTGTCCTAGTGTTCATAGGGTGAAATGGCACAGGAAACCAGACCAATATAGAATAAAAGGCCGCTTTATTAGGACAGGTATGCAGTTTTGAAAATCAGTAACATTTACAGATTTAAATTAATCGCCTCACTAATACAATGAACAAAACCTAATCCCCCACCATTAAGCAACCCCAACAATAAAAATCCCCCAAACAAATTCATCCAATGCCAATCTTCCCCATCCTTTTATCCACTCAGCCCTCGCCCCGTGTGTCATCTCTGTCAAAGCCTACTCTGCAATGTCCCCAACCCTTCCACCCTGTGGCGAGCTCCTCCATTTCTGCCACCTGTCCTAAGCAACAACCTAAAAGCCCCAAAATTGCAGACCCCTCAAAAGTGAAAAATATTTTAAAGAGCAACCAATTGAAAGAGGGAGGGAGGGAGGGACAAAAAGAAAAAACACCCTAAGACTGAAGGACCACAGCATCGAATGACACAAATTCAAAAATTACTACCAACTGATGATAAAAAAACCCTGCACCCAGTGTAACAAAGACCAATGGGCACTACACAAAGGGCCTGGCCTGAACATTCGCCCAAAGCTGCCCGAGGGTGGACATCCTGCGGATACCACCCCCAGGAGCCCTCATCGGGCAAAATGACACAGGAAACCAGACCAATATAGAGTAAAAGCCAGCTTTATTACGACAGGTATGCAGTTTTGAAACTCATTAACATTTACAGATTTAAATTATTCTCCTCACTAATACAATGGAAAAACCTAACCCCCACACCCTCAAGCCACCCCCAACAATACAAATCCCCCAAACAAATTCATCCACTTCCAATCTTCCCCATCCTTTCATCCACTCACTTTCACACGTGACTCAACCCTCACCCCCTGTGTCCCCTCTGCCAAAGCCTACAATGCAATGTCCCCAACCCTTCCGGCCTGTGGCAAGCTCCTCCATTTCTGCCACAAGGAAAAAACCCTGACAAGGTGTTTTTCCTGCCCCTGCAACATATTATGTAGAACCAAGGTAAACAACCCCTCAACACTGAAACTGTCGCCAAAACAGGAAGCCCGCCACACAAGCAGTGCTAGAAAAAAGGACTGTCGCTAAACAGCCTTACTTGGTTAACACCACCTTTTAAGGGCTAATGTCAAAGCTACTTTTTCTCAGATTTCAAGCAGATACAACTCATTTTCCACAAATGAAAGGTGACCCCCATCCTGGTGAAACACTGAAAATCCTCTTTTTTGATGTCCATGAGCTCTAACCACCCTATGCCTTACGTTCACAATAACGCTGAACCTCCCTCTTAACTTTTCGCCTCGCTTTTTCAACAGCTGTGAACTTTACCGCTCCTCGCCAAATTCTTTGAGGCACCAAAGCTGTCAATATTATTTTAGAACTGACCAAGATGTACCTACGAGCTCAAGGTCTTTCTTCATTTCTTTTATCAAGCCTTAACCTGATAGTTGAATAAGATCATTCTCGCCCATATATAAAAGTAAAATGCCAGAGCACACTCGAACCAATACCAAATTAGACAGGCAAGGCAACAATTGACCCCATTTCATAACCCCCCTACCCCACCATTCAATTTTAATCTCATCACTACAGAAACCAAGATTCTTTCCAAAAGGACGATATTCAGCCTGTTTCACTGCCCATTTAATAAAAGAATGCCCGACGATCCAAATGGAAAAGAAAGACACCAGGGGACCAGCTACACAACCTGGAATGGAAAACAAGAGTTAACACCAACATAAAGGTTATGCATCCTCAATATCCCTGATATAACACATGCAACAATCAGAAGACCAACGTCCTAAACTCTTAACCTAATTCAAAGTAACACCTAACCTCAATGCTTCAGAAGCAGCGCCAATTCTAAAGGAATGAGTGCCAAACCGGAAAAGGTCTTCACCAATTTGACATAACCTTTCCTCATGACCCCCATTACCTGAGATGTTAGAAGTTTAGAACCTTCCTGATGAACAAAAACAAAATCTGAAAATGCCCTCTTTTTGATCTGAATGCTTGCTAAACTGCAACTGGACACACAAAACCTTCCACTTTGTTTAACAAAATCTTTGCCCCTTTACCTCTCTGGTCAGTTTTAGGTTTCTCTAAAAAGACCTGAATAGACTCAGCAATAAAAGTAACACTGTCAACCATCAAACCCGCTGACTTGCCACTTACCAAAAGTTCAGAAATTCAAAATGCACCCCAAAATAGCCAACACATGCATAACGGAAACAGCAAAGCATCAAAAAGAGAAAAGCATATAAAAGGGAGGCTCTTTACCATGCGCAATAACAACCTCAGGGAGATGAGATCCCTAACAAAACTGCTTCTTGTTTTTTTGCTTTGGCCCAGCCTTGCAACAGTCTCCTACCCATTTCACCTGCAGGAGGCTCATACCCTCCAGAAAAATGTTCCATAAAACTCAAACCAGCTAAATTGCCAGGTATTGTGGTGTCAGAAATGTTTCTATCTATGTTATTCATAATGAAACCAAGAACATCGTCTCTACACAACATGAGGACTTGCTCGTCTTGACTTCTACAAGCTGCCCCCAACTGTAAAAATTCTTCCCACGCTCTCCTATACCATGACCTAGTACTTACTGCCAAAGTTTTTTCAACTAGTTCAAGCATACTCAGTCCCCTAGTTGCCACAACTCTTCCGGCACCACTGCTTTCTGAAAATCTGCTCTGGGCGCCAAACCACAGAATCTCTGTCACTGTACAATGCATCTGCGATATTATTGTTCACAACTGGCACATGCTTGGCTCTAAAAACAATACTCAACATCAAACAGCATAGCACAAATCTTTGCAGTAACTTCAACAGATGCCTGTCCTTTGCCTTCTGCCCATTCACCAGATCCACCACAGTTCTGTTATCCTCATGAAAGGTAACAGTCTTGTTCTCCAACTTCTTACCCCACACTGACAAGGCTACCAACAATGGGAAGAATTCAAAGTAAGCGATGCTCCTGCCTTCCTCAACCCATTTTGCCAGCCATTTCTCAGCAGACCACCTGCCCTCCCAGAACTAACCAGAACTATTTGCACCAGCTGCATCTGAGAATATTTGAACCATTGAACAAAAACCCAAATCTAAGGACCACATTGTAACACCATTGAAACCTTTTAAAAACATCAACCAAACCTCCAAATCTGACTGCATCGCAGCTGAGATCCTGATCCTGTGGTGAGGTGGTTTCGCCACCTGCCATAGGAAAACCCAACCGGTGACAGAAAGACCTTCCTGCTCTGATCACCCTACAGGCAAAGTTAAGATGACCCAAAAGACATTGGATTTGCTTCAATTGCAACTTGGTTGCTGCAATGGCCTCTTCAAGAAGTGCAACCATTTCTTTAACTTTTTCTTCAGGTAAGATTGCCTCCATTTTTACTGTGTCCAATTCAATACCTAAGAAAACTAAACAGTACTAGGGCCTTCAGTTTTCTCATGCGCAAGGGGTACTCCCAAGTCCGCCATCAAACCCTGGAATTATGAAAAAGCCTCATCACAAACCTATGTGCCATCAGCTCCGACAAACAGAAAATCATCCCAATAACACGTAGCAGATTCAAAACCTGTTCTATTCTAAAAGTAAAGCACTATTGAAGAAAGTACTAAACTACTCAAACAGATTACAAGAAATATAACAACCCACTGGTAAAGCATTGTCAACATACAACTGATTTTCAAACTGAATGCCTAACAGAGGAAAATCCACTGGATGAACTGGGAGTAATAGGAATGCTGATTTAATATCACACTTTGCCAACTCAACACCAGGGGTCACCAATCTAAAAAGAGCAATAGCTACATCCACTGAGGCAAACTGAACTGCAGCATCTTCTCTTGCTATATAGTCATTGACTGACAAGCCATGCGGCCATGGGAGATGATGAATCATAGGGAAATCACCTTCAGATTTTTCCGGGACAATACCTAGAGGCAAAACCAACAAATCAGGCAAGGGGCAATACGTAAATGGACCTGCCGTCCTTCATTCTTCAACCTCTTTAGCCAACTTTTGCCTGATTATTTCCGGGTGTTCTGTAGCTGACCTCAGGTTGTCTGCAAATCTACGTATCCTAGGACCCTGATAACCAAGTCTGAAACCTTCTCGAAAACCACATTCCAACCTGGTTACATCAACTCTGTTAGGGTAAAATTGTAACCAATAACTCAAAATGTCCACCTTAATTGGTGTAAAAGCCTTTGTATCCAGCCTGAAAGGATCCACCCCTACCCCTGCCTTGCCTGCTACCACCAAAAGTTGTTTTTCCCCAAAGAACTGGAGGACTACATGTTTGCCTACACATTTGGAACATTTGTGTTTATACTTATACACGGGTCCAAGGCAGTAACCCCTGTTGAAGCTCCAGCAAGCAACAACATTGGGACTTTGATCTCTTCCCCAAGCTCCCACATCTCCTGAGGTGGGTTTCCTCAGAAAGGGCCAATACTGGATTGCTAAGCCACTTGCAGTGTGCATTGTCGGGGACTGCCACTGTGGATAAATCCACCGCACCCAGAGTTCATTATCAACCTCCCCCCAGGGTTTATCTGGAATAAGAACCATTCTTGCCCTAAACTGCTCATCATAGTCTAGCCATGCAAAACCCCCAAATTCCATGTGAGCTTTTTAGATAGTATCTACGTACTTAACTAGAGATACTGATCTTTCAGGAACTTTTTCATAATAGACACTAGCAAATATTAAAAATGCAGATGTCCATGTATCAATTGTTGTGGGCACTCTTGGACGCTTTGCTAATTCCCAAGCCTCTTCCCAGGAACCTTTCTTGGATTGAATCTCCCTATGCAATAATTTGAAAACGTCCACAAACTCTGATTTACAAATCTTCTCTTTATAGTAGCCGTATTTAAATGTGCACCCAATGGCGTAGATAAACCCATATAAGGGAGTCTCTACAAACCTTCTGTATTTTTTTATCCCCTTCTATTGTTTTTTTTTCTTTATCAGCCCCATCTTTGCTTGGGCTGTCTGCTGTATCACTTACATATATGCCCTCACCTTTACCGAAAATTAATTTTTTTACCTTGTGCGACAGTGTCCTCTGAAAACACTTCTGTCCCCACAGATTTATCCACTGATAATTCTGTAAATCGTGAACCTCACTTTTTTGCACCCCTTTTTGAGTGGAGCCATCCCAACAGCTCCTCCATTCCGTCTGACCTGTTCTAAGCCTGCTCACTGAATACTGCAATGTACGCTTGTGTTCAATTTTCCCCTTCTTCTTCTTCTATCTGCCCTATCTAACCTTTGTTGTTCAAAATCACTCTCTCCTGCCACCCAAAACCATATGCCAACTGAAACACTAGTATCCTGCAAACTTTCAACTGAATAACTGCCTAACACTTCAGAATCTTCAAAGACACTTTTCTTCAACATGGATGGCTTGTCAACAGAGTTACTTAAATGGGGATTCCCCAGCATCTGTTCTAGATAAATTGACAGAAACATCCAGAGGAGCTGAACATTTAAATGCAGTGCTCACTCTTTCC
This sequence comes from Calotriton arnoldi, assembly GCA_963921515.1. Classification (NCBI taxonomy): domain Eukaryota; kingdom Metazoa; phylum Chordata; class Amphibia; order Caudata; family Salamandridae; genus Calotriton; species Calotriton arnoldi. Next base: position 1,104,169 of record CAWUFW010003240.1, read on the forward strand.
ATTTCCTGCTTAATTATAACTTGAGACGTGGTCCTCCGTGCCTTGGAAGGAAAAAACAGCATATTTTTAAAACCAGTGCTTGCATTGCCATATGTGCGCTAGCACTCATGCGCCTCCTGCTGAGATAATCGGCTCACCGCATGACTAGCCTTTTGAACTTCAAAGTTAAATTCTTCACTTCTGTTTTATTATGTTGGCTAAATATTATCTGGCCACTACTGATATTGGAATGGTAGTCCAAATTTATAAGAAACTGGGAGACGAGAGACAATATTCGGATGGCAGTCGACCTGATAAATGTTTGGGAACAAGGACAAATTATAACAATGCTTCTCCCACTGGATGTGGAGAAGGCCTTTGATAGCTTGAATCGGCAGAATCCATGTATCAACTCAAACAGATTTGACCCTCAATATGATTGTGTCTGTATTGGTGAATTCTATACTACCCTTACAAGAAGTAAGGTAAATGGAAAACTACACTTGCCTATCAATCCGTCCAGTGGAACAAGGCAGGGATGCCGGTTGTCCCACATTGTTTTTTCTTTGTCAATGTAGCCATTGATTTGCAAAATTACAGCAATTCAGATATCACAGGCCTTTAGGTGGATAGGGAAATGTATAAAGAAGCACTGTTTGTGGATGATGTGCTGTGTTTTCTGGGCAATCCTGATACATCACTACCATCTCTTTTAGATGAAGTCTGCAAATGTGAAGCATTGTCTGGTGTTCAAATAAACTATGTGACAACTCTCTCTTGAAAATAATGGGTTGTCCTGGGCATTGTATAATTGGAAATCTACTTAATAAAATTCCATAAAAGGTCTCTCCAAATATAATTTGCCACCTTTATTGGAAGCATTATTTAAAGATATATACAGAGATGGCAAGCTGGCAATGTCATGGGTTGGAAGAATAGTGGGTGTAGCATTGAATAATATAGATATATAATAAAGGAATGCTGCTTCAAGGTGCAGGATTCACTGGTTCATTCAAGTTCATCCTCAAAGGTGGAATACCTTCTGTTTGAGCATATTTTACGGCTATTCCCGGTCGGGAGGACTGAACTACCACGAAAAGAATGTGGGCTGCCGCGCACAGACTGTCTGTGTTCGCGTATGCAGGTTTGAACTGGTATCAAGTAAGCAGCCAGAATCGGGTGTTTGTAACTCACTGGAGAGTTTAATTTGTGCAGTATTGCTGTTCATGAAGGCGGAATCCACTGGAGGACATAAATTTAAGCATGGGGAAAACTACGAGTCCCAGAACTCTGTTGTTAATGAGCCCACCAGAGGGCGGAACCTATTAAAGGACTTGTAATGGATGACTCGTTTTCCATGCTAATCTGCCTTTGAACATTGCCGGGAGCCCGTGAGCAAGGAGCAGGAGCTCCGAAACGCGTAGGCCTGTATATTTTAATGAGCACTTTTCATGTCCGGTTTTAAGAATAAAGGAATGCTGCTTCAAGGTGCAGGATTTGCTAGTTCATTCAAGTTCGTCCTCAAAGGTGGGATACCTTCTGTTTGAGCATATTTTACGGCCAGTCCCGGTCGGGAGGACTGAACTACCACGAAAAGAATGTGGGCTGCCGCACACAGACTGTCTGTGTTCGCGTATGCAGGTTTGAACTGGTATCAAGTAAGCAGCCGGAATCGGGTGTTTGTAACTCACTGGAGAGTTTAATTTGTGCAGTATTGCTGTTCATGAAGGCGGAATCCACTGGAGGACATAAATGTAAGCGTGGGGAAAACTACGAGTCCCAGAACTCTGTTGTTAATGAGCCCACCAGGGGGCGGAACCTATTAAAGGACTTGTAATGGATGACTCGTTTTTCCATGCTAATCTGCCTTTGAACATTGCCGGGAGCCCGTGAGCAGGAGCAGGAGCTCCGAAACGCGTAGGGCTGTATATTTTAATGAGCACTTTTGATGTCCGGTTTTAAGAATAAAGGAATGCTGCTTCAAGGTGCAGGATTCGCTGGTTCATTCAAGTTCGTCCTCAAAGGTGGGATACCTTCTGTTTGAGCATATATATATATATATATACATATATATATATATATAAGCAGAATTCCTCTCACCTTCGATAACGGTGGAAAAGACGAGCCACACCGGTATGCAGAGTTTTGTTCTTGATTTATTTACGGGCAAACAAACATGACGCGTTTCAACTCGTCCGGAGTCTTGGTCACATGACCTTCGTAGGAACTCTCAGGTTTTTAAAGGGAACACAACGTCCAACATGACGTTCTTCTACTATAGAGATAGTAAACATACTGTTCATGATTCAATGTTACAAAGCATTGTTCATGCAAAGATAATTAGCAAATCATATGTGTTTGAAAACTATTCATAATGATTAAAATAATAATACAGAGGGTATTCAGTCATACCAAATGAAAAGTGATAATCAGCAGGGTACGTACGCGTTTAACACCGTTGAAGATTATTATTCAAATTCCTATAGTAGGCTTATGCGTATTATTTAACGTGTGCAGGAATAAAATCATTAAGAGAGTTAACAATGTCTTAGTGTAAAGAATTAATCATTATCTTTCTGCAAAATGGTACCGTCATATGTGATACGACATACATCCTTATCAAGCACCTTATGGACTAAACATTTAGAATTCTCACTTCGGGTGTAGTACCCAAGTGAATGCAAAACACTTAATAACTTTCCCATAGTAGTCAAGTGCATACTGTAATGAAAAGCGACTGTCTCGTGAGCTAGGCCGGGTCTCCGTGTATTTTAGCTTCCTGTTATGTGATCTTAAACTGTCGCTCACTGTTGTTATCTGTGCAGAGAAGAAAGTAAATTAGGTTAATAGATGTCAAAACCTCAGTATATCCTCACACATTTTAAATAACGGATACCGGTGATAATTTATACCCCGTTGTGGCATAGTGAATAACGTTGTGATACATTGAAAAAAGAGGCACAATACATACACTATGGTAATGATTAAAATGAATTAAGTGTAATGTGAATAACGAAGATCCCTGTCAGGGAGTACATTTTAAAAGGGTGTAAAATACACAGGGGGGCGCTTATCCTCAGTTATTTATAGGTGTACATGCATTTCCTCATCATTATTCATACCAAAAGGTGTAATACAGCCTGCCTGCAGGATGAACTTAGATTCCAAGCGGCGCAATGCCTGTACTCTATTACCGCCTCTTGGGTTTTTTGGAACACTGTCAATGCCAAAGTATTTAGCTTTAGTCCAATCACTTTCATGAGCCTCATAAAAGTGTTTCGCTGTGCTGTATGTAAAATCTTTGTTAGTGATTGCCATCCAGTGTTCCAGGATGCGTTTTTTTACAGGGAAAATAGTGGACCCTATGTACCATCTGCCACACGGGCAGACAGTTACATATACCACATATTAAGTAAGGCAATTGATATTCTTGGAGATTCTCCATTGTCTGTCTACCCTCAAGAGTTTAGTTCTCTTTTACATTCTCGCTGTGGCTGCAGGCTTTACTTTTGCCACATTTGTGAAAGCCACCTCCTCTCCCTAGCCAATTAGTTTTTAGTGATGGCAGATGGCTTTTGACCAGTTTGTCTTTCAGGGACGGTGGTTTTCTGAATGTCATCGAGGGAGTCTGACCTAACTTAGCTCTCAAAGAGGGATCTTGGGTTAAGATGTCCCATCTGTTTTGTATTATTTTTCTTAGGTCTTTAGTTTGGGTGCTAAATTGAGTTATCAGCCTGATCGGGCCTTCATGGTCCTTATTGTTCTTTCCAGGTTTGGGCGGTGTGAAGAGGGTTTGATTTCTATCAATCTCATCTGCTTTGATAGCTCCCTTGTGTAATGTCTGTTGGGTATACCCTCTAGCTCGGAATCTCCGTGTCCTTTCCTGTTTATTTTTCTCATAATCCTCACTTGAGCTACAATTCCTCTTGGCCCTTAAGAACTCACTGTAAGGAATACTCCACCTGCAACTTGGGGGATGGCAGCTTGCTGCGTGTAAGAGGGAGTTCCCTGCTGTCGGTTTCCTGAATAGCACGGTGGACAGTTTGCCTTTCTCTATACTCAATCTGATGTCAAGGAAGTCTACTGTCTGTTGACTGTGTTTCATTGTGAATTGCAAGTTTACATTGTTTTCAATCAGTCTGCCAACGAATTCAAGTAGATCACTTTCATTCCCTTCCCACACAAAGAATATATCATCGATATAACGTAGCCATATATTGACTTTGTCAGTCCAGTTCGTTAGTTCATCGCCTCTGAGCACCTGCTCCTCCCACCAGCTGACCAGAAGACTGGCGTAGCTAGGAGCGAAGTAGGTGCCCATCGACCTGTATTTGTTTGTATAGTACACTGTTGAAAGTGAAGACATTCTCTGTGAGACACAATTCGACCATTTGCAGGACCATATGTGTGTGCTCTAGAAAATGGATGCTCCTAGTTTTTAAAAAATGTTTACAAGCTATCAGACCATCTTGATGCTTAATACTGGTATATAGACTTGTCACATCTAAACACACCAGCCAGTGATCTTGTTGCCAGTGTATGATGTGTATTTTTAATAAGAAATCCTTATATCCTTATATATATATATTACCTACTGGCGGTCGCCAGTAGGTAGTTATAGTTAGGACCTTGTTTCTATTCAAAAAGCGTTTTTCTTTTGCCAATATCTTTGGCGCCGTTTGACGAATCATAGCGAAACTTTAAAAACGAATGCCGGCTCCGGTCAGCTCCTGTCTTGAAAGTTTCGGGGTGATTCGTCAAGCGGGGGCCCAAAACGCGTCTTCCCTATGTTAATTTCCATAGGAAACTTTAGGCACGGCTACAGCCCGAACTGCTGAACGGAATTACACCAAATTTGGCAAAAAGGTAGCTCTTGGTTCAGAAAGCGCCCTTTTTTTAAATGGTGTAAATCCGTTCAGTAGTTACAGAGAAATTTAAGAAATAAAAATGTATATATCTGAGCACCAAGGAGGAGTCGCGACTCCTCCCAAGCACGCGATACAAAAGGGGATGATGGACAGAACGTTTGAGCCAATCAAACACTCACCCCCAGTCAACTGATCTGGGTTTAATCCATCATCATTCTTTAGCTCACTCCACCACCCCAGTTCAGACATGGCCATATGCAAATCAGTCTGACCCTGTGCCTCATGGGAACTGTCCAGCCCGAACTGCCAAGCCATGTCTTCCCTGGACCGGAAACAAGCATCCTAGGACCGGTTTCTGGCATTCCAGCCGTCATCAGCCAGGCTTGCTTGAATCCAGTGGCAAAGTGAGCAAGGGACCCACGTCTGGGCATACCCCGCCAACTTAGGGCGAACAAAGCGATACAAAAGGGGATGATGGACAGAACGTTTGAGCCAATCAAACACTCACCCCCAGTCAACTGATCTGGGTTTAATCCATCATCATTCTTTAGCTCACTCCACCACCCCAGTTCAGACATGGCCATATGCAAATCAGTCTGACCCTGTGCCTCATGGGAACAGTCCAGCCCGAACTGCCAAGCCATGTCTTCCCTGGACCGGAAACAAGCATCCTAGGACCGGTTTCTGGCATTCCAGCCGTCATCAGCCAGGCTTGCTTGAAACCAGTGGCAAAGTGAGCAAGGGACCCACGTCTGGGCATACCCCCGCCAACTTAGGGCGAACAAAGCGATACAAAAGGGGATGATGGACAGAACGTTTGAGCCAATCAAACACTCACCCCCAGTCAACTGATCTGGGTTTAATCCATCATCATTCTTTAGCTCACTCCACCACCCCAGTTCAGACATGGCCATATGCAAATCAGTCTGACCCTGTGCCTCATGGGAACAGTCCAGCCCGAACTGCCAAGCCATGTCTTCCATGGACCGGAAACAAGCATCCTAGGACCGGTTTCTGGCATTCCAGCCGTCATCAGCCAGGCTTGCTTGAATCCAGTGGCAAAGTGAGCAAGGGACCCACGTCTGGGCATACCCCCGCCAACTTAGGGCGAACAAAGCGATACAAAAGGGGATGATGGACAGAACGTTTGAGCCAATCAAACACTCACCCCCAGTCAACTGATCTGGGTTTAATCCATCATCATTCTTTAGCTCACTCCACCACCCCAGTTCAGACATGGCCATATGCAAATCAGTCTGACCCTGTGCCTCATGGGAACAGTCCAGCCCGAACTGCCAAGCCATGTCTTCCCTGGACCGGAAACAAGCATCCTAGGACCGGTTTCTGGCATTCCAGCCGTCATCAGCCAGGCTTGCTTGAATCCAGTGGCAAAGTGAGCAAGGGACCCACGTCTGGGCATACCCCCGCCAACTTAGGGCGAACAAAGCGATACAAAAGGGGATGATGGACAGAACGTTTGAGCCAATCAAACACTCACCCCCAGTCAACTGATCTGGGTTTAATCCATCATCATTCTTTAGCTCACTCCACCACCCCAGTTCAGACATGGCCATATGCAAATCAGTCTGACCCTGTGCCTCATGGGAACATCCCAAGCACGAGCTGACTTCTGATTGGCTGACAACACTCCAAACCAGAAAGTGTTGGCAGCCATCTTTTGACTGAAAAAGGTAGAACAAAGATAAAAAACAAGAAAAGGGGGCAGGGTAGAAACACCCTGACCCCCTAGGCCTGCTCAGGGGGTCCCACAAGCACCCCCAGGGCCAAAAACAACATTTAAAAAAAATCCCCCCACAGTCCCCAATGCTAAGTGCTGGCCCCGGGGTATGGGGTCCCAGGGGCCAGAAGTGGCCCTGGAGGGGGGCCACGTGACCCCCCTCCCTTTATTAAAAAAACCGAATGGCTGGGCCCGGGGGATGGGGTCCCCGGGGCCAAAATTCAGCTGGGAAGGGGGGCCGCGCAGCCCCCCTCCTTTAAAAAATAATAACTATATAATGGCCAAGCCCCGGGGATGGGGTCCCCGGGGCCAGAAGTGGCCTGGGAGGGGGGCTATGTGGCCCCCCTCCCGAATAAAAAAGAGAGGCAATGCCCTGGGGGATTGGGTCCCCGGGGCAGATAATTGCCTCCGGAGGGGGGCCACGTGGCCCCCCTCCATTAAAAGTTTTAAAAAAATGTATATGTGGCCATGCCCCGGGGGATGGGGTCCCCGGGGCCGAGTGTTTTTTTTTTTTTTTTTAATGTGGCAGGCCTTGGGGGATGGGGTCTCCAGGGCACAAAAAAGATGGAAAGAAGGGGGGCCACACAGCCCCCCTTCTAACAAAGAAAATAAAAAAAAGCCGGCATCTCGCTGGAGGCCCTGCCCCCTCCCTGCAGCACTCAGCAAACGCGCCCCCCTGGTGCGTTCTAAGTTGGGGAATTAAGTCCCCTTGAACACTGAGGGTCCCTGGGGGCTAACTAGCCAACCAGGTACCTCCAGTAAGCGCCACACAGCTGGATTGCAGAGAGGTGGTCCGAGGCCACGCCCCTTTTCACACCACTCTGCAAACGTGCCTCTTGGTGCACTGCTGGTGGGGCAATGAGGTCCTCTTGTGTCCTGAGGACCTCAGGACACAAGTGGACTTCATCCCCCAAGCAGCAGTGCCCCAGGAGCTGCTTTTGCAGAGTGGTGTAAAAAGGGGGCGTGGACTTTGAGCACTCTCAGCAATCCAGCTGTATGGAGCTTACTGGAGGAAACAGGAGGGCCAGTTGGCCCCCAGGCACCCTCAGGAGGAAAGGGGACTTCATCCCCCAACCAAGAGCGCGCCAGGAGGCGCGTTTGCAGAGTGATGGAGAAAGGGGGCGTGGCCTGTGTCCACCTCTCAGCAATCCCACTGTGTGGGGATTACTGGAGGTAAGAGGTAGGCTAGTTGGCCCCTAAAGGACCTCCAGCAGCGAAGGGCACTTCAATCCCCATCCAAGAGCGCATCAGGGAGTGCGTTTGCAGAGTGGTGGGCAAAGGGGGCGTGGCCTTCTATGAAAATTTAGCAATCCTGCTGTGTGGGACTTACTGGAGGTAATAGGAGGGGAAGTTGGCCCCTAAGGATGTCCTTGGCAGCCAACTACCCCTCTTGTTACCTCCAGTAAGTCCCACGCAGTGGGATTGCTAAAACGTCTTCGGAGGCCTTGCCCCCATTTCTCCACCACTCTGCAAATGCGTCTCCTGGCAGACTACAGGATGGGGGATGAAGTCCAATTTACTCCTGAGGGGCTTTGGGGCCAAGAAGCCCTCCTGGTAACTCCTGTAAATCCTACGCAGCGGAATTCCTGAGCTCTGGTCGGAGGCCCAGCACCCTTTCTCCACCACTCTGCAAACGCGACTACTAGTTCAAGAAGTGTTTGCAGTGTAATAGGTTTCGCACTTTGCGAGAGTTAGAGCTATTGGCGTTGTAAATGTAAAAGTTTTTTACTAATGTTTTTTGGAGTGGAGTGGATGTACGTTGTGTGTAGTGGAATTATGTGGTATGTTGTGCAGTGAAATTATGTGGATAGAAAGTATGTGCTATTTAGTGTATAGGAATTATGAAGAGTGGGATTATGTGTTATGGAGAGTAATTATGTGGTATGGTAGTCTGTGTTGTGGAGTGGTAACCTCAGGTTTAGTCTTCCTCGTTTCCATAGAAGCTCAACCATGAACTCAGAGAGACAAAATAAGAAGGAATCACTGAGGAGCACTTGTGGACCTAGTCAGAGGTATGAGCAGGGCCACTGGAATTATGCGACTGTTTGGCTGCACCGACTTCCGCACAATTATACATTTTCTGCATTAGCCACATAATTCATCATCTGCTCGCTAATCTGCGGATTTGAGCAAAAAAAGCCTTGTTTCTAGCTCAAACGGCTCAAACGTTACCAAAAATGCAGTGACAAGTGTTACAGCGTGGTGGAAGGCCCTTTGCAAACCCAGAACGGTCACCTGTTACTTATTGCTAAATATGGGTGTTAAATTGGTACTAATGGTGTGCAAGCCACTCTTGCTTCCTTCTGCGCCTCTCTTGCCTCTTTCTGCAATTCTGTTGCTTCTTTCTGCACAATTCTTTCTTTTTCTGCACTTCTCTTGCCTCTTTCTGCACGTCTGGTGCCTCTTTCTGTACCTCATTTGCTTCTTTCTGTACCCCTCTTGCCTCTTTCTGCACCCTTCTTCGCTCTTTCTGCACCTCTCTTGCCTTTTTCTGTACTCCTCTTACATCTTTCTGCACCCTTTTTGCCTCTTTCTGCATCTCTGTTACTTCTTTCTGCACTTCTCTTCCTTCTTTCTGCACCTCTCTTGCTTCTTTCTGCACCTCACTTACCTCTTTCAGCACCTCTGCTGCTTTTTTCTGCAGATCTCTTGCCTCTTTCTGCACCTCACTTGCGTCTTTCAGCATCTCTGTTGGTTCTTTCTGCACTGCTCTTGCTTCTTTCTGCACCACAATTGCCTCTTTTTGCACTTCTCTTGCTTCTTTCTACACCTCTGTTGCTTCTTTCAGCAATTCTCTTGCCTCTTTCTGCACTTTTCTTCCTTCTTTTTGCACCCCTCCTTCCTCTTTCTGTACCTCTCTTGCCTCTTTGTGCACCCCTCCTACTTTTTTCTGCTCCCCTCTTGCCTCTTTTTGCACCTTTGTTGGTTCTTTCTGCACTGCTCTTGCTTCTTTCTCCACCTCACTTGCCTCTTTCTGCACTTCTCTTGCTTCTTTATACACCTCTGTTGCTTCTTTCAGCAATTCTCTTGCCTCTTTCTGCACTTCTCTTGCGTCTTTCTGCACCTCTGTTGCCTGTTTCTGCACTTCACTTGCTTCTTTCTGCACCTCTCTTGCCTCTTTCGGTACCTCTGTTGCTTCTTTCTGCTCCCCTCCTGCCTCTTTATGCACCCTCTTCCCTATTTGTGCAACTCTCTTCCCTCTTTCTGCACCTCTCTTCCCTCTTTCTGCACCACTCTTGCCTCTTTCTGTACCTCTGTTGCTTCTTTCTGCACTTGCCTTGCCTCTTTCTGCACCCTTCGTGCCTCTTTCAGCACCTCTGTTGCTTCTTTCTGCACTTCTCTTCCTTCTTTCTGCACCCCTCGTGCCTCCTTCTGCAACTCTGTTGCTTCATTCTGCACTGCTTTTGCTTCTTTCTGCACCTCACTTGTCTCTTTCTGCACTTCTCTTGCTTCTTTCTACACCTCTGTTGCTTCTATCAGCAATTCTCTTGCATCTTTCTGCACTTCTCTTCCTTTTTTTGCACCCCTCCTGCCTCTTTCTGTAGCTCTCTTCCCTCTTTGTGCATCTCTCCTACCACTTTCTGCACCCCTTTTGCCTCTTTTTGCACCTCTGTTGGTTCTTTATGCACTGCTCATGCGTCTTTCTGCAGCTCACTTGCCTCTTTCTGCACTTCTCTTGCTTCTTTCTAAACCTCAGTTGCTGCTTTCAGCAATTCTCATAGCTCTTTCTGCACTTCTCTTGCTTGTTTCTGCACCTCTCTTGCGTCTTTCTGCACCTCTGTTGCCTCTTTCTGCACTTCACTTGCTTCTTTCTGTACCTCTCTTCCCTCTTTTGGCACCTCTGTTAGTTCTTTCTGCTCCCCTCCTGCCTCTTTCTGCACCCCTCTTCCCTATTTGTGTAACTCTCTTGCCTCTTTCTAAGCCTCTCTTCCCTCTTTCTGCACCACTCTTGCCTCTTTCTGCACCCTTCGTGCCTCTTTCAGCAACTCTGGTGCTTCTTTCTGCACTTCTCTTCCTTTTTTCTGCACCCATTGTGCCTCTTTCAGCTTCTCTGTTGCATCGTTCTGCACTCCTCTTCCTTCTTTCTGCACCTCACTTGCCTCTTTCTGCACTTCTCTTGCATCTTTCAGCACCTCTGTTGCTTCTTTCTGCACCCCTCCTGCCTCTTTCTGCACCCCTCTTCCCAATTTGTCCAACTCTCTTGCCTCTTTCTACACCTCCTTCCCTCTTTCTGAACTACTCTTGCCTCTTCTTTCTGTACCTCTGTTGCTTCTTTCTGCACTTCTCTAGCCTCTTTCTGCACCCTTCATGCCTCTTTCCGTACCTCTGTTGCTTCTTTCTGCACTTTTCTTCCTTCTTTCTGCACCCCTCGTGCCTCCTTCTGCACCTCTGTTGCTTCTTTTTGCACTTCTCTTGGTTCTTTCTGCACTTCTCTTCCCTCTTTCTGCACCCTTCGTGCCACTTTCAGCACCTCTGTTGCTTCTTTCTGCACTTCTCTTCCTTCTTTCTGCACTTCTCTTCCTTCTTTCTGCACTTCTCTTGCCTCTTTCTGCACCCTTCGTGCCTCTTTCAGCACCTCTGTTGCTTCTTTCTGCACTTCTATTGCCTCTATCTGCACCTCTCTTGCTTCTTTCTGCACCTCACTTGCCTCTTTCAGCACCTCTTTTGCTTTTTTCTGCAGATCTCTTGCCTCTTTCTGCACCTCACTTGCCTTTTTCAGCACCTCTGTTGCTTTTTCTGCAGATCTCTTGCCTCTTTCTGCACCCCTCTTTTCTCTTTCTGCACCTCTCTTGCCTCTTTCTGCACCCCTGTTCCCTTTTTCTACACCTTTCATGCCTGTTTCTGCACCTCTCTTGCCTCTTTCTGTACCTCTGTTGCCTCTTTCTGCAATTCTCATGCTCTTTCTGCACCCTTCACACCTCTTTCAGCATCTCTGTTGGTTCTTTCTGCACTGCTTTTGCTTTTTTCTGCAACTCACTTGCCTCTTTCTGCACTTCTCTTCCTTCTTTCTACTCCTCTGTTGCTTCTTTCAGCAATTCTCTTCCTTCTTTCTGCACCCCTCCTGCCTCTTTCTGTACCTCTCTTGCCTCTTTGTGCACCTCTCCTACCTCTTTCTATACTCCTCTTGCCTCTCTTTGCACCTCTGTTGGTTCATTCTGCACTGCTCTTGCTTCTTTCTGTACCCCTCTTGCCTCTTTCTGCACCCCTCTTTTCTCTTTCTGCACCTCTCTTGCCTCTTTCTGCACCTTGTCCCCTCTTTCTGCACCTTTCCTGCCTGTTTCTGTACCTCTCTTGCTTCTTTTTGCACCTATGTTGCCTATTTCTGCAATTCACATGCTTCTTTCTGCACCTCTCTTGCCTCTTTTGGCACCTCTGTTGCTTCTTTCTGCACCCCTCCTGCCTCTTTCTGCACCCCTCGTTCCCTATTTGTGCAACTCTCTTGCCTCTTTCTACACCTCTCTTCCCTCTTTCTGCACCACACTTGCCTCTTTCCGTACCTCTGTTGCTTCTTTCTGAACTTCTCTTGCCTCTTTCTCCCCCCCTTCGTGCCTCTTTCAGCACCTCTGTTGCCTCTTTCTACACTTCTCTTCCTTCTTTCTGTACCCCTCGTGCCTCCTTCTGCACCTCTGTTGCTTCTTTCTGCACTTCTCTTGGTTCTTTCTGCACTGCTCTTGCCTCTTTCTACATCCCTCTTGCTTCTTTGAGCACCTCTTTTGCTTCTTTCTGCACTTCTCTCTCCTATTTCTGCACCTCTCTTGCCTCGTTCTGCACCTCTGTTGCTTCTGTCTGCACTTATATTGCCTCTTTCCGCACCTATCTTGCTTCTTTCTGCACCTCACTTGCCTCTTTCAGCACCTCTGTTGCTTTTTTCTGCAGATCTCTTGCCTCTTTCTGCACCTCACTTGCATCTTTCAGCACGTCTGTTGCTTTTTTCTGCAGATCTCTTGCCCCTTTCTGCACCCCTATTTTCTCTTTCTGCACCTCTCTTGCCTTTTTCTGCACCCCTGTTCCCTGTTTCTGCACCTTTCCTGCTTGTTTCTGCACATCCCTTGCCTGTTTCTGTACCTCTGTTGCCTCTTTCTGCACTTCTCTTGCTCTTTCTGCACCCTTTGTGCCTCTTTCAGCACCTTTGTTGGTTCTTTCTGCACTGCTCTTGCTTTTTTCAGCACCTCACTTGAATCTTTCTGCACTTCTCTTGCCTCTTTCTACACCTTTGTTGCTTCTTTCAGCAATTCTCTTGCCTCTTTCTGCACTTCTCTTGCTTCTTTCTGCACCCCTCAGGCCTCCTTCTGTATCTCTCTTGCCTCTTTGTGCACCCTTCCTACCTTTTTTTGTACCCCTCTTGTCTCTTTTGCACCTCTGTTGGTTCTTTCTGCACTGCTCTTGCTTCTTTCTGATCCTCACTTGTCTCTTTCTTCACTTCTCTTGCTTCTTTCTACACCTCTGTTGCTTCTTTCAGCAATTCTCTTGCCTCTTTTGCACTTCTCTTCCTTCTTTTGCACCCCTCCTGCCTCTTTCTGTACCTCTGTTGGTTCATTCTGTACTGCTCTTGCTTCTTTCTGCACCTCACTTGCCTCTTTCTGCACTTCTCTAGCTTCTTTCTACACCTCTGTTGCTTCTTTCAGCAATTCTCTTGTCTCTTTCTGCACTTCTCTTGCTTCTTTCTACACCTCTGTTGCTTCTTTCAGCAATTCTCTTGCCTCTTTCTGCACTTCTCTTCCTTCTTTCTGCACCCATCCGGCCTCTTTCTGTACCTCTCTTGCCTCTTTGTGCACCCCTCCTACCTTTTTCTCTACCCCTCTTTTCTCTTTTCGCACCTCTGTTGGCTCTTTCTGCACTGCTCTTACTTCTTTCTGCGCCTCACTTGTCTCTTTCAGCACTTTTGTTGCTTCTTTCTCCACTTCTCTTCCTTCTTTCTGCACTTCTCTTGCCTCTTTCTACACCCTTAGTGCCTCTTTCAGCATCTCTGTTGCTTCTTTCTGCACTTCTATTGCCTCTTTCTGCACCTCTCTTGCTTCTTTCTGCACCTCACTTGCTCTTTCAGCACCTCTTTTGCTTTTTTCTGCAGATCTCTTGCCTCTTTCTGCACCTCACTTGCCCTTTTCAGCACCTCTGTTGCTTTTTATGCAGATCTCTTTCCTCTTTCTGCACCCCTCTTTTCTCTTTCTGCATCTCTCTTGCCTCTTTCTGCACCCCTGTTGCCTCTTTCTGCACTTCTCTTGCTCTTTCTGCACCCTTCACACCTCTTTCAGCACCTCTGTTGGTTCTTTCTGCACTGCTTTTGCTTTTTTCTGCAACTCACTTGCCTCTTTCTGCACTTCTCTTCCTTCTTTCTACTCCTCTGTTGCTTCTTTCAGCAATTCTCTTGCCTCTTTCTGCACTTCTCTTCCTTCTTTCTGCACCCCTCCTGCCTCTTTCTGTACCTCTCTTGCTTCTTTGTGCACCTCTCCTACCTCTTTCTGCACTCCTCTTGCCTCTCTTTGCACCTCTGTTGGTTCATTCTGCACTGCTCTTGCCTCTTTCTGCACCCCTCTTTTCTCTTTATGCACCTCTCTTGCCTCTTTCTGCATCCCTGTCCCCTCTTTCTGCACCTTTCCTGCCTGTTTCTGTACCTCTCTTGCTTCTTTTTGCACCTCTGTTGCCTATTTCTGCACCTCTCTTGCCTCTTTCGGCACCTCTGTTGCTTCTTTCTGCACCCCTCTTGCCTCTTTCTGCACCCCTCTTCCCTATTTGTGCAACTCTCTTGCCTCTTTCTACACCTCTCTTCCCTCTTTCTACACCTCTCTTCCCTCTTTCTGCACCACTCTTGCCTTTTTCCGAACCTCTGTTGCTTCTTTCTGCACTTCTCTTGCCTCTTTCTCCCCCCTTCAGGCCTCTTTCAGCACCTCTGTTGCCACTTTCTGCACTTCTATTCCTTCTTTCTGTACCCCTCGTGCCTCCTTCTGCACCTCTGTTGCTTCTTTCTGCACTTCTCTTGGTTCTTTCAGCACTGCTCTTGCCTCTTTCTACATCCCTCTTGCCTTTTTGAGCACCTCTTTTGCTTCTTTCTGCACTTCTCTCTCCTATTTCTGCACCTCTCTTGCCTCGTTCTGCACCTCTGTTGCTTCTGTCTGCACTTATATTGCCTCTTTCCGCACCTATCTTGCTTCTTTCTGCACCTCACTTGCCACTTTCAGCACCTCTGTTGCTTTTTTCTGCAGATCTCTTGCCTCTTTCTGCACCTCACTTGCATCTTTCAGCACGTCTGTTGCTTTTTTCTGCAGATCTCTTGCCCCTTTCTGCACCCCTATTTTCTCTTTCTGCACCTCTCTTGCCTTTTTCTGCACCCCTGTTCCCTGTTTCTGCACCTTTCCTGCCTGTTTCTGCACATCCCTTGCCTCTTTCTGTACCTCTGTTGCCGCTTTCTGCACTTCTCTTGCTCTTTCTGCACCCTTTGTGCCTCTTTCAGCACCTTTGTTGGTTCCTTCTGCACTGCTCTTGCTTTTTTCAGCACCTCACTGGAATCTTTCTGCACTTCTCTTGCTTCTTTCTACACCTCTGTTGCTTCTTTCAGCAATTCTCTTGCATCTTTCTGCACTTCTCTTGCTTCTTTCTGCACTCCTCAGGCCTCCTTCTGTATCTCTCTTGCCTCTTTGTGCACCCCTCCTACCTTTTTTTGTACCCCTCTTGTCTCTTTTGCACCTCTGTTGGTTCTTTCTGCACTGCTCTTGTTTCTTTCTTATCCTCACTTGTCTCTTTCTTCACTTCTCTTGCTTCTTTCTACACCTCTGTTGCTTCTTTCAGCAATTCTCTTGCCTCTTTCTGCACTTCTCTTCCTTCTTTTTGCACCCCTCCTGCCTCTTTCTGTACCTCTGTTGGTTCATTCTGTACTGCTCTTGCTTCTTTCTGCACCTCACTTGTCTCTTTCTGCACTTCTCTAGCTTCTTTCTACACCTCTGTTGCTTCTTTCAGCAATTCTCTTGTCTCTTTCTGCACTTCTCTTGCTTCTTTCTACACCTCTGTTGCTTCTTTCAGCAATTCTCTTGCCTCTTTCTGCACTTCTCTTCCTTCTTTCTGCACCCATCCGGCCTCTTTCTGTACCTCTCTTGCCTCTTTGTGCACCCCTCCTACCTTTTTCTCTACCCCTCTTCTCTCTTCTCGCACCTCTGTTGGCACTTTCTGCACTGCTCTTGCTTCTTTCTGCACCTCACTTGTCTCTTTCAGCACTTCTGTTGCTTCTTTCTGCACTTCTCTTCCTTCTTTCTGCACTTCTCTTGCCTCTTTCTGCACCCTTCGTGCCTCTTTCAGCACCTCTGTTGCTTCTTTCTGCACTTCTATTGCCTCTTTCTGCATCTCTCTTGCTTCTTTCTGCACCTCACTTGCCTCTTTCAGCACCTCTTTTGCTTTTTTCTGTAGATCTCTTGCCTCTTTCTGCACCTCACTTGCCTTTTTCAGCACCTCTGTTGCTTTTTATGCAGATCTCTTTCCTCTTTCTGCATCCCTCTTTTCTCTTTCTGCAACTCTCTTGCCTCTTTCTGCACCCCTGTTCCCTTTTTCTACACCTTTCATGCCTGTTTCTGCACCTCTCTTGCCTCTTTCTGTACCTCTGTTGGCTCTTTCTGCACTTCTCTTGTTCTTTCTGCACCCTTCACACCTCTTTCAGCAACTCTGTTAGTTCTTTCTGCACTGCTTTTGCTTCATTCAGCAATTCTCTTGCCTCTTTCTGCACTTCTCTTCCTTCTTTCTGCACCCCTCCTGCCTCTTTCTGTACCTCTCTTGCCTCTTTGTGCACCTCTACTACCTCTTTCTGCACTCCCCCTGCCTCTCTTTGCACCTCTGTTGGTTCATTCTGCACTGCTTTTGCTTCTTTCTGTACCCCTCTTGTCTCTTTCTGCACCCCTCTTTTCTCTTTCTGCACCTCTCTTGCCTCTTTCTGCACCCCTGTGCCCTCTTTCTGCACCTTTCCTGCCAGTTTCTGTACCTCTCTTGCTTCTTTTTGCACCTCTGTTGCCTATTTCTGCAATTCACATGCTTCTTTCTGCACCTCTCTTGCCTCTTTCGGCACCTCTGTTGCTTCTTTCAGCAATTCTCTTGCCTCTTTCTGCACTTCTCTTGCTTCTTTCTGCACCCATCCGTCCTCTTTCTGTACCTCTCTGGCCTCTTTGTGCACCCCTCCTACCTTTTTCTGTACCCCTCTTGTCTCTTTTGCACCTCTGTTGGTTCTTTCTGCACTGCTCTTGCTTCTTTCTGCTCCTCACTTGTCTCTTTCTTCACTTCTCTTGCTTCTTTCTACACCTCTGTTGCTTCTTTCAGCAATTCTCTTGCCTCTTTCTGCACTTCTCTTCCTTCTTTTTGCACCCCTCCTGCCTCTTTCTGTACCTCTGTTGGTTCATTCTGTACTGCTCTTGCTTCTTTCTGCACCTCACTTGCCTCTTTCTGCACTTCTCTAGCTTCTTTCTACACCTCTGTTGCTTCTATCAGCAATTCTCTTGTCTCTTTCTGCACTTCTCTTGCTTCTTTCTACACCTCTGTTGCTTCTTTCAGCAATTCTCTTGCCTCTTTCTGCACTTCTTTTCCTTCTTTTTGCACCCCTCTTGCCTCTTTTTGCACCTCTGTTTGTTCATTCTGCACTGCTCTTGATTCTTAATGTACCTCACTTGCCTCTTTCTTCACTTCTCTTGCTTCTTTCTACACCTCTGTTGCTTCTTTCAGCAATTCTCTTGCCTCTTTCTGCACTTATCTTGCTTGTTTCTGCACCATTTTTGTACATTTCTGTATCCCTCTTGCCTCTTTCTGCACCCTCTTGCCTATTTCTCCACCTCTCTTGCTTCTTTTTGCACTTCTCTTGCTTCTTTCTGCACTGCTCTTGCTTCTTTCTGTACCTCTCTTGCAAATTTCTCTATACCTCTTGCCGCTTTCTGCACCCCTGTTGCTTCTTTCTGCACCTTTCTTGCCTGTTTCTGCACCTCTGTTGCCTCTTTCGGCACCTCTGTTGCTTCTTTCTGCGCTTCTCTTGCCTCTTTCTGCACCTCTGACTTAGAGATAGTTTTATTCCCCCTGCCCTATTATGTACTAGGGCCTTACAGGGGAGGTCATGCCAATTACAGGGGTACCCCAACCCAGAGTGTACCCTCGTGTATGTAGGTGTTCTCACTGTATTCTAAGTGTCTTTCAGGATAGCACTGGCTCTGGGCCTGGTTAGTCAGAGTCAGTTACCACTAGTACCAGTCAGCAAAAAGTTGGGGGCACAGGATGACTTTACAGCAAGGCCTCGTTCTGCACCTCTGTTGGTTCTTTCTGCATATCTCTTGCTTCTTTCTGCACCTTTCTTCGTCTTTCTGGACTTCTGTTGTCTCTTTCTGCATTTCTCTTGCTTCTTTCTGCACTTTTCTTCCTCTTTCTGCACATGTCCTACCTCTGTAGGAATAGTTAGAAATTAACATTTAAAAACCTCCGAAATTCACTGAAAAAAAACATAGGTTTCAGGGACTTTAGAGTTAGAAATTAGCATTTAAAAAGCCTTTGAAATACACTGAAAAAACATAGGTTTCAGGGACGTTATAGTTAGAATTTAGCATTTAAAAACCTTAGAAATTCACTGAAAAAACACAGGTTTCAGGGACGTTATAGTTAGTTGGACATTTCACTCGTACAAAACCAGAGAAATTCAGATGTTATAGTAGTTAAGCTAACTATAACTCACGCCCCCGCAATGCACTGCTGATGAAGTCACATATTACATCATTCATGACATGGTCAGTGACATCACTGATGACATCACTGATGACATCACTCATTACATCACTCATGACATCATCCATGTGATAATCTGATGCACCTCCTCACACCCTAATATAACCTTTGATACACCCACTCTAAAATACAGACTACCATTTTCGAAACCATAGACACACATAAATACCAGTTACTACATACCCACTCACTGATTCCTAGGTCTACACGCACATCCACTCATTCACCCACACAGTCACTCATACATGCAGTCACTCATTAAATACAGCACTATCATATTCACTCATACACCTATACAGACACTCACAGACCGCCACTCATCCATAGAGTTACTCACACACCTAGTCAGTCATGCAAAGAATCAATCACACTCCCATTTACTCACCTATACAGTTATACACACACCACCTCACTTATTCATACAGATACTAACACATACTTAGTCTCTTCTACAATCACTGAGACAAGCACACACTCATCCATACAGCCACTCTCACAATCACTCACTCTCAAATATAGTCATTTATATACTCCAACACTCACATATACTGCCTTTCACATATGTAGTTACTCAAACATGTACCACTGAGACATCCATGCACTCATCAACACACCCATACACACACTCACCCACCCATACAGCCCTTCATAGATGCACCCTTGAACCCATACACCCAGTGAATCACCCACTCACACATTTATGCACAGAGTCACATGCTCCCCTCCTACCTACACAGACACTCAGTCACCCATATAGATACTCAGACAACCAATCAATAACCCATGTAGACACTCATGTAGCTACTCACCAACCCATGCAGCCACTTACACACCAACTAACAGACTGCTACAGACATTCACACAGTTTAGTCACTAACCCATGCATTCAGTAAGACACGTTTAATCACTCACTTATACAGTCAGTCACGCACCTACTAAATCATCCATTCAGACACTCATACACCCACTCATTCTTCAATACACCTTGGCATATATATATATAAAACGTATTTAAACTTTACAGAAGCACACAGTTACTGGATGATGCCATCAGTGATGTCATTTGAGATGTCATCAGTGATGTCATCAGTGATGTCACTGACCATGTCATGAGTGATGTAATATGTGATGTCATCAGCAGTGCATTGTGGCGGCTTGAGTTATAGTTAGCTCAACTAACTATAACGGCCACATTTCTCTGGTTTTGTACAAGTGAAATGTCCAACTAACTATAACGTCCCTGAAACCTGTGGTTTTTTCAGTTAATATATATATATATTTGCAGGTGGGCCCGCCCCCGCCCACCCACACCTTGGGAACCACCACCTCCTTGGAGCATACAATGTAAAATAAATGTGGGGGGCCGACTTGGCCCTCCCCCCAGCCCTGGGGACCGCCACCTCCCTGGGGCATTGTATAATATATATGCAGGCGGGTCCTCTGGGCCTGCCTGTGCCCTGGGGACTGCCACCTCCCTGGGACAAAGAATATAAAATAAATGCAGGGGGCACCATGACTACCCCACAGCCCTGGGACCACCACCTCCCTAGGGCTCAAAGAAAATAATAAAGGGGGTCCATTGCGGACCCCCGACACCGTGGACTACCACCTCCCTGGGGCTTACATAAACATTGGAAGGGATCCGCAGGGACGGCTCCTGCTACCTCCTGAGGTGCCCATACTTTGGAGTGTGCTGTTTACTTTTGCTTAGTGAGAGCTGAGAGCTCCCACCAAGCAAAAGCAAACGCAACTCTGCTTTCTGCAAGCCAGAGCTATCAAACAGTTCCAGCTTGCAGAAAGCGGAGTTTTCATCTGATTACCTGCATGCAAACATGCATGCAGAGAAACAAATTAAAGCATCTGCTCTGACAGACAGGGTGCTGCCTTTCAGCAGCCTCCTATCTGTCACAGCGATGCCAGCTCCCGCAGGAGGAGGGGAGCCAGCAGGGACTGCGGGGGTCTTGATACTCCCCCTGCAGTCCCCAACAGAGGTCACTGGATGCCCTGGGCGCAGCCAGAATATAGAGGCAAGGCCCGGGGGATGGGGTTCTCGGGGCCAAAATTGGCCAGGGAGCCCTCCTTCCCTATTAAAATTAACAAAAAGGCCGGTCTCCGGGGGCTTGTGTTCCCAGGTCCAAAATCAGCCTGAGAAGGGGAGGCGCATGGGCTCCTTCCCCATAGTATAATGGCCGGCCCCCCTCTCCTAATAAAAAAAAGGGATTACTGAGATGTTTTCAGAGGCCATGTCCCCTCTCTCCACCACTCTGAAAAAGCACCTCCTGCCGCACTACTGGTTTGGGATGAAGTCCCCTTGGATGCTGAGAAGGCTTGGGGGACAAGAACCCCTCCTGTTACCTCCAGTAAATCCCACACAGCAGGATTGCTCAGTTAATCAGAGGCTCCAGCCCCTCTCTCTACCGCTCTGCAAACATGCTTCCTGGTGCACTACTTGTTGGTGGATGAAGTCCCCTTGGTTGGTGAGGGTCCTTGAGGGCCAAGAACCCCTCCTGTTACCTCAAGTAAGTGCCAAACAGCAGGATTGTTAAGAGCTGGTAAGAGGCCCGCCACCTTTCTCCACCACTCTGCAAATGTACCTCCTAGCACACTACTTGTTAGAGGATGAAGTCCTCTTGTATGCTGAGAGTCCTCGGGGATGGATAACCCCTCCTGTTACCTCCAGTAAGTTCTACACAGCGGGATTGCTGAGAGGTCGTCGGAGGCCATCCCCACTTCTTCACCATGCTTCAAACGCATCTCCTTGTGCACTACTTGTTGGAGGCCAAGTACCCCTCCTGTTATCACCAGTAAGTCGCACACAGCGGTATGCTGAGAGGTTGTTGGTGGCACCACCCCCTTTCTCCATCACTCTGCAAACGTGCCTCCTGGCACACTACTGGTTGGGAGATGAAGTCCCCTTTTATGCTGAGGGTCCTTGGGGGACAATAACCCCTCCTTTTACCTCCAGTAAGTCCCACACAATGGGATTGCTGAGAGGTTGTCACAGGCCCGTCCACTATCTCCACCAATCTGCAAACGTGCCTCCAGGTGCACTAGTGGCTGGAGGATGAAGTCCCCTTGGATACTGAGGGTCCTTGGGGGCCAAGAACCCCTCCTGTTACCTCCAGTAAGCCCCACACAGCGGGATTGCTGAGAGCTCATTGGAGGCACCACCCCCTCTCTCCACCACTCAACAAACATGCCACCTGGCACACTTCTTGTTGGGGTATGGAGTCAGCTTGGATACTGAGGGTCATTAGGGGACAAGAACCCCTCCTGCTATCACCAATAAGTCCAACACAGTGGGATTGCTGAGAGGTCATCAGAGACCCTGCCCCTTTATCCATCTATTCTTTAGATCCATACACCCACTCACATACCCACTCACAGACCCATAAAGCCACTCATAAACCCCCTTACATACCCACACAGCTACTCACATACCTACTCACAGTCCCATACAGCCACTCACACAGCCACTCACAAACCCATACATTCATTCATAAACCCACTCACACAGCTACTCACACATCCACTCAGACACCCACATAACCATTCAGACATCTACTCACAGAACCTTACAGCCACTCACAAAACTACTCACCAACTAATACAGCCACTCGCACACCCACTCTGAAACGTTAGAGGTTACAGTTAGCAAATAAAATTTAAAAAAGCTTTGAAATTCACTAAAAAAACAAAGGTTACAGGGACATTATAGTTAGGAAATAGAATTTAAAAAATCCTTCAAAATTCACAGAAAAAACAAAGGTTACAGGGATGTTATAGTTAGGCTAGTATTTCATTTATACAAAACCTGAGCTTACTATAACATACGCCCCAAAATGCACTGCTTATAACCTCACATATTACATCATTCATGACGTGGTGAGTGACATCACTGATGACATTACTGATGACATCTCCAATGACATCACTGATGACATCATCCACAGAGCTACTCATACATCCAGTCCCACACCCGCACAACAACTCATACACCCACTCAAACACCCATGTATTGACTCACCCATCCACTGATCCATAGAGTCACTCACATACCCATTCACTCACCCATGCAGCCACTCACACAGCACTCACTCACCCATACAGTCACTCAGACAGCCACTCACTCATCCATACATCTACTCACATACCCACTTATTCAACCATACAACTACTCACACACCTAGTCACTCACCCATACAGCCTGTCAACAGAGCCACTCACTTACCCATACAGCCACTCACATAGACACTCACTCTCCAACACATCCACTCAGACAACCAATCAGTCACCCATACTGCCACTTACACACAGTCATTTTCCCATAAAGTCACTCACATAGCCACTAAGCCACTGATACAGTGACCTTGCATATCCACTCACAGACCCATACAGACACTGACACAGATACTCACTTGCACATACAGCTACTCATACACCCACTCACTCACAAACCCATTCACTCATCCATAGAGCCACTCACATACCCACGCACTCACCCATACAGCTACTCACACAGCCACTCACTCATCCATACAGCCACTCACACACCCACTCACTTACCAATACAGCCAGTCACACAGCCACTACCACACCAAAGCAGTTACTCACATACCCACTTGTTCACCCATAGAGGTACTCACCCACCCACTTATTTACCCATATAGCCACGCACATACCTATACAGCCACCTATACATCCACTCGCACATGGATACACACGGTCACACATCCACTCAGATAATATATGTTAGAAATATTATCACTAATTAGTAGTATACAAAGTAAATTAATTTAACTTTTGTAGTACCTTAATATATATGTTTAACACTCACAATCAGTGAATGATATCATCAGTTATGCTATTTGAGATGTCATCAGTGATATCATTGATGATTTCACTGAGCTTGTCATGAGTGATGTAACCTTTGTTTTTTTAGTGAATTTCGTAGGTATTTCCTAACTATCTGTCTATATATATTATATTTATATATATATATATATATATATATATATATATATATATATATATATGTAGAAAATGTTTCCACTAACCAACAACGGGATACGGAGGAACTCCTCAGTGAGTTTTTCAAAAAAGCTTTATTAAAGCACTAAGAGTGACAAACTGTCAACGCGTTTCAACTGCTCACAGCAGCCTTGATCATGACAGAGGGCGTCTTCTTTGGGTGCAATAAATAATAAAGTGTATCATAAACATAAAAGACATCTTCAGGTTAGGGGAAGAAGTGCGATAAATCTAAATAAATTGCAATAATATCGCAACAAAGGAAATAGTACTCACTTACAAAGACATGTCATTCATTTTTTCAATATGAGACACAAAAATACATATATGCCACAATAAAAGACTCCTGCTATATATCTCCAATAGGCCATTCATTTAAATTGCAATACAAGTTTAGTTTAGTACAACTTGCTAACATTTTTAGATGATGAATAATGGTCATCCCTTTAAAAATTATTTCATTAGGAATATCAGGTAAAACATGAAAAAAATTGCATGAGTGTAATACCCCTTATCAACACATCTTGTTTGTAAAAAAGAATCAATCTTCTAGGCAAGTGCCTGATGTATATCTGCACATTTTTCCCATCTAATCACCTCAATAAAGTGCAAAGTGCCATATAAAAATATTTTCTCCGTCAGACAGAGGATAGGACGCTCTTCATTGGTCAAAACAATAAAAATATAGAAGTAAGTATGTTGGAATTCAAAGTAATTGGCTAAAACGCACAGCCAACCACCACCAAAAATAGTTTTCCATTTTCTGGAGTATAAAGAAATTCTATAAATTGTTTTCTCATAGGCCCATAAGACCAAACATCTATCTAAACAAATATCCATAGGATTTTTATATAACAGGAGATAACTATGATACACAAGATTGTTATCCATTACAGTTCAGAAGTATCTTAATGAGGGTGGAAAGACATAGAGA
The DNA here is from genome assembly GCA_963921515.1 of Calotriton arnoldi. NCBI lineage: Eukaryota > Metazoa > Chordata > Amphibia > Caudata > Salamandridae > Calotriton > Calotriton arnoldi. The sequence continues at coordinate 1,128,452 of CAWUFW010003240.1, forward strand.
TAACTTCTAGCAACAGGGATGGAATTAATTAGAGAAGACAGGTTTACAGTTTTCTTCATCTATATTGAAACCCATCGGTTCCTACTGTCCAATTCAAAGATATAACAAGTTTCTAGTTTACGGAGCTCTTTCTCCCTGTCACCTCCTCTTTTCCTTTTTGCAACTTGTGCAACACAGCTGTATTTCAAAACTGAGGGATCTCCTTGATGTTGTTTTTCAAAGTGACGGGCAACAGGGTAACTGTGGTCCCTATGTATGATGGCATGTATATGTTGTAATATCCTCTTATGCACCGGCAATGTGGTGCTTCCCACATATGTACTTCTACAGGGACATGTGAGGATATATACTACAAATTCCGATTTGCATGTAAGGTTACCCTGAATCTTAATTTTCTTTTTAGAAGGTGTCTCAATCAATGTATGGTTCTCTCCGTTCTTACATGCTTTGCACTTAAAGCACTTTCTGAAGCCATCATATTGGGTTAACCAGGTTTGTGGTATTGTACCAATGTCAAAATCACTTTTAACTAAATGATCTCTCATCGACTTGGATTTCCTATAACTTATCATAGGATGTTTAGGAATCAATGAGCCAATAATGGGATCTTCCCTAAAAAAATACCAGTGTTTAGATATAGCCTGCCGCACTTTCTGGTGTTCCTGCTTGTATCTAGTTATAAATCTATGTGTCTGAATAGTTTCTCTTTTCTTTACACTAGTTCTAGAGGTATTAAATGACACCTTTTCTCTATCTACTTCTCTGGCTCTTTTGCAAGCGGCATCTAGGATACCATTGGAGTACCCTCTTTGTTTGAATCTCTCAAGCATTTCTTTTTCAGTTTTAGCATAGGACTCTAGGCTACTGCACATTCTTTTAGCTCTAAACAATTCCCCAAAATGGGATGCTTCTGATGAGGGGTGCAGGATGAAAAGTTTTCGCATGGAGGATACTATTTCCTGCAGTAGGTTTCCTGAATATCATAGTTTGCAAACCATTTTGGCCTACTAGAATATTGACATCCAGGAAATCCACCGATGTGGGACTGATTGGAGCAGTAAATTTGAGGTTGAGGTTATTTTCATTAAACTTCCTCACAAATTGTTTAGCCTTTCTCTCTGTGCCCTGCAACAGCACAAAGAGGTCATCCATATACCTCAGCCACAAGGTGGCATGCTGCAACCAATGTCCATGTCTTTTCCACTGGGCACCTGCTCCTCCCTCCAACCCATGTGAAGATTCACATAGCTGGGGGCAAAGCAGGTGCCCATGGCAGTCCTTCTCTGTTGTTGGTACAGTTGTTTCCCAAAAATAAAGATATTATTCGTAAGGCACCATTCAATCATTTCAAGAAGCAAATTGTTGGGCATAGCAAATCCTAATGGCCTCATTCGTAAGAAATGTTGTACTGCTCTTAAGTCATTCTTGTGATATATACCTGTATATAGGGAATAGACATCAAGGGTAATGAGTAACAAATCCCTTTCCCATTCCACATCATAGATACGCTTAAAAAGTCAGAAGTATCCCTAATATAAGACTGTAATGAGCTGACTATAGCTTTTAAAAAATAGTCAATATACTTAGATGTATTTTCAAACAAGCTGTCCTGAGCCGCAATAATTGGCCTGCCCGGCAGCCTTGCACTGTCCTTTTGAACTTTGGGTATCATATAGAATGTTGGTATCATCGGGCAATCTTGCTTAAAAAATTGGTATTTGTCCCAATTCAAATGACCTGTATCTTTCCAAAATTGTAGACGAACAAATACATTTTCCTTAATAGATGAATAATGATCCATTATGACTGGGATATAGCAATTTCTATCATTAAGCTGAGACATAGCTTCTTTTTCATATAGTTCAAGATCCCACAGAACTACATTTCCACCTTTGTCTGAAGGCTTCACAATGACATTATCCATCTTTTTCAATTTACTGATGGTATCGAAGAAATCTTTGTCTCTTTGATTATAAGAATTCAAATTATGTCTGTAGATACATTAATATGTCAAAATTTGAGATGTCATCAGTGATGTAATTAATGATTTCACTTAGCTTGTCGTGAGTGAAGAAACCTTTCCTTTTTTTAGTGAATTTCTAAGGTTTTTTTAAATCTATTTCCTAACTATCTGTCTATATATATATATATATATATTATCTACTGGCGGTTGCCAGTAGATAGTTATAGTTAGGACCTATTTTTCATAGGAAATCCGCAACATTCTATTTGAAATAACTCTTGCGCCGGTTGACGAATCTTCGCAAAAGCTTCCAACTTGTTGGGGCGCTCCACTCCGCTCCTACCCTGAAAGTCTCGGGTTGATTCGTCAAGCAGGGGCCGAGAAAAAAGGGGGGTCCCAAAACGCGTTTTCCCCATTCATTTTTCCATAGGATCCTTTCATCGCGGCTACAGCCCGAACTGCTGAACGGAATTACACCAAATTTGGCAAAGAGGTAGCCCTTGGTTCAGTGTCGTGCCTTTTGCTTAAATGGTGTAAATCCGGTCAGTAGTTTCTGAGAAAATCACAAATAAAATCACATATATATCTATGGCCGAGTAGGGTCCGCGTACCCTCCCGATCACGAGCTGCATGCTAATTGGCTGTCAACACTCCAAATCAGGAAGTGTTGGCAGCCATTTTGTCCTCGGTAGAACCGAGGGACAGAAAGAAGAGCGCAAAGCGCAAAAGGGGGCAGGGTAGAAACACCCTGACCCCTAGGTCTGCTCAGGGGGTCCCACAAGGACCCCCTGGGCAGAAAAGCATTTTTTTTTAAATCGGCGGGATGCGCTTAGGGTGCGCGGATCCCGCCAAGAAAAAAAAAAGAAACAAGTGCGCAAAACGCACAAAGGGGGCAGGGTAGAAACACCTTAACCCCCTAGGTCTGCTCAGGGGGTCCCACAAGGACCCCCTGGGCAGAAAAAAGCATTTAAAAAAAAAAAAAATCGGCGGGATGCGCTTAGGGTGCGCGAATCCCACCGAAAAAAAACCCGAAGTGCGGTCTCCCGCGCTTCGTTGTTAATTGGCCCCCGGGTGGGCCAAGTCCCGGGGGCATGCGGGGGTTAAGTTTTATGTGTGGGGGGCCTCTAAGACCCCCCAAGTCCCAGGGACTGCCACCCCCCGGGGCTTTAATAAAAAAAATGATGCAGGAGGGCTCTCGGCCCTCCCGCAGCCCCGGGGACCGCCACCCGCCGGGGCTTCTTTTTATTTTTTTAAATTTACCTATGTGGGGGGGCTTGAGCCCCCCCACATGCCCCGGGGACCGCCACCTCCCGGGGCACTAAATATTTTAATGTGGGGGTCCGTTACGGACCCCCAGAGCCCCGGGGACCACCACCTCCCCGGGGCTGTGCAATTCAAGGGAGGGGGCCGCGCGGCCCCCCTCCTGGAGCCCTTGATGGCCCTGGGGACCGCCACCCCCCCGGGGGCCGGCTCCTGCAGTGTCCCGGGGTGCCTACCCCCGGGACACTGTAGTTTGCTATGACAGGACAGGAGCCTCGCGGCTCCCGTCCTGTCATTGCAAACTGCTTTGGATATTGGAAGAGAGAGCAGAGAAACCTGCTCTCGCTTCCAATATCCAAAGCAGATTGCTTTTCCACATGGGGAGCTGCATGTTAGCAGCTCCCCATGTGGAAAAGCAATGCCGGCTCCCGAGGGACGCGGGGAGCCGGCAGGGTCCGTGGGGGAGTTGGGGTCCCCCCACGGACCCCAAAGGATAGGGCCAGCCCCGGGGGATGGGGTCCCCGGGGCAAGTAGTGGCCCGGGAGGGGGGCCACGTGGCCCCCCTCCCCAAAAATAATTAAAAAAAAAAAATAAAAATAAAGGCCTGCCCCGGGGGATGGGGTCCCCGGGGCAAAAGGAGGCCTGAGGAGGGGGGCCACGCAGCCCCCCTCCATAAAAATTTATTTAAAAGTGTGGCCATGCCCCAGGGGATGGGGTCCCCGGGGCCGGATTCGGCCACGGGAGGGGGGCCACGCGGCCCCCTTCCCGTTTAATTAAAAAAAAAAAAAAAAAAAGGGGTAAGGCCCTGGGGGATGGGGTTTCCAGGGCCCAAAAATAGGAAAAAGGAAGGGGGGCCACACAGCCCCCCTTCGAAAAAAACAAAAAAAAACGATCGGGCCGCAGGCCCCGCCCCCTTCCTTTACCACTCTGCAAACGCGCTCCCTGGCGCGTTTGCAGATGGGGAACGAATTCCCCTTAAATACTGGGGGTCCCTGGGGGCCAACTAGCCCACCAGGAACCTCCAGTATGCGCCAGGGGGCTGCGTTGCAGAGAGGTGTACAGAGGCCACGCCCCTTTTTACACCTCTCTGCAACGCAGCTCTGTGGCGCTTTTTGGAAGTACATGGTGGGCTACTTGGACTCCAGGCCCCCTCAGGATTCAAGGGGACTTAATCCCCCAACTGAAAACGCACCACAGGGCGCGTTTGCACAGTGGTGAAGGGAGGGGGCGGGGCTTCAGGTGACATGTGTGCAAACAGGCCCCGTGGCGTGTTTTAAGATGGGGAATTAAATCCTCTTCAATCCTGAGGGTCCCTGGGGGCCAACTAGCCCACCAGGTACCTCCAGTAAGCGCCACGGAGCTGCGTTGCAGAGTGTTGTAAAAAGGGGCGTGGTCTCTGAACACCTCTCTGCAACGCAGCTCTCTGGCACATACTGGAGGTACCTGGTGGGCTAGTTGGCCCCTAGGGACCCTCGGGATTGAGGAGGAATTAATTCTCCAACTTAAAACGCGCCACACGGCGTGTTTGCAGACATGTATCCTCAGGCCCCACCCCTTTATTCACCATTGTGCAAATATTCCTCTAAAATCAGCCGAACTACGAATTCCGATTTACTCACCTGTTATCAGGAGAGACCTCAGTGCTGCATCTTTGCGCCCAGTACCGATCCTGAAAAGTAATTCTAACCGTACTTACCAGTAACTTGAATTTCCTTCCATAGGTTAACATTGACTGGTTTCACTTGGAAATTCTTCTAAGTGTGGAGTTTTGGAACTTTATAATATTCCTCTAAAATCAGCCGAACTACGAATTCCGATTTACTCACCTGTTATCAGGAGAGAACCCAGTGCTGCATCTTTTAGCCCAGCACTGACCTTGAAAAGTAATTCTAACCGTACTTACCAGTAACTTGAATTTCCTTCCATAGGCTAACATTGACTGGTTTCACTTGGAAATTCTTCTGTTTGTGGAGTTTTGGAACTTTATAATATTTCTCTAAAATCAGCCGAACTATGAATTCCGATTTACTCACCTGTTATCAGGAGAGAACCCAGTGCTGCATCTTTTAGCCCAGCACTGACCCTGAAAAGTAATTCTAACCGTACTTACCAGTAACTTGTATTTCCTTCCATAGGAATCCATTGTCTGGTTTTCAGCAGAAAAGTTTCAAAGTGTCGATTTTCACAAACTACAAATATTCCTTAAAAATCGCCTGTATGACTTAAACGCATTCTTTCAACTGTTTACAGGAGATGCACCAGTGCTGGATCCAGGATCCCATTGAGTAAGAAAAAGTAACGATAACACTACTTACCTGCTAAGTGAATTTCCTCCCATAGGATAACATTGGTGATTCTATGTGAAAAAGTTTCCAAGTGTCAACTTTTAAAATACAATAATATTCCTTAAAAATCACTACTGTAACCAAAACGCTTTTACTCAACTGTTTACAGGAGATGTCCCAGGACTGAATCTAGGATCCAGTCCTGTGGTTAGAAAAAGTAATCCATAAAGTAACTAATTGCATTTAACTAGAAATTCACATTGAGCTCAATGTTGCATTGTGTTTGAAATTGTGTTGCGCATTGCAACAACTGTAACTACTGTACTTAAAAGTCTATTGCCTATTTGCAAAGTATTTAAACTAAAGTAATTCATTCTGAGAAAGTATATTTTGTAATGTAATGTATAATGTAATTACAATGTAATTTAAAAAATAAAATATCGAGCCCTGGGTAGAAGGAGTGACTTTGTCCCCTTGAAGCTAAAGGCTTGCCGGAGCAAGATGGAGTCAGAGTGAAACCTACGCTGCTCGGCCGCACACGCTAGCCACATCGACTATCGGCTAGGCGCCCTGCGATGTGACACAGATGCTGAAAGAGAGGAGAGTGAAGACGATCGGTCTTTGCCTTCAGCCAGCCGTTTTTTAATTGTTTATCGCGGATGCGGTAAATTTCCAGGATTACAAAGGCTCCCGGGCGACGCCAGCGACTCTACGAGCGTGTTGGGGGTTTCGGACGCTGCTTTTTCTTTGGATTGTGCGGTGCGCTGCTTCACTGATACTCGCTCCAATCTGGGTATGTGAGAGAGCTCAGCAGCATCGGCGGCATCGGCGCTGGTCCAGGATCATGTCGACCAGGGGAGCTAAGGCGGGGAAAATCAGCAAGACAAAAGCAGCTATCGCCAACGCTGACGCTGGAGACACCGGACAAGGAGAAAACATGCCCAAAATCAAGCGCGAGGTAGGGAGGCACGGGGGGAGTGGTGTACATAAAGATCTAGTGGGTTCCCAGCCTTCAGTCGCTAAACTATTTTCTGGGGCTAAGGGGCCACCTCCTGCCACGGACTCTAAGACTAACTATGTGTCTCATACATCTCCCCCCGAGAGTGCCCCCATGGATTCATTGACTGATGAGCCAACTGTGCTGACCACTCAGCAAGGAATGTTCCCAGCCCAGGAAAACTCTGTAGGGGCACAACAAGCTGACAAGGGGATTACGAGTGGTCTGCAAGAAATGGCTGACAACTCGACCGCCCCTCCCTGCCTTCATTTAGAAGGGGAAGCTGTGGGACCAACTGCTCAGGAGAACTTGATATTTTCAGCTCCCGTAGCCCAAAAAATAGGAGGTGATCCCGACCCCACGATAATCAACCTGGAGAATACTTCAAAAACTTCGGAAGCCGGTATTGATAATTATATCCAAGGTCTAGCAGCCGCCTCTGGCCCTCAAGTCCCATGGACACCGGAGGCAGGTACTGAAAACTTCTATTCGGTATCAGATGGCACTGGGACCTCCTCGGACGAGGGTGGGTTTAACACAAGCGAAGATAATAGTGAAGAGTCACCTAAGGCTATAGGTACAGTACAACGCCCTAGGAAGGCAAGAAGCAAGGCTAAAAGACGCAGCAGGCTTAAATGGGACTACTCAGATTCACAGATGTCCTACCCTCTTGAAGAAGACGACTCTCACATGACACTGTGGGATAATATAAAGAGCGCACCTGAAAATACTACCGAACCCTCACTAGCTTCGATCCTAGCCTCTATAAAAGAATTCCAAGAAGAGGCTCGGGCAGATAACCGCGCTGCAAAAGGGGCGGCTAAAAAACTACAAGGGGGCATGAGAAGACTGAATAAAATCTGTACCGACATAAGTGACCGTGTCACCATGGTTGAAGGGCGCACCGAGTGCTTGGAAACAGAGGTCTCCTCAATTAAAAATCAGAGCGACTCCAATACCGCTTGTTTGTTTGACCTAATGACAAAAATGGAGGAACAGGAGAACCGACAACGCAGAAACAACCTCCGTCTGCTTGGAATCCCAGAAGGGAAGGAGGGAGAAGATCCTAGGCGCTATATAGTGAAACTTCTACAAGATTCCTTTCCTGATCAGTCAAGCTGGGACTGGGACCATGAGATACAAAGGGCATATCGCTTCCCTTTTAATTTCAGACGACAACGTGACGGTAGCAGCTCATCTGGTGGACATCCCAGGGCGTTCCTGGTGTATTTTGGAAACTTTCTCCTTAGGCAACTGGTATACGACCAGGCCCGCCCTAACTCCCAGAAAGGGTCTAACGGGGTAACTTTTTTTGCGAAGCCTGACTTTTGCCATCAGACGGTAGAACGAAGATGGCGCCTGCGTCAGCTAATCTCCCCGTTCCAACAGATAGGAGCTCAAGTGTAGTTAATGAACCCTGCCAGACTCAAAGTTATCTTTAATGGGGCTTCCAAAATCTTTTTGTCTGAGATTAAGGCTGGTGAATACTTGGGAGAAATCAAGTCTAAGAAGGGCTCAAGTTAATGTTAAAGCGATTTTCTCCCTTCTTTTTTGTAGGGGGTAAGGGAGGGCGAGGCGGGGATCTCTTCCTTCGTTTTCTTTATTATTATGTGCTCCCTTTTTCTTCTTTTTTCGTCTTCTCTTCTTTCTGATTCTGATTAGCTTTATCTAGAACCTAGGGCACACCTATCTAATTGTTTTTACATAAGGTGTGAATAGACATAGCCGAAGGCCTGCTTAAACTCTCTAAGGCGTGGTCTAGTGGCGGAGACTTACTCTTGACCACCATCATTCAGGTTATTCCTGATTGCTCAACGAGGGGGGAGGGTTGGGATGGGGAGGGAGGGAAATTGCTATGAAATAGTTGAATCAAGGACATTTTTTTTTACATACAATCACTGGTTAAAATACACGATAAAGTAAACAAATTCATAAAGTCAAGCTTATTTAAGGGAACAGGAATTTATTGGTTTAATCTCCTTAAAATGCTTAAATGACTAAGATAAATACTCTTACATTTGTGTGAGTGAACATACGTGGGCTGAATGAAGCTACAAAGAGACAAAAAGTAGCACAAGGCTTAAGATTGCTGGGGGCCGATATTGTCAGCCTCCAGGAAACACATATAGAGGGTTCACAAAAACACTTATTGAACACACTGGGGTTTAAAACTATAGGGGGTACTACACAGGGTGCGAAAATAAAAGGTGTAGGGGTTTTGGCTGAAAGCAGACTACCTTTAAAATATCCCCGTGTGAAATCTGACTCACTGGGCAGATGGGTAATTGTAGTGTGCCACCTGCCATCTAATTTCCCTTTTACTTTATGTTCAATCTATGGGAGCAACGCAGATGACCCAGGGATCATTAACTGGATTACAGGGGAGCTTGCCCATTGGCCTTCCCCAATCATTGTCTGTGGCGACCTTAATATCAACCTGCCTTGTAATTGGAAAGCGGACGATAAATGGACTTATGCGGGAAGGAAGCCTCGAGTATATCAAGCGATAGTTAACTTAGTTCAAACTCATGGGCTTAGTGCTGCCTGGGCTAATCTAAATTCTAAACTGCCAGGCTACACTTACTTTTCTGCCCCACACCGGTCATTTGCCAGATTGGATTATTTTTTGATCTCGTCCTCTCTACTCCGTGAATGCTCTATAGATATAGCTCCGCGCTTTATGTCAGACCACAACCCGCTTATTTTAGACATTGAGGGGCTTGGGAATTGGAGAGAAACCCCGAAATGGAGCTTTGAGAAAGCACTACTACAAGATACAGTATATCGGACACATATGCAAGTATGGGTTCAAGAATTCCTTGAGATAAACACGGGGTCGGCCCCAATTATGACTGTGTGGGACACATTAAAGGCAGGTATTCGGGGGGAGACACTTAGGTTTTCAATTAGGAAAAATAAGAAAGAAAAACTAATGATCTATGAACTACAGGAAAAGCTGAAAAAGGCAGAGGAGAAACTAATTCAAACTGTGCAAGCTGGGGGGGATACTGAGTCTACCCAAAACAAAGTGATACTCATGAAAGCAGAAATTGGGTCAGTATTTGCAGAGAAGGTTGCAGCTAAATGGGCCACGACGCGGGAAAAAAACTACGAATATAGTGACCTTATTGGCCATCATTTGGCCATTAAAACCAGGCAGCAGGTTACAGGTAGTGAAATACTGTCGATTCAGCTTGCAACGGGAGAAGAGACTAATGACCCAAGTAAAAAACAAGAAGGCTTCCGAGAGTTCTATTCTAATTTATATGCAGAGAAGAACAGTAGCTCAGTAGATGCAAGAGAGGACGAGATCGCTAAATACATAGAAGAAGTGACTCTAACCCAACTTAGTCAGCAAAATCGCGATCAGCTTGATGTCTTGGGAAGATATTGCCGAAGCTCTAGCCAGTTTGCCGGATGGGAAGGCTGCAGGGGTCGATTGTATCCCTATGGAATTTTATAAAATCTTCGCTCCCCAATTAAAGTCTATTTTCTCCTCTTTAGTAATCTCTATTTTTAACGGGGCCGCTCCGCCCGCAACTTGGTCCAATGCTAAAATTTCTATATTTCCTAAAAAAGATAAATCACCACTAGAAATGGGATCATATAGGCCAATTACGCTTATAAATTGTGACTCAAAAATCTTCTCGAAAATTCTTGCAATAAAAATATCTTCAGTTATTGAAACCCTGGTCTCAGAATGGCAACACGGATTTATCCCCAAGAAAGGTACCACCGAACATATTAGGCGGGCTATTACCTTGTTTGACGCAGCACAAGCAACAGGAGACCCAATGTCATTAATCCTTTTAGATGCTGAAAAAGCATTCGACCGGGTCTCCTGGCAGTTTCTCTGGGGTGTTATGAGAAGGATGGGCTTTGGACCAAAGTTAATACAAGCTGTTCAAGCTCTTTATCTGAACCCGACAGCCAGTGTATCAATAAATGGGAGGTTAACTAAACAATTCAAAATCTCTCGGGGCACCAGGCAAGGGTGCCCGTGCTCCCCTTTGCTTTTTGCCCTTTATATAGACCCCTTGATTAAGAAAATAGAGAACAACCCGGCTATCCAGGCAGTAAGCAGATTCGGCTGGGACACTAAAATGATGGCTTACGCTGACGATCTGGCCATAACTACCCCAGAACCCGAAAGTGCTACTTTAGCATTGGAACTGGAGGCCCAATATTTTGGGAAAATTTCGGGGTATGCACTGAACAAAAATAAAACCCAAATTATTGTTAACAAAGAAATTAACTGGATAGACAGACGGGTTGTCACAAAGGCCAAATACCTGGGGGTGATTGTGAAGGCAAATGTGGATGAAATTGTGGCAGAAAATCTAATCCCTTTGGCTACTGAAACAAAAAGAGCGCTTAATCGAATCAATAACCTACACTTGACCTTAGTGGGTAGATGCAATGTACTAAAATGACTTATTTCCCAAAATTACTTAATTTTTTCGATCTATTCCACTAGAATTTAACAAAATTATGTTACAAAAATTTCAGCAACTTTTTACACAATTTATATGGGCTTATTCTCAACCCAGACGGGCGCTAAAGCAACTGTCTCTTCCCAGGGAGAGGGGTGGATGGGCTTTCCCTAACATAGTGCTCTATTACTGGGCTTCAGTTTTGCCATATAGTGTGGAATTAGTGAAGGAACACTCCTTCTCTCCTCCTACTGGGCTTCCCTCGCCATTTCAATTACTACTAGGAGAAGAGGCCCGTGGCTGTCTCATCAGACAAATGTCCTTTGGATATTACAAGCGAGTTAGATTCAAGACACTGATGAGCACCTTTAAGTTCTTTTGCAATGTTCGTAGGATTTACGGGCTAGGTAGAATGAACTACTTCTCCCCTATCAACAAGAATTGTAATTTGCCTGCTATTTTTGGGAGGTCTTATTTGCAAGCTTGGTATAAAGCTGGTATTTTGAAACTGGGAGACCTAATCTCTACTGAAGGTATTAAATCTTTCGCCGAGCTTCAAAGTAAATATGGATTGAAGGACCAAGATGCTTTTAAGCATATTGCCATTCACAATTTTTTGTCTCGAAAAGCTGGAGGACCCGCCGGGTTTATGAAAATAGAATTTATTGAAAACTTAAGGGCCCCAGCTACGCCTCGGATTGGCGCTATTTACTCCGCACTGAACAGTCAAACTCCTGATGACTTACCCAGAATAGCAGACAAATGGCAAGCAAAGTTGGAAGTCCCGCACAGCACATTTTATAACGCACTGAAACTAGCCCAGAGCGATCTGTTGTCAGCCAAATTACAGGCACAATATTTTACAACCATTTTCTTTTTATACATTACACCTAGTAGAGTTGCCAAATGGGGAATTGGTAAGGGGACGCTGTGTCCTAGGTGCTCGGAGTTTGGGGCAGATGCAGTACACATGTTTGCCACCTGTCGGAAACTTACTCCACTTCTTGTTAAAATACAGGGGGGCAGATTTACAAGCCCCCTGCGCCACCAGTACGTCACTTTTCGTGACGTACTTGTGGCGCAGGGGGCTCCTCGATATTTACAAGGAGAGGAAAAGCCACCATGCGTGACTTTTCCTCTCCTTGTAAATACCGTCCCTTCACACGCAGCACTTTGCGGTGAAGGGGCGTTCCATGGGTGTTGCTGTGGGTGTTCCCACGCAACACCCATGGAACAAGACACATCTCCAGAATTACGAGAAATCGTAACTCTGGAGATGCGTCAGAAAGCTACGCCACCCTAGAGGTGGCGTAGCGAGGCGCACCGAGGAGAAATGTTTTCATTTCTCCTCGTTTTTTCCTCTTTCAATGCGTGCTGCATTCTGCAGCACGCATTGAAAGAGGAAAAGCCTGTACTGATTGTTTTTGTGCAGAAAGGTGCCCCTTCCTGCACAGAAACAATCTCCCCATGGCGCAGGCATCCTTGCACCATGGTGCAAGGGTGCCTGCGCCGGCGCTTGGCAGCTGTTTGTGCGCCAGCGCAGGGGAGAGCACAGGAATGCGACATATTCTTGTAAATATGTCGCATTCCTGTGCTCTGAAAGTGCCGCAGCGTGGCGCAGCCAAAGGGCTTGCAGCGCCACGCTGCGGCACTTTCTTGTAGATCTGCCCCAGGATTTCCTTGGGAGGGTTATTTCCCAGGCTATAGAGCTGACCCCTACGACTATCGTATTAGGGACCCAGGAGGTGGTCAGTAGAAAGAAGGGCGGGGCACTCATATTTGTGGCAATGACGGTGTGGAGAATTTGCATAGCATCAGTTTGGGTAGACTCAGATCCTCCTCTTTTCTCCCAATGGATGGCTAGATTAGTCGCGACTTATCATCTTGAGATGGCTATCTATGCCAAAAAAGGCCGTAAAGCGCAAAGGAAGGGATTAGATATCTGGGAACCCCTAACTACCTGGCTGGACCAGACTGGTTTATAGGGCCAACCAGTCTATTTGTCAACTTAAGGGCCTCTATCTCCAATTGGTGTATACTAAAATCATGGTAGCTTAGGACTTAGCCATGTTTTTTTCTTTTTTTTTTTTTCCTGTCTCCTTTGGTTTTATGCGACTTCTTGTCTTTTTTTTTTTTTTCTCTCTCTCTACTTATGCTTATCCAGTGTATAATTTGTTTTTCTACTTACTTTTATGTCTTTGATTCGTATTGTTGCACAAGGGGGAGGGTGGGGGGGATCTGGAGGGTTTTTATGATAGTACCTTACCTCTGTAATAATACTTTGGATTAATAAAAAATAAAAAAATATCTAAAAATAAATAGTTTAAAAAAATGTAGTAAATCAGTATCAAAAAAATAAATATAACAATTAATACAATTAAAAAATTGTCATTTACAAAACCTTTGAAATTTACTGAAAAAAACCATAGGTTTCAGGCACGTTATAGTTAGAAATTAGCATTTAAAAAACCTTACAAATTCACTGAAAAAACCATAGGTTTCAGGCACGTTATAGTTAGAAATTAGCATTTAAAAAACCTTTGAAATTCACTGAAAAAACCATAGGTTTTAGGGACAGTTATAGTTAGTTGGACATTGCACTCGTACAAAACCCGTGGAAATTCCCCCGTTATAGTTAGTTCAGCTAACTATAACTCGCGCCCCGCAATGCACTGCTGATGACGTCACATATTACATCACTCATGACATGGTCAGTGACATCACTGATGACATCACTGATGACATCTCAAATGACATCACTGATGACATCATCCATGTGATAATTTCATGCATCTTCTCACACCCTAATATAACTTTTGATACACCCACTCTAAATTACAGACTGCCATTCGCAAAACCATACACACTCCAATACCAATAACTATATACCCACTCACTGATTCTTAGGTCTACACACACACATCTACTCACTCACCCGTCCAGTCACTCATACTTACAGTCACTCAGTACAGGACTATCTTGTGCACTCATACACCTATATAAACACTCACACACCGCCACTCATCCATAGAGGTACTCACACACCTAGTCAGTCATGCAAAAAATTAATCACACACCCATTTATTCACCTATAGAGTTATACACACACCCGCTCACTTACTCATACAAATACTCTCACATTCTTACGCTCTTATACAATAACTGATACAAGCACACACGCATCCATACAGCCACTCTCACAATGATACACTCTCACTTATAGCCTTTTAAATACTCTAACACACATATATACTGGCTTTTACAAATGTAGTTACTCGCACATGTACCACTGAGATATACATTCACTCACTAACACACCCATACACACACTCACCCACCCAAGCAGTCCATCACAGACGCACTCTTCAAATCATGCACCCAGTGAATCACCCACTCACACATCTATGTACAGAGTCGCACACACCCCACCCACACAAACACTCAGGCACCCATACAGATACTCAGACAACCAATCAATAACTCATATAGACACTCATGTAGCTATTCACAAACCCATGCAGCCACTTACACAGCAACAGACAGACGGATACAGACATTCACCCAGTTTAGTCACTAACCCATGCATTCAGTAAGATACGTTTAATCACTCACTTATACAGTTAGTCACGCACCTACTAAATCATCCATACAGACACTTATACACCCACTCATTCTTCAATACGCCTTTCCCTATATATATTAAAAATATTTAAACTTTACAGAAACACAGTCACTAGATGATGTCATCAGTGATGTCATTTGAGATGTCATCAGTGATGTCATCAGTGATGTCACTGACCATGTCATGAGTGATGTAATATGTGACGTCATCAGCAGTGCATTGCGGGGGCGCGAGTTATAGTTAGCTGAACTAACTATAACGGGGGAATTTCACGGGTTTTGTACGAGTGCAATGTCCAACTAACTATAACTGTCCCTAAAACCTATGGTTTTTTCAGTGAATATATATATATATATATATATATATATATATATATATATATACATATATCATCGCTAAATTGCACCTTGCCAGCGCACTCCCGGACGGGTGCTTTAATCGCGGAGGTGGGTCCGTGAAAATAAATGACCGCTCAATTTTCTTGTAAGTCGTATCCAAGAAAGAAGCACTCACGGGGGTTTCTTCTCAATATCCGTCAATGTTTTATTAAGGAGCAAACATGACACGTTTCGGCATCCGTCTTACTCTAATGCTAGAGTAAGACGGATGCCGAAACGCGTCATGTTTGCTCCTTAATAAAACATTGACGGATATTGAGAAGAAACCCCCGTGAGTGCTTCTTTCTTGGATACGACTTACAAGAAAATTGAGCGGTCATATATATATATATATATATATATATATTCACTCAAAAAACCATGGGTTTCAGGGGCGTTATAGTTAGTTGGACATTTCACTCGAACAAAACCATAGAAATTCCCCCGTTATAGTTAGTTCAGCTAACTATAACTCGCGCGCCCGCAATGCACTGCTGATGACGTCACATATTACATCACTCATGACATGGTCAGTGACATCACTCATGACATCACTGATGACACCTCAAATGACATCACTGATGACATCACTGATGACATCATCCTTGTGATAGAGTGGCAGACCTCCTCTCACCCTAATATAACCTTTGATACACACACTCAAAAATACAAACTAACATTTTCAAAACAATGGACATACCAATACCAGTTACAACACACCTATTCAGTAATTCCAAGATCTACACACACATCCACTCATTCACCAACAGTCCCTACACAGTCACTCATACATGTACTCACTCATCATATGTACTCATACACCTATACATCCTGTTACACACCGCCACTCATCCATAGAGTTACTCACACACATAGTCACACATGCAAACAAAGTATCAAACATCCATTTACTTGCATATACAGTTATACACACACTACCACACTTACTTCTACAGAAACGTACACATACTTACTCTCTTAAACAATCACTTATAGAAACACCTACTTATTTGTAAAGGAACTCTTCCAATCTCTCACTCTCACATATACTCACTTATATACACCAATACTCACATAAACTAGTTTAAAACATATGTAGTTACTCATAAAGACACTATTGAGACAGTCATTCACTCACTAACACACCCATACACATACTCATCCACCTATACAGTCCTGCACACATGCTGTCTTCAACACATACAAACAGTGAGTCACTCATTCATGCATCTATGCACTAAGTAATACCCCCACCGAACCATACAGACACTCAGACACTCATACTGATACTCAAAAAACCAACTAATAACCCATATAGACACTTATGTAGCTACTCACCAACCCATGCAGCCACTTATACACAAGTGAGAGACTGATACAGATATTTTCATATTTAAACATTACTCACTAACCCATGTATTCACTAAGATACACTTAGTCAGTTATACAATCAATTTTACAAAAAAAATCATCCATTTAGACACTTATATACCCATTTATTCTTCCATCGACCTTGAGATATACATATATAAAACATATTTAATTTTCAGAAAAACACACATTCACTGGATGATGTCATCAGTGATGTCATTTGAGATGTCATCGGTGATGTCATGAGTGATGTCACTGACCATGTCATGAGTGATGTAATATGTGACGTCATCAGCAGTGCATTGCGGGGCGCGAGTTATAGTTAGCTGAACTAACTATAACGGGGGAATTTCTATGGTTTTGTACGAGTGAAATGTCCAACTAACTATAACGCCCCTGAAACCTATGGTTTTTTCAGTGAATTTCTAAGGTTTTTTAAATGCTAATTTCTAACTATAACGTGCCTGAAACCTATGGTTTTTTCAGTGAATTTCTAAGGTTTTTTAAATGCTAATATCTAACTATAACGTGCCTGAAACCTATGGTTTTTTCAGTGAATATATATATATTTATTATACTATGTATACATGTGAAAATGTCTCGGTCCCCTGTTTGCCTCGGTGGCACGGAAAAAATGGGTGGAACTGACGTCAGCACGCCGACGAGGTCCTCTTATGGCTCCGATGACCTCATACGGTGTCACGAGCGGAGCCGTGCTCGTTGACGTGGGAGAGCTAGGAAAGAATTTCCGTGGAATGCTGGTGCAGGGGATATTCACCTAAGTGTTCAGGCTAGTCCTTTGGGAGCAACTGTTTATGTTGCCACTCCAGAAACCGAAACCAGTGATCTGAGGGCAGAGGCCCTGCAGATGGCACACGAGGTGGGGTGCCCAGTCGTGTGCACCGGCGGGGCAGCGAAGTGACAAGCACCACAACCCACAAAAAAGGTAACAAGGGCACTGAATAACACAGGATCTTCTCTTTGTATCTGGCAGGAACAACGAAGTTAAAATGCCCTAGTACCAAAATGTAGAATTAGTGCTACAACGGTCTTCAAGAGGACCTGCGATGCCGCTTCTGCCTCCCGTACACCGGGAGGCGGCACATGGGTCATGCGGTACTCTCATACTGCGGTGGGACGCACACTCGTTGACCTCTCATAGCACTGCTCCACACTTCAGGGAGGACGCTTTCCATTAGCTATGTTTTCTGATGACATGTCGCGCCGGCCCCGTCCAACAACAGAATTCCTTTAGATCCAAACAGACTCTTCCACTCTCTCACCGGAAGTGAAACCAGGCCACGCGGACACTTTCACAATACAACAGCCGGGAATGCACTTTTCGGTAAAAAAACCACATTCTTTCCTCCTAATTAACCAAATAAACGTCTCACTGAAGAACAGGGGCCAGCTTCGATCGGTAAACAGCCGTTACAACGACTTTTTTACTTTGCGATACCATTACAACGCATGCATTACCACGCATGCGTTGTACATCACGAAGTCATTACTATGCATTTTTTTAGAACGCATGGCCATTTACCACGCATGCCTTTACAACGAATTTTGTTGTAAAGGTATGTATGGTAAATGACCATGCATTCTAAAAAACATGTAGACGATCCATGTCGTTGTAAGGAAGCAGAGGCTGTTCCGTTTCCTCACAACGATGTGCACCGCCCCTCAGAGATGACGTGAAGCAGGAACCATGAGGAGAGAGGAACCATGAGGAGTGAGAGGTAAGGGGGATTGGGCATGGGGTGGGGGTTTCTTTTCTAGGGTTTAGGGTAGTGCAGTGGTGTTTGGGTGGTGTAGGGGGTTGTGCTGGGGGTAGTGTTTTAGGGTTTAGGGTAGTGCAGTGGTCTTTGGGTAGTGTAGGGGGTCATGCTGGGGGTAGTGTTTTAGGGTTTAGGGTAGTGCAGTAGTGTAGGGGGTCGTGCTGGGGGTAGTGTTTTAGGGTTTAGGGTAGTGCAGTGGTGTATGGGTCGTGTAGGGGGTCGTGCTGGGGTAGTGTTTTAGGGTTTAGGGTAGTGCAGTGGTGTTTGAGTAGTGTAGGGGGTCATGCTGGTGGTAGTGTTTTAGGGTTTAGGGTAGTGCAGTGGTGTTTGTGTAGTGTAGGGGGTCATGCTGAGGGTAGTGTTTTATGGTTTAGGGTAGTGCAGTGGTGTTTGGGTAGTGTAGGGGGTTGTGCTGGGGTAGATTTAGGGTTTAGGGTAGTGCAGTGGTGTTTGGGTAGTGTAGGGAGTCGTGCTGGGGGTAGTGTTTTAGGGTTTAGGGTAGTGCAGTGGTGTTTGTGTAGTGTAGGGGGTTGTGCTGGGGGCAGTGTTTTAGGGTTTATGTTAGTGCAGTGGTGTTTGGGTAGTGTAGGGGGTAGTGCTGGGGTAGTGTTTTAGGGTTTAGGGCAGTGCAGTGGTGTTTGTGTAGTGAAGGGGGTCATGCTGTGGGTAGTGTTTTAGGGTTTAGGGTAGTGCAGTCATGTTTGTGTAGTGTAGGGGGTCGTGTTTTAGGGTATAGGGTAGTGCAGTGGTGTTTGGGTAGTGTAGGGGGTCATGCTGGGGTTAGTGTATTAGGGTTTAGGGTAGTGCAGTGGTGTTTGCGTAGTGTAGGGGGTCATGCTGGGGGTAGTGTTTTAGGGTTTAGGGTAGTGCAGTGGTGTTTGTGTAGTGTGGGAGGTCATGCTGGGGGTATATTTAGGGTTTAGTGTAGTGCAGTGGTGTTTGGGTAGTGTAGGGAGTCGTGCTGGGGGTAGTGTTTTAGGGTTTAGGGTAGTGCAGTGGTGTTTGGGTAGTGTAGGGAGTCGTGCTGGTGGTAGAGTTTTAGGGTTTAGGGTAGTGCAGTGGTGTTTGGGTAGTGTAGGGTGTCGTGCTGGGGGTAGTGTTTTAGGGTTTAGGGTAGTGCAGTGGTGTTTGGGTAGTGGAGGGGGTAGTGTTTTAGGGTTTAGGGTAGTGCGCCCAACCAGCCACAATATCCGTGGACAAAGGGGATCCTGACTCTTTGGAACGCTCCGTCAATTGAATAATTTGGGTCAAGGGCCCTACCACGTCCAAGACCTATCAATTCCTTTCTTGGGATCCCTCATATACTTGGAGAAAAAGGTACATAGTTTCTCATCAATTTCAGGCGTGTGTGCCACCTTCCCCTTCAGTGAGGGCCTGGGGCATTCTCCCCTCATCCTATTCCTGACCTCCCTTTCAAGGGGTTGATGGATTTTCCCCACCACATACTCTGCCACTTTGGCATCAGGTGTCCACTCTGCCGACCTAGGATGGTAAATTTGGGTAGGCTCGAACATGTCCGAGTGGACCCCGTCCCCAACCGGGGACTGAGAGGAGTGGGACTCTGGACGCCAGGGACGCCCCGAGTCCTTATCCTCATCAGAGGAGAAATCGTCCTCCAATACACCCTCTCCTTCTAAGGGAAACCCGCCGTCGGGGTCTACAATAGTGGTGACAGTGTCACAATTTTCTCCGGGCCCCTCCTCCTCCCGGCAGGGTGCACTCTTGAGGAAGGTCTCCGTAAGTTTATCAAATCCTTCCAAGTGCCCCGCGTTATCCATAATGGCCCTTTTATTCCCCATCTGGGAGCTACTTCGACCCGCCACCACCAGATCTGGGTCACTGAACACCCCAGGGATGCTTTTTGCCAGCTTATCAACCTGATCCCTAAGAGGAGCCAGCGCCCTAGAAATAGCCAGAGAGAGGGCTTGGTCCACTGCTGGAGGGAGAAGTTGGGGGGCCATTCCTCCTCCACTTCCTGGTAGGAGGAGTAAAAATGGTCTTCTGGAGAAGACATGATAGCAGAGGGTGTGAGCACAGAACAAATGCCCTTAAAATCCTTAAGACAGCCCCTCGCCGGTGCTCCAACAGCTGGGCTTTCCCCGAAGCTGTTATAAGAATAGACTGAGGCGCAGTACCAATTACCACCACCAGGTGGCACTGGTCACTAACGTGGCCATGTGGGGAAATCACCGCGTAGCGGTGTCAAAATTAGGCGAGGGTTGGTCGGGAATCAAGCGGACACTAAAGGAGTGACCGGATTCCCAAACGCGCGTAAAGACCAGCGGGAGCGCTCGACGGAGCTGCCTCGCTCGGACCAGACACGCCTGACAGGATCTCACCGCGCGCAGAGCACACAGCGGGAGAAACTGTGAGGGGGAGAACGCGCTCGGGCAAGAGCCTGCTGCGCAGGGAATATGAAACAATACCAAGGCAATAATGCTAATAACGTGCACAACAAACCGCTATACAAACAGCAACAATGTCAGATTAAGCCAAGAATGTAAGGAATGCACTTAACTGACGAGCAGTGAAGAAAGAAGAAGCGGAAGGGACGTCACGATATTATATACGATGGACTGTGATATGATTGGACTATAGTTGCCTTGGAGACTACCCCCTAATGGTTCATGGGTTGTGTAGTCTTTTGTTTAATGATTGTTGTGTTACGTTTTCTTTGAACTGCTATGCAAATAAAGTGAGGAAAGATATGCATAATCCTCGCCTCCGTCCTGCCATAGAATTCATTAAACTTTATTTGATCTGATTTAGAAACATAGATCATAAAAGTGTACATAAAAACAGTAAATCCTCTTTCCTAATACAATACAGTGAGAATTAATTAAAACCAGTAGGTAAAAACGGGTGTTACAAAGCCCGGTTCAGAGCAACTTCAGGTTAACAGAATCGTAAAGTTCAATGTTTCGCAAGATCAATTTCATGTACTTCAGTGCAAAATACGCAATAAGGGGTCCAAGTAAGATGTAACGCTCCAATACCTGACCAGTTTGCACTATATAAAATTGCAGAAAAACTAAAAATAAAAAGTGTTTTGCACACTTCTGTCATTGGGCTATATGTGGGCTCCATCTGGGTGATATTTGTGCTACATTTGGGCTCTTTTTTCTCTGGTGGCCATCTTGGGAGACTTATTTGTTATGAAGTTTCCAAATTTTGTCCTTTACTTCCATCTCTTCAGTAGGAAATGCTTTCAGTTTTTTACTTTGATTCCATCAAGAAGGCATTCAGATGTGTCACACATTTGCCATAAATTCAGAATATTAGCAGTCTAGTTGTTCATTAGATCACTGTAGTAAAGCTACTGCTCACCAGGGAGTTAACTGGAAGTCTACTGCTGGTATTGAAAGTGATTGTTTCAGTCTGCATGTCAGAATTTTCTAATGAAATAGAAGAGGATTTGAGATCTCACTTAAAACATGCCTTAAATTTTCTTTCTGCAGCACTAACCATAATTTCTATGTCAAAATGAACCCCCTCATTTTGTTCCTTTTTAAATTAAATGTTTTAAGTGTTACCAGTTTATTCCAATCAAGATGGCTTCAGGTGTGCCATACTTTTGTCATAAGTAAGACTGTTAGTGCTCTAGTTGTTCTTCAGAACACTCTGGGAAGCTGCAGTAGAACGCAAAGGCATCAACTGACAGGCTGCTCCTGTTGAAATATAACAGGAAGATATTTGAGATCTCACTTAAAACATGTCCTAATTTTTCTTTCTACAGCGCTAACCATAATTTCTATGACAAAATGAACCCCCTCATTTTGTTCCTTTTTAAATTAAATGTTTTAAGAGTTACCAGTTTATTCCAATCAAGATGGCTTCAGGTGTGCCATAATTTTGTCATAAGTAAGACTGTTAGCGCTCTAGTTGTTCTTTAGAACACTCTGGGAAGCTGCAGTAGAACACAAAGGCATCAACTGACAGGCTGCTCCTGTTGAAATATAACAGGAAGATATTTGAGATCACACTTGAAACATGTCCTAATTTTTCTTTCTACAGCACTAACCATAATTTCTATGACAAAATGAACCCCATCATTTTGTTCCTTTTTAAATTAAATGTTTTAAGTGTTACCAGTTTATTCCAATCAAGATGGCTTCAGGTGTGCCATACTTTTGTCATAAGTAAGGCTGTTAGCACTCTAGTTGTTCTTTAGAACACTCTGGGAAGCTGCAGTAGAACACAAAGGAATCAACTGACAGTCTCTGCCCTTGTTGGATGTACATGTTTTACTGAGAATGTCAGACTTCATTCTCACATGACTGAGAAAGATAATGTGAATTTACAGAAAATATGCTCTCATTTTAGCTTCTGGAGCACCTTCCAAAACTCTATGGGACAAGCATGTGAAAATAGTTTTCTCTCAAACATGATTCATGATATCCCAGCAGAAGGTTTTTCACAGGGTAAAATCACCTTAGAACACACCACAATTCCTGAAATTAGTATGGTACCATCAACAAATTAATTCTAATGTAACTAAAGTCTGTTATCACCCTTAATAGTTCTCCTTTTGGTAACCCTCAAAATCTTCGATTCACTACAATGCATTTCAATGGGGTACTATCATTTATATTGGTCCCAAGATGGCTGCCAGCAATTCCAGGATGAAGTGCTGACAGCCAATCAGATCTCACGATGACATGTGTGGTTAGGCTCCGCCCAGATATATATGTGTTTTCTTTTTCAAATTTCTCAGAAACTACTGAACGTATTTACACCATTTAACCAAAAGGCACGACTCTGAACCAAGGGCTACCTTTTTGCCAAATTTGGTGTAATTCCGTTCAGCAGTTCGGGCTGTAGCTGCGACTAAAGGTTCCTATGGAAAATTGCATGGGGAAAACACGTTTTGGGACCCCCCTTTTTCTCGGCCCCCACTTGACGAATCACCCCGAGACTTTCAGGATAGGAGCGGACCGGAGCGCCCCACGAGTTTTGAAAATTTCGCGAAGATTCATCAACCGGCGCCAAAGTTATTGGAAATAGAATGTTGTGAATTTCCTATGGAAAATAGGTCCTAACTATAACTACCTACTGGCGACCTCCAGTAGGTAATATATATATATATATATATATATATATATATATATATATATATATATATATATATATACGTACATATATATATATATATATATCACACAGATGACCACTTGTTAAAGTAATCCGAGGACACAGCAGGGATTTCTTCGGGAGTCCTTTTAATAACAAATTGCGGCATAATGCATTTTGGCTAGATTGCCTTTGTCAGATGCCCATTACATCAGGGTTGTGACTGCTCCCTCTTTTGTACTGCTGCGGCGCTCCCATTGGCGGGAGATCAGCTGACCACGCTCCATCCAGGACAACTGTAGCCTTGCTGGCCTGACTACAAGTCCCAACATACACCTGTTCGTATAGGTACTGCAGCGGGAAAAATAAAGCTCGTGTGAGCGCTGAGTTTGCCAAGCAAAAGGGGGGCCTTTGTGATATCTGAAAACCCCAACGAGTTGTTATGTCCAGGACGCCCTTGAGTCCCCTACGCCCAAACCCCAATTGCAGATACACACCGGGCCGTGAAACATAGTTGAAGTCAGCTAGTTTCCCCGTGCAGTCACGGGCTGCTCCTGGCAGCGGCCTCTTGTCTGGTCCGATCTTGTGGTGGTCACGGAGTGATTCAATCCCTTGAAAAAAAGTCACATTGCCAGTAAACCTCCGGACACTTTGCTGGGCGGGTCCTCGTATCGCGCTGCTGCTAAACGCGAACAATTATCACACAGACGACCACTTGTTAAAGTAATCCGAGGACACAGCGGGGAGTTCTTCAGGAGTCCTTTTAATATTTTCATTAAGGTTACAGGGACATTATAGTTAGGCTCAGAATTCACTCGCACAAAACCATGCCTCTTTCCGCTTGCTGCTGACCTTTATTTTGCCTCTTTCTGCTCATTGTTTCCCTTTAGTCTGCTTCTTTCTGCTTGTTTCTCACCTTTATTTTGCTCTTGTGTGCCCCCTACTTTTTGTTCTGCGTGCCCTCTGACAGACCCACTCATACACATGCACCCACTCACAGGCCCACTCACACACTCACGCACTCACTCACAGACCGATTGAGAGATACACACAGACCCACTCAGAGACTCACATACTCGCTCACACACTCCACCTACTCACATATCCACTCAGACATTCATGGACCCACTCACAGACCCACTCGAAGACTCATGCATGCTCTCATGGACCCAATCATACACTCATCCACCCACTCTCAGACACTCATGTTCCTATTCACAGGCCCACTCAGAGACTCACGCACCCACTCCCAGATCTACTCAGACTTATGTATCCACTCCCAGACACACTCCAACACTTATGTCCCCACTCACAGACCCACTCAGACACTCATGCACCCGCTCACTCGCCTACTCAGAGACTCACACGCCCACTCACATACCTAAATAGCCACTCACTCACCCACTTTCAAAGGTCACAGGTTATAGTTGGGGAAACATCAAAATTCACTGAAAAAACCAAAGGTTACAAGGACTTTATAGTTAGGAAATAGACTTTTTTTAAAGTATACATTCACTTAAAAAACAAAGGTTACAGGGATGTTATAGTTAGGAAATAGAATAAAAAACATTAGAAATTCACTGGCAAAACCAAAGGTTACAGAGACGTTACAGTTAGGCTCAGATTTCACTCATACAAAACCATTGAAATTCCTTGTACGGAACTGCTTATGACCGCACATATTACATCACTTATGACATGGTCAGTGATATCACTGATGACATTATTGATGGCATTTCTAATGACATCATCCACAGACTATTTAATTTGAATTTAAACTTATGCCCGTATCTTTGTTGTTATCTAATTATTCTTTCTTTTCATTTTTTCTTTATGCATCATTAACGTGGTGATTTGCCCATTGAAGTTATATACTTTCATCTGGAGTTTCTATGTCGCTCCCTGCCCCTATGCCCCCTTTGAACTTGCAAGATTGGCTTTGCACATTACCGGGTTCTTTAACTGGGGGTGGAGTCTGTGATTGCAATTATGATGTCAGACGCCTAGAAGCGTAATTGCACAGTACTTAAACCTGCTCTCCCCACCATAATGTTTAGACCTCCCGGCATCCCGGCCGGCCTAGTCTTTCGCCATCGCGCATTATTCTTTGAAGGTAAGAACCGCTATACACTCTCATCCGGCGGCAACAGGGCTCTGTTGCTGTTTTTATATCAAGTCTGTTTGACCTTCACTGCCCTATTTTTACTTATTTATTCTTTTCTTCATTTCTCCCTTAGGAGCCCTGTATCAAGGCTTCTATGATTGCTGCCATTGTTTTATCAGATTGAATTTTTTCTGGCTTGCCGATGTTAACATCGGTGTTCCCTCCTGCTTTAGCCTTCATTGCAGGTGAGAAATTTAGCCATTTGTTAGCCGTGTTAATCGCGTTGAATGGCCGTAGGACTGATAGATTGCATAAAATCCTTTGTCCTTGTTATTCCTTTAATAGAGCCTGGAGCGATTCCATTATCCGTGGACGCCTGCCGCCTCTGCTCACGGTAGCTATCATCTCACTCCAATCACTCTGGCCCCTCGCCCCAGCACGAGTAACCTCCCTACTCTTCTGCCTCAACGAATTAGAGGGCCTAGGTTGTACGGTTTTTCCAAAACACTGCATACTCTCATGCGGTGTCAGAGCGCCACTTCCTCGGAGTCTGTACGTTGCTCTGTGGGCCCACCTCTCGGTACCTCCAATTCAGGATGCTATTACAGCACTGAAAGTTAGAGTGACCAAGTGGGGGGAAGGGTTTGCAGAAGGGAACAGCTGGGAGGGAGACCTGTAAAACAAACAGATAAACATACAAACAATAACAATCAGTATAAATAATTCTCAGGTACCAGACTCTGCTACGCGGAGTCTTATTGCTAATGAGTCTCTACTTTATCACGAGCCCGTGATACAAGTTATACAGAAAATACACTTCCAAGGAATGTGTTAAAATAACACCTTCCTAACAGTAAAGTTCAATAATATACAGAGCATATACTCATAATTATGACACAGTACACAAATGAGCCCCTGTGCGAGCTTGCCCAAGCGCTTGAAAAATCAACATACCAAAAACACCAAAGGGCTAATCCGAAAGTGCCACATACACTATGCCAAATGGACCCAGAGCACTAGTCCCTATGTTCACCAACTCAATATGCAAAAATGAGCTAGAGCTCTAAATCGTAATTCCTGGACCTAATGCTCGACAACACAATGTTTTAATGAATTCCAAAACGCGCAATCAAAAGTGTGAGTGTAATCATACAATAGTCAAAATAAACTCCAGAGCGCACTGTTGTATGCTTGCCAAAATGTAGTTTGCAAAATGAGCCCCAAAGTGCACGATAGTGTGCTGCCAAACGCTGAATGCAGCAAATGAGCTCCAAAGCGCACCGAATCCCAACAAGGAAATGAAGTTACTCTGTTGCATTCAAACAACAGAGGCTTACCTGCAGGCTCAAAGTAAATTGGAATGAACTCATGAGTCAGCAGAAGAAAGAGAGGCTGCTTCCACACAGGATCCAGAATAGTGAGCCACGCCCAATGGGTGTGGCTCCTTTTTTAGGCAGACCACACCCATAGGCAACCACACCCAAAGTGACTGCTGTGTGGGGATTCTGGGATATGACCACACCCATAGGCAACCACACCCAAAGTGACTGCTGTGTGGGGATTCTGGGATATGTAGTCCCCTATAGTTACATCCAGCAGGGAAAAAGGAGAACATATAAAGGAAAATGAACAATGAAAGGAAAATACAAAGAAAACATATTGCAGTGCTTAATGTACATTTACAGGACACCGCAGCCACCATTTAGCAACAGGAAAATGTAGTTTCCCACATCGTACCACAGTGGGGGCGGGCCCTAGAATGAGCGCCACAGAGGTGACGCTAACAGTACTCCCCCCTCCCAAGCGCATTCTAGGGCCCAGCTTTGAAGGATGGAGGAGATGAAAGCGTCGAAGAAGACGAGGTGCATGCACATCCCGAGCAGGCACCCAAGAGTCATTTTCCGGACCATAACCTTTCCAGGATACTAAATACCACACAGAGTTGTTTCGACGTTTAGCATCTAGGATGGCTTTCACCTCATACTCCCAGTCTCCACGAACCAACAGCGGGGAAGGACAAGGGCGACAGCGCTGAGGGGCCTTCTTTAACAAGGAAGTGTGAAATACAGGGTGAATACGTAAAGCGTGTGGTAAGGCCAACTTGTAAGTGACCGGATTCACCTGTTTAATCACACGATAAGGGCCTATGAACTTAGGATGAAACATGTGCTTATGTTTGAAGGCGAAATGTTTGGTGGAGAGCCACACCTTCTCACCTGGTTGATATATTGGACCAAGACAATGACGTTTGTCATATTGCTGTTTATATTTTGTCTTGGCTTTCTCCAGATGTCTATATATTTGCGATTGAGTCCGTTGAATGTCCTGCAACGTAGTCTGTACGGCAGGAGTACTGTCCATTGTAGTAGGTATGGTGATCGGCAAGGTATGTGGATGATGACCATATAGACCAAAAAAGGAGTAGTACCTGTGGATGAATGATAAGCATTATTATAGGCTAATTCCGCTAACCAAAGAAGATTCACCCAAGAGTTGACTGCTTCATCAGCATAGCAACGGAGATATTGTTTTAGTGTCTGATTCAAGCGCTCCGTTTGACCATCAGTTTGTGGGTGATGACTTGTGGACAATGTGGATGAAACTTTAAGTGCCTTACACCACGTCTGCCAAAATTGGGAGGTGAACTGCGACCCCTATCGGAAAGGATGATCTTTGGAAGGCCGTGTAAACGTACCACATGTTGCAACAAAAGGGTCGCTAATTGGCCAGACGTAGGTAAACCTGTACAAGCGATGAAATGTGCGTATTTTGTTAGACTATCCACTACAACCAGAATGACTGTACAACGTTGCACCATTGGGAGACCAACAATGAAATCGAGAGTGATATGTTCCCATGGTTTCGTGGGAGTCTGAAGTGGTTGCAATAGCCCTCTAGGTCTTGAGTGATCTGCTTTATTTCTAGCACATGTATCACAGGCAGTCACCAGAGTTTTGATGTCCTTGCCAAGAGTTGGCCACCAAAAGTATCTCTTTACCAACTCCACAGTTTTTGGAACTCCGGGGTGTCCGGCTACAGGATTATCATGCAACCATTGAAAAACCTTTTTCTGTAATTTTAGGGTGGGAATGTATAAACAATCCTCATGTAAAGGTAATCCCTGTTTGATTGCACGCTTGGGGTTATCCTTGAGCCATTTTTGCCACTCTGTTATCTTAAAAGCATCTCGAACCTGATCAAAAAATTGTTCTGTTTCTGTCACACAAATCACCTTTGAGGGCGTTATAATGGCTTGAGGAGGTCCAGTATTGGGCATAAGCGAAGAGTCTTGTCGTGAGAGGGCATCCGCTTTTCGGTTGTCAGATCCAGGTCTAAAAGTTACTACAAAATCAAACTCTGCAAAAAAGAGCATCCATCGCAATTGCCTAGGTGTAAGAAGTCTTGCTGAACTCATGAATTGCAGATTACGATGGTCTGTGAAAACAGTTATCGTATGTCTTGCCCCTTTCAAATAGTGACGCCACTCTTTAAAAGCGTCTCGTATTGCTAATAATTCTTTTTCAGCAATGACATAATTTTGTTCACTGTCATTTAACTTGCGGGACATGTATGCTACGGGATGTAATTGTCCAGTAGCGGGGTTTCTATGAGAAAGTACTGTTCCTATAGCAATATCGGAGGCGTCCGCCTCTACGATGAATGGTTGTTCCATATTTGGATGAGTCAGGACAGGAGCTGAAGTAAAAGCCGTTTTAAGAGTGGCAAAGGCTGTGTCTGCTTCTTTTGACCAGTGAAACACCTCTTTCTTTCTTAGTAGTTTTGTGATAGGTGCCACAGTATTGGAAAATTGGTCAATAAACCTTTGGTAAAAATTGGCGAAACCAAGGAAACATTGTACATCTTTTACTGAAGTAGGTGTAGGCCAGTCTGTAACTGCTTTAATTTTCCGTTCCGCCATTTGCATTCCCAAAGGAGATAGCGTTACCCCTAGAAATTCTATAGAGATGATTCTTTCGTAGAGCTAACAAAATTGTCTTTACATGCTGCTCATGTTCTGGTACGCTATTGGAATAAATGAGTATATCATCTATATAGACGATTACGAATAAGTCCAGATAGTCTCTTAGGACGTCGTTTAAAAAGAATTGAAATGCGGCAGGCGCATTACAAAGTCCAAATGGCATCACAGTGTATTCATATAAACCATATCTGGTTTTAAAAGCTGTCTTCCATTCGTCGCCAGAACGGATGCGCACCAAATGGTATGCTCCTCGTAGATCTAATTTTGTATAGATTACAGCTTTTTTAACTTGATCCAGAAGAACTGGAATCAGAGGTAAGGGGTATCTATTTTTGACAGTGATCTTATTCAATGCCCTGTAATCTATACAAGCCCTCAGATCGCCATTTGCTTTTGGAATTAAAAAAAGTGGCGACGCTGCAGGGGATTTAGAGGGTCAAATGAATCCGTTTGCTAAGTAACGGTCCAGGTATTCTCTCAGATATTGATTCTCCTGCTCGGTGAGAGCATAAATCCGACAACTTGGGACGATGGAGCCTGGTACTAAATCAATTTGACAGTCATACTGTCGATGAGGCGGTAAAACGTCTGCTTCTTGCTCATCAAATACGTCTGCGAATGTTGCATACTGCCAGGGTAATTCAGTGTCTTTTTCTGCCGCAGTTGCTACGTGTAGAGTAGATGGCATGGTGATCTTTTCCTTTATACAGTGTCCATGGCAAAAGGATGAGGTAAAATGCATGATCCT
Source organism: Calotriton arnoldi (assembly GCA_963921515.1). Lineage (NCBI taxonomy): Eukaryota > Metazoa > Chordata > Amphibia > Caudata > Salamandridae > Calotriton > Calotriton arnoldi. The sequence continues at coordinate 1,158,442 of CAWUFW010003240.1, forward strand.
TTTGGCCCAATCGATGTGAGGATTATGAAGCGTTAGCCATGGTGTTCCTAAAATAAGACCATACTGTGGTGCCTGAATGATGTCGAATATGATTTCCTCTGAATGTTTTTCGTCTTTGATATGATCATGGCAAATTAACTGTATTAATGTTGTTTGCAACGACACAGGGCCTCCTGACAGTATACTGCCATCTACTGCTTGCACGACTTCAGGGGTTAGCTTCTTCTTGCAAGGAATCTGCAGTTGTTTTGCTGTGGAGTCATCTATGAAATTTCCTGTCGCGCCAGAGTCTATTAAAGCACTCATCGTGTGTTTTTTCATCTGAAAACAAATTTCTACCTCAATTCGGAAATGTGCTGTCTTAGGAATGTTTAACATGGTACTCATAGTCTGTGAAGGGATGGTAACGACACCCAAGTGTAACCCTTCCATACTTCTTGGGTGTGTCAGTTTTCCTGACTGTGTTCCAAACTGGCAACACTTTTAGAGGAAGGTGGTCCCATACCTTTTGGTTTTACTGGACATTCTTTTACAAAGTGTCCTTTGCGACCACAATATAAACATTGTCCGTTTTTCCTACGTAACTCTTTTTCCTCTTTTGTTAATGGTTGACGCAATGTCCCAATCTCCATAGGCTCTGGTGCATTGTTTGTAGGGCTAGAACTAGAAAAGGACCTTGTTTTGTCAAAACGCCACATTGTTTTCTCTGTTTTTTTCCGGTCTCCCTTTCGTTCGGATAGGCGGTGATCCAAACGAAGTGTTAAGTTAATGAGATCAGAGCAATTTGTGGGTTGTGGATCGATCTGCGCCAAAACATCTTTCAAGTCATCTTTTAGTCCCTGATAAAATAGTGCTGACCGTTTCTCTTCAGGCCATGCTATTTCTGCGACTAATCTGTTAAATTGTGATAAATAGACAACCAAATCTTTGTTTCCTTGCTTTAACTCTAACAGTTCTCGATCTGCTGAAAGAGTCACGGCTCTCCTGTCAAAAACGTTTTCAAATTCTTGTACAAAGAGTTTCCAGTTATATAACAATGGGCTGTCTTTTTGAACCAATGGAATTGCCCAGGTAGCAGCGTCTCCGGACAAATATGAGATTAAAAATGCTATCCTGGATTGAGGATCAGGGAACGCGCTTGGTCTACAAGTGAAATGTAACTCTACTTGAGTAAGAAATATTTGAACCTTATTTGAATCCCCAGAAAAACGCTCTGGAGCGGCTAATGGTATCGGAGTAGGAACGGTTACAGCTATGTTCGTAGGTGTAGAATCTGGAGGGAGCGGAGTTTTGTTCCAAACCCCCCGCAAAGGAGTTTGCTCACTAACTCCTACCTTAGTTTGTAGTTGAGCTATCTTATCAGCCAAAGCGGCAGTTGCGTTTTTGGATTCAACCATATCTCTTTGCATTTGAGTGATTACTTTCAACAGGTCGTCTAAAGTGGCCATGATAAAGCCTCGAACAGACCAGGAGGAATTACATTTGTGGGCTCACTATTCTGTCAGAGCGCCACTTCCTCGGAGTCTGTACGTTGCTCTATGGGCCCACCTCTCGGTACCTCCAATTCAGGATGCTATTACAGCACTGAAAGTTAGAGTGACCAAGTGGGGGGAAGGGTTTGCGGAAGGGAACAGCTGGGAGGGAGACCTGTAAAACAAACAGATAAACATACAAACAATAACAATCAGTATAAATAATTCTCAGGTACCAGACTCTGCTACGTGGAGTCTTATTGCTAATGAGTCTCTACTTTATCACAAGCCCGTGATACAAGTTATACAGAAAATACACTTCCAAGGAATGTGTTAAAATCACACCTTCCTAACAGTAAAGTTCAATAATATACAGAGCATATACTCATAATTATGACACAGTACACAAATGAGCCCCTGTGAGAGCTTGCCCAAGCGCTTGAAAAATCAACATACCAAAAATACCAAAGGGCTAATCCGAAAGTTCCACCTACACTATGCAAAATGGACCCAGAGCACTAGTCCCTATGTTCACCAACTCAATATGCAAAAATGAGCCAGAGCTTTAAATCGTAATTGCTGGACCTAATGCTCGACAACACAATGTTTTAATGAATTCCAAAACGCGCAATCAAAAGTGTGAGTGTAATCAAACAATAGTCAAAATAAACTCCAGAGCGCACTGTTGTATGCTTGCCAAAATGTAGTTTGCAAAATGAGCCCCAAAGCGCACGATAGTGTGCTGCCAAGCACTGAATGCAGCAAATGAGCTCCAAAGCGCACCGAATCCCAACAAGGAAATGAAGTTACTCTGTTGCCTTCAAACAACAGAGGCTTACCTGCAAGCTCAAAGTAAATTGGAATGAACTCACGAGTCAGCAGAAGAAAGAGAGGCTGCTTCCACACAGGATCCAGAATAGTGAGCCATGCCCAATGGGTGTGGCTCCTTTTTTAGGCAGACCACACCCATAGGCAACCACACCCAAAGTGACTGCTGTGTGGGGATTCTGGGATATGACCACACCCATAGGCAACCACACCCAAAGTGACTGATGTGTGGGGATTCTGGGATATGTAGTCCCCTATAGATACATCCAGCAGGGAAAAAGTAGAACATATAAAGGAAAATGAACAATGAAAGGAAAATACAAAGAAAACATATTGCAGAGCTTAATGTACATTTACAGGACACCGCAGCCACCATTTAGCAACAGGAAAATGTAGTTTCCCACATCGTACCACAGTGGGGGCGGGCCCTATAATGCGCGCCACAGAGGCGACGCTAACATGCGGTAAGCCGACATTCTTTTCTCTGTCCTCTGACCACCCACTATTAATTAGCAGACCTCTTCGGTCGGTTGCACTGATTTACTATCTCCGTGTTTCGTATTCTTGCAGGCTCGGTTTTATCGTGTCCTTGCTGACATCCGATCTCTACCAGCAGCTTGCCTGTTTCGATTTTCAGGTATTCCTGACTTTTTTGCCTTTTGATCTTTATCGTCCTGTTTAATTCTCTCCTTAATGTTGTTCCTTGCCCAAATTGTATTGAACTGAGATCTCTGGGTAGATATATATAAAAAAATGCTACTATTGTCAATGTCGCACGTCACGGTAACCCCGTGTTAGATCTCCTAGAGTCTGCATGTGTCTCTGAAGTCTCTATTTTTGCTTTTGTGGTATTATATGCACTTTTTTACTTATAAAAGGAATGTGTCTCTGTGCATTTATTGTTGTTGTTTTTGTTTTGTCTTCTACTGCGTGTGCACATGTATTCAAAAAACTTTCTTTATCAGTTCATTGTAACTATCAACCCGTGCATTTGTGACCACATCATGTGATCAATGTATTTCATTGCGCATATCATGCTGTATTGACACATGAGTTTACATCATGTTTTTTTATACTTATTTTTACTGTTATGTAAATATATTGATCTGTGTTCACTGTTTGTTGTAGGCACGTCCCACCACTCCTGTCTCTTGGTTCATGCGCCCTGAGGAAGGTGAGACCCACAGTGGGGTCTAACACCGCAACGCGCGTCAGCGCTGAAATTATGACGTGGACCTTTTTGATTAAATCTTGTTTGCCCCCAGATTTATTCAATTATGCCATTGATATTAATCTGATCTATTATTGTATGACCCCTTTACAGATTATTATTGAATCATTGCTCTAATCTCTTTATCAGCTACATTTACAAGTTTTGTAATAAGAGGACAACATCCTCTGAGCAATTGCTCTCTCCGGGAGATTTGTCCACGTATATTTATTTATTATTTTTGTACTATGGAATGCCTGACTTGAATGGACGTATGAGTATGTATGGTTATGAATTTGAATGCTTGATGTGGTGAGCGTGTGTGGTTTGGGATGTGTTTTGTGTATCATTTTACTATGTTCATGCAAAAATCAGAATTGTTGAATAAATAAATGATAAAATAATAATAAAAAATATTTTTGATACTAAACACCCAACTTTGTGCGTCTTGGTCACATGTCTTGGCAAGGGTTGTTAGTTGATTCTTAATCAGTGACTTGCTGCACTATTTGACTCGCTTAGGTAGAGTTTGTTTTTTGAGTGTATCATCCACAGACTAACCTCTCATACACCCACTCACACACCCACTCACATACCCATTCACGGACCCATACAACTACAAACACACACATTCACTCACTCATACAGCCACTCACACAACCACTCACTAACCAATACAGCCACTCACACAGCCACTCACAGACCCATGCAGCTACTTAGAAACCCAAAACACCACTCCCACTTACAGACCCATAGTCACTCACACACTCACTCACACTCCTATACAACCACTCACATACTCATTCATACACCTACATAGCCACTCACACAACCACTCACTCACACAGCCACTCATTCAGCCATACAGCTACTAACAGAGCTACTCACCCATACAGCTACTCATACACCCACTTATTCACCCATACAGCTAATCGCACAGCCACTCACACACTTAAACAGCAAATCAGACACCGAAGCCATCACAGATACAGACAGTCACAGTGCCACTCAGATGACATATATTAGAAACAGTATCACTTATTAGTAGTACAAAAAGAATAGTAATGTAACTTATGCATAAGCTTAGTATATATCTTTAACTCTCAGAAGCTTTTACAGAATACGTACACTCATTGCATGATGTCATCAGTGATGCCATTTGAGATTTCATCAATGATGTCATGAGTGATGTCACTGACCATGTCATGGGTGGTGTAATATGAGAGGTCATAAGCAGTGCATTGCGCGGTCGTGAGTTATAGTCAGCTCAGGTAACCATAACTGCTGAATTTCTCTGGTTTTATACAAGTGAAATCTGACCCTAACGAAAATGTCCCTGTACCTTTTGTTTTTGTCAGTGAATTTCTAAGGTTTTTTTAAATGCTAATTCCTAACTATAAAATCCCTGCAACCTTTGTATTTTTCAGTGAATTTCTATGCTTTTTGGGTCTCGCCTAGCGTTGCTGCGCACATGCTCAGCTCGCTCGGCGAGATTTATTGTTGATAAGGACTTTTACAAAAGGGCTTGAAGCCCCGCCCCTCATTTCCATTGGGTAGCGTCAGCGTTTATGGTAAACGCTGGCTTCCCATTGGAAAGGAGGATTTTTCGTTGCCTCCCTTTGGCTTTTTGGTCCAGCCCACCCGGACTGGATCGCCTGCTTCACAGCTGTTGTGAAGACTTTTCTTATCTGCTTGTTTATTTAACAAGCAGATAAGAAAAGTCTTCACGACAGCTGTGAAGCATGCAAGCCAGTGCTCTGGGCTTCCTGCAACCACGCTGCCTTCACGCCTGCAGCATGCACCAGTCGGCTCTGTGATTGGTTGGCGGCAGGCAGGCAGGCACAGAGCTTGGCAAGGGTTCCATGACTGCAACTGAAACCTTGATATAATCTCCCGACCTCAAGGCAAAAGCATTCCAAGTATGACTTTGTCAGCCAATGGCAGACATCTCAAAAATCGACACAAATCACAGCCACATTTTTGCCCTGCTTGGGCACACCGATGTGATGTCTCTGACATGCTCTGAATACAAGTTTTTAACTTATTTAGATTTCTACAATTATATTGGGGGTATTTTTTATTTGCAGCTCGCTGTTTCTTCTGCTTTTGTCCCCACTAGAAGAGACGAACTTTCACAGGCGGGCAAATGTTTTTCTTACAACTTTAATGAATACAGTAAATAATATATTGGTTTAGTTTTCGTTGTTGTTGTTGTAATGAACTTGATTGGCGCTCTAGGGGCTAACACACCTACACTGACCTCACACGAGACACATTTACACGGCCCGTGTGTCACCTACCCTGCTCTGCTTGATATACACATACATCACTCCCTTCTGAGACACACCTACTCTGCCCTGCTTGATACCCACATTCACTGCCCTGTGCCAGATACACTTACACTGAGCCCGCTTTAGACCCATATACACTCGGCTTCTCTGTGACGCACCTCTGACCCTACATCAGACACACCCTCAATGCCCCTTTGACATGCCTAAGCTCTGCACGACACACCTTTTTCGATGTGCCTGTTTAAAGCACACTTATCCTGCCCGCATGACACACTTACACTGACCCTTTGCTAGTGACACACAAACACGTGCGCGCACACACACACGCGCACACACACGCGCACGCACGCACACGCACGCACGCACACACGCACACACACACACACACACCACTAGATGCAGGCAAGCCAGCATATTAACAGGGAGAACCGAACCACAGGTCAGTCTGGGCTCTAAGAGCCCAAGTACAAGCCGGGCCAGCACAATTTGGAAAGTAAATCTTGCAACAAACTTTATGTAAACAAAGAACCAAGAAGTTTCACATTTCCATATTTTTGTATCATGGAAGCGTTTCCCTTTAGTAAGTTAGTTAATATCGCCGAACTGAGAGTCATTAACCAGAAGTGATAATTTCTTAAGATGAATTTAGAAACATTCATGTCACCAGCTGCACCTCCCTACGACAATGCCTGTAGCGAACCAATTGGCAAATCAGGTGCCATCTGCCTCCTATATGTAGTTCATGTACAAGAGACGATTTTGTACAGCGTACATCCTGAACTGCTGTAGTTCAAGGTGCTGTCAAATGCGCTGATAAAGGAAAAGAAGACATAATAAAATAACACATTTGCCTAGGATCACACAGTTTGTTCATCTGAGACGAGGAAGCCTGGATTGATCACAGGTTTCCCGGATTCACTCTACGCAATCCACCCATTAGACTTTCATTACAGTGCCTGACCCGTGAAAGCTTTCTGCTTTTTAAATTACTCTCTGTGGGGCATGGGCGGAGCCCGACCCTCTGAGGCAAGATGTCAGGGAAAGGGGGTTGGGAGGACAGGTTTGTCAAATGAGAGAAGAGCGTGGGCGGCAGGGCCAGCAAAAGTCATTTAAAGGCTTGGCTTTTTTTGGCCTCGCGGGTCTAGAGGACTTCGAGCTGAACCCAAACCAGGCATTTGGCTCGAGTCTGGCTCGAGACTTCAAGCTCAGAACTCAGCCAACGAACAGACACTACCAACAGACACTACCGTAATGTTCAGCTCAGTGATTGCTAATGGAACAAGCATTTGCAATGCAATAGGTCTTGCAGTTGTGAGAGTTTAAGCTATTGGCATTGTAAATGACAATGCCTTTTATTTATGTTTTAAAAACCAACAAGTAAATAAAAGGCATTGCCATTTACAATGCCAATAGCTCAAACTCTCACAACTGCGAGACCTATTGCATTGCAAATGCTTGTTATAACTAGTAGCTGCATGCGCACAGTGGTGGAGAAAGGGGGCTAGGCCTATGACCAGCTCTTAGGAATCCCACTGTGTAGGACTTACAGGAGGTACCAGGATGGTTTCTTGGCCACCAAGGTCCCATAGGAGTAAAGTGCACTTCATCACCCAACCAGTAGTGCACCACAAGTCGCGTTCGGAGAGTGGTGGAGAAAGGGGGTGTGACCTCCAAAGACCTCTTAGCAAATAACTGTGTTGGACTTACTGAAGGTAACAGGAAGGGTAGTTTGAGTATGAGGTTGGAAAGAAGTAAAAATTAAATTGAGGAATGGTATTAAGAAATAAAAGAAAAAGGATACTAAAGATCATAGGATGTAAGAAAATAACATCAAAAAACATGACTATCGATTTAAGGTACTATACCAAAAAGCTAAATCTGGTGATGCAGATAAAAATGACAAAATAAGCATGACTGCAACAAATACAAAGTATAAGTATTTAATCCATGTCTTTTAAAAAAATGCTTTAAAAAATGATTTAAAAATGATACTAAATCTGCAATTTGTGAAATGATACTTTTCACCTGTTGTGTAAGACCTACGTGATACTGAAATGCAATGAGAAAATTCAAAAATGTACATGTAAAGAGTTAAGAATAGCAAAAAGAGATGTAAAATCAATTGTTAAAACTACAATTCCCACAAAGCTGCATAATGGGCTGATGTGGGAGATATATATATATATGTGTGGAGTACCACACTACTCACCAACCGTGAGCAAGGCCCTGTGGGGCCGAAACGTGTAGGTGAAGCAGATCAGCTCTGACTGAATAAACTAGTCAGCAAAAAGGACTACTGACTGCAGCGTAACTTTGTTACAAAGAAATTGTCCAGGCCACTGGTTCTGCCTCACGCTAGCACCAGCTACAGTGAGCGCCAGTTAGAACCGCATTTTTGTCCATATATATATATATATATATATCTATATATATATATATATTTATATATATATATATATATATATATACTTCCATGAAGCAAAGCAGTATTGCTTTTGGACAAGGGGAGCTGCATTTCAGCAGCTCCCCTTGTCCAAAAGCAATGCCGGCTCCCGCAGGAGGCGGGGAACCGGCTGGGACTGTGTGGTCAATGTGGCTCTCCTCGCGGTCCCCAACTTAAGCCTAGACCCTGGGGAATGGGGTCCCCGGGGCCATAATTGGCCTCAGGAGGGGAGCCATGCGCCCCCCCTCCAAAATAAAAAAACAAAATTGGAAAGGCTGGCCAGGTCCCGGGGGATGGGGTCCTGGGGTCCAATAGTGGCCCAGGGAAGGGCCACACGGCCCCCTCCCCAATTTTTTTTTTATTTAAGACACTTAAGGCAATGTCCCAGGGGATGGGATGGGGTCCCCTGGGCAGAAAAAAGCCTCAGGAGGGGGGCCGCCTGGCCCCCTTCCTTAAAAAAATATATAAATATGTGGCCATGCCCCGGGAGATGGGGCCCTCGGGGCTGAAATCGGCCTCGGGGGATGGGGCCCCCTTCCCGTTTAAAAAACAAACAAAAAAAAGTGGCAGGCCCTGGGGTATGGGGTCCCCAGGGCCCAGAAAATATGGAAAGAAGGGGACCCACACAGACCCCCTTGTAACCAAAAGAAAAGGAAAAAAAGCCGGCATCTCATCGGAGGCCCCGCCCCCTCCCTGCAGTACGCTGCAAACGCGCCTCCTGGCGTGTTGTGGGTTGGGGGATTAAGTCCCCTAGATCCTTAAGAGCCCTTAGGGTCCAACTAGCCCACCAGGTATCTCCAGTAAGCCCCATACAGTAGGATTGCTGAGAGGTGGTCCGAGGCCACGCCCCTTTTTACTCCACTCTGCAAATGCACCTCTTGGCGCACTCCTGATGGGGCAATGAGGTCCATATGTGTCCTGAGGACCTCAGGACTAAAGTGGACTTCATCCCCCGAGCAGCAGTGCGCCAGGAGGCGCGTTTGCAAAGTGGTGTAAAAAGGGGGCGTGGCCTCGGACTACTCTCAGCAATCCAGCTGTGTGGGGCTTATTGGAGGTACCTGGTGGGCTAGCTGGCCCCCAGGGACCCTCAGGATTCAAGGGGACTTAATCCGCCAACCAAGAAGTTGCCAGGAGGCGCGTTTGCAGAGTGGTGGAGAAAGAGGGCGTGGCCTGTGTCAACCTGTCAGCAATCCCACTATCTGGGGCATACTGGAGGTATCAGGTAGGCTAGTTGGCCCCTAAGGACCCCCAGCAGCGAAGGGGACTTTAATCCCCATCCAAGAGCGTGCCAGGGAGTGCGTTTGCAGAGTGGTGGGGAAGGGGGCGTGGCCTTATATGACAATTTAGCAATCCTGCTGTGTGGGACTTACTGGAGGTAATAGGAGGCAAGGTTGACCTTGGGGGCTAACTACCCCTCCTGTTACCTCCAGTAAGTCCCACACAGTGGGATTGCTAAGAGGTCTTCGGAGGCCATGCCCCCCTTTCTCCACCACTCTGTAAATGCGCCTCCTGGCACAGTACTGGTTGGGGGATGAAGTCCACTTTACTCCTGAGGGACTTTGGGGGCCAAGAAGCCCTCCTGGTACCTCCAGTAAGTCCTACGCAGCGGAATTCCTGAGCGCTGGTTAGAGGCCCATCCCCCTTTCTCCACCACTCTGCAAACGCGACTACCAGTTAAAGAAGCATTTGTAATGTAAGAGGTCTCGCATTTGCAAGAGTTAGAGCTATTGGCGTTGTAAATGTAAAAGTGTTTACCAATGTTTTTTGGAGTGGAGTGGGTATATGTTGTGTGTAGTGGAATTATGTGGTATGCTGTGCAGTTAAATTATGTGGATAGAAAGTATGTGGTATTTAGTGTATAGAAATTATGTAGAGTGGGATTATGTGTGATGGAGAGTAATTATGTGGTATGGTAGTCTGTGTTGTGAGTGGTAACCTCAGGTTTAGTCTTCCTCGTTTCTATAGAAGCTAAACTATAAACTCAATGAGACAAAAAAAAAGGAACCACTAAGGAGCACTTCTGGACCTAGTCAGAGGTATGAGCAGGGCCACTGGAAATATGCGACTGTTTGGCTGCACCGACTTTCGTACAAATATACATTTTCCGCAGTAGCCACAAAATCCATAATCTGCTGCCTAATCTGCAGATTTGTACAAAAAAGCCTTGTTTCTAGCTCAAACGGCTCAAACGTTACTAAAAATGCAGCAACAAGTGTTACAGCATGGTGGAAGGTCCTTTGCAAACCTAGAATGGTCACCTGTTACTTATTGCTAAATGTGGGTGTTTAAATTGGTACTAATGGTGTGCAAGCCACTCTTGCTTCTTTCTGTGCCTCTCTTGCCTCTTTCTGCATTTCTGTTGCTTCTTTCTGCATCTTTCTTTCTTTTTCTGCACTTCTCTTGCCTATTTCTGCAAATCTCTTCTACTTTCTGCATCTCTTTTGCCTCTTTCTGCAACTCTGTTGCCTCTTTCTGCACCTCACTTGCTTCTTTGTGCACCCCTCTTGCCTCTTTCTACACCCCTCTTGCCTCTTTCTGCACCTCTGTTCCTTCTTTCTGCACTTCTTCTGTTTCTTTCTGCAGCTCTCTTGCTTCTTTCTGCACCCCCTTGCCTCTTTCTCCACCCATCCACCCTCTTTCTGCACCCCTGTTGCTTCTTTCTGGACCTCTGTTCTTTCTTTCTGCACTTCTTTTGTTTCTTTCTGCACATCTCTTGCTTCTTTCTGCACCCCACATCCCTCTTTCTGCTCCTGTTTCCCTCTTTTTGCATCCCTCTTGCCTCTTTCTGCATCTCTGTTGCTTCTTTCTGAACTCCTCTTGCTTCTTTCTGCACTCCTCGTGCCTCTTTCACACCCCTCTTCCCTCTTTGTGCACCCCTCCTGCCTCTTTCTGCACCTCTGTTCCTTCTTTATGCACTTCTTTTGTTTCTTTCTGCACCTCTCGCTCCTTTCTGCACCCCTTTTGCCTTTTTGTGCACCCCTCTTGCCTCTTTCTGCACCGCTGTTCCTTCTTTCTGCACTTCGTTTGTTTCTTTCTGCAGCTCTCTTGCTTCTTTCTGCACCCCCTTGCCTCTTTCTCTACCCCTCTTCCCTCTTCCTTCACACCTGTTGCCTCTTTCTGCACCTCTGTTCCTTCTTTCTGCACTTCTTTTGTTTCTTTCTGCACATCTCTTTCTTCTTTCTGCACCCTTGTGCCTCTTTCTGCACCCCTCTTCCCTATTTTTGCACCCATCTTGCCTCTTTCTTCACCTCTGTTACTTCTTTCTGCACTACTCTTGCTTCTTTCTGCACCTCTTTGCTTCTTTCTGCACTATTCATGCTTCTTTCTGCACCCCTCTTCCCTCTTTCTGCACCCCTCTTGCCTCTTTCTGCACCTCTGTTCCTTCTTTCTGCTCTTCTCTTGTTTCTTCCTGCACCTCTCTAGGTTCTTTCTGCACCCCTCTTGCTACTTTCTCTACCCCTGTACCCCCTTTTTCCATCTCTGTTGCTTCTTTCTGCGCCTCTCTTGCCTCTTTCTCCACCCCTCATCCCACTTTCTGCTCTGTTGCTTCTTTCTGCAGTTCTCTTACTTCTTTCTGCACCTCTGTCCCTTCTTTCTGCAATCCTTGTGCCTCTTTCTGCACTCCTCTTTCCTCTTTCTGCACCCCTCTTGCTTCTTTCTGCACCTCAGTTCTGTCTTTCTGCACTTCTTTTGTTTCTTTCTGTAACTCTCTTGCTTCTTTCTTCACCCCTCTTGCTTCTTTCTGCACCCCTCGTGCCTCTTTCACACCCCTCTTCCCTCTTTCTGCACCCCTCTTGCCTGTTTCTGCACCTCTGTTCCTTCTTTCTGCACTTCTTTTGTTTCATTCTGCACCTCTCTTGTTTCTTTCTGTATCCCTCTTGCCTCTTTCTCCACCCTTCTTCCCCATTTCTGCATCTCTGTTGCTTCTTTATGCACTTCTCTTGCTTTTTTCTGTACCTCTCTTGCTTCTTTCTGCACCCCTCGTGCCTCTTTCAGCACACCTCTTCCCTCTTTCTTCACTCCTCTTGCATCTTTCTGCATCCCTCTTGCCTCTTTCTGCACCTCTATTCCTTATTTCTGCACTTCTTTTGTTTCTTTCTGCACCTCTCGCTTCTTTCTGCACCCCTTTTGCCTCTTTCTACACCCCTCTTGAATCTTTCTGCACCTCTGTTCCGTCTATCTGCACTTCTTTTGTTTCGTTCTGCAGCTCACTTGCTACTTTACGCACCCCCTTGCCTCCTTCTCCAGCCCTCTTCCCTCTTTCTTCACCCCTCTTCCCTCTTTCTGCACCCCTCTTGCCTCTTTCTGCACCTCTGTTCCTTCTTTCTGCACTTCTTTTGTTTCTTTCTGCACCTCTCTTTTTTCTTTCTGTATCCCTCTTGCCTCGTTCTCCATGTTAATTTCCATAGGAAACTTTAGACGAACTGCTGAATGGAATTACACCAAATTTGGCAAACAGGTAGCTCTTGGTTCAGAAAGCGACCATTTTTTTAAATGGTGTAAATCCGTTCAGCAGTTCCAGAGAAATTCATATATTTAGAAATATTAATATCTGGTGACCACGGTGGATCCGCAAACCCTCCCGATCTCAAGCTTGACTCTGATTGGCTGACAAACACTTCAAACCAGGAAGTGTTGGCAGCTATCTTGTGACTCGGTTGAACCGAGTCACAAGAAACAAGGTCAAGAAACATAAAAAAGTAAGAAAAGGGGGCAGGGTAGAAACCCCCTCACCCCCTAGGCCTGCACATGGACCCCGAGGGCCAAAAAAAGCATTTTTAAAAATATTTTCAGCAGGATTCGTGTAGGGTTCACGAATCCCGCCAAAATTAATTTAATCAAGCCCCATGGTGGGCCTGGTCCCGGGGGCAATGTCAAATGTGATGTGGGTGCCTGTGGGGCCCCCTCAGCTCCGGGGACTGCCACCTCCCCGGGGCTAATTTAATGAGATGCAGGGGGCACTTGGCTCCCCCACAGCCCTGGGGACTGCCACCTCCCCGGGGCTAATTTGATGAGATGCGGGGGGTCACGGCCCCCTGCAGCCCCAGGGACTGCCACCTCCCCAGGGCTTTTTGTAAATAATAATGCGTGGGGGGGCTCCTGTCACCCACTCTTCCCTGGGGACCACCACCTCCCTGGGGCAGTATTTAATTATGGGTGGGTACCTCACTCGCCCCCTAAGCCCCGGGGACTTCTACCTCCCCAGGGCTTCAATTTTTTAATGAAGTGTGGGAGGGGCTCCTGCCCTCCCACACTGCACTGGGGACCACCTCCTCCCTGGGGCATTCATTCATTAAAAGAACGGGGTCCGTAGTGGACCCCTGACCCTGGGGATCACCTCCTCCCCGGGGCTTTAAACCTGATAGGAGGAAGGCTGCGCGGCCCACCTCCAGGAGCTCTTCTTGGCCCTGAGAACTGCCACCCCCCAGGGACGGCTCCAGCAATGTCCCGGGGTGCCCACCCCCGGGACATTGCAGTTTGCTATGGCAGGGTGGGAGCACTGCTCCCGCCCTGCCATAGCAAACTTCCGCTTCGCTTCATGGAAGAGAGAGCAGGAAAACTGCTCTTGAAATGAAATGAAATGAAATGAAATGAAATGAAAGAATCATTTATTAAGCGCGTAGCTACCCAGGGGCATCCCAGCGCTAACAGCGGTCAACAGTAGACACCACAACCACACTAAGGGAAGAGCCAAGTTTTTAGCAATTTCCGAAAGGCCAAATAGTTGGACTCCTTACGTAAGCGAAGTGGAAGAGTACTCCACAACCTGGCGGCATTATAAGAAAACATGCGGCCACCACTTCTAGCCTTATTGATCCTGGGAACAACAGCAAGATGCAGGTCGTCCGAACGCAGACGTCTATTCGCAAGGTAAGGCCAGTCACAGAGGCGCTTGATGGACGGTCCCTTCCCTGCTAGCGTCTTGAGGACGATTCACATGGCCTTGAAATTACCTCTCTGCTGGATGGGGAGCCAGTGAAGAGATTTCAGGGCTGGTTTTGCAGATTGACGGTTCGGGGTCCCAAGAAGTATCCTTCCTGCGCAGTTTCGCACCGTCTGGAGTTTTGAGAGGGTCGCCCGTGGGGCTCCTAAATAAAGAGCATTCCCGTAGTCCAGGCGGGAAAGAATGAGCGCCTGGACCATAACCCTTCTTGCCTGGAAGGGAAGAAGTGGCAGTACTTTGCGAAGCATCCTTAGGATGCCGTAGTAGGAAGCCGCAACATTCCGCGCCTGTACCTTGAAGCTCAGATCTTGATCAAGCCAGATGCCTAGACTTTTCATCTGGGTCTTGCTTTCATGAAGCGAAGCAGAATTGCTTTTGGGCAAAGGGAGCTGTATGTTAGTAGCTCCCTTTGCCCAAAAGCAATGCCGGCTTCTGCAGGAGGCGGGGCGCTGGCAGGGTCCGCAGGGGCATTGGGGCTCCCTGTGGTCCCCAACATTATGCGAATGCACGGAGGATGGGGTCCTTGGGGCTGAAAATGTCGCGGGAGGGGGGCCACTCGGCCCCCCTCCCCTTTTTAATAAAAAAAATCAAAAATAAGGCCAGTCCCCGGGGGATGGGGTCCCCGGGGCCAAAATTGGCCTCAGGATTGGGTACACGGGGACCCACTCTGAAATGTAAAAAAGAATAAGCCTGACAGGCCCTGGGGGATAGGGTCCCAGGGCCGAAATCGGCCTGGGGTAGGGAGCCTCATGCCCCCCTCCCTTTTCAATAAAAAAAATTGGATTAGGCCTTAGGAGATGAGGTCCCCTGGGCCCAAAAGGGTCAAGGAAAGGGGGGCCACACAGCCCCCCTTTCTAAAAGAAAATTAAACAAAAGAAACCAGCAACTTGCCAGAGGCCCTGTCCCTTCCCTGCACCACTCTGAAAACATGCCTCCTGACGTGCTCTGGGTTTGGGGATGTAGTGCCCGTCGCTACTGAGGGTCCCTGGGGTCCAACTAGCCCACCAGGTACCTTCAGTAAGCCCCACACAGTGGATTTGCTGAGAGGTGGTCCGAGGCCACGCCCCTTTTTACAACACTCTGCAAACGCGCCTCTTGGCGCACTGGTGGTGGGGCGATGAGGTCCCTTTTTTGTCCTGAGGACCTCAGGACTGTAGTGGACTTCATCCCCCAAGCAGCAATGTGCCAGGAGTTTGCAGAGTGGTGTAAAAAGGGGGTGTGGCCTCTGACCACTCTCAGCAATCCAGCTGTGTGGGGCTTACTAGAGGTAACAGGAGGGCTAGTTGGCTCCCAGGGACTCTCATGAGACAAGGGGACTTCATCCCCCAACCAAGAGTGCACCAGGAAGCGCGTTTGCAGAGTGATGGAGAAAGGGGGCATGGCCTGTGTCCACCTCTCTGCAGTCCCACTGTGTGGGGCTTACTGGAGGTAAGGATGTCCTTGGGGGCCAACTACCCCTCCTGTTACCTCCAGTAAGTCCCACACAGTGGGATTGCTAAGAGGTCTTCGGAGGCCACGCCCCCTTTCTCCACCACTCTGAAAACGTGCCTCCTGGGTCACTACTGGTTGAGGGATGAAGTCCACTACAGTCCTGTGGGACTTTGGGGGCCAAGAAGCCCTCCTGGGACCTCCTGTAAGTCCTACGCAGCGGAATTTTCTGAGCCCTGGTCGGAGGCCAAGCCCCCTTTTTTCACCACTCTGCAAACGCGACTACTAGTTAAAGAAGCATTTGCAATGTAATAGGTATCGCATTTGCGAGAGTTAGAGCTATTGGCGTTGTAAATGTAAAAGTTTTTTACAAATGTTTTTTGGAGTGGAGTGGATGTACATTGTGTGTTGTGGAATTATGTGGTATGTTGTGCAGTGAAATTATGTGGATAGAAAGTATGTGGTATTTAGTGTATAGGAATTATGTAGAGTGGGATTATGTGTTATGGAGAGTAATTATGTGGTATGGTAGTCTGTGTTGTTGAGTGGTAACCTCAGGTTTAGTCTTCCTCATTTCCATTGAAGCTAAACTATAAACTCAATGAGACAAAAAAAGAAGGAACCACTGAGGAGCACTTCTTGACCTAGTTAGAGGTATGAGCAGGGCCACTGGAAATATGCGACTGTTCGGATACAAGCTAGCCTGGCTGATGAGGGGTGTTACCCCAATGGCCGGTCCCAGGATGCTTTTTTCCGGTCCAGGGAGGACCTGGCTTGGCAGTACGGGCTGGAGTGTTTCCATCAGGAGCAGGGTCAAGACTGATTTGCATATGGCTGGGTCCAAACTGGGGTGGCGAAGTGATCAAAGGAACAATGATAAATTAAACCCAGATCTAATAGTGACTGGGTTGAGTGCCTGAAAAGTTTCAGTGCTCTGTCCATCGTCTCCTTGTATTTGGTTTTTCAAATGTTTGAGAACACCAAGGCAGTATGTGGGAAAATGATATTAATTTACCAAAGGTATCCTTCATTAGGATTTTCACTTCTACCCCAGTAATTGTCCCATTGTCATTTCCACCACAGTGCACAATCATGAGGTATGGCTATTGGCAATCCACAATGGCAGGAGTTAAGGCCACTTGAACCCTTAATGTTTAAATTAGGTAAACTTAGGTCCCTGTCAATGCCACTCTTTCTAGCACACTCTCTGACCTAAAACACAAAACTATGGCCCGCAATCCAGACTCTGACCATTTTGGGGAAAAGAAGGAGCAGTACACAGAAAAAGGCTGCAGCAGAATGAGACATTTTTGAAGATTAATGGCAGTTAAAATGGAGAACAGCAAGTAAAATATAAAAGAACATATTTGATTTGATGGTGGAAATATGCAGAAAGCTAAAATTAATGAGTGACTTTAACAAAAGAATTAACTACCTCTGTGATTGGCTTTGGAAAAATAAAAAAGTTGTTTGAGATATGCTTGGAATTGCTCAACCACACCTGTTATGATTAATATGAATCTAGTATGCTGGTTAGAGAAAGTCCTGTGAACTTTTCACCTACTGGTAGGCACTAGAAACATGGTTACTATGGAAATGGAGGTAAAAGAGTGTGGAGGGAAGGGAACAAAGGTGACTGCAGTGTGAAACTGAAAAGCAGACTTGTGTACATAAATTGCTCAGTAGGAAGTGTATGTCTTGTAATTGACAATACTTTACAAAATGAAGCATAAATGAAAAGCATTAATAGCAGATTGTTGAATGCTTTTAAGGGCGTCTGTGTGGATCTGCAGATCTGCTGTGGAATTACACTGGGGCAGCACTGAGCACTGTGGTGGATACGCGGAATCCCATAAAAACCTACCAAATTGGGCTTCTTTACATGAACCATGTAAATGGTTAAACAATAGTGACCATTTAGGAGTGATGTAACAAAAATAAAAGATGAAAGGGAGTCTGTGATTTGCTAAGTATAGGAGTATGGGTAAGAGCACATGGGGAAGGGTAGCCATTTCAGGTTATTTTTTACTGAGAGTGGATGAGGATCGCTAAAGTTTAGATTTGCAGTAGAAAACAGATAGATATTACTCTAAAAGTTGGACAACAGCAAAGAGATTTTACAGGTATATTAATTAGGCTGTACTATAAAAAAGTATATTAAAAAAGTGTGAGTGTATATAAGCTGAACGGAAATATGTAGCTTCTAGACACTACAGTAAAAGTCAAAATAGCAGAGAACTTAGATGAGAACCTTAAACATATAGTTAGCAGCAATGTAGGAAGAGGAATTTCTATATTGAAAATATAATGATTTTATAAAGCCAGTATGAATTAATGTGTTCGACTTTAGATGTGGGTGCTTGAATATAGTATGTTATTTAGTAGTATGTAATTTGCACCCAGTCACACAGTCAGGCAAGAACTTATACACCCAGTTACACTCCCACAAAAACACTTATGTACCTACCACTCACACAGCCAGGCAGTGACTGACACACTCAGTCACAGACACATAAAGCAATTCACATACCCATTTACTCACCTGTACATCTACTTACATAGTCATTCACACATCCCTACAGGCATGGTCACACCCTGCCACACACCTATACAGCCATTCATGTACCCAGCACTCAGACAGTCAGTTACACACACACTTACACATCCATATACCCGGTTGCACACTCAGTTGCCCACCCATACAGCCACTCACATACCTATTTATAAAACCATACAGCTACTCACACACCCAGTCAGACAATGACAGATGCACTCACACATACATTCACACACCCACAAAGCACTTATATATCCACCATAATAGAACCACTTGCATACACAGTTACACACCCAAACACTCACTAACACAGCCAGTTATCAATCCATATAGCCACTTATATACCCATTTAGACACCCATACAGTCACCAACATACCCAGTCACACACCAATATATCTACTTACACATCCAATGACATACCCACAGAGGCACTGATACACCCACTCACATATCTACTTAATCACTCACACAACCAGTCACCCACCCATACAGTCACACACCAATATATCTACTTACACATCCAATGACATACCAACAGAGGCACTGATACACCCACTCACATATCTACTTAATCACTCACACAACCAGTCACCCACCCATACAGCCACTCATATACCCATACTCAGACACTTACACAGCCTCTTACATACTAATATAACCACTTATGTATCCTCTCACTTACTTATAGTATGTAATCTAATAGTATGTAATCTCCAGTTTAATGTATTCTAGATTTGCTTTTCAGAGATGTACTTGTGTTTAAAGAGTAATGGTAGATGGAAGGATGAGTTGAAAAAAATATGAAGAATGATGCTTCTTAGCAGCATCCATAAACTGAGCAACAGATGATATTTTTAGTTCAACTGGCATATGGCATTTGGTACAATGAGTGACCAAGTCTTGCAGCTTTGATGAAACAGCAGGGATGGTAAGTATCTGGTCAGGTGGTAAGGGTCCCACAGATTTTCCAACTGCTTATAATGATGCACCACCTTCCCTCTCTCTTATCATCCTCTGATACGTCCTTGTATGTATGGTTTTCAGGTGTTTCGAAAAAGGATATGTGCCATGTGAATACTTCTTCAGAGTAGCTCTTGACAGTTTATTGCTGCATAGATTGAAATGGACAATTGTTGTGAGAATTTTCTTTTCTCCTGAAGGGATGGAAAAATATTTCTAAACGTTAGAGGAAGTGGCAAGTCTTCTTCTTCATTCTGTTCATTCAATTCCGTTCAGTCTTCAGCAGAAGAAATCTTAACATTGACACTCTCTTCTGCAGAGACTGTCTCCAGAGAGATGGGAAACTGAAATACCTGAATTAGGGAATGGTTTACAATGTAGATGGCTGGCCAGATTTGTTGTTGTATCATGGTGGATCTGCAGATCCATAAAATTAATGGAAAACAGAGAAAGACTTTGTGTTTTGCATTTGTAAAACGTTTTATAAGTTATCTTATGTTCATTTGTTAATTGTTTGTTTTAAATTTTATACTAATAAATGTTTTAATAAAATGTATATATAAACTTGTAAAAATGTATATTACTAAATAGAACTTATAGGTGAGATGAGAGCAAAATTTGTATTAACAAAATAATGAAATTCCCTAAAAAACCAAAGGTCACAGGGACGTTGTAGTGAGAACATAGCATGAATGAAATTTAGAAATTCACTGAAAAAAACAAAGGTTACAAGGAAGTTATAGTTAGAAAATAGAAATATAGAATTTAAAAAACCTTAGACATTTATTGAAACCCCAATGGTTACAGGGACACTATAGTTAGGTTCAGATTCTATACCCACAAAACCATAACCATAGAAATTGAGAAGTTATAGTTACCTAAGCTAACTATAACTTACACCCCACAATGCACTGCTTATGGCCTCACAGATTACATCACTCATGGCATGGTCAGTGACATCGCTGATGGCATGACTGATAGACCTGTCCTTCTTTGGGTGGTCTTCCCCTCCCCAAAGGTAGAGATATGCACCGTGTTCAAGTAGGGACCACCAATCTAGACAGGGTAAGTGTAGTACACACTAAAAGTTGATCTGTTCTCACCCTCTGGTAGTTTGGCACAGAACAGTCAGGTAGTTTGGCACAGAGCAGACAGACTAAACTAAAGAGGCAATGTGTAAAGTATTTGTGCACACACACACACCTTACACTGACCTTACTAGTGGACTGCCCCCTTCCCTGCACAGCTCTGCCTGGTAGGTGCTGCCCCGTTGCTGCTGCTGACCATATGGTCAGGAGTTTGAGGCCCTCCTCTACCGCAAACGCCAGCCTGCACCTCATTCCTGGTGGTCTAGTGGTCTGCTGCTGGGCTGCCCTTCTGCCTCTTTTTTTCTGTGTTTTCTGCTTCTTTTTGCCTTTTTTCTGTAATTGTCTTTTTTCTGATTTTTGCCTTTTTTCTGTCCCTTTTTGCACTTTTTCTTTTCCTTTGCTCTTTTGCTGCACTGCCTTTGCTGCTTCAATCCCCATGGGCCCTGTCCCCCTCCAGTGACTCTTTCCCACTCCCTGCGTTTCCTGCCTCCCAGCTGTCCAGCCTCCCATACACTACTTAATGGTGGCCGTGCTCAGCGGGCACGCCGCTGGCGCAACAAAGGAGTGCAAAAGGCAAGCCTGTCTGTGCCTGTCCACGTCCGGACCTCCCACCGATACGAAGCCAGCACCCTCCTCGCCCTCAACACAGGACGCCATGATGCCTGCACCTCACATCAACGGATACTCCTGCTGAAACTACAGCTACACCCTCACCCACCTCCACACGCCAGCCCCTCTCGCCGCCCAGCCAACGAACCGCACACCTGACCGGCTAAGCTGCATCCTCCTCAACATGCGGGCCCTCCACAAACACACTACATAATTCTGGGATCTCCTCGATGCTGCCTCTCCCGATATCACCTTCCTCACGGAAACTTGGTCTAACCCCAGTTCTGGCTACGAAATCGCCACTGTCATCCACGATGGCTACAAAATCACCTGCAAAGACCACGCCGACCGACTAGGAGGAGGCAGCGCCATCTACCTGACCACTCACTCAGACAACCTAACGACACTGCATGGAAAACCTCCACTTCCAGATCCAGACCAACACCAGCCTCCATGGCACCCACGTCTGCAGGCCTGCTGGTACCTGCCCACCCTTCACTGACTCCATTATTGACCTCATTGCACCCCAGGCTCTCACATCCACAGATTACATCCTACCCGGTGACTTCAGTTTTCACCTGGACACCCCCTGTGACCAGAACAAAACATCCCTTCTGGAGAACGTCGCCAACATCGGACTCAAGCAGCTAGTCGCTGCTCCAACCCACGCAGTGGGACACACGCTCGACCCCATCTTTTCCACCGTTGGAACATTACCTACAGCCACACCACTGAACTCCTCTGGACTGCCCGCCACTGTGTGCACTTCACCTTCACCACGCCCACCGTACACCACCACCCTCACTTCCCACCCGTCGTAGCTGGAACAAGGTCACCGAAGAACATCTCACCACCTTCCTCAGCACTACCACACCTCTGACATTAGCAGATGCCAACACCTCAGCACGCAAACTCCACTGATGGATCTCCAACTGCTCCAAAACACTGACACCCCTCAAAAAGGCATCCAGCAGCAAGCAACACTCCAAGAAAGGTAGCTGGTTCACTTCCGCCGTCAACGAGTCCAGACGCACCTGTAGACAACTTGAGAAGAGATGGAGTAACAACAAAACCCCAGAAACCCACTCAACCATCAAAACCACCTTCAATGCATACCACCTCCACAAACCCACAAAGAAAATGGTGCTCTAAGACAAAATCAATGCCAATGCACACAACACCAAAGAACTCTTTGCCATCGTAAAGGAGTTCACCGGACCCAACAGCGAGACCACAGATGTCCCACCCTCCCTAGACCTCTGCAACAAACTTGGCACCTTCTTCCACCACAAGCAGATCTATGACAACTTCAACACCCAAGACCCTCCCACCACGCCTGACACCACCGTACGCAACCACGCTCCACCCTAACAGATCCTGCTCAACTGGACTCCGCTCACCACAGACGACACACTCTAGACCAAGAAGACCATGAAGAGCATCCACTCCGGAGCACTCCGGACCCTTGTCCGTATCACATCTTCCATAGAGCAGCCACCTCCATCACTCTGAGCTTCACCGCACCATCAGCTGCTCCATCAAGACCGTCTCCTTCCCCGATGACTGGAAACACACCGAGATCCACCCTTTGCTAACAAAGCCATCCGCTGACCCGACAAACCTCAAGAACGTCAGACACATTTCCCTGCTCCCCTTCCCAGCCAGGGTCATCGAGAAGACCACCAACGCCCAACTCTCCGAGTTTATCGAAGGGAACCACATCCTGGACATCTCCTAATCCAGCTTCCAAAGCAACCACAGCACCAATACCGCACTCCTCGCCACCACTGACGATATCGACTCCCTCCTCCACCAACGAACCCACAGCCGCCAGAAACAAATTCCACAGCGGGATGAAGGCCGTGGCCACCTGGATGAAAGATAGCTGCCTCAAGCTCAACTCAGACAAGACTGGGACCCACCCCCTCAACCTGGGATGACTCCTGGTGGCTTTCCACACTGGGAGCCACCCCCACGCACCCACACTCTGCATGATACTGGACTCCTCGATAACAATGAACCGCCAGATCAACGCAGTATCCTCATCTTGCTTCCACCTCCTGCTTCGAAAGACATTCAGATGGATCCCCACAGAATACAGAAAGATGGCAACCCACGCACTTATCATCAGCAGACTTGACTGCGGCAATGCACTCTATGCCAGCATCACCCACAAACTCCTCAGGAAACTACAGAACATTCAAAATGCTGCAGCCAGTCTGGTCCTCAACATCCCCCCCTCCGCAGCCACCTCACCGAACACCTTTGAGAACTCCACTGGTTCCCAGTCAACAAAAGAATCACCTTCAAGCTCCTCACACATGCCTACAAAGCTTTCCACGATGCAGGACCAGCATATCTGAACCACTGTCTCCTATTCCACGTACCCAGCAGACATCTTAGCTTTGCCCAACTGGCCCTGGCCACCGTCCCACGGATACACAAGACCAATACTGGAGGAAGTTCCTTCTCCCACCTCACCACCAAGAACTGGAACACCCTGCCTCTCCACCTCAGGCAATCCCCGTCGCTGACCCAAATCAGGAAGGATCTCAAGACCTGGCTCTTCGACTGAGCCCCTGTGCCCAGACAGATCAGCAGTCCCCCCCAGTGCCTTGAGACCTTTGCAGGTGAGTAGCTGCGCTATATAAACCCCTGATTGATTGATTGACACACAGTAACACAGTGAAAACACCAAAAAAGAACTCCACACCAGTTTAGGAAAATAGCAAATATTTATCTTAGTAAAACAAGACCAAAACAATAAACATCTGTCATACACAAGTCAAAATGCATTGCTTAGAAATCAATAGCTCCAACTGGAACTATCTGGTCAGTCTTGACTGGGACAAATACAAAAGTTCAGTCCAGCTGCAATGGTGCACGGGCCAGGTACACAAGTCACGCTGACCTGCTGATAGTACCTGGGATGCGTCAAAAAACGAAGACGAGGTGCAGAGGCAGTGAGTCATTCCGCATGCAGGTGGTGCATTGTTTCCTGAAGGCAGTGTAAGGTCATTGAAGGTTTAACACCCGGGGACGATATGGTGCACAGAGGAGGTGATGCATCGGTTGCTGAAGTTGACGCATCATCGATGATGCGTCAATGTAAAGAGTGTGATGCGTCAATTCAATGGCATCAATGTCAAACCACTGGGCTGAAGGCGCTGCATCGATTGGAAGCCACACAGGGTCAGGACTGAGTCAAGAGTTAGAACAGTGCGTCACAGACTTCTGTGAGGCGGTATTCGAAACTCAGGCAGTGGCGGTTCGGCTGTGGCAAAGTCAGGACTGCGTTGAAAGTCAACGTTGTTGCGTCACGCACTCAGTTAGCGGTGTCCACGAATTCAGTGCAGGCAGCGGCAATGCGGTGATTTCGCAGGGATGCGTCAGTCCCAAAATGACACTTGGGGTTGTTTTGTCAGTTTCTTGGTTGCAGCACAAAAACTTACTTCCAAGGGCCCAGCACTGGATTTGGCACCACTTGGCAGAGCAGGGCTCACAGCAGAGGAGCCCAGTTGCTAGTAGCAAGATGCAGATGAAGTCTTTGTTTTCCCTGAGACTTCAGCAACAGGAGACAACTGCAAACAAGCCCTTGGAGAACCTTTAGAAGCAGGATGTAGAGAGTGAAGTTCTGTCCTCTCACTCCCAGGCAAGAAGCATCAGGCAGCAGGCCAACACACCAAAGTAAGCAGCAAAGCGGCAGTCCCTCCTGGCAGCACAGCAGCTCTTCTTCCTGGCAGAATGTCCTCAGTCCAGAAGTGTTCTGAGTATATGGTGTCAGAGATCCAGTCCTTTTACCCATTTTAGCCTTTGAAGTAGGGAGACTTCAAAGAAAGGTCTTTGTAGTGCACAAGACCCTGTCCTTCTTGTCCCAGACACACTACAGAGTGGTATGCACCTCTTTGTGTGGGGACAGACACAGCCCTACTCAGGTGCAAGTGTCAGCTCCTCCCACCCAGCTTTCACCCAGACCCAGACGATAATTCTAGGGACAGGCAAAGGCACAGAATGGTTAAAGTAAGATAATTCCAACTTTCTAAAAGTGGCATTTTTAGACTTGCAATTTAAAAAACAACTCTACTAAAAATTATATTTTTAAATTGCGAGTCCAGAGACTCCACACTCCAATTTTCTATCTGCTCTCATTTACAAGATACACTTGTAGTAAAGTGTTACAAGGCAGTTCCAATGATAACCTATGGGAAAGATAGGCCTTGCTGTGGTGAAAATCAAATTTAGCAGTTTTTCACAACCAGGACATGTAAAACTCACAGGTACATGTCCTACCTTTTAAATACACTGTACCTTGCCCATGGGGCTAACGAGGGCCTACCTTAAGGGTGCCTCACATGTAATAAAGGGAAAGGTTTGGACCTGGCAAGAAGGTGAACTTGCCAGGTCGTAATGGCAGTTTAAAACTGCACACACAGGCTCTGCAGTGGCAGGCCTGAGAGAGGTTTGAAGGGCTACGCATGTGGGTAGCACAATCAGTGCTGCAGGCCCACTAGTAGCATTTGATTTACAGGCCCTGGGAGAATGTGGTGCAATACCAATGTTACCATGTTTTACGTTCAGGGCACATGCACTTTAGCACTGATAGCAGTGGTAAATTGCCCAGAGTCCTACAGCCAACAAAAACAAATTCAGCAAAAAGGGGAGGAG
Organism: Calotriton arnoldi; assembly: GCA_963921515.1. Lineage (NCBI taxonomy): Eukaryota > Metazoa > Chordata > Amphibia > Caudata > Salamandridae > Calotriton > Calotriton arnoldi. The sequence continues at coordinate 1,183,938 of CAWUFW010003240.1, forward strand.
GAAGGCAAAAAGGTTTAGGGGTGACCCTGCTGAAAGGGTCATTTTCAACAACTGGTTTTACTGTGTAGAACATTATATCTTCATTGGCTATGTGTTGTAGCATTTAGGTACGGCCATGATTCAAGTACGGAGAACATATGCACTGTTGCCTAACACAAACATAATGGTATGGTTTAAAGCTTACCATTTGATAAAAAAACATTAAAATAGTTACCCGAAAGAAAGCCATCACCAAAGTCCTCTTAAAACTAAGGCGGTTGTATAGTCAACAGTGCCTGAAGATGTATGAATCATGTGTTGGGAATTTGCTACAAGGTCTAATATTAAATCGCCTGTATTTGCATGTCTAAAGCATGCTTGCGTTTCCTCTTTTCATTCAAATATTCTTTGGCACTTGGAGGACGAAGTATTAGGCAATACAAGTATCTTTTAATGTTCATTCATCATTGTATTCAAGAAATTGCAAACACATGGAAAAGTGACTTTGCGAAGAAAATCATGCTGTGGCTACCATACCCATATTAGCTTCCTGAGGATAAAAGTTGAAAGCAGCAAAGTACCTGAATATGTATGGGATAGAGACACTCCTGTGTGTGCCTCTAAACACAAACCTATAATTTTCCTAAATCTACCCTTCACTTTGCTGGAATAATGTCACTCTGCTGGTGTGGAGTAAAAATGCTCATCATCTTCACCATAGCATACAGAGCAGCCATTTGAAAAAAAAAACGGTGTTTTCTCTCCTTTTATAGTTTGCATCTGATTACCACCTGCTCCCTCGTGATGTTCGTGTGCGAATTCAAAAACCTATATTTGCAACCATTCTCAATTAGCAAACTGATAGTACATTCTCATTAAGGAAATGCAATTAAATGCTATTTCTAGTTACAAGAATAGTGATACAGTAAGATTCGGTTTTCATCACAGTTTTTGCTAATGTAACCAAAAACACTTTGCTTGGGGCCAGATGTATGACCGCAAGTTTTAGCAAGTCGCAATTTGCGCCAAATTGTGACTCGCTAAATTGAATGTACCTACACAACCGTACCTCATATAGCAACTCGCAAAGCAAAATTGCTAGTCGCAAATTGCGATACGCTAAACACTCGTAGGTAGCGTCTGCGGTTGAAAGCATGCATTTAGCATGCGCAATTAGTGTACGCGGTTGAAAGCATGCATTTTGCATGTGCAAATAGCGACTGTGAATACAATCTGGAAAAAAATCACTTCCTGGTAGATCAGAAGGACCCCAAACCAGAAAGTGGTGCCTATGGAGAATCCTGATCATAATTACAAGCGCATGGCAAGGTGCAGCAGCTCAGTAGAACATTGATACCCAAAGAGAGAACAGCACAGCAAGATGGCCAGCCAGACAAGTGAGAAAGAAGGGAGGAAGAGGCTGCGCAAACTGAAGTTTTCTGAGAAAGAAACAGACATAATTATCAAAGATTGCTGCAACAATCACAAGCAGCTTTTTGGTGGGACTTCTCATACCGTGCCAGAGTCTGACAAAAGAAAAATATCGCGTGACATGCAGCTGCACGTGTATGCCCTCAGTGTAGCTGACAGGTCAATGGATGACATAAAAAAGAGGTGGTATGACCTTCTTTCCAGGGCAAAGGAGAGGGTGGCTGCACGGCTGCGTGATGCCCAACAAACAGGAGGTGGCCCATCCAGCCTCCTGGAAGCCTCCACAGCAGAGGCAATGGTGGAAGCCATGTGAAGAAAAGGTATGCAGTTCCTGTAAAGGAGAGGGAAGAGGGAAAGGAGGGGCAGGGCAGGGGACTGGCAAGGTCCCTAACTACAAAAAGGAGAATTATAGTAGAAGAGGCGGAGGACTGGGAAGTCCTTCCTTTCGGAATGAGTGCCCTCACACACTCAGCCTGCTGGGTGTCATGCTTCATCATCGGGCATGCTCCTCGTCGGGTCGGCGCTGCAATACCCGACGGGCACCCTAAGCAGGTGCTCTTTGGCGGAGATCTTTTATTCCTTGCCGTATAGTGCGGTGGGTGTGAGGGGCCTTAACAGTGTAGGTGTGCAATTGTGTGAATTAAAACAGGGAAATAGAAGGGTCAGGTAAATTAAACTTTAATGATCCTGCCTTCCCCCTGATTAAAAATGAAGTTTGGCAACTCACTGCAAAAATCCTGCAGCGTGTTATGCTCAAACTTGTACGGTCAACATGTTTCTTGCCTGTTTAGTCAGAAGGATCTAGTGGCAATTCTTCAGGACCTAGTGAAAAATAAAACTCTACACTATAGTAGACTATGATGTTCTATCCTATTAACAAGAAGGTAGGGGGCACCAAGAGGTAAAGTACCTGATGATGCAGCAGCCAATCTGAAATGAGAAATACAACAATGAAAACAATCCATATCAGAGAGCGATCATACTCTAAAATTCTGCCCTCTTATACCTCAATAGTGCCACCAGTCTGTGCACTCTAACAAAAGTAATGTGCATTGCTAAAAAGTGGTCATGCTTGTCAACCACGATACCCATGCTGTGCTTAATGCCTTGGTATATGGAAAATGAAACACAGCGGGTTCGGATCATGCGGTGAGGAATTAAAAACGGAGAAGAAGTAGCAACATAATGAGTGAAAGGCAACTCACCTCAAACTATCTTCAGAAAGGCCCCTTCAGTTCACGGCAAGTGTGGGACACGGTAAAGTGTTAGTGTCCTAAGAAGGGGCCCACAAGAAGTAGTGTGAGCGTGTACATAAGACACGCGGATGATGGACAAAATTTGGGGGTTGGTAGCCTCTGATGTAGCGAGAGGCAACAATAAGGTGGCTAAGAAACAGGACCCCACGTCTAGGATCGTCACCCACGATCAAGCAGGCACAGCAGCCAGCCCCTGCCCACCGGCGAGGCGTGCGGCCGCCCCTCAGGGAGAGTGGTAGCCGCTCCGTCCGCCGAGTGCGCCAGTATGCCGGGGGCTGCCCGCAGATAGATGGAATCGTGAGGGGCGTGCCCCAGATCGCGGGTATGCTGTCGACGCCGAGAGTCGGCGTCCAAGCCTGTGCCTAAGGAAGTGTCCTCGTACAGGCAAAAGTCAAACCAAGATCCTCCTGCACTGGGGAGAAAGATTATACTCACCAAGAAAACGCGCCCAGGTGACGAGTGACCTACCCTGCACTGCCGGATCCGGGAGGTAATGAACCCAGCAAGGCTGGGGATTTAAATGGTAGCGGAAATGGCGCGCAGGGCGGGGACATGTCAACAAGAACACTGGAGACTAGTGTGTGTGCTAGGCCCCGGTGGAGAGAGGTGGAGATGTATGGTGGCCATCTTGGAATAGTCTCAAATGTCACAACAGGCGCCATCTTAGACCATGCAAATTAGAACATACAAAAATTGTACATAGCGCATGGCTGTGAAAACAGAGGGGTGGAAATGTGTGGTGGCCATCTTGGCAAAAATCTCATAAGACACAACAGGCGCCATCTTTGAACGTGCAAAATAGAGCATAAAAGATTGCATCTAGCGCGTGACTGTAAAACCAGACAATTGGCCATGACAGAATGGTATCGGCTATATTCTGTTAAGGCTACTCCAAGGAATATCTTCGTTGAGCCCATGTTTATCAGTGGCCAGACGAAAAATCCATCTCTGTTCGATCCTAAACAGTGCACTTGGGGAGATAGCAGGATGTGCTTCCAAAATAACCCAACTCAAGTTGTCACAAGTGTGTCCAGCAGTCTCAAAATGTGTATAAAGTTTGGTCGTTACTTTGTGACACCGTATGTTGCTCTTGTGTTCCCCAATCCGTGTTTTTACTGACCTTGTTGTCATGCCCACATACCGAAGGTTGCATGGGCATGAAAGCAAGTAAATGCAGTTAGTAGTGTTGCAGTTGGTATGTTTAATTAATTTCCAAGTGAAATTATCAGAAAAAGTTATTTCTTTGGTGGGTTTGGTCAATGTGCACGCTACACAGGACCCACATGGGTAGTGTCCCGAGACTGGTGGAAGGTCCCATAGAACTCTCTGTGTGGGTACAGTTTTAGTTTTGGGTCTGGTATGGATCAATATATCCTTGAGGTTACTTGTTCTTTTGAACGCAAACCTGGGTGTGGGGAGTCTTAGATCACCTGTGTTGAGAATACCCCAGTGCTTGCGAATGATATTTCTAATCCTGTTGGAATCGGGGGTGAAGGATGTAACACAAGTGAGGGTCTCAATGTGTTCTTTGTGATTAACTTCCAACAGGGCCTCTCTGTTATTATGCCTAGCCCTTTTCATAGCTACAGCTACTTTATGTCGTGGGTATTCCCGTGCATGTAAGTTAGCTGCCAATTACTTGGCTTCTGATTTGAAATCCTCGGCAGAGCTACAATTTCTCCTGATACGGAGGAATTGGCCAAATGGTAAGTTATCTTTCAGGGCCCTGGGGTGGTGGCTGCTGAACAAGAGGAGACTGTTACTGTCAGTGGGCTTTTTATACAGTTTGGTACTCAAGCGTCCCTCAGTCAGGAAGATGTTGAGATCGAGAAAGGGGATCCTACAGTCAGAAATCGTGTGGGTAAATTTAAGGTAGGGGTTCAAAGTGTTGACCCATGTACAAAAATCGTCACACGTTGTCCTATCTCCCTTCCAAAAAATCAAGATGTCGTCGATGTAACGCTTCCACAATATCAAGTTATTTAAATAAGGATTGCGAACATCAAAAATGAGCCTAGTTTCAAAAGCTGCCACGTAAAGACAGGCCAAACTTGGAGCAAAAGTGCTGCCCATAGAAGTACCCTGTGTCTGGTGGTAGAGTTTGTTATTATACTCAAAAAAGTTTTCGGTAAGGGCAAGGGTGGCACATTCCATGATGAAAGAAACCGGTGTGGGAGAGTTCCAGTCAGTGGAGTAGAGAGCATCCTCAATCACTTCTAGAGTGGCACGTTGAGGGATGTTAGTGTACAACGCCTCTACGTCCAGTGTTACCAACATATTAATCTCATCCTGAAATTGAAAACCCTCTATCAAACGGAGTACATCAGTGGTATCTAGAAGGAATGATGGTGTCTCCTTAACTAGTGGCTGAAGGAAATGATCACAAAACCTGGACAAGGGTTCCAACAGTGAACCAATACCTGACACGATAGGCCTCTCCGGAACTGGGCTCACGCCTTTGTGTATTTTGGGTAGAGTATAAAAGTACGGCGTTATAGGATCTCTTGTGACCAGGAATTCAGCCTCCTTTTTGCTTATCCAGCCTTCTGTTTCAGCTGTAAAAACCATAGATGAAATTAAGGTGGTCAGTCTTTTAGTAGGATTGACAAAAATAGGGGTGTAGTATTCTGCCTTGCTGAGTTGTCGTAGACATTCAGTATCGTAGTCACTAGTAGACATGATTACAATGGCCCCTCCTTTATCAGCCTGCTTAATAGTGATGTTCGAGTCATCAGCGAGAGATCTAGCCGCTGCCCATTCTTCCTTGGAGAAATTGTGAAAAGGGATACTCGACCTGTCCTTATTTAAGTCTTTGAGCACTGCCTGCTCAAAGGTTAGGATTTCGTTAGGCACCATGCTATTGTTAGGTGTAAAGGTAGAGGGATTATGTAACCCTGAATCATTACTGGTTGGAGTGGGTCTGTCTTTGACACCCTGGACACATCCCAACCTCCACCACCCACAGGTAAGTGAGAAATGAATGCCATATTATGTCACACTCAAGCCAGCACCCCATATGCATGCACCACACACAGGCCAAACTGCATCTACATGCTCCGTCTACACGATAAAAAAGTCACAGTTGGTGCATCATGGGAAATTTAGTACATGACACAAACATTGCTGTTAGGGACTGACATGAGTTGTGAATATAGTACCACCACAGAGATAGTGACTCAAAACATTTCCTTTATTTAACCTTTTGCAACATAGATACATCTTTGGGAGGAGAACCAAGGGAAGAAGACACAGATTCTGAGCAGGAGCAGGGCCAGAGGGACGAAAGGCTGGATGATCCAGGTTGTTCAATGTCATTGTGGAGTGCACAAGCGCTTGACACAACAGCCCCACAGCAGCAACCAACTACATGTCGCACTTTGGGCACAAGGGGCAGGGTACACTGTTTGACCCAGCGATCCCGAAGGCTGCTCCAAACCCGTAGGCACGCTCCTGCCAACACCATGGCAGTTAATCTGTCTCCTTTTGCTGGCCTTGAGGAATCAATGCTAAAGATTCAGCACCTGCAACAGAAGCATATGAGGGTGATGAATATGAAGCTGAGCAGGGGAAGTGATAAAATCACAAAACAATCGTCTGACAATCAGGCCCTTATGGAGGGAAAATGTGATGCCATGACCGAAGCTATTGTGCAGCTGTGCACAGAGCTTAAAGAGGACAGAGAACAGAACAGGAGGATGGAGCGCAGCAGATCACATGAAATGCACTGCATGACAAGGGCAATTGGTCGGCTGGCAACGGCCACAAGCCTGCACAGTAAACGCACCCTCGCCCTGCAGGTTGAAATGGGCCACTAAAGTGGCGATGTAGCAAGGGGCCTACAACAAATCACTGCTGCTGTTGAGGCTATGCAAACTAGCATGGGAGCTACCGGAGGAGGCACTGCTGATGCCCCAACCCAGCTGAGAAGCAGCAGTCCGCAATCTATGCTCCCAAGTGCCAGATCCACACATGCAGGACAGAGGGGCAAAAGATAATAATTATTTTTTTTACGTTCATTTCCCTTTTTGTTGTGGTCAAGTAAACACTTTGCATTTATACTTTGTGTTGTCAAAGTTATCTGAGATGGACAGGTTGTCCCATAGCCTCAATCAATATGACCTTGAATTAAAGGCATTTAACAATACACAGTTTGACTCTCTCTTGTGTAGTTTCTTGTGCATATTTGTGAATGTTAATGATGTACCTTGAAAAGTAATGTCTGGCTCTGTGGTCCCTGCGCCTTCTCTACTATGCTGCTGAGCTTCCCTCGCTTGGTTGGTGAGCTGGGGGTCCAGGCTCTTCATCCCCTGAGTCTGTATCTAACAACTCCATGGGCAGGCCATGCCTGCATGCAATGTTGTGAAGTATGGTGCAGCTTGCCACAATTTTGCAGACTGTATCCGGCATTTACTGCAAGGCACTGCCACTCTTGTGTAGACACCTGAATCTTGATTTTAGTATGCCAAATGTGCGCACGATGACTGACCTGGTGTGTCTATGTGCCCTGTTGTATCGCCTTTCATGTGCGTTAGAGGGAGGCAGGTATGGTGTGAGGATCCAGGTACCCAGGGCATACGCACTATCACCCGCGAGGAGATGTATGAAGTTGAGACAACATGCAGACAGACATTTATGTGCAAAGGCATCTCACTGTGGGCGTGAGGATTCATTACCTAGTAGGTATCCTTCATCAAAATCACCTCTTCCTAATTTCTGGTATATGCCACTGTGTCTGAAGATGTATGAGTCATGTGTGCTTCCTGGAAATTTGGCTACAATGTCTGTGATGATGTGGTTTGCGTCACAGACAACTTGGATGTTGAGTGAATGTGTGCTTTTCCTATTACGGAATATATATTCAATGCGTGATTGTGGACATATGGGCACATGGGTCCCATCTATGCACCCTATGACCTGTGGGATCCTTGCTATTCTATAAAATTGCAATTTGGTATTTTCAAGTGGCTCATCATTCCTTGGCACATAGATGTGTTGATGTATGTGGTGTAGCAGGGCATCTAGGAAATTGCGGAAGAAACGTGAAAGCGCACTCTGTGACACACCTCCAGCCACTGCAATTACATCTTGATAGCTACCAGTGGCCAATAGGTGGAGGGAGCACAACACCTGCACATGTGTTGGGATTGCATTGCTGCGCTGGGTTCTGCTTTCCAAATGTGGCTTCAGGGTGTCTATGAGGTCTAGGATGACCCTGCTACTCAGCCTGTACTGTTCAATTATCTCTTCCTCAGTCTTCTCAAACAATGTCAGCCTGACTCTGAAAATCCTCTCCGGTCTCCGCCTCCTCTGCAGAGCAGCAAGTATCCGCATCCTCCTCGCTATCACATACAGGGAAGCCATTTTGGAAAGGTTCTGGTGCATTCTGGGTCTGTTTTTATAGTTTGGGACTGGTTACCACCTGCTTCAGGTTAGTGGTAAATTGCAAGCGCAAATGGCACGTTTTGCGCGTAGTCGCAATTTGCGAGTGCTCCGTACATTTGATTTTGCAATTCGCTATTTGAGACTCACAATTTGGTATACGCTAATAGCGTTCGATTTTTCTGCGACTTGCTATTCAGTCGCAACACTAATATTAAAATTGCGAGTACATATCGTACATTGCGTACGGCCATATTTGCATAAGCAAATCAATTTGTGACCGATTTTGTGCATGCAAAATGGTCGTACATCTGGCCCTACATTTCCTATTTATCTATTCGCAGTTACAAACACATTTGCGACCGACTTGTGAATCGCCAAAGCTTTGCATATCTGGCCCTATGAATCCACTTTGTAGTACTGTTTTCTGTGTAACTGGTGGCATTTGCTGGCTAAACATTAGAACTTTGAATGTACCCTGTCTTTATTGTTGTAAATGTGTAGATTTGGATGTTTGCTGGGCTGTTACTGTGACCTCACATATTAGGATATTGGAGATTTATTTATGGGTTGTTTTGAAAAACAGTTTTTCCATTTAAGAGATATAGGCAGCTCTGGGATCATATTTGATACAATGAAAAACAAATTGTGAATTAGTTTAATGGCTATCATTTAGCCACAAATATAAAAGTTTAGCAATGCTTAATGTTTAAAGCCCGGACTATTAATATAATAATCCTCACCCCAAAAAGGCAAAAGGTTTGCCATGAATAGTTAATACTTACCTTATAAATGTCACAGTTTGCCAGTTTGAATTTTCAATTATCTCTTTTTTCCCACCCCTAACAAAAACCATTTAGCTTTTCAGCTAAATCTTCCTTGAATTCCAATCTGTCTAAAATACGCTATTTTATATAAAGCTCTTAATCTTGTGTGCATAATAAACTTGATGTGCCCAAAAAAGTATTTGAGCAAGCTGAGCTAGGGCACTCAGGAACTTAGTAAAGAAATTTGTCATCAGCGGAAAAATATATTTGCACAGGAGATTAGTGAGTTGTGGCGTTTAGTTCAGACATAAAGCAACACCCAGACAGCAAATATCTGTGTACTATTCCATATGGATCACTGACGAAATAGGGGATGGAAATGCTATATAAGCCCCTAGCTGATTTGCGCTTCTGCCCACAACTTAAAATAGATTATACCTCTGCAGGACCTGAAGCACCGCCTGAGGACGAAGGGTAAGTTACAAAGCAGTCATTCATGGCTCATGTTTTCTGCTAAATGGATTTTGGACTTTTCGCTAAAACGTTAGGGTCTGAGCTGCATACACAGCTCCGCGCCCAACACTAACTTGTACCAGCAATTTTCTCGACATTTGGACTGCTCAAAGGACGGATAATTTCATTTTTATCTTTGTACTTGGTGCACAGATTGTTTTTGCACCTCTCTGTAAAATGACGAGGGTGAGTACAAACTATATGCAATGCTGCTAAAAATAATTGTATGCAAAGTTACCAAGGACCACATGTATCAAGATACAAATGTATGAAACTCATAGGGCCACATGCATCAAGCTAAGGAATAGCGATTCCTTAATAGCGAATCTTAAGGAATCGCTATTAAGGAATCGCAATTCCTCATGCATGTAGATTTCGCTAAAATATTAGTGATTCCTACACATTCCTTAATTGCGAATCGCAAATTGCGCATGCAATTTCAAGGGCGAAGGGGGCCAAAAGGCCACCCTGATGTACCCCCAACAAAGGTAAGTATGCGCATGTCGTGCACGCACATGCCCTAAGGGCATGTGTATGCACCACATTGCACTTTGAAAAAAGCATTTTTCAAAGGAATTGCAAATTACCATCAACTTGAAGTTGATGGTAATTTGCAATTCCAAATTACGAAAATGCAATTTGCGAATGCATAATGCATCGCACTTAGGGAATCGTAATTTGTGATTCCCTAACTGCATTCGCAAACTAGATAATTGCAAAAATTGCGATTACCTGTTTTGCGAATGCCTTTGGGCTTGATGCATCACAAATAGCTTTTTACCAGTCGCAAACGTGCCGATTCTGCGAATCGCCCCGTTTGCGACCGGTAAAATGCATAATGCATGTGCCCCAGAAAGTTTCATTTAGCGATTCCTATCGGGTCGCAAATTGACCTAGCTCATTAACAGTAATGAGGTAGGTCGCAATTTGCGACCCCCTAGGAATCGCTAAAATCACTGGGATTTTGGCCTGCTATGGTCAGCAGAACACCATGACCCTGATTGCTTTTCAATAAAGCAATATTTTTTTTTTAAATGCAGCCCGTTTTCCTTAAAGAAAAAAAGGGCTGCGTTTAAAAAAGAAAAATGAAAAGTTTTCTTTTCATTTTTTAAGAGCAGGCAGTGGTCCTACGGACCACTGCCTGCTCTCAAAAAATGTTTTCGCCACCATTCCCAAAGGGGAAGGAGTCCCTTCAAATGTTTTGCGACCGCATTCACAGTCACAAAACATTCATGCATACCACAGCGATTCGGTCTTTGGAAGGGATGCCCTAAACACGTCCCTTCAAAAATCCGAATCGCAAACCCATTTTGCGATTTGGTAACAGGTTACCGAATCACAAAATAGGGTTTGGTACATTGGGAAAGCCTTTTTTTTGGTCGCAAACGGCGACCTTAAAAAAGATGCATACATGTAGCCCTAAATTATCAAATATAGCACGTTCTAAGCTCTGCAGTAAGTAAAGCACGCAATATTCTGTTGACAACATACATTGGCAATATCAATACAAGCTAAGTAGTAGTAGTTCTTTGCAGATTTTAATGACAGTAGAACTCATATTAAAAATGATGCAGGCTCGTTTTCATTAGAACAATGCAGTATAGTACAATTTGGCTAATAATCTACAAATATGTGATTATAAAAATTACGAATGATTGTCAAAATAATGTTTTTACAAACCAATGGATTTACCTCAACCAAAGGGTGTGTTGGAGGGACAGATAGGAATAAAATAGAATTAAGGTTTTTTTTTATTAAAGGATTGCTCCTACCTTCCTATGCTTTCATTTTATCAGGAGGATGTGAGTTTCATTACTTGTGACTGAGCTGGTGTATCTCAACATGCCTGTGAATGGTATGTTCAATGACAACCTTTGTTAATCACAGCACTTGTAAATTTAAAGTAGGAGGCTACACTTGTGACAGTAGTCATTATCTACTTAGTCTCGCTTCAGTTCCACACCATAAAATGACCTTATTTTTAATTCTTTCATACTTATATACTCAAATGTAGCATTATATGTATGTGAGAAGGATTATTTGTAACACTTATATGGAACTATTTACCATCTACTTATAATGTACAGCTTACCCCATACTTGTATCGCATGTCTATATGTTTATGCACTTGATAAAATACTGTGAACACTAAATTGACGCTAGGGCTGACAAGCACTTCAGAAGACACCCGCACACACCCTCACATTTTCAACTAACTTCTAACTAGGCAGTAGTACTTTCCCTGGATAACCTTACATTGCTGAGATCCACTAATCATATCACAGATACAGGTGTCTGAATTCCATCGGGTTGTCATGGGGCATGCAGGAGCTACTGGGCCTCAACCATGGGTGTTTAGGTCATTTACTTCTCATGTCCTGGTATCCATCCTACAGCCCTTTCCGTACCTGACTGTCAGTGGTAGCAAAGGAGAGCAGTTAAAGACTTCTGAAGGAGGTAGAATGGAGGTGCTTGAACTCAGATCTTTTCATTCAATCTACAATCAAATAAAGTGAATGTCCAGACAAGTGTTTGTCTTTTCAAGAAAGAAAATACTTTATTACACAATAATACTTAATACTACACGCTAATAGCAGCGGAAAAATGTAATGTCACTGGGCGCTATCTTGGCAGGTGCTGTACACACCCACTCCTTCACTGTCCCCACTGCCCGCATATTTCTCACCAGTTCTCGGTGGCCCCCTCAATCCCTAATAGAAAATATTTGCAGCATGAATTTGGCACCGGTGCAGTCTGATCATCCTCAACAATAGTACACTCAGGGGGATATTCACAAGAACGTGCGATAAACATCGCCAAAATAGGCTAACGCAATTTTTGATATCGCCGTCTATCGCGGGGAAATAACCCCGTGTCAACGTCGTATTCACAACACGGCGGTAACATGCGATAGTTTCCCGACAACGCCTCAAATGTCCGCGATACAACTACCGCGACGGCGATAAAAAAGGGAACCCCAACGCGAAAAAAGTTGCGATGGGCCCAACCGCGATAGAAAAATCGGCGACAAGCAGCGCCAGGCTTGCAATTCCCATGTCAGGCAGGAAAAATCACCATAAAAGCAGCAAAAAAAAAACAAACACATAACAACAGCGAAGCACAATGGAGGCAGCCGGAGCAAGTACAGAGGACAACCTGAACCCCACAAGCCCCACGGAGGACCAGCCTGGGACCTCGGGGTCAGGGAAGGGCAAGGAGAAGAAGAAGAGGAAGACGCGGTTCAGTCCACAGGAAAACAGGATCCTGATCACGGAGGTGATAGAACACCATCAACGACTGTTCGTCACCTCCACTGTGTCATTGGCAACAAAAAATGGAACATGGCAGTCCATTGTGGACAAGGTGAATACAGTCGGAGTGCTGAGGAGGACAATGGACGAGGTCAAGAGGCGCTGGAATGATGTGAAGCGTAAAACCAAGCAGAAACTCGCAAACAACCGCAAAGCAGCAATGCAGACTGGGGGTGGGAGCCCTGCGCCACAGGAGGAGCTGGATGAGATGGAGGAAATGGTGTCCACAGTCATCAGTGTGGAGACGGTGGCAGGAGTCGGGGGGACGGACACTGCTCAACATGACCTGACACAACAGCAACAGGGTGAGTAACCACCAGGGACTGGGGGACGGGGGAGATGGGCACAATGGCACACATGCACAATGAAGTATGGCACACTGCACAACCACAATGACTCTGGATCATGTCCCTGATCTCCTTGCCATACTGCAGCACACATAGAAACAGCAAGTAGTCCCCGTCCACAATGTGCCCAGAGGGGGCCCTCCCCACACATCACCAATCTCACAACAAACACATGCACTTGTGCTGAACCCAGCAAAGCTGCGGATCCGTGAGCCACACTGACAATGCGAGTGACACTGCATGACGATGAGCATGTCTGCAGGTCATTCATCATGACATGTTGCATGCCACGACACCGAGGTGGCTGAGTGTGGTCCACATCCGGAAAGGAGCAGGTCACACACTGACACATCCACGTGCACAAACAACCCCTGACGGCAACAAGACATCTGCGGACAAACCATGCCCAAGAGTCCCAACTCCCACCAAGAGCCCAATTCACCCAAGTATGCAACATCTCAGCACTGCATAAGCACAGAAGTCAAAGGCACACCGCCTGAAAGGGAGAAGGCCAATCAAAGTCTGAGCTGCAGGGGCGACTCTCCCACAATGCAGCACACACACAAGAATCAGAGCACATCAACATTGACAACAATGTGGTACAAACTGCAACACTTTCACAACAGAACAGAGAACACAACTGCTGCAGCTTGTGTGTAGAAACTGGCCAATCACATTTGGCATAGCAGGAAACTGTGACATGAAAATGGACAAGTGCAACCCCACATCCCTGATGGTGCACAAATGTCCACTGTCCCGCTTCAAACAAGCAGCTCCTCCTAAACAGTCACAATCTACATTGTCATGCAGTCTGTTTGGAAACTTGGCCAATGCGTGAACATACATGGAACACATTGTTAAACTGCATGCTCCCCTTTACATTGCAGAGGGAGAATCATCACCTCCTGCAGAGCAGACCGAACACCTCCTCACTGATGACGAGGAGGACCTCCCCACCTTCAACACCAACGCCCTCCAAGAGCTCATGGACAGATTCGGCACCCCACCTCCAGGAGCAGGGCAGCCCAGCTGCATTGAGGAGAGCCCACCCCCTGCACAGACCACACAGCAGGAAGCACCCACCACCCCGGCTGTCTCCCAGGATCCCCACGACATTTCAACGCCGTGTGTTGGAGGGCCAGAAGGAGATGGCTGAGCAGGTGCGGGTGGGGTTCGACCTCATGGCAGCCAAACTTGATGCCATCCATGGGTGTCTACGTCCCATCAGGGACCACTTACAGTCCCTAACGGACACCCACAGTCCACTCCATTGTCTCCAACGAGCCATGGCTGACATCGCTGGAGTCATGACTCGGAGACAAGAACACCTGTCTAGTCAGAGTGGCTCCAGCGATCTCAGCCGTGAGTTGGGACACATGCGGAGGCTCATGGAGGACTCGGTGCGGATGGAGGCAGAACGGATGGCTGCCACGGCTGCACATCAGCGAGATGTGGCTGGGATCTTCCATGCCCTGCAGATCCTCATCATGGCATTTCTGCCACAAGGCCTGGCGCAGATTAATGCTGCTGCTCCTACACCATCCACATCCCCGCCCCCTGATGTGTCAGTGCCCCACAGTGAGGCAGACATTCCACCTCCGGCACCTGATGTGGCACTGCCACACAGTGCGGCCGGCAATCCACCTCCAGCCCCTGATGTGTCAGTGCCACACAGTGCTGCAGCCGAAACACCAACACCCAGAGGTGAGGCACATCACACATCAGAGGACGATGATGTGGATGAGACTGCCATTGTGGTAATGAGGAAGCGGTAGCATTCATCTCTGCCATATGGCCAGTTTCAGCTTAGTTCTGCCCTTTGCATCATCACCTTCCACTGTCCCCCGATACACTCTGCAGCACTCACCTTGGACCTCGACATGGACTGCCATATTCTGTTTGGTTACCAATGACACAGCAATCAGACTGCGGACTGAACTCTTCCTCTTCCGATGAACTTGTCCTTCCCTAATGGACTCTGGCTGGCCCTCCACGGGGCAACAATGTCAAGTGGGGTGTGCATGGCCCTGTACTGCTCCAGCTGCAACACTCCACTGGATGTGAATAAAACATTCAAATTCACACAGATGTGTCATGTCTATGATCCTTCAAGTATGACAGTATGGATGAATGTAGGGTCACTGATTCCCCCTCACGTCCATTTTGCACATGTTGTGGGGCTTGGGTCACAGGGTGCAACATTGCTGATTGCGGTCCGGGTGGCGCAGACACTACAACGGAGACACACGCATTGGTTACTTCCTTGTCGAGGCCAGAACTGAACCACGCCCAGAGCCCCGGGCTCTTTGTTCACACCCCTACGCTGGACTGGCATACGCCAGCCCAGCCCACTCCGCTTACGCTCACAGGGGGTGATGACACAGCTACATGTCCCGGGTCTTCCCTGTAGTGATCTGCTGGTCACTGGTCTAGTCGTCACCATGCCACAGACACTCCCTGAGGGCTGGTTTACACCCACACCACACCGATCCAGCACAGGCGTCACAGGACATGTGACCCTGCCAATAACAGGGGCCCACCACAGCACATCCCCCACTGCCGGAGGTGACATGATGGCGTCCGCATCCACGGTACTCAATCATGAGGGGTCCGTGACTTGCGTTGCACAGAGTTAGTGGCACCCGATGGCCTGCGTCCGGCATGGGCCTACCGCCACGTGGCGATGACTTGCGTTGCACAGAGTTGGTGGCACCCGATGTCCTGCGTCCGGCACGGGCCTACCGCCACGTGGCGATCACTTGCGTTGCACTGAGTTAGGTCCACCTGAAGAGCTGAGCGGGTGTGCAGCCTGTGATGATGCATTGGCCTCGATAAGGCGTCCAGCAAATCAAGACTCAAATTGAATTGTGAGCACTGCTGGACCGCAGTGTAGGCGCAGGCAGCAGTCAGCACACACATGACTCTGCGGTGCGGTGCCGCAGGGTGCGCTGGGGGCCTGTTGCGCGGAATCCAGCGATCGGCTGAGGAGGTTGCACCGGCACGTGGAGGGCCCTCTTGGAGACACGCCGGTGGCGGCAGGTGAGCATTGAGGCCTGGGTGCGCAGGGGCGGGCAGACATC